>OZ010575.1:71043822-71108822 GCA_963932145.1 Acanthosepion lycidas | reverse complement strand
TTAAATAAGAGAAAATTATTATTATACATGTTTGAAAAGAAAGTGAGACATGATTTTATGTTAGAAACTTTATCATGACAAAAAAGAAGATTTTTCTCGGCGTGCCTAACCGCTTGGCCCCAAAGGATCGTTCGGTAGGCGAGGTCGAATTTACTGCTTATAAACTTCAATCTTCCATGATTCTCGTACATTCATAACTGCTCATGGCGTATCAAATATATATATATATTAAGAAATGGACAAAGTCCGACAAGTTATTTATTAAAGACATTTTTTATGTTTAACGTTCTTTTTATAGATACAAGTATTTAAGTAAATGCTCTGTTTATAATAAACAGTATTAAATAACATTTACCGGCCTGAATGTCCGAGAAATTTTCATAGAAAATATTCGCCCTTGGACAGGATTCGAACCTGCATCCTATACGGAACCGTCATTTACGCTGACGTGCCTAACCGCTCGGCCACCAAGGATCTTAATGTATGACGTCATTTGTTTACATTTGATACACCAATGAGCAGTTATGAATGTGCGAGATTCATGGAAGATTGAAGTTTATAAGCAGTAAATTCGACCTTGCCAACCGAACGCTCCTTTGTGGCCGAAGAAGAAGCCCGGCTAAATGGCGGTTCCGTATAGGATGCAGGTTCGAATCCTGTCAAAGGACGAATATTTTCTATGAAAATTTCTCGGACATTCAGACCGGTAAATATTATTTAATACTGTTTATTATAAACAGAGCATTTACTTAAATACTTGTATCTATAAAAAGAACGTTAAACATCAAAAATGTCTTTAATAAATAAATTGTCGGACTTTGTCCATTTCTTAATATATATATATATATATATATATATATATATATATAAGCACACACGGGGTTACAGAGAGTAAGAATAAAGAGGTGTGTTTGGAAAAAGGATAATGAGAAGGTCAGGGAACAAGGTCAAGGTATCAGATTTAAGGATTTCAACGGATGAGCTTAATCAATCATTAATTTAAGATTTAAGATAAACCATAATATTAAAATAGGAAAATCGTTTAAAAATAAGAAAACTTAATTACCAAGGTGATAATTCCACTAAGACGCAAGGGTGCTACTGGGAGTAAAAGAGAATGAGAAGTCTTTAAAGGAACCGGATACCCAATTCTAAACAGGGAAAGAGGAATAAACCACTACTCCTGTTCAAAAGACGAACGAGAACTGTGAACCGGGCAATAGGCGTACCTATCTACTCCTATCTGGGAGGAAAATATTAATAAAAAGATAATTAATAAATAACATTTCAGAGTCCAGTCGGAGACGTCAGAATTATATAGTTGAAGTAGGCTTTAGTCGTAACAGAAGGCCCAATCCTAAACAGGAAACGAGGGATAAACCTCTACTCCTGTTCAAAAGACAGGAAGAGTTGTGAACTGGACGATAGGCGAACCTGTCTACTCTTATTGAGGAAAGAAAATAGTGAATAACATTAACGGCTCCCATATTGTATTTATTTCTGCGCTAGGCCTACTTAGGAGATCCTCATTGTCTACCATATTCACTAATACTTTCAGACGTCTCTCTAATAGTGTAAATAAGGATAACTACTTATCCCACAAATTCAGACAAATTTTGTACGAGACTTTCCATTAGAAAAAAAAGGCGACTCAACCAGAAAAGAGTTGTGTTTAGGAATGAGGGAAAGCTTTATTGTCAAAATAGAGCTATTATATGCATAATATAATTGCAGTGCTCAGTCTGGGGAGTTAGGTGTTCAGATGTAGGGGGTGATGTAGTCGCAGAAACAGTCCGATAGCTATGAATGTGTTCTTCCACAGCATGATGCAGAGTCATGTTGCTAGACATAGGGTTTTCCAGCAGCCACCCTCTTGACACATGGCAGCGCTATCTCCTATGTAGGTCTCCGTATTGAGTCTGATGTCCTATGGAAAAATGAATGAAGGCACGAGTGATCACTCCACACACCATCACGTTGACTTGATTTTTTTTTCATGGTTCTCAGGACATCTTTTGGGGTCACTGCAAAAAGAGTAAGCTTATGCTTAACATAAAGAAGAGGCAGATGAAATTACTGGGACACGTGCTGAGAAAAGAAGGCATGGAGAATCTGAGACTCACGGGAAGAATAGAGGAAAAAAGAGACAGGGGAAAGCGGGCTTGGACTGGTGGATGGCGTAGCGAGGTCTGGGGGAGTTAGTAGAAACACAAAACCTGTTGAGAGTCACAAGGGATAGGACGAAGTGGAGGGCCATGAAAGGAAACGGCACATAAAAAGAAAAAAAGAAAAGCAAGCCAACAGCTGTTCTGTGTTTATCAACTTATCCTGGCAGACATTTTTTTTCTCGTTTGAGAAAAACCAAAGCATGTTCGGTTGGAGAGGAAGTTTGCTCAAAAGCTTCGCAGTGCGATCTTTCTCTTGTCCTTCATGATTTGGCATAAAAATTGACCCTTTCACACCTTGTATGAGAAACACCGAATGTCTTCATGCAATACTTGCTGATAAAGAAAGTCAGACAATCCTGAGTCCCTGGCTATGGACCTAATTGATTTGGAGGGATCGTTGTCAATCATGGCCTGGATCTCACTAACAAATTCGGCAGTTCTTATCAGAACGATCAGTGACTTTTCCGAGCTGCCGTACATTCGGAATTACCATTAGACTCATCCAACTCTTTCCGAATCCTCCGCAGTGTCCTCAAATGTTCATATTTTGGATTCTGCGGGAATGCTTCGTAGGGTATGTAGAGTTTCCAAAATCTGGCGGAGTGAATTGCGTCAGGGTGCTCTTTTTCTCACAGACAGTATCCACGTGGCCTTACTATACTGTGTAGTCGACAAAATCAAAAACCAGCAATGGGCATGCGCGAAATTTAAAAAAAAAAAAAAAAAAAAAATATATATATATATATATATATATATATATATAATGGCGACAATTTACACATCGCAATACAGTGTAACCCTGATATAAGAGACCCATATATAAGAGAAACACGGATATAAGAGAAACACTCATATAAGAGAGATTTTCTCTGGTCACAAATTAGAGCCTGTGTTAATGTATATAAATTAGACCAAACCCGGATATAAGAGAAACCCAGATATAAGAAACTTCTTATCCGGTCCCGACAACTCTCTTATATCCGGGTTACACTGCATATATATATATATATATGGTGCGATGAAATTTCTTTGACATTGAGGTCGGTAAATGTTATTAATACTGTTCATTTTTAAACAGAGCATTTACTTAAATATTTGTATCTATAACAAGAACGTATAAACACTAGATATATTAAAATAATTGTCGAACTTTGTCTATTTATGTTACTTTAAGATCTTTAGATGAAAAATTGAGGTTTAGTCATGTCTTCGCTTTTTCCTGTCGTCTGCTATCAATATTGGGTCAGCTGTATATCTTAAGTTGATGTAATTGTATTCTGTGAGATTGACATTAATAAACAAAAAAGCGGAATTTTTTTATCACTCAACACAATATCTCCCAAGCTAGCAATAGGTGGTAACACCTTGTTTGAAGCGAGTGGCAGCTTTTGTGACCCGGGGCGTGAAGCAAGGAGCAAATCAAATTTTGTAGAATGGAGCGCAGATGAACAGCCACTTAGAAGAGAACACGAGAATATTTGACTTCCGGTCTATTTTTCTAACAAAGCCAAAATGAAAGGTTAAATGTAAGTGAGAAGCGTATGAGATCGGAGTTAGTGTCATGGTTAAAAAAAAAAATAGCCTGTTTTTTGTTTGTTTGTTTTTGTTTTTTTTTAAGGGGGAGAAAGAACAACGCCAAGGGAAGTGACTGCAAGATAGAAAAGAAAGGGTCTAAATTGAAAAGAGAGAGAGATATCAAAGAAAGAATAAAAGCTCATGGGCTGGAAAGGAAGTAAGTCGCTAAACGAAAAAGAAAAGCGAAGGGAGAAGAAGGAATAAATAAATAGAGAGACGAGAAAAAAAGAAAAAGAGAGAGTCTTAAAAACAAATGGAGAAAAGAAAAGAGAGCGCGGTCAGTGAGAGAGAGCGAGAGAGAGAGATAGACAGACAGACAAAAGGAGGACGTGAAAGAGAAGAGTAGAAAGTGAGAAAGAATAGAGAGAGAGAGAGAGAGAGATGTAATTAAGCGAAAAGAGAGATGGAATAGGAGGGAAAAGAAAGCGATAATTCGGACAGAGGATAGAGAGATAGTGAGGAGAACAGATGCAACAGAAAGAGAGGAGGGGGAATGATGAAAGAAAAGCTGAAGATGAGGGGAAAAGTTTGTAAGAGAAGAGGGATGAAAAAGGGGAGGCGACTGTGAGAAAAGAGGAGATAACCGTAACAGGAGATTTAATTAAAAAAAAAATGCGGGGGTTTCTTGAAAAGGAAAAAAAAAAAGTACAAACGAAAGTGTGGTACCGTATATAAGTGTAGTACAGGTTTTATAATGAGTATTTTTTTACGTAAAACTTAAAGACTCGCATTATACAGTATTTCTTACGTAGAAAATAAGGACTCGCATTTTAAAGTATTTTTTTACGTAGAAAATAAAGACTGGGATTATACAGTATTTTTTTACGTAGAAAATAAAGACTCGGATTATACAGTATTTTTTTACGTAGAAAATAAAGACTCGGATTATACAGTATTTTTTTACGTAGAAAATAAAGACTCGGATTATACAGTATTTTTTTACGTAGAAAATAAGGACTCGGATTATACAGTATTTTTTTACGTAGAAAATAAGGACTCGGATTATACAGTATTTTTTTACGTAGAAAATAAGGACTCGGATTATACAGTATTTTTTTACGTAGAAAATAAAGACTCGGATTATACAGTATTTTTTTACGTAGAAAATAAAGACTCGGATTATACAGTATTTTTTTACGTAGAAAATAAGGACTCGGATTATACAGTATTTTTTTACGTAGAAAATAAAGACTCGGATTATACAGTATTTTTTTACGTAGAAAATAAGGACTCGGATTATACAGTATTTTTTTACGTAGAAAATAAAGACTCGGATTATACAGTATTTTTTTACGTAGAAAATAAGGACTCGGATTATACAGTATTTTTTTACGTAGAAAATAAGGACTCGGATTATACAGTATTTTTTTACGTAGAAAATAAAGACTCGGATTATACAGTATTTTTTTACGTAGAAAATAAAGACTCGGATTATACAGTATTTTTTTACGTAGAAAATAAAGACTCGGATTATACAGTATTTTTTTACGTAGAAAATAAAGACTCGGATTATACAGTATTTTTTTACGTAGAAAATAAAGACTCGGATTATACAGTATTTTTTTACGTAGAAAATAAAGACTCGGATTATACAGTATTTTTTTACGTAGAAAATAAGGACTCGGATTATACAGTATTTTTTTACGTAGAAAATAAGGACTCGGATTATACAGTATTTTTTTACGTAGAAAATAAAGACTCGGATTATACAGTATTTTTTTACGTAGAAAATAAAGACTCGGATTATACAGTATTTTTTTACGTAGAAAATAAAGACTCGGATTATACAGTATTTTTTTACGTAGAAAATAAAGACTCGGATTATACAGTATTTTTTTACGTAGAAAATAAGGACTCGGATTATACAGTATTTTTTTACGTAGAAAATAAAGACTGGGATTATACAGTATTTTTTTACGTAGAAAATAAGGACTCGGATTATACAGTATTTTTTTACGTAGAAAATAAAGACTCGGATTATACAGTATTTTTTTACGTAGAAAATAAAGACTCGGATTATACAGTATTTTTTTACGTAGAAAATAAAGAGACTCGGATTATACAGTATTTTTTTACGTAGAAAATAAAGACTCGGATTATACAGTATTTTTTTACGTAGAAAATAAAGACTCGGATTATACAGTATTTTTTTACGTAGAAAATAAAGACTGGGATTTTTTTACGTAGAAAATAAGGACTCGGATTATACAGTATTTTTTTACGTAGAAAATAAGGACTCGGATTATACAGTATTTTTTTACGTAGAAAATAAAGACTCGGATTATACAGTATTTTTTTACGTAGAAAAATAAAGACTGGGATTATACAGTATTTTTTTACGTAGAAAATAAGACTCGGATTATACAGTATTTTTTTACGTAGAAAATAAAGACTCGGATTATACAGTATTTTTTTTACGTAGAAAATAAAGACTCGGATTATACAGTATTTTTTTACGTAGAAAATAAAGACTCGGATTATACAGTATTTTTTTACGTAGAAAATAAAGACTCGGATTATACAGTATTTTTTTACGTAGAAAATAAAGACTCGGATTATACAGTATTTTTTTACGTAGAAAATAAAGACTCGGATTATACAGTATTTTTTTACGTAGAAAATAAAGACTCGGATTATACAGTATTTTTTTACGTAGAAAATAAAGACTCGGATTATACAGTATTTTTTTACGTAGAAAATAAAGACTCGGATTATACAGTATTTTTTTACGTAGAAAATAAAGACTCGGATTATACAGTATTTTTTTACGTAGAAAATAAAGACTCGGATTATACAGTATTTTTTTACGTAGAAAATAAAGACTCGGATTATACAGTATTTTTTTACGTAGAAAATAAAGACTCGGATTATACAGTATTTTTTACGTAGAAAATAAAGACTCGGATTATACAGTATTTTTTACGTAGAAAATAAGGACTGGGATTATACAGTATTTTTTTACGTAGAAAATAAGGACTCGGATTATACAGTATTTTTTTACGTAGAAAATAAGGACTCGGATTATACAGTATTTTTTTACGTAGAAAATAAAGACTCGGATTATACAGTATTTTTTTACGTAGAAAATAAAGACTGGGATTATACAGTATTTTTTTACGTAGAAAATAAGGACTCGGATTATACAGTATTTTTTTACGTAGAAAATAAGGACTCGGATTATACAGTATTTTTTTACGTAGAAAATAAAGACTCGGATTATACAGTATTTTTTTTACGTAGAAAATAAAGGACTGGGATTATACAGTATTTTTTTACGTAGAAAATAAGGACTCGGATTATACAGTATTTTTTTACGTAGAAAATAAAGACTCGGATTATACAGTATTTTTTTACGTAGAAAATAAAGACTCGGATTATACAGTATTTTTTTACGTAGAAAATAAAGACTCGGATTATACAGTATTTTTTTACGTAGAAAATAAAGACTCGGATTATACAGTATTTTTTTACGTAGAAAATAAAGACTGGGATTATACAGTATTTTTTTACGTAGAAAAATAAGGACTCGGATTATACAGTATTTTTTTACGTAGAAAATAAGGACTCGGATTATACAGTATTTTTTTACGTAGAAAATAAAGACTCGGATTATACAGTATTTTTTTACGTAGAAAAATAAAGACTCGGATTATACAGTATTTTTTTACGTAGAAAATAAGGACTCGGATTATACAGTATTTTTTTACGTAGAAAATAAGGACTCGGATTATACAGTATTTTTTTACGTAGAAAATAAGGACTCGGATTATACAGTATTTTTTTACGTAGAAAATAAGGACTCGGATTATACAGTATTTTTTTACGTAGAAAATAAGGACTCGGATTATACAGTATTTTTTTACGTAGAAAATAAGGACTCGGATTATACAGTATTTTTTTACGTAGAAAATAAGGACTCGGATTATACAGTATTTTTTTACGTAGAAAATAAAGACTCGGATTATACAGTATTTTTTTACGTAGAAAATAAAGACTCGGATTATACAGTATTTTTTTACGTAGAAAATAAAGACTCGGATTATACAGTATTTTTTTACGTAGAAAATAAAGACTCGGATTATACAGTATTTTTTACGTAGAAAATAAGGACTCGGATTATACAGTATTTTTTTACGTAGAAAATAAAGACTCGGATTATACAGTATTTTTTTACGTAGAAAATAAAGACTCGGATTATACAGTATTTTTTTTACGTAGAAAATAAGGACTCGGATTATACAGTATTTTTTTACGTAGAAAATAAAGACTCGGATTATACAGTATTTTTTTACGTAGAAAATAAGGACTCGCATTTTAAAGTATTTTTTTACGTAGAAAATAAAGACTCGGATTATACAGTATTTTTTACGTAGAAAATAAAGACTCGGATTATACAGTATTTTTTTACGTAGAAAATAAAGACTCGGATTATACAGTATTTTTTTACGTAGAAAATAAGGACTCGGATTATACAGTATTTTTTTACGTAGAAAATAAAGACTCGGATTATACAGTATTTTTTTACGTAGAAAATAAAGACTCGGATTATACAGTATTTTTTTACGTAGAAAATAAAGACTCGGATTATACAGTATTTTTTTACGTAGAAAATAAAGACTCGGATTATACAGTATTTTTTTACGTAGAAAATAAGGACTCGGATTATACAGTATTTTTTTACGTAGAAAATAAGGACTCGGATTATACAGTATTTTTTTACGTAGAAAATAAGGACTCGGATTATACAGTATTTTTTTACGTAGAAAATAAAGACTCGGATTATACAGTATTTTTTTACGTAGAAAATAAAGACTCGGATTATACAGTATTTTTTTACGTAGAAAATAAAAGACTCGGATTATACAGTATTTTTTTACGTAGAAAATAAGGACTCGGATTATACAGTATTTTTTTACGTAGAAAATAAAGACTCGGATTATACAGTATTTTTTTACGTAGAAAATAAAGACTCGGATTATACAGTATTTTTTTACGTAGAAAATAAAGACTCGGATTATACAGTATTTTTTTACGTAGAAAATAAGGACTCGGATTATACAGTATTTTTTTACGTAGAAAATAAAGACTCGGATTATACAGTATTTTTTTACGTAGAAAATAAAGACTCGGATTATACAGTATTTTTTACGTAGAAAATAAGGACTCGGATTATACAGTATTTTTTACGTAGAAAATAAAGACTCGGATTATACAGTATTTTTTTTACGTAGAAAATAAAGACTCGGATTATACAGTATTTTTTTACGTAGAAAATAAGGACTCGGATTATACAGTATTTTTTTTACGTAGAAAATAAAGACTCGGATTATACAGTATTTTTTTACGTAGAAAATAAAGACTCGGATTATACAGTATTTTTTACGTAGAAAATAAAGACTCGGATTATACAGTATTTTTTTACGTAGAAAATAAAGACTCGGATTATACAGTATTTTTTTACGTAGAAAATAAAGACTCGGATTATACAGTATTTTTTTACGTAGAAAATAAGGACTCGGATTATACAGTATTTTTTTACGTAGAAAATAAAGACTCGGATTATACAGTATTTTTTTACGTAGAAAATAAAGACTCGGATTATACAGTATTTTTTTACGTAGAAAATAAAGACTCGGATTATACAGTATTTTTTTACGTAGAAAATAAGGACTCGGATTATACAGTATTTTTTTACGTAGAAAATAAAGACTCGGATTATACAGTATTTTTTTACGTAGAAAATAAGGACTCGGATTATACAGTATTTTTTTACGTAGAAAATAAAGACTCGGATTATACAGTATTTTTTTACGTAGAAAATAAAGACTCGGATTATACAGTATTTTTTTACGTAGAAAATAAGGACTCGGATTATACAGTATTTTTTTACGTAGAAAATAAAGACTCGGATTATACAGTATTTTTTACGTAGAAAATAAAGACTCGGATTATACAGTATTTTTTTACGTAGAAAATAAAGACTCGGATTATACAGTATTTTTTACGTAGAAAATAAAGACTCGGATTATACAGTATTTTTTTACGTAGAAAATAAGGACTCGGATTATACAGTATTTTTTTACGTAGAAAATAAAGACTCGGATTATACAGTATTTTTTTACGTAGAAAATAAAGACTCGGATTATACAGTATTTTTTTACGTAGAAAATAAAGGACTCGGATTATACAGTATTTTTTTACGTAGAAAATAAAGACTCGGATTATACAGTATTTTTTTACGTAGAAAATAAAGACTCGGATTATACAGTATTTTTTTACGTAGAAAATAAAGACTCGGATTATACAGTATTTTTTTACGTAGAAAATAAAGACTCGGATTATACAGTATTTTTTTACGTAGAAAATAAAGACTCGGATTATACAGTATTTTTTTACGTAGAAAATAAGGACTCGGATTATACAGTATTTTTTTACGTAGAAAATAAGGACTCGGATTATACAGTATTTTTTTACGTAGAAAATAAAGACTCGGATTATACAGTATTTTTTTACGTAGAAAATAAAGACTCGGATTATACAGTATTTTTTTACGTAGAAAATAAAGACTCGGATTATACAGTATTTTTTTACGTAGAAAATAAAGACTCGGATTATACAGTATTTTTTTACGTAGAAAATAAGGACTCGGATTATACAGTATTTTTTTACGTAGAAAATAAAGACTCGGATTATACAGTATTTTTTTTACGTAGAAAATAAAGACTCGGATTATACAGTATTTTTTTTACGTAGAAAATAAAGACTCGGATTATACAGTATTTTTTTACGTAGAAAATAAGGACTCGGATTATACAGTATTTTTTTACGTAGAAAATAAAGACTCGGATTATACAGTATTTTTTTACGTAGAAAATAAAGACTCGGATTATACAGTATTTTTTTACGTAGAAAATAAGGACTCGGATTATACAGTATTTTTTTACGTAGAAAATAAAGACTCGGATTATACAGTATTTTTTTACGTAGAAAATAAAGACTCGGATTATACAGTATTTTTTTACGTAGAAAATAAAGACTCGGATTATACAGTATTTTTTTACGTAGAAAATAAAGACTCGGATTATACAGTATTTTTTTACGTAGAAAATAAGGACTCGGATTATACAGTATTTTTTTACGTAGAAAATAAAGACTCGGATTATACAGTATTTTTTACGTAGAAAATAAAGACTCGGATTATACAGTATTTTTTTACGTAGAAAATAAATACTCGGATTATACAGTATTTTTTTACGTAGAAAATAAAGACTCGGATTATACAGTATTTTTTTACGTAGAAAATAAAGACTCGGATTATACAGTATTTTTTTACGTAGAAAATAAAGACTCGGATTATACAGTATTTTTTTACGTAGAAAATAAAGACTCGGATTATACAGTATTTTTTTACGTAGAAAATAAGGACTCGGATTATACAGTATTTTTTTACGTAGAAAATAAGGACTCGCATTTTAAAGTATTTTTTTATGTAGAAAATAAGGACTCGGATTATACAGTATTTTTTTACGTAGAAAATAAGGACTCGCATTTTAAAGTATTTTTTTATGTAGAAAATAAGGACTCGCATTATACAGAATTTTTTTACGTAGAAAATAAGGACTCGCATTTTAAAGTATTTTTTTATGTGGAAAATAAGGACTCGCATTATACAGAATTTTTTTACGTAGAAAATAAGGACTCGCATTATACAGTATTTTTACGTAGAAAAGTAGGGCTCGCACTATAGTGCAGGTCGATTTTAGAAACGAAGTACTGTACTCAATCTGAAAGTTGATGTTTTACATTATGAATCACAAGAATTATTTTTTTTTACAATTCGTAACCTTTTTTTTTGTTTTTTGATTTTAGAGGAATCGTGTTTAAAAGATAAACTTTTGGTTCAAAAACGTAGCGTTACAATTTCATTCGTCTGATCAATGAAAGCCAGAGCACAGCCACGTAAAATTTATAATTTACTGAAGCTTTACAAATTGTATGATGTATGACACAAGGACATCATTACTAAGTCATTGTGCCATCAATGGCACGGTGGAGTAATGTTAGCCGTTCGAATTCCAGTCGAATCCTTTACATTCACTTACGTGCTAATATGGGTAAATAGCAGGATAGTGTTCTATAGCGTTGGATGGCAACTGGTCTACTGCAGAAGGAAATGGCAACCTACTGCAGGAAAAATCTGACTCGTCAGTCATGTGGCGCATAACGGACTTTTAGGAGGCATGGTTGAGTAATGGATAGTGGCTCGTATTGAGGAATCGGAGAGCCGAGTTCGAATTCCTGTCGAATCCAATACTTTCACTTACGCGCTGTTACCCTTAGGAAACGTATGAATCCTCTTCTTCTCCCCTCCAGCTATGGGTTAGGAAACGTATGAATCCTCTTCTTCTCCCCTCCAGCTATGGGTAAACAGCAGGACAGACCGAGTGGCAAATGGTCTACCGCAGAAAGAAATGGCAACGTACTGTAGAAGAGAGATCAATTAGAAAAGATCCAACTCAATTCATACGACGTTTGATATGGGAAAGAGGAGCTTCAGTTATGACAGTCCAAGAAGCAGTGAAAAAAGACTTCAAAATGAAATCGTACGTGAAAACTGTGAAGCAAATTGTTGCTCCAAGACAGAAATTTAGAAAGTTAGAAAGGGCGAAGATCATCTTGAATAAGCTGAAAAATGATCCTGGAATAATAATAATAATAATAATAATAATAATATATATATATATATATATATATATATATATATATATATATATATATATATATATAAAAGTGAACATAGAAGTCAACACTTAGAGGCGACAGTCTGTTTGATGCTATATGCAATCGTCAGGCCTGACGATTGCATATAGCATCAAACAGACTTTTATATTTACACACGCTCTATCTCTGATATTGAGCACTTAATTCCATAAATATAGTACACCTTAAGACTATATTTCTTTATATATATATATATATATATATATATATATATTGTTTGAACAATATTTCAATCCTTCATGAGATTCCGATCCTTAGCTATGGTTAAGTAATGGTGAACGTTTCATTTTTATTTATGATCAGTTTCATCATGATACGCGTGTTCAGCTTGGAGAGTAATTATACATCCTTATGGCTCAAAGTGGAATCCGATAGTGTTATAAAAACCTCACAGAATTCCAGTAAGATATCTTTAATCATTTCTAAGATACAGCGGTTCAAATCTTAATTGAAAATTGGACAATTTTGCTGTTACACACGGTATGTTGCTATATTAATGTCTGACTATTTCTTGACATCAGCCTCTCTTTTTTTATTTTTAGTCAGGATCATGCACAGCTATTTTATTTCCTTGATTAAGAGCTGAAGGGAGAGATGGACAACGTAGACTCTTTAGATGGAGGACACCACAATAGTGCGTGTATTTGAACTTTATTTCAATTCTTTCATGGGCTCTCGAGCCTTAGCTATGATTAATTAATGATGAACATGTCATTTTCGATTATGATCGATTTCCTTACGTGGTTTGGTTAATCTTGCGGAGTAATTATACATTCTTATTGAATGCACGGCCGCAATTTTTGACGGATTTGCACCAAAATTTACATGCACATGCTCCAAGTTAGCGGGAAAGGCCAACACCGACATTGCATTTCCCAACTCCCATCGATAGTGGAAATAATCGATTTTTTCCTGCTTCTACGGCAGTTTTCATGTAGTTTGCGGCCATTTTCTACTGGTCAGAGTGAGAGCCAATAGCTGGCTGCCACGAATAGGCAGGAAGATTCGATTGGCCAGCGTGAGAGCCAACAGCTGACTGACACGAATATTAACTAGCATGCTAGCATGCAAAAAAAAAATCGATAGCTGCATTCGTCACAAGTGGGAAAAATTTAAATCTGCATGGCACTTTACTCCAATTGGCTCATTCGCTTGCTTAAACTCAACGTTGATTCTGATTCCGCAGAACTGGGTTGGGTGTGAAAAAGTATTTGTTGTTAACATTCTTTTTTCATTCGGTTTTTCCAGTTACGAGTCCTTTTTTGAAGCTGATCGTTTTGTGTTCATTTTGTTTAGTTCTTTTTTTGTAACAGATTTAATGTTTAGTATAGAACTTAGAAAAAATTCGCAGTATGAGATAGGTAAGAAGTAAGGCATGTAGCAACATCAGCACAGCAAAGGGCACTCATTTAAAGGGCAAAACTATTTTAAGTCAAGTGATAGAGATTACTGTATGAGTCGTACGATTTTTGAATCAAGCACGGGCAACGCCGGCTCATGCTGCTAGTTTTATATAAAAGTATATTCTTGGTATTTTTACTGTTAAAATATATTTATATGCTTGTAAAGTGTTTTTTGTTTGGGAGGATCTCTATATACCCATCGCTGGGACTCTAATACGTAATACCACCCCAGATCAGGGTGGACCATGGGACAACAGCAATTAAGAATTGGTTCCAGGCTCCTCAAAACCTCTATTCTCTCAATCAGAGGCATAGCTGCCGGTTGTTGTTTATCATCATACCCAGGACTAAGAGGGAAGAGAGAATAATAAAGAGGTACTTGGAAACTAAAAGAGAAATGAATGCGTGATATAGGAAAAATTAGGAAATCTTAAAGTACATTTCGGTGAAACAGGCGAAAGAAAGGGAGGTAATTGGGAAAATAGAGGTAAAGAAAGGAAGTGAATTATAGACGAGTAAAAAGAAGAATATGGTGGCGCGAGGAATGTAGGACAGAAAGGTGGGAGGAGGAATCAATGGAGGTAACAGACGATTACACTAGAGAAGTGGTACAGTAAAATAAAATATAATATGAATAAAAAATAAAAGAATGCTATCCAAACGCCATGAGTGAATGCATGCAAAGAAAGAAATTAGTCGAAGAACAGGGTAAAGAAAGACGCCGAGAAAGAAAGAATAAATAAAAGAAAGAAAAAAATTATGAATAGATAAGGAAAGAAAGAAATTAGTCGAAGAACAGGAGAAAAGAAAGACGTCGAGAGAGAAACAATAAATAAAAGAAAGAAAAAAAGTCTATGAATAGATAAGAAAAGAAAGAAATTAGTCGAAGAACAGGGTAAAGAAAGACGTCGAGAGAGAAACAATAAATAAAAGAAAGAAAAAAAGGGTATGAATAGATAAGAAAAGAAAGAAATAATTCGAAGAACAGGGTAAAGAAAGACGCCGAGAGAGAAAGAATAAAAAAAAGAAAGAAAAAAAGGGTATGAATAGATAAGAAAAGAAAGAAATAAGTCGAAGAACAGGGTAAAGAAAGACGCCGAGAGAGAAAGAATAAAAAAAAGAAAGAAAAAAAACTATGAATAGATAAGGAAAGAAAGAAATTAGTCGAAGAACAGGGTAAAGAAAGATGTCGAGAGAGAAACAAAAAAAAGAAAGAAAAAAATTATGAACAGATAAGAAAAGAAAACGAAAACAGAGAACATAAAGAGAATAAATAGTCTATATGCACAGCTGAGTAATAATAGAACTAGACCTGTTCACTCGCTAAAACGAAAACTAAACCATAACGTTGCCTTCTAACTAGATATAGAGCAGTCAATAACGAGAGATGGTGTATCAACTGGAGAAAGATGGCGACCAGTTCTCTTGGTTTGTTCTGTAATCAGGAAGCCGATCTGCTATGAATATGTGATGAGCGTCTTATTGATTTTTCACTCTAAGAGCCTTTCGAGAGGCGCTGAGTTGAGATGCGCTTGTTCAAAGCTTTTTAGTCTCATGTGACTGTGGTACTGGCGTGTGTGTCCTTGTTAGAACAGAGGCCTTGAGATGATTCAGGACAAGTATGGTATGATGAAACACGTTGAGTGGGTGGAGAGGCAGCCGCTTGGTACGCAGAATAACGAAAGGAACTATAGATCAATTCAGATTTGTTTTACATTTGTTTTCTCGAAATATTTAACGGAATCTGTTTGCTAATAAAGTAAGAATTTGTAGTTTTCTTTTTATCGTTTTTTTTTTTTTTTTTTTTTTGTAGACGACAAAAATCCATAATTATCGTAAAGTCTGAACTTGATGTTATCGCATATCAACTATATACTGGTCATGTGATAACAGAATAGTAATTGTCCATATATATATATATATATATATATATATATATATATATATATATATATATATATATATTTATTTATTCATTTATATATATATGAAATGCTAATCTATCTATAGATAGATAGATAGATAGATAGATGAGAAAACTGAGATAGATAGATAGATAGATAGATAGATAGATAGATGAGAAGACTGATATATATATATATATATATATATATATATATATATATATATATATATAGATATATAGATAGATAGATAGATAGATAGATAGATTACCATTTCATTTCCAACCTCCGTTTTGGTTATTCCTCATTCAGTAATCCTTCCTAGGTTACAATAGATAGATAGATAGATAGATGAGAAAACTGAGATAGATAGATAGATAGATAGATTACCATTTCATATATATATATATATATATATATATATATATAAAACAACGGATGTCCTGGTGATGTAGGATGTGTTGGTAGTGCAACACGGAACGAGAAACCGAAAAGCCGAGTTCGAATTCAGGTCGAGTTCGTTGCATTTACTTTCGCGGAGATACCATTTGGGAATGGTATGAATTATCTCTTCTTCCACAACCATCTACGGGTTAAATAGCAAGGCAACTATTTAGGAGAAAGTTATATACCGTACCTAAGAGCATTAATAGGATATATCCTAATCCTCATAAATACTTTGGGCATTTTTGTAAGTGGGGGTAATCTGCTGTCTACGTTGGCAACGTAGGAAGCTCTGGGCAGAGAGGAACCCGGACGAGGGCAGATTCTCGTCTGTGGAGGTAGACAGATACCCGATACCCGATCCCGCCTATGCAGAGTCTACGACCAATTTTTGCTCGAGCAAAAGTGCTCGGATTTCCCCACATTCAATTTGGCTTTGTGCCACATCCTATCTCGTGGAGATGCAGGTAGATATCGTAATATTCTGTCTATATTGGCAGCGTGAGCTGTCAGCGCGGGAAGTTCATGCTGTGTCGGAGTCTTTGCCTTCGGGCAGAGAGGAACCGGGACGAAGCTATGTCGAAGGGAAGAGTCTACTCCGGCGAGGTAGACAGATACCCGATCCCGCGTATGCGCAGTCTACGGCCAATTTTTACCCGAGACCAAGGGATTTCCCACGTTAAATTTTGTCTTGTGCCACATCTTACCTCGTGGCGAAGCAGATAAATATCGTAATATGCTGTTTATGCAGTCTAAAGCTTGAAGTGGTTTACCTACGTCACGCCGCTGGCGAGTATTGTATTTTGTTGATGTTATAAAGCATTACCATTTCATTTCCAACCTCCGTTTTGGTTATTCCTCATTCAATAACCCTTCCTAGGTTACAATAGATAGATAGATAGATAGATAGATAGATAGATAGATGAGAAGACTGATATATATATATATATATATATATATATATATATATAGATAGATAGATAGATAGATAGATAGATTACCATTTCATTTCCAACCTTCGTTTTGGTTATGCCTCATTCAGTAACCCTTCCTAGGTTACAATAGATAGATAGATAAATATTACAGTGACTTAGATAGATAGATAGATACATAGATAGATAGATGAGAAGACTGATATATATATATATATATATATATATATATAGATAGATAGATAGATAGATAGATACATGAGAAGACTGAGATATATATATATATATATATATATATATATATATATATATATATATATATATATATAAAGAAATATAGTCTTAAGGTGTGCTATATTTATGGAATAAAGTGCTCAATATCAGAGATAGAGCGTGTGTAAATATAAAAGTGAACATAGAAGTCAACACTTAGAGGCGACAGTCTGTTTCATGCTGTCGCCTCTAAGTGTTGACTTCTATGTTCACTTTTATATTTATATATGTATATATATATATATATATATATATATATATATAGATAGATAGATAGATAGATAGATAGATAGATTGATTGATTGATTGATAGATTACCGTTTCATTTCCAACCTCCGTTTTGGTTATTCCTCATTCAGTAACTATTTCTAGGTTACATCGGAGAGCAATGTTTTTTATTTCTTTGTTTTTTTTTATGTAGAGGAGAAAGTTCTATTATTACCGTTAAATCTGAACTTGTTGTTATGGCACATCGTCTGCTATATACTGGTCCTGTGATAACGGAACAGTAATTTAAGATATGCCTGGGGCAGCATCAAATTTGTCCAAATCGTTATAACAACATGCGATAGTTGTCCCTTCCACAAAATATTTAATATCTAAAAAATACTAAACTAATTCAGATTCTTTTTTTCTTTGTTTGCAGTTGTTTAGTCATCTTGACACCATTTGTCGTAAGATTCACTGAAATATCCTTTGAATTATTAAACTAGAAAGAGAACAGGTTTAAATTATTTTGTGTCAGCCCCGCTATATCTTCCCAAATGAGCAATGGTGAGAGGAAAAGAGCATTCAGGTCTTCAGTAATGGTACTAACATTCATACCCTGGCTTCCTTCTTCAAAGTCCATTCAAGAACCACCAAGAGAATGGTGAATAAGTTTAAAAAAGAGGGAACAGTAGAGAGGAAAACTGGATCAGGAGGTCACATCAGCAAGAGGGCTCATCATTTCAGCTTAGCGCTAAATATAGTCTCGTTGTTCGAAGTAGAATCCAGTAGCGTTATAAAGATTATATATAGTTATATATAGCGATATATAGAGCTTTCCAGTAAGATATATTTAATCATTTCTAAGATCCAACGTTTCAAAGTTTAATCTAGCAATTGGACAATTTTGCGGTTACACGATTTGGACAATTTTACTGTTACACAAGGTATATCCAATGCAGCGGATATCCTGGTTATGTAGGGTGAGTTGGTGGTGCAAGTCGGAACGAGAAATCGAAGAGCTGAGTTCGAATTCCGGTCGAGTACGTTAGATTCACTTTCGCGCAGAAATCATTTGGGAAAGGTAGGAATCCATCTCTTCACCACAACCAGCTATGGGTTAAATAGTAAGGCAACCAGTTAGGATAAGAAAAACAATTTTTTTGTCTTTTTTATGCAGACATCATTCGGGAAAAATGTGAATCCATCACTTCTTCTCAAACCAGCTATGGGTTAAATAGTAAGGCAGGTTATGCCCTTTTTACTTGATTGGCAACCAATTAGGAGAAGAACACGTTTTTACGTGTTTTTTGGGGATCGGGGGTTTGTAGAGGACAAAATTCCGTAATTATTGTTAAGTCTTAACTTAATATGACCGCACATTGACTCCACTATACTGGTCATATGATAGATAACAAGACATTAATTAAAGACATATATTCATGAATATATGTCTTTAATTAATGTCCTGTTTTTCTCACCCGAGTCATTCCTTCAAATCTGTAAATCAAATATTCACCCTTGTATGGAATATTGCTGCCATATATGGTCTGAAGCCCTCGCTGTTCGTCTCAAGGTCCTTGACAAAATCAAGAAACGGATATACAATCTGATCTGGCATTTCGTTTACAGTCGCTCTCTCACAGATGTGCTGTCGCTTCCCTCTGTCTTTTAGACAAAAAACTTTTACGGTAACTACTCTGACGATGTATTTTCGCTAGTTCCCAAACTGCATGTATTTAAAGTTTGGCATCTCAGTCCTACACTTTTACTTCCGTAACGGTTAAGTGTAGCCGTCTCTTCTACTCCAATAGCTTCATGCCTCGCCCTTCCCGTCTGTGGAACTCCCTTCCTCTTACTTGCTTCCCTGATAGCTATAATCTCCAACAATTCCAATGCAATGTCAATCGATATCGCCAGATGCATTGATATTTTCTCCGTCCTTCTCGTCATCCTTTCCTCAAACACGCCTCTTTACTATCGATAACAAAATGAGTGGCAATGCCACTTCCGCCTTGATTGGGGTGAAATACTTAAAAAAAAAAAATAACAAAAAAAAACAAAACAGAAAACAGATATACTGGTTATGTAGGGGAAGCTGATGGCTCAGCTTGGGACGAGAAATCAGAAAACTGAGTTCGAACTCCGTTCGAGTTCGTTAAAATCAATCTCTTCTTCCGCAACCAGCTAGATGAAAAATGGTAGGTCAGACTTGACACTTTAGCCTTGATTGGCAGCCCGTTAGGAGGAAGACAAAATTTGGACTAAAAACCTGACGATGTCTGTTTAGAGACTCCTTGGCACCACTCCTCTGTGGTCAGTTCTTCCAAGAACTGCGGCCGTTTCAGAAAAAAAAAAAAGTCTTTTTCACTATAATCTCTTATGTGTAGGTAGTTTGCTGGCTCGATTCCAGCAAATCAGTGGGAGATTCTTGATAGATGTAAGACAGTTTTGATGATAAATGTCCTTGTCGGAATGCTTTCCTGAAATGAGATGTCGAAAACCACAAACACTCCACGGCCGACGTTAATTTGACGGAGTTCAGAAGTCAATAAACAATTATTTTACTTTTGAAATATTTAGTCCCATATTCTTATCAGATGCTCCGAACATTAGATTACATATAACCCCTACAAATATTTATCTATAACGTAGTTATAATGCCAATTTATATTATAGGGATGTGGCCGGGTGGTTAGAACGTTTGGATTCGGACCATGAGGTCCACATTTGAATCTGACTATAGTCGATTTGTTTAGATGTTATCGGACACGGGGGGTAACCCCAACGTACGACACTGCCAGAGAGTTACCGGAAGACCATTCCACGGTTTGAGTCAAGCCTTGGGAGTGAAATTGGAACACTCTGGAAGCGTGTCCGGTAAGTTAAACGCGATCGAAACACTGCGAGAGAAAAAGGCTAAAGATTAAACAACTTGTTAATGGTTTCTAATTTTCTTGATCAGATAAGACATTCATCGATCAAATAAAACATTTATTGATCAGCTAAAACATTTATTGAACAGCTAAAACATTTTTAAACCGTTTTTTTTTTTTTTTTTTTAGTTTTGGCTTGGATTTAGATGATCTTTATTTCTTTCGTTAGGCTCATTCCATCCTGTTTAGCGATTATTGACATGTCTGGATCAGCAGCATAATTCTGACTCAAATGATGATCCGGTAGGTGAAACCTTGGTAGATAGGTTCTGACACTTTATATATATATATATATATATATATATATATATATATATATATATATATATATAGACTTTATATATATATAATAAACACTACCTATTAAATTCTTTATTATATATATATATATATATATATATATATATATATATATATATAATAAAGAATTTAGTAGGTAGTATTTAAAGGGTTACTTCCAGCTAGCGTATATATATATATATATATATATATATATATATATATATATATATATATATATATATATATATATCCTTACCTGGCTCCCATTAGAATGTCTGATAGTCAACTTCTTCAGAGCGACTCCCTGCGTCTGCTCGGTCTCACGTTGACTGCTGACCTGAGATGGCACAAATACATTGAGTCAATTGCATCGTCCACCGCTAGGAAAGTTGGCTCTCTGTGCCGCGCCAGGAAATTTTTCTCCCCTGAATCGATACTTCAAATATATAAAACAACCATTCGCCCTTGCATGGAGTATTGCTGCCATATATGGTCTGGGGCACCTTCTGTTTACCTCGGAGTTCTTGACAAGATCCAGAGACTGATATGTAATGTAATTGGCCCTGACCTGGCGTCTCGCCTGGAGCCACTATCTCACAGACGCGCCGTCGCCTTTCTCTGTCTCTTCTATAAATACTTTCATGGCAATTGCTCCGATGAGATGCTTTCCCTGGTCCCCAGTCTCCATGAATACAAGCGCCTTACGAGGCTGGCATCCCGCTCTCACCCTTACACTGTAGAAACTTTAAAATGTAGCCGTCTCTTCTACTCCAAAAGCTTCATACCTGGCACCTCTCGCCTGTGGAACACCCTTCCCAATTACTGTTTCCCTGATAGCTATGATCTCTAACTATTCAAATGTAATGTCAATCGACATCTCCGGTTACCTTGATTTACACACTATCCTTCCCTTCATCCTTTCTTCTATCACTCCTATCTGCTCTTGCTGCAAATCTTCTGCAACCCCCCCCTGCATCCTAGTGCCTTCATGCCTTGCTCGGGGCGCTAAGCTTAATATATATATATATATATATATATATATATATATATATATATATATATATATATATATATGTATGTGCTTAATTGTATATATATATATATATATATATATATATATATATATATATATATATATATATATGTTAGTGCAGAGAGCTATACGAGGAGGTATTATTAACATGGACAAACGCATACATATATATGCAAATTCACTCGAAATCCTTAAAAACACTCCCCCAAACTTTGAGCTGTGATATATAATTTAATACCCTATAATTCCGAATTAACTTTTCCATTTTTCGTCTTGATTGTTTTTTCACGTTTCCGTTAATTTCAGTTAATTCCCGTTCAATTAAATTTCAACCGTGTCGCCATTAGGATGTAGGTCAGCTCATCGGTCTAGCCCTCCCTCCCCCTATCCAGGCTCTCCTACCTCCATAATATGATTCCAGTAACGATGCCTTCTTCTTCCCCTCTTACCTCCCAATAGGTATCCCTATTACACACCCTCTCTCTTTCTTTCCCCAAATAAACAGTACACTACAAACTGAGGCCATATACAGTTTGAAAACTCTTGCGAATTTTAAAATTAAAATTCCTAGGTGAAAATGATCATTTATTAAAGGTACTGTAATTCCAATTGTAAAGAAAATTTGCTCTGTTTAATGAAAATAAACATTGAGCGCTGTTTTGTGTGTCAGTTTTAACATATTTCAAATTCTATGTTGTGTTAATAGGACTCACTTGGATTATACCAACGGATTACTACCAACCGATATATATATATATATATATATATATATATATATATATATATATATATATATATATATAGTCGTCTTACGGATTATTCTTGGCATTACCTGGCAAATGTTTGTTAGTGATATAAAGAGAGAAGAGGATGTGAAAGTTTCGTGTCCTTGATACTAAAACATCAGCTTCAGTGGGCAGGTCACCTCATGACAATGGATGACAGCTGCAATCCAATGCAATTGTTTTATGGGGAACAGGGAAGAGAAATACCGTCAAACCTAAAATGCGCTTTAAGGACTGCATCAAGGGGGTGCTGAAGAAATGCAACATTCTTTGTGAGCACTGCGAAAAATGTGTATCTGATCGCGATAACTGGAATGAGGCTGCCAGTAGCGGAAGGCGTCACTTTGAAGAAGGGAAAAAGAGGCACGCAATGCTTAAAAGAGATGTGCGTAAAAGCGTCCACGTTGAACTTCCTGAAGACACGCGCAGACAGCTCGATCTGACGTTTAACGATTGTGGTAGAGTGTGTTTGTCGATGGCTGGTCTAAGGAGGAACTTGAGAGCGCTTCGACGGAAGGTGGCAATTGACTATAAAACCGTAGATCTCCAGCAATTGAAATATGTTATTTGTGGTAAGATATGCGGGTCCAAAAGCGGTTTCATGCAACATTTCAAATTGTACGATAATGTACCACCCGCTGTTTGACCCTGTTTGTACTAGAGTATGTAGGTCCATATATATATATATGTGTGTGTGTGTGTGTAGGTAGGTAGATAAGTAGATAGATAGGAACAAGCTGATATAAACCGTGCAAAAGCAAACATTCAACATTAAAGATTTTCTATATTGAATTAAAAAAATATTAAACATACCCTCATTAATAATGTCCTTCCTAATTTACATAGTTGTATGAACAAATTAGACTATTGAGAATATAAACATAAATAAAAATGAGCTTAGTACATCATCAAATAACTCTAAACCTATCAAACTACTATACCGTAATGAAATGCTTTCTAACTGTAAGCAGGAAAAAATCTGAAAGGACTCACAAACAATAATATACCCCCCAGTGATCAAAGTGAAAAAAATAAAATTAATTATATATTATACTAAATTAAATACAGCCAACCCAGTCATCCAAAACAATTTTTCTCCGTCAACTACTATCTTACAAAAGACCAACATTGTATATCAATTTAAGTGTCCTTTGGGAGATTGCATCTCTGATAAAAATGGTAATAATATAACAGGTTAAGTTTAAGAACACTAAATTACCTCCTCCATTATCCACTGAACTGCTATCCACTGCAAAAATGTTTTTAAAAATCCCCGCCCCCCCCCAAAAAAAAACTGGACCATTTAAAAGTAATTTCGCGCAGTGGATTGGGTGCGCGGAAAGCGTGGTCTATTTTCGTCCAGTTTATTAAAAAGGCCAGAGTCTCTGCTAGTGTGTAATGGCCAGGACGAATCAGGGATTGATCTCCCCTGATTAGGTCGGCTTGGGTGTATGACGTTGAAAGACTCGAAACTCCCTAATGAACCAAATCAATTTCGAATACTCACGACTCGCTATCATGGGTCATTACCTATAACTACAGAATGAACTCTTCCTAAACCTATGTATACTACGCCTCTTAAGAGAGAGGGTTAAATCGAGTAGGGCCGATAGAGGTTCACTCCAAACCAGACTGACAGTCATACTAACACCTTCCACATCTTGTATTATTATTTTGTGTAGTATACCTTCGTTATTTCTACTCTTGTGTTCGTGTTGTTCTTCCTTGGTCCTAACCTAGACCATAACACTAAGTCACTTTAATATCTATCTATCTATCTATCTATCTATCTATCTATCTATCTATCTATCTATCTGTCATGGGTCCTTACCTATAACTACAGAATGAACTCTTCCTAACACTATGTATACTACGCCTCTCAAGAGAGAGGGTCGAATTGAGTCGAGCCGATAGTAGTTCACTCTAAACCAGACTGACAGTCATACTAACACCTTCCACATCTTGTATTATTATTTCGTGTAATATACCTTCGTTATTTCTACTCTTGTGTTCGTGTTGTTCTTACTTGGTCCTAACCAGGACCATAACACTCCCTCCGGTGCCTATATAAGAGCGTATATATTTTTTAAAAAGTAATACATATGTATGTTTTACAACGACGACGTTTACGAAACGGCTTACGTTTCACTTGAATGAGCATAGCTCAATCTCAGAACATTTAAAGAAACACTCATGTCCACATTCACAGTTTAAAGAGATCATAGTTGAAAATACATTAGTACTTCATCAAAATAATAAGCATAAATTTAAAATTCTGAAAGCCCTTTATATAAGAGAATTGCAACCCAACATAACTTCAACTATGAGTATAGCAACAAACTTCTTAAATGTTTGTAGCAGCAAAGTTTTATATAAAATACTAAATTAAAATATTATATTTAAAATACTAAAAAATCTTTTTCATTTTTTTAAATTAGAAAAAAAAGAAAAGAAATTACAATTTGCATATTCAAATTTGAAACTCTGTAAGCGAACAGTGAAAAATATTTTGAATTTAGCAAGCTATGGTATACATAACAACAGATATTTTAAACCCTTGAAGATAGTCTCAGATGAGATTGAAAGTTCTTTAGCAAATTAAAATTATTTGAAAGAAAATTTTTGAATTTTTCTTAGTCAATTTTCTACAGCCAGCAAGAAATTAATTCGTGTACTAGAAAGGATTAAGACTAAAATAAACATAATACGTCTAAATTATTTAACTAAACATGCTTATATATATATAATTATTTATTTAAAAATATGATTCCAACACGCTACATAAGAGTTCTTATGTTTCAAAACAAGAGCCGAAAACTTCAATATAATTATTTGAGTTAAATTGAATTAAAGTACTAAGCTCTGTTCCATCTTCAAGCGAAATTTTTTTTGGAATAACTTATTTCTGAAATTTACGTGTTTTAATAGCATATTCATTATTGAAATCAAAATTTCCATGGTGACGGCCAGCGCGATTTCACGTATGTTTCATTTTCAAGTTTTTTTTTTCACTGCTGCCTGGACTGTCATAACTGAAACTCTCACGCGTGCCAAACGTCTTATGAACTGAGTTGGACCTTTTCTAATTGATCTGTTTAGCTCTAAGTTGAAATAATGTTATTTCTTGCTGTTGTGACCTCCTGATCCAGGTTTCTTCTCTTCAGACCCCTCTTTTAAAACTTATTCACCAATCTATTGATGGTTCTTGAACGGACTTTCAAGTTGGGAGCTAGTGTATGAATGTTGGTACCATTACTGAAGGCTTAAATGATCTTTTTCCTCTCACCATTTCTCAGTTAGGAAAACATAGTTGTGCTGGCACATGACGATTTTAACCTATTCTCTTTCTACCTGATTCTTAAGAAAAATGCTGCCATGATCGTTAATCTGAAATCCTGGAAAAAAAAAACTCGATTAGTTTTTATATTTTTTTTAGATATTAAACATTTTGTTGGATGGACAATTATGCTTTTACACGATTTGGACAATTTTGTTGTTACACCCATTACAGTAGGAACCCTAGACCAGATATAGCAACAGTATTCAATGCACGGGCAAATGGTAGATCAGTATTTTTTTTATTTTTATTTTTTTAAGCGTTTCACCCCAAATAGGAGTGATAGAGGAAAGGATGAGGAGAAGGATAGTGGATAGATCAAGGCAACTGGAGATGTCGATCGACATTACATTTGAATAGCTGGAGACTATAGCTATCAGGGAAACTGGAATAGGGAAGGGAGTTTGACAGGCGAGAGGTGCGAGACATGAAGCTATTGGAGTAGAAGGGACGACTACATTTAATAGTTTCGACAGTGAAAGGGTGAGAGCGGGATGCAAGCCTCGTAAGGCGCTTGAATTCATGAAGTCTGGGAACCAGCGAATGCAGCTCCTCGGAGCAATTACCATGGCATTATTTGCAAAACAGACAAAGAGAGGCGAAGGCGCGTCTGTGAGAGAGTGACTGTAGACGAGATACCAGAACAGGGCCAATTATATTGCATATCCGCCTCTGGAGCCTATCAAGAACCCCGAGGCAAACAGAATGTGCAAGATGGTTTCTGACTTGAAAGATTTTCAGGCGGGACACGTTTCTTGAACGAGAAACGCAAACTGACCTCACGCCCACAAAAAAAAAAAAAAAACAAAAAAAAACGATAGGGCGGTACTGTAAGGGGAACACGAGTGAGGTACTCGGAAAACAAGTACAAGATAAATGGAACGCATGAGAAGTGGTGAGAATAGAAACAGGTCTTAGAAACGAAGGAGTAAAACAAAACCCGAAATGGTTACTAGGAGAGATAAACAGAGTTTTGGTAAAGCATGCATCTTCCCTCGCCATAGCTCATTTAAGAGATAACGCTCTGATGTTGCTACGTGTTAAATTAGTACAACTTGTTGCATGATAACCGAAAAGATAATCTTCTCCTTTATGTAGCCCTCATTAACCCGCAAAGACACCGTAAAGTTATTATTCTTTATCGATATGGTTCACTCTGATATGATATGATTTTCAATCTTAAATACATATTGGACAAAATGACATTAGCTAGGAAGGTCTATTTTGATCATTTTGAAAGCTATTCTAATCGAATATATATCGCTGACTACAAGGTGTATGAGTCAAGCGTGTCCAGTATACATTTAAGTGCTTCTCGGTGTGTGATTGCGTGAGGGCTGTCAAACAGCACTGATGTCGGTCGTTGGCTTGCAATCTACATCGATGTGGGAGACAGAATCTCCCGTCAAGGTAACGAATCAAACATTCTGAATTGAGTTTGAAAGGTGGACAAAGAACGGTGTTATGGAGATGTCAGTGAGTGTCGCTGGTGTAACACGTCAATCAATATGGCCGGCGGAAACTGCTGAGAAAGGGGAGTCAGACAATGGACAGGGAGAGCTGTGAAGTTCGCAGTTGAAGTCGAAAGAAGAGATGCCCTGGGCAGACATCAAAATCCCAGGCATTCTCCACTCAGCTAGCAAAATCAATTTCGTGTCCCAGCATATCGGCTGCCACTTTACTGACAATGGTTATTGTTACGGTTTTGGCGGTATATATGACTAGTGAGCCAATCCAAATGACTTAACTTCCTTTATAGTATACCAATAGAAGGTTAACCAATCAGAAGCCGCAGAACATTGTATCCGTCGTGTATAAAGGCGGCCATCTTTGTTTACCCTACGGAAGGACCAGTGCCAACTTGACCAGGCGAAGATGACAGAAGGAAGAACTACGCTCTGCTACTTTGCTACGATATCCACTGCGAACCTGAACTACGCTTTCCCACTGTCTCCGAAATATTCACTGCAAACCTCTGGATTCTATACTCGAAGACGACCGTCATGAAAATGTCTAACAGTCCCTGCTTTGAATATTGTTGCCATATATGGTCTAGTGTCAGTATGAACTTAATTAGCCTTTAACTTATTAATCAGAATCTCTATCTATAAAAGGCAGGATGTGTGTGTGTGTGTGTGTGTGTGTGTGTGTGTGTGACGAATGCACGGCCGCAATTTACGACGGATTTGCATCAAAATTTACATGCACATGCTCTAAGTTAGCAGGAAGGCCAAAACCGACTTTGCATTTCCCAACTCCCATCGATAGTGGAAATAATCGATTTTTCATGCTTCTACGGCAGTTTTCATGTAGTTTTCGGCCATTTTCTACTGGCCAGAGTGAGAGCCTATAGGTGGCTGCCTTGAATAGGCAGGAAGATCACTGTGTCGTGCAGAATCTATCTTATAGTTTTATAAGTCCGCCATTCGTCCCTGTTACGGTTTTTTGGGTATATATGTATAACTAGTGAGCCAATCCAAATGACCTAACTTCCTTTATAGTCTACCAATAGAAGGCTAACCAATCAGAAGCCGCAGAACATGGTATTCGTAGTGTATAAAGGCAGCCATTTTTGTTTACCCTATTCGAAGGACTAGTGCCAATTTGTCAGGCGAAGATGACAGAAGGAGGTACTACGCTCTGCTACTTTGCCACGATATCCACTGCGAACCTAAACTACGCTTTCCTACTGTCTCCGAAATATTCACTGCCAACCTCTGGATTCTATACTCGCAGACGACCGTCATGAAAATGTCTAACATCTATCTATCTATCTATCTATCTATCTATCTATCTATCTATCTATCTATCTGTCTATCTATCTATCTATCTATCTCCAGTATCTATTGTTACAGTTTTTTGTGTATATACTATAACTAGTGAGCGAATCCAAATGACTCAACTTCCTTTATAGTGTACCAATAGAAGTTTAACCAATCAGAAGCCGCAGAACATTGTATCCGTCGTGCATAAAGGCGGCCATCTTTGTTTACCCTACGGAAGGACCAGTGCCAACTTGACCAGGCGAAGATGACAGAAGGAAGAACTACGCTCTGCTACGATATCCACTGCGAACCTGAACTACGCTTTCCCACTGTCTCCGAAATATTCACTGCCAACCTCTGGATTCAATTCTCGAAGACGAGCGTCATTAAAATGTCTGACAGTTATAACGGTCACTTTCCAGTCAACATTTGAGCAGTCATCAGAAAGCGGTATTTCCGACATCCAATTCGTAAAAGCAATGTTCCCTTTCCGTGTTCACAGATAACATCTTTAATGCCAGTGTTTTTTAGCAGCCACCTTAAATGCCGCCCTGGATATGAAGATAAACTACATCAGTGTCCTGGGTAAGATGATAAACTACATCCGACAGTAAGGACCCTGATCAGGACGTTTTAAGGACCTTGGAACCACCTATATTTCTGCTGGTGTTCCCAGGTCCACCCTGACTTGGGGTGGTAGCACCTGTTGGGGTCCCAGATATGGGTAAATAGGTAACACCCAAACTGGGGTTAAAACATTATGAAAATGTAAAAGTATCTTGTAATACTGGCAATATATTTTTCTAAAAAAAAATGATTACCAGCAATGAATATTTAAAGAAAAAATGATTACCAGCAATATATTATAGAAAAAAAATTACCACCAATATATTTTTGGAAAAAAATATTAGCAGCAATAAAAATCTTGTCGGCATTAAATAACCCATTGTGGTTGATATGCCGTACAACAAACCAAACCATCTTAAATGGTTTTGGTTGTATAGGCAAAAACATCAAAAAGTTTTCCGCCACACTTACCTTATATAAGATATGCAATTTAATATTTGTCTCTAATACTGGGGTATTCTACTGGCAATGGTTATAGCAGCCATATAAGGTTTGTACGGGATTTTCATCCCAGTATTTACATAATAGATAAAAAATGTCCATCATTAGATTACATCTTTATTGCCGTGGGCGGATGTAAAAATGGATCCTTGCCACGCACCTTAATTTTTTAATTTTTTTTGTCCTAACACATCGCTTGCGGTTATAATGACAATGGTTATAGCAGCCTCTTCCTTGATAATTTTTGCACATGTATCAGAAAGGGTTATTTTCGACAGTCAAATCGGAAAAATAATGTACTTTTTCTGTATTCATAATCAAATCTTCAATAACAATATCAATAATAATATATTTAGTTTATATAAAAAACATAAAACAACGTCATTTTTCCGTATCTGTCTATATTTCTGAGATGAGGTATTATGTACATTATTTACATCATTCGGACTATTGTCCTCATTTTGTCGCCATATTTATTACAACGTTTTGGCCCTTCAGTATCTGTCTATATTTCTGAGATAAGGTATTATGTACACTATTTACATTATTCGGACTATTGTCCTCATCTTTGTCGCCATATTTATTACAACGTTTCGGCCCTTCAGTATCTGTCTATATTTATGAGATGAGGTATAATGTACATTATTTATATTATTCGGACTATTGTCCTCATCTTTATCGCCATACTTATTACAACGTTTCGGCCCTTCAGTATCTGTCTATATTTCTGAGATGAGGTATTATGTACACTATTTACATTATTCGGACTATTGTCCTCATCTTGGTCGCCATATTTATTACAACGTTTCGGCCCTTCAGTATCTGTCTATATTTCTGAGATGAGGTATTATGTACATTATTTACATTATTCGGACTATTGTCCTCATCTTTGTCGCCATACTTATTACAACGTTTCGGCCCTTCAGTATCTGTCTACATCACTGAGATGAGGTATTATGTACACTATTTACATTATTCGGACTATTGTCCTCATCTTTGTCGCCATATTTATTACAACGTTTCGGCCCTTCAGTATCTGTCTATATTTCTGAGATGAGGTATTATGTACATTATTTACATTATTCGGACTACAGCCCTCATCTTTGTTGCCATATTTATTACAACGTTTCGGTCGTTGTACGCTCCGGCATTTTTCGGGTGGTTGGAATGTCGAACTGAAGCCTTCATTTCGCTCACTGGGGTAGACTGTTCTAGTTCCACGTGCCATGTCCAATGGATGTCAGTTATCTCCTGTTAATTCCCCTCTCCAAGTTCTCCACCGCCTTTACCAGGTATTGAACTCGCACTCTTTGGGCCCTGTCACTGGATCTAACTAACGCTTTTATCCATTGTGCATGATTTTCTGGGTATTATATACCTAATATCTTAAGGGTTCAACATTCCAACCACCTGAAGAAGGCCGCAGCGTACAACGGCCGAAACTATGTAAGAAATATGGCGACAAAGATGAGGACAATAGTCCGAATAATGTAAATAGTGTAAAAAAAAAAAGAGTGTATTTCTTAGTAATTACAGTTTACATACTCTGTAAGTATTACTGGCAGTCGATACCAGAAATACATACGCAAGATTGTAAATTGATTTTTAATTTTAAATATTAGGTTGGTGCAAAAATAATGACGTAATAATGTCGTTTTTTGACGTTAAGAAAAACGTCAACAAACGACATTATTACGTCATTATTTTTGCACCAACCTAATAATTTGTTTGATAATGTTAAATAGTTAACTGCACAGCTTATTCATTAACAGATAGTTCAAAATCACAATGGAGTATTGTATGCAGTCAAATATATTAACCAGCTGAACCCTAGGTTCCTGAATAATTTTAACCTTTCAGCATTATATTCGGAGACAAAATTCGCAAATAATAGGTGTAATGTTTCACGGTAAATCTAAAAATAGTTAGAAAAATATGAGCATTATATATAGGGAGAAATTCAAAAAGAAAACAGAAAAAACAACTCCGGAAATAAAAATAGAATTTAGGGAGATTGTAAGTATGAGAGTGTGGGACGAATGTTAGAGCTAAAGAGATGGATAACAGACGAGAGTAGGTGGGAGATTAAACCTTCCGGAGTTGTTTTTTCTGTTTTCTTTTTGAATTTGTAGGCCTGATGAATTGGATCGTATTTACGATTCCAATGGAATAAATTATGACCATGGAATATTAGTGTTTAAGCCTTATTATTATTATTATTATTATTATTATTATTATTATTATTATTATATATATATATATATATATATATATATATATATATATATATATATAATTATTTATTTAAAAATATGATTCCAACTTAAATAAATAATTATATTTATGCTCTACTTTCGTATCGAGCACTATTTTTTAAAAATAATAACAAAAATACGAAGGAACTTTGGATTATTTACCAAGCCAGTTTCTTTCCTATTTTCTACAATATTTTCACACACACACACACACACACACACACACACACACACACACACATATATATATATATATATATATATATATATATATATATATATATATATATATATATATATATATATATATATATGTTTCAGGTACTTCGATTAAGCTTTTTATTTAATTTTTATTGTGTCTAAAGAAATGTTTTCTTTTCTGGACGCAGAGTGTGTACAAACTCTAAATGTTCTTTAATTCCGAGCGTTATTGGCTATACTCTTGCCAATTATCAAGAAAGATTTTATTTTTTAACTGGGTTCTCTGTATGTTTCTAGAGTTATAGGGATGTTTTATTTTCCTAAAACAGTAAACTGTGGTTGTGCTTGTAGTTAATATTTTTGAATGTTGGCTTCCAATATTTTTAATCTTTTTTTTAACATGTAGATCTGGTTATTATGATCATATTTTCTACGTATTTTTGGATGGAGTCAGTTAAATTTGTGTGTGTGTGTGTGTTTAAATGTATTCTCATAGAGCTGTGATCAAATAGATGCAACGTAAGTGGTCTGGATAGGCATGTAGTAGTGTGACCGATGTAATTATCTATGACTTTGGTTTGATTAGAAAAAACAGTTATTTTCTGGGGCAATAACTTAAAAACCAGAAAAAAAAAAGCTAATCATCCTTGATAATGGCTAAGTTTATAACCGAAAGCGCTCGGAATTACAGAACATTTGGACAGTTTCTATACACTCAGAAAAGAAATTAATTTAAAGAGATTACATGCGGTATATGAAGAGAAATTACCAACCATATATTCGAGCGATTACCTACACATACAGGTTAAGAAATAACTATTTATTTAACCAGTTGTGTAGACAAAACAATTCTCGCTGTTGTTAAACCGTGCTATGAAGTTTGTAGTAATAATTGCACGTTTACAGTAAGACTCAGAATTTCATGGTTTACCCATTCATCATTAAAATTATGGATCTCATGGGAGCAACGCTACATTGTATATGCATTTAAAGTTCAATATTATTATCTATATTTTGTATTTATACCCTAATTTTATATTTATAATAACCTTGAACTTTAAATCCGTGCTGCAAATTATATATGTATATGTGTAATTATTAATATATATATATATATATATTGACATAAATATATATATATATATATATATATATATATATATATATATATATACATATATGTCTATATATACAGATAGATTCATAGATATTGACAGAAATATCTTGAAATATATATATATATATATATATATATAGATGTGTGTGTGTGTGCGTGTGTTTGTGTGTGTGTATATATATATATATATATATATATATATATATATATATATATATATATATAAAGAAAGACAGAGAGAGAGGGAGAGACAAAGACAGAGAGAAGAGGCTGAGTGAAAGTAACAGTTAATGCTACATGGAGATTTAAGAACATTAAGTAAGATAGATAGATAGATAGATAGATAGATAGATAGATAGATAGATAGATAGTGAAGAGAATTAGATAGCTAGATAGATAGATAGATAGCTAGATAGCTAGATAGATAGATAGATAGTGAAGAGAATTAGATAGATAGATAGATAGATAGATAGATAGATAGATAGATAGTGAAGAGAATTAGATAGATAGATAGATAGATAGATAGATAGATAGATACTGAATAAAATGTGTTAGATAGGTAGGTAGCGAGCTAGCTAGTTAGCTTGCCGGTCGATATTTATATCAACCCGTATTAAATTCTAAACTCTGTGGCTGATTGTCCTTTTGTTTCTGTTCAAGTTTCTGTTGACTCTATTCACCCCCAATGCAATCTCCATTGAGGTCAATACGTTTGAGAACTCGTAAAATTCATCGCCTCATTATTCATACGAACTTTAAATCATCTTCTACAAAGATATTTTATGCAGCAGATGATTAATTTGCATTGCAAGTACCTTTTCTTGCTTCAACGAAGTGGTTAGCGGCCCGATCAAAAGCACACGGCTCTAAAAATGCAACTCTTGCGAAGTTCTGCGTAATGATCGAGTTTATGATATCTGTGTCGTCAACGAAAAAACGTCTCTTTTCCACTATAAACCAGCCTCAGAAAATCGACTTTTTTTTATGCGCTGTATTTCTTCAGGCCGTGAGCGATCAAGACTCTCCATGACCTCCTATCGCTTATTTGCACTATTTCCATACTGTTGTCCCCATTAAGATTAACTCTATGTTGATCCGTGTAACTGACAGGGAAATGAAACCATTATTTAAATAATCTATATATTTAATCGATAATTAATTAAAAAAAAATAATTTATTGGTGTAATGGATAAGTCTAGGATTAAGGAATTAAGTCAAATCCATTACATCCACTTACGTGCTTATACCCTTGGGAAAAGTACGAATCCTCTTCTAAAACCAGTTAAATTGCAGGACAGACCGGATTCTATAGACTTGAATGGCAACTGGTCTACCGCAGAAATAAATGGCATCCAACTGGGGGTAAAAATATCTGCCTCGTCAGTCATGTATCGAAAGATACATGATCGTCTAAGCGTGTAACACGCATGACACATAGAAGAGGCATGGTTGAGTAATGGATAGCGTCTCGGACTGAGGAATCGGAGAATTCCAATCGAATCCATTACATTCACTGACGTGCTAATACCCTTGGGAAAGGTATGAATCCTCTTCTTCTCCCTCCAGCTATAGGTAAATAACAGGACAAACCGGGTTCTATAGCCTTTGATGGCAACTGGTCTACTACAGAAAGAAATGGCAACCTACTGCGGGAAATATCAGCCTCGTCAGTCATGTATCGAAAGAAGTGTGTATCGCACATGGCACATAACAGATTTTTAGGAGGCACGGTGGAGTAGTAGATAGCAGCTTGGATTGATGAATCGGAGAGCTGAGTTCGAATTCCAAACAAATCCATTATATTCACTTACGTGCTAATACCCTTGGGAAAGGTATGAATCCTCTTCTCCTCCTCCTGATCTAGGTAAATAGCAGGGCAGACCGAGTTCTATAGCATTGGATGGCAACTGGTCTACCGCAGAAAGAAATGGCAACCTACTGCGGGAAAAAATCATGTCTTGTTAGTTATGTATCGAAAGATGCAAGATTGCCTAAGCATGTATCACTCTTGGCACATAACTAACTGATTTAATCATGTTGTACAGATTGCCTTTCTGTAAAGATGTCTATTTTTTTTTTTTATTTTGAACTAGATTTATAAAAAAAAAAAAAAACGCACTCCCTGCAGTGTCTTAAGCTAGCACCTGTGGCCCAAAACTAAATGGCCCTCTGGTCGAGCTTAGGAAACCGCAATAAAAATTTTGAAGAAATAATTTTGAATTCCTCAATTCATTCCTTGGAAATTCAGAACCTCATTTTAACTCTGATTTGGCTCATAACTACCATTCGGGGTAAAAGATCACTTTCGTCTGAACGCCTAATTTCGGACGAAAATTGAGTTCTTCAAATCACAATCCTCCTTGGAACGTCAAGTGTGTTGGATTCAAATAAACATTCACTGGAAACAAAGAAAAGAATGCTGAACTGTTATGCAATATCAATCCTTCTATATGCCAGTGACTGATCGTCGTTCTCCTCAGAGATGAAGCGGGAAACTGAAGGCAACAGAAATATGGTCCTACAGTAGGATGCTGAGAATACTATGGACGAAGCGAGAAAGAGTCTTAAAGAAAACTGAGGGGTTTATGTCAAAAGGCATCCTTCCGGGAAGCTGACTCCGTTTTTACGTGGTCTTTAGGGAATTTTTGCCCGAGCCCTCAGGCTCGGATACCCCACTTTAAACTCGGCCTTGTGCCACATCATGCTGCGTAGGGCAGCAGGTATATATTTAAAGGAAACTGGGGGTGGGAAAAGGACAGTTACCCAGAAAGAGAAAGATTCCTGAAAATTCTTCCATATAATGAGGATTTAGAGAATTTGAGACCAACAGGTCATATCGAAGAGGAACAGAAAATGGCAGGTAGCCATTTATCAGATTAGCTTCTTTGGATGGATGGCGGAACAGGGGAGTGAGAAATACAAGAAATACGAAGCTGTTGAAAAACATTATGGCACACGTCTTCAATGGACACGGTTCATAGAAGAAGAAGAAGAAGAAGAAGAAGAAGAAGAAGAAGAAGAAGCAAAGATAATGGCGAGATAGCCTCACCTATCAAAATTACTTTTGTGACCTTTAGCCTCTTTTGCTGTCCTATGAGCATGCGTAATGAAGCAGTCACTATGGGGTACTTAATATCATTCTTAAATTCTCCTTTTGAGCTGCCTGTGAGGCAGCTTCAATCTCGGGAGCGGTTGTTAAGACATCAATCCGCCGATAAATATCGTTCAAATAGATATAGCTGTGAAGTTACGTACTTCAACATTCGGCGGCCGAGGATAACCCCAGGTAACGCTGTTTTCTTTGACGGTCTGGCAAAATTTGAGTGCTATATCTATTCCAGTGTAATGATTTGGGGTTAGACTACTGTTATGACGATTCCCGAATCTATATATCTTTGATTTGGGTAATTCTTGGCAAAACATGCGTCATAGAATGTAACGATTATAGCAGTTTTGTTCACCACTGTCAATCATATGCCCTATGATCATTGCAGTGTGCGGTCACGTGCTTCTGTATTCGGCGGATGGGAGTCCAGCTAAACCGGGCTTATTTGGTGTGATCGATTTTGGTACCGAATCAATGATTAGGTTTATCAAACCGATCTTGCTACTTGTTAATATTAGATGTGTTCGATATTCATTTGTGCTCAGTGTTTGTAGCCTTGTGCCAGACTATTTGTGGTTGAGTAATAAAAAGAGAACAATCGTGGTATCAAAAAAAAAAAACCTTTTTGAAAAAGGCTGCGAGACAGAGAAATATGAAGGCGAATTCAACCAGACCTTGCCAAAAAGACTTGAAGACGAAGCACTATAAAGATTTTGGCAGTCACCCACGATGCAAATTTTACTTGCATTAATGGAATTGTATTTCCAAAATCCGCAGAATTAAGCAGCAGTAGCATTTTATGGTAGTTATAGTCTCAGGAGCAGTAGTAGTTTAGTTGGTAGGAGATCGTGTGACGCTTACCGGCGCACAGAAAACGGAAACAAGTTAGAATTTTGGCACGAAATGACATTGAAAAAAGATATGGATTCTCTCTCTCTCTCTCTCTCTCTCTCATCATCATCATCCTTATCATCATTTTTCTAATTCTTCATCTCTCCCCCCCCTCTCTCTCTCTCTAACAATTTTTCTGCTTTATCTCTTTCTCTCTACCACAGGCTGTTCTCATCCTTTCTTTCCTTTCTCTCTCTCTTTGGCTTGCATAATCTTTTTAATTATCTCTCTCTCTCTCTCTCTCATCATCATCATCCTTATCATCATTTTTCTAATTCTTCATCTCTCCCCCCCCCTCTCTCTCTCTAACAATTTTTCTGCTTTCTCTCTTTCTCTCTACCACAGGCTGTTCTCATCCTTTCTTTCCTTTCTCTCTCTCTTTGGCTTGCATAATCTTTTTAATTATCTCTCTCTCTCTCTCTCTCTCTCTCTCATCATCATCATCATCCTTATCATCATTTTTCTAATTCTTCATCTCTCCCCCCCCCCTCTCTCTCTCTAACAATTTTTCTGCTTTCTCTCTTTCTCTCTACCACAGGCTGTTCTCATCCTTTCTTTCCTTTCTCTCACTCTTTGGCTTGCATAATCTTTTTAATTCTCTCTCTCATCATCATCATCATCCTTATCATCATTTTTCTAATTCTTCATCTCTCTCTCTCCCTCTCTCTCTCTATCTCTCTCTCTCTCTGTGTTTAACAATTTTTCTGCTTTCTCTCTTTCTCGCTACCACAGGCTGTTCTCATCCTTTCTTTCTTTTCTCTCTCTCTCTTTGGCTTGCATAATCTTTTTAATTCTCTCTCTCTCTCTCTCTCTCACACTCTGTCACACTCTCTCCCTCCTATATCTCTGTCTCCCATCATCGTCATCATCATCTTCATCTTTCTACTTACCTATCTCTCTCTCTTTCTCTCTGACATTCATAATCTTTCTGGTCTCTCTCCCACTGGCTGTCCTCATCCTTTCCTTCCTTTCTGTCTCCCTCTGTCTCTCTCTCTCTGTCTCTCTCTCTCTTTGACTTGTATTATCTTTCTCATTGTCTCTTTCACTTACACACCCTCTCTGGCTTTCTTCATATTTTCTGCTCTCTCTCTCTCTCTCTTTCATAATCTTTCGGGTTTCTCTCTTTCTCTCTGTCGCCAGTTGTCTTCATTCTTTCTTTACTTTCTCTCTCTCTCTCTGGTTTGCATAATCTTTCTGATTCTCTCACTCCCCCTCTCTCCCTCCCCCCGCTCTCTCTCTCTCTGTCTCTCATTATCGTCATCATTATCTTCATCTTTCTACTTCTCCATCTCTCTCTCTCCCTCTTTCTCTCTGACTTTCATAATCTTTCTGATTTCTCTTTTTCTCTCTGTCACCGGTTGCCCTCATCTTTCCCTCTCTCTCTCTCTTTGGCTTGCATAACCTTTCTGATTCTCTCTCTCTCTCTATCGTTCTATCATCATCATCATCATCATCATCATCATCATCATCATCATCATCATCATCATCATTCTACTTCTCCATCTCTCTGACTTACATATTTTTTCTGTTTTATCTCTTTCCCTTTTCCACTAGCTCTCCTAATTCTTCTCTTTCTGTCTCTCTCAGGCTTGCATAATATTTCTGATTCTCTCTCTCACCCTCTCTTTCGTTCTCTCTGGCTTTCATCATATTTCTGCTTTCTCTCTCTCTCTCTGGCTTCCATAACCTCTCTGACTCCCTTTGTTTCTCACCCCGGTTTTCGTCATCCTTAACCCCCCCTCTCTCTCTCTCTCTCGCTCGCCATTTTGATACTCTACTTCTATCGGCCTTCACCCGCCCATCAATGGATTTTCGATTTTAATCATCTTTCTACATTTCCATGTCTGTCTGTCTCTCTCTCTCTCCTTCTCTTTCCTTGACTTTCATCATCTTTCTTCTTCTTCTTCTTCTTCTTCTTCTTCTTCTTCTCTCTCTCTCTCTCTCTCCGGATTTCCTTATCCTTTTCCCTCTCTCTCTCTCTGCCTTTCATCATCCTTCTTTTTCTATCTCTTTGATTTTAATCATCTTTCTATATCTCTCTCTCTGGCCCTCTCTCTCTCTCTTTGGCTTTCATAATCTTTCTGATTCTCTCTCTCACTCTCTCACACTCTTTCTTGGACTTTCATCGTCTTTCTTTTTCTTCTTCTTCTTCTTCTTCTTCTTCTTCTTCTTCTTCTCTCTCTCTCTCTCCGGATTTCCTCATCCTTTTCCTTCTCTCTCTCTCTCTCTACCTTTCATCATCTTTCTTTTTCTATCTCTTTGATTTTAATCATCTTTCTACATTTCCATCTCTCTCTCTCACCCTCTCTGTCTCTGGCTTGCATAATATTTCTGATTCTCTCTCTCTCACTCTCTCACACTCTCTCTTTGACTTTCATCGTCTTTCTTTTTCTTCTTCTTCTTCTTCTTCTTCTCTCTCTCTCTCTCTCTTCGGATTTCCTCATCCTTTTCCTTCTCTCTCTCTCTCTCCCTCTACCTTTCATCATCTTTCTTTTTCTATCTCTTTGATTTTAATCATCTTTCTACATTTCCATCTCTCTCTCTCACCCTCTCACTCTCTGGCTTTCATAATCTTTCTGATTCTCTCTCTCACTCTCTCTTTGACTTTCATCGTCTTTCTTCTTCTTCTTCTTCTTCTTCTTCTTCTTCTTTCTCTCCGGATTTCCTCATCCTTTTCCTTCTCTCTCTCTCTCTCTACCTTTCATCATCTTTCTTTTTCTATCTCTTCGACTTTAATCATCTTTTTACATTTCCATCTCTCTCTCTCTCTCTCTCTCTCTCTCTCTCCGGATTTCCTCATTTTTCCTTCTCTCTCTCTCTACCTTTCATCATCTTTCTTTTTCTATCTCTTCGGCTTTAATCATCTTTTTACATTTCCAGCTCTCTCTCTCTCCTTCTCTTTATTTGACTTTCATCATCTTTCTTCTTGTTCTTCTTCTTGTTCTTGTTCTTGTTCTTGTTCTTCTTCTTCTTCTTCTTCTTCTTCTTCTTCTTCTCTCTCCGGATTTCCTCATCCTTTTCCTTCTCTCTCTCTCTCTCTCTCTCTCTCTCCCTTTCTTTGACTTTTATCATCTTTCTTTTTCTCTCTCACTCTCCCTCAGAATTTTCTCATCTTTTTTCTCTCTCTGTCTTTCATAGCCTTTCTTTTTCTATCTCTTCGGCTTTAATCATCTTTCTACATCGCCATCTCCCATTCTCTATCTCTCTCTCTCTGACTTTCATCATCTGCCTTCTTCTCTCTCACTCTCCCTCCGGATTTCCCCATCATTTTCCTTTCCCCCTTTTCTCTTGTATTCATAATATTTCTGCTTTCTTTCTATTTTTGGATTAGTAATCTTTCTATTTCCTTGCATCTTAGGGGCATAATCGCCTTCTCTTTCCAAGGCCGAAGAAAAACTCAAGCTAAAGAGATACTGAATGAGTAGCAGTGACGCCAGAGGAAAAAATAGAAAAGCGAAAATTCGGAGAATATGGATGATAGACAACAGAATGACCCTAGACTGAAGTTTTCGGGAAGGCATCTAAGCTTTTTGAGAAGTCGTATGAGTGGAAATTGTCTTTCACTAATATTTTTTTTAATAATTTCAAATCAAGCAAGGCAATAAATCCACTAGGACGCAAGGAGGTTACTTCGTGCTACAAACTATGAGAAAAAAAACTACTTTTAAAGAGAAAGGACAATAAAAGAACAAGAATGAAAAAGACAGAAGATAACAATTGACATTGCATTTAAATTTTTAATGATCAAATTTTACTGGGAAGCAAGTGGCCGGAAGAGAGTTTCACAAGCGAGAAGTGCGATAGAAGAAACTGTTAGCATAAAACTTACGGTTACATCTATCTATTTCAACTGTGAAATAATGAGACCTAGCCGCCAATCTAGTACTGAACTTATATTTATAAAATCTAAGTATCATAGATGAAAATCCATCAGGACAATTACCATGAAAGTATTTATAGAAAAGACACAGGGAAGCTAGGTTAGGGCAGTAGGAAAGTGACTGATGTCACGATACCAGGTCAGGACCAATAACATTGCAGATTCTTCATTGGATTTTATTAAATCGATCAAGTGAGAATTTTGTTTAAATTTTGAAAAGTTATAAATCCAGGAAATTGAAGAAGAGTTCCAGCGTCGAGACATCACACGCTCCAAAAAATATATTTAACTGTCAATAAATACTATAATTTAAAAAAAAAACATCTTTCGGTCTATGCATATTTCTTCTTAGTGCTTACTTATGTATGGAAAAAAAAATTGCGCCCTGAAGATGATAATTTGAAATTGTCGAAAGTACTTGGCATGTGTCTTCCATCTGACAAGAACTCGAATATAGGGATATTATTCAAGGAATTGATAGTAAGTTAATGTCTCATTAAGTTTTGTTAGCGAAGTGATTTCGCCATTAATAACATTAACATTGCAATTTAATTCTTTGTATAAATTGTTTCTTTATGATATATATATATATATATATATATATATATATATATATATATATATATATATATATATATATTATAAATTAATAGACTTAAGACTTAAGACTATAGATTTAAGTCTATTAATTTATAATATTTATGCTCTGTAAATTTACATTGAGCACTATTTTGTAAAAATAAAAATATCTAAGAACACCGGATTATATATCTTACTGTTCGTTCTTTTTATTAATATATATATATATATATATATATATATATATATATATATATATATATATGTGTGTGTGTGTGTGTGTGTGTGTGTGTATAGAGAGAGAGAGAGGGATTTGATATTGATCCTAAACTTGAAGTATTTAAAACTGAATTATCCGTGGAAGTATCTACGCAGGAGTCTGCTCAGTATCGGGTTTGGAAAGAAGTTTTCTGAATGAAAGTTTCCCCGTAAAAATTGAATCCTCAGCGGTCAGCCATCTGTGCACTGATCAAGCTCAACGTTAATTTCGGTCATCAAGCGAGAACCGGTGTTTCAACGTGATATGCAAATGACATTCGTACTCTGGGGTTTGATATGAACTGTAAAAATCTGTCACGGTAAAGGAGTCAGGTACATCCTGGTGCGGTACAAGGAAGAGTTTTTTTCCCAGTATTTTTCTCAGTGGAATTGGATATACGTCTTTTTCTTGATGTCAGGATTGAACGTAAGGCCCATTGACGTTTAGTGAATATTACGTAAACCATACTTAGAACTGACTAACATGCTCACATAATTAAAACTTTGAAATTTATCAGAACAGACTTGAATATGATACGCATATTTGTAGTTCTTTCATTATAACTAATCAAGGCACGAGATATATGATACCGAAATCCGTAAATGCATGGGAATGACGTAATATGTTTTCCAAAAGCCGTATTTTGATGTTAAGGGTATCACAAATTTGTAATCGTTTTTGCTGTTGGATTGTCAGAGTTCTGTTTTATTTTAGAGAGCTCTATGGTCTCTCTATATATTACACTGTGCTAGACATTCGCCCAATGTCCTACTTATTTCAGATACTATGCCAAAAAGTAGAACCTCCACAAAACGAAAAAATAAAAAATAAATATATAAACGTCAACGCAAAAGTTATACAAGTAATTTGTCTTATAAACTCAATATCAAACGAACCTGAGGAAAATAAAGACTTGTCGAAAGCTCTTCAAAAATAGTTTTAAAAAGTTAATCATTGTAAAACAATGTTAATTGTTATCTTCTATCTTCTTAATTCTTGTTCTTTTATTGTCCTTTCTCTTTTTATATCAGAAACATGAGTCAACCAAATAATATACTCCGATACTTTGATCATTTGTAAACATCTATGCCGATGATACGACTATATACGGGCGTACCTCTAAAAGTCTTGCCGATCAGAGATTGGTAGCTGACGTCTCGATGTAACACTAACTGGCTGGTTACGTTCAACCCTCGGAAGATTACGGCTATTCACGGAGGTTCCTTCGAGGAGGCCTCATGCGTTGAGAGGATATTTCACCGCAAACTTACACCCGATTTTAAGTGTAATTCCTATATGTGGTCCATCGCTAAAGATGCGAGTAAAATGTTCGACTCCCTGTACCGCCCCACCAGGTACCTGAAACATGCTATTCTCTACCTTTATAAGAGCCAGATCAGGCCGAAAATGAAGTACTGTTGCCATATTTGGGCAGGAGCTAACCAGACCTCAATTTCCAGGCTGGATAGAGTTCAAAAGCGTCTCCGAATCCTTGTGGGAGAAAAATTATTTTTCACATGGCAACCTCTCTCATACAGGCGGTATGTGGCTAATCTCTGATCTATCGCTACTGATCGGATGGAAAGTGCTCGAACGAACTACACTCCTTAGTTCCGCCAGGACTAACCTTCACGGCTAGGACCCGCCGTTACAGTCACATGACAGCAAACAACCCACATTCCCTCCGTATTCAATCGTCGAGAAGTCTCTCGAACATCTTCCCGTGAACCACTTCCCTGTGGAGCAGACCCCCAAGAGGATGTTACCACCGTTGTCTTTCCATTTTATACATATAAACTACCCCTTAACGTAACCCTCTACCTTGAGTGGCTCCCAAACCTTGTACAGTGTAACCCACACTGTACAAGGTTTGGGAGCCACTCAAGGTAGAGGCTTACGTTAAGGGGTAGTTTATATGTATTTTTTTTTAGGGTAGGGTTCTACTCTAAAAAAAAATAGAATATAAAAATACACACAAAATTACTTTGACGAAACATACCAAAATTTAAACTCGCTGAAAATCCGTGTCTCTCACGATCTACTCTCTGACAAACAATATGGCTTCCGTTTTGACAGGTTTACCACTGATGTGTTGACGGCTATCACCGAATCTGTATATCAAGCTCTTGATAATAACGGGGAAACTCAAGCTGTGACTCTAGGTATCTCTAAGGTGGTTGACTGTGTTTGGCACGATGGTCTTCTACATAAGTTCCAGAGCTTACGGAATTACAGGGCGATTGTTAGATTTCATCCAAACCTTCCTACCAAATCCCGAAATGAAGTCCGTTTTGTACGGGATCGCTTCCAGAGTTTTTCACGCGAGCGAACGCAGGTGTCCCCTGGGTCCTACGTAATTTCTGATCTGCATCCATGATCTTCCTGTGATAAATTCTCAAAAAAGTAGATGACACTAACATTTACTACTGTCTTAAGGGCAGATCTTTCAAAGTTAATCTGATCGCTGCTCTGTGGTTAACTGGGGCAAGAAGTAGCTAGTAAATTATAATACACCCAAAACAAAACTGTTCTCGTTTAACCACCATAGAGAACCCTTCTGCCTGCCATCAGTATGGCTGATATCATACTCCTAGAGAGCAACACATAGTGCTTTCCTAGCCTCAGATTTTCAATTAACTTGACGTGGAGAGATTACACTGAATCAATAGATGCATCTAGTGCAAGGAAACTTGGGTCATTGTGTCATGCCAGAAAGTTTTTCGTGTCAGTGTCTATCTTGAAAGATACGTCCGTGCATTGAATACTGTTGCAATGCCTGGTCTACTGATCCTGCTATTCATCTCGAGTTTCTGAACAGAGTCCGAAGGATCTGCAATGTAATTGATCCTGACTTTGCATCTCGGCTACGGTCACTGCCTCACCGACGTGACGTATTTTCCTACTGACTTTTTAACAAATATTTTCATGGCTACTGAACTGACGAGTTTTTTGTTTTTTTTTCCCGTGGTGTCCCAACTAACTGAATTTAAGCGCGCTACTAGATTGGCATCTAGGTTCCACCCTTTTATCGTTGAAATAATTAAATGTAACAGGCCTTCTACTACAAGAGTTAAATTTATCGCACTTCCCGTCTGTGAAACGCCCTTCTATTTACCTGCTTCCATGATAACTACAATATTCAAATATTTAAATGCCCCGTTAATCGCCATCTTATCTCTTCTTGATTTGTTTGATTTGTTTTACGGCATATCAACATCAATGGGTTATTTAATGTCGATAACATTTTAGGATAGATTTGTATGAATAGAATATGTATTCTTTGGTTTAGATTGGTTTGGTTTATTTTGTTTTACGGCATATCAACCTCAATGGGTTATTTAATGCCGACAACATTTTTAGGATAGATTCGTATGAATAGAATATGTATTTTTTGGTTTAGATTGGTTTGGTTTATTTTGTTTTACGGCATATCAACCTCAATGGGTTATTTAATGCCGACAAAATTTTTAGGATAGATTCGTATGAACAGAATATGTATTCTTTGGTTTAGATTGGTTTGGTTTATTTTGTTTTACGGCATATCAACCTCAATGGGTTATTTAATGCCGACAACATTTTTAGGATAGATTCGTATGAATAGAATATGTATTCTTTGGTTTAGATTGGTTTGGTTTATTTTGTTTTACGGCATATCAACCTCAATGGGTTATTTAATGCCGACAACATTTTTGGGATAGATTCGTATGAATAGAATATGTATTCTTTAGTTTAGATTGGCTTGGTTTATTTTGTTTTACGGCATATCAACCTCAATGGGTTATTTAATGCCGACAACATTTCTAGGATAGATTTGTATGAATAGAATATGTATTCTTTGGTTTAGATTGGTTTGGTTTATTTTGTTTTACGGCATATCAACCTCAATGGCTTATTTAATGCCGACAACATTTTTAGGATAGATTCGTATGAATAGAATATGTATTCTTTGGTTTAGATTGGTTTGGTTTATTTTGTTTTACGGCATATCAACCTCAATGGGTTATTTAATGCCGACAACATTTTTAGGATAGATTCGTATGAATAGAATATGTATTGTTTGGTTTAGATTGATTTGGTCTATTTTGTTTTACGGCATATCAACCTCAATGGGTTATTTAATGCCGACAACATTTTTAGGATAGATTCGTATGAATAGAATATGTATTGTTTGGTTTAGATTGGTTTGGTTTATTTTGTTTTACGGCATATCAACCTCAATGGGTTATTTAATGCCGACAACATTTTTGGGATAGATTCGTATGAATAGAATATGTATTCTTTAGTTTAGATTGGCTTGGTTTATTTTGTTTTACGGCATATCAACCTCAATGGGTTATTTAATGCCGACAACATTTCTAGGATAGATTTGTATGAATAGAATATGTATTCTTTGGTTTAGATTGGTTTGGTTTATTTTGTTTTACGGCATATCAACCTCAATGGCTTATTTAATGCCGACAACATTTTTAGGATAGATTCGTATGAATAGAATATGTATTCTTTGGTTTAGATTGGTTTGGTTTATTTTGTTTTACGGCATATCAACCTCAATGGGTTATTTAATGCCGACAACATTTTTGGGATAGATTCGTATGAATAGAATATGTATTCTTTAGTTTAGATTGGCTTGGTTTATTTTGTTTTACGGCATATCAACCTCAATGGGTTATTTAATGCCGACAACATTTCTAGGATAGATTTGTATGAACAGAATATGTATTCTTTGGTTTAGATTGGTTTGGTTTATTTTGTTTTACGGCATATCAACCTCAATGGGTTATTTAATGCCGACAACATTTTTAGGATAGATTCGTATGAATAGAATATGTATTCTTTAGTTTAGATTGGCTTGGTTTATTTTGTTTTACGGCATATCAACCTCAATGGGTTATTTAATGCCGACAACATTTCTAGGATAGATTTGTATGAATAGAATATGTATTCTTTGGTTTAGATTGGTTTGGTTTATTTTGTTTTACGGCATATCAACCTCAATGGCTTATTTAATGCCGACAACATTTTTAGGATAGATTCGTATGAATAGAATATGTATTCTTTAGTTTAGATTGGTTTGGTTTATTTTGTTTTACGGCATATCAACCTCAATGGGTTATTTAATGCCGACAACATTTTTGGGATAGATTCGTATGAATAGAATATGTATTCTTTAGTTTAGATTGGCTTGGTTTATTTTGTTTTACGGCATATCAACCTCAATGGGTTATTTAATGCCGACAACATTTCTAGGATAGATTTGTATGAATAGAATATGTATTCTTTGGTTTAGATTGGTTTGGTTTATTTTGTTTTACGGCATATCAACCTCAATGGGTTATTTAATGCCGACAACATTTTTGGGATAGATTCGTATGAATAGAATATGTATTCTTTAGTTTAGATTGGCTTGGTTTATTTTGTTTTACGGCATATCAACCTCAATGGGTTATTTAATGCCGACAACATTTCTAGGATAGATTTGTATGAATAGAATATGTATTCTTTGGTTTAGATTGGTTTGGTTTATTTTGTTTTACGGCATATCAACCTCAATGGGTTATTTAATGCCGACAACATTTTTAGGATAGATTCGTATGAATAGAATATGTATTCTTTGGTTTAGATTGGTTTGGTTTATTTTGTTTTACGGCATATCAACCTCAATGGGTTATTTAATGCCGACAACATTTTTGGGATAGATTCGTATGAATAGAATATGTATTCTTTAGTTTAGATTGGCTTGGTTTATTTTGTTTTACGGCATATCAACCTCAATGGGTTATTTAATGCCGACAACATTTCTAGGATAGATTTGTATGAATAGAATATGTATTCTTTGGTTTAGATTGGTTTGGTTTATTTTGTTTTACGGCATATCAACCTCAATGGCTTATTTAATGCCGACAACATTTTTAGGATAGATTCGTATGAATAGAATATGTATTCTTTGGTTTAGATTGGTTTGGTTTATTTTGTTTTACGGCATATCAACCTCAATAGGTTATTTAATGCCGACAACATTTTTAGGATAGATTCGTATGAATAGAATATGTATTGTTTGGTTTAGATTGATTTGGTCTATTTTGTTTTACGGCATATCAACCTCAATGGGTTATTTAATGCCGACAACATTTTTAGGATAGATTCGTATGAATAGAATATGTATTGTTTGGTTTAGATTGATTTGGTCTATTTTGTTTTACGGCATATCAACCTCAATGGGTTATTTAATGCCGACAACATTTTTAGGATAGATTCGTATGAATAGAATATGTATTGTTTGGTTTAGATTGATTTGGTCTATTTTGTTTTACGGCATATCAACCTCAATGGGTTATTTAATGCCGACAACATTTCTAGGATAGATTTGTATGAATAGAATATGTATTCTTTGGTTTAGATTGGTTTGGTTTATTTTGTTTTACGGCATATCAACCTCAATGGGTTATTTAATGCCGACAACATTTTTGGGATAGATTCGTATGAATAGAATATGTATTCTTTAGTTTAGATTGGCTTGGTTTATTTTGTTTTACGGCATATCAACCTCAATGGGTTATTTAATGCCGACAACATTTCTAGGATAGATTTGTATGAATAGAATATGTATTCTTTGGTTTAGATTGGTTTGGTTTATTTTGTTTTACGGCATATCAACCTCAATGGCTTATTTAATGCCGACAACATTTTTAGGATAGATTCGTATGAATAGAATATGTATTCTTTGGTTTAGATTGGTTTGGTTTATTTTGTTTTACGGCATATCAACCTCAATGGGTTATTTAATGCCGACAACATTTTTGGGATAGATTCGTATGAATAGAATATGTATTCTTTAGTTTAGATTGGCTTGGTTTATTTTGTTTTACGGCATATCAACCTCAATGGGTTATTTAATGCCGACAACATTTCTAGGATAGATTTGTATGAATAGAATATGTATTCTTTGGTTTAGATTGGTTTGGTTTATTTTGTTTTACGGCATATCAACCTCAATGGGTTATTTAATGCCGACAACATTTTTGGGATAGATTCGTATGAATAGAATATGTATTCTTTAGTTTAGATTGGCTTGGTTTATTTTGTTTTACGGCATATCAACCTCAATGGGTTATTTAATGCCGACAACATTTCTAGGATAGATTTGTATGAATAGAATATGTATTCTTTGGTTTAGATTGGTTTGGTTTATTTTGTTTTACGGCATATCAACCTCAATGGGTTATTTAATGCCGACAACATTTTTAGGATAGATTCGTATGAATAGAATATGTATTCTTTGGTTTAGATTGGTTTGGTTTATTTTGTTTTACGGCATATCAACCTCAATGGGTTATTTAATGCCGACAACATTTTTGGGATAGATTCGTATGAATAGAATATGTATTCTTTAGTTTAGATTGGCTTGGTTTATTTTGTTTTACGGCATATCAACCTCAATGGGTTATTTAATGCCGACAACATTTCTAGGATAGATTTGTATGAATAGAATATGTATTCTTTGGTTTAGATTGGTTTGGTTTATTTTGTTTTACGGCATATCAACCTCAATGGGTTATTTAATGCCGACAACATTTTTAGGATAGATTCGTGTGAATAGAATATGTATTCTTTGGTTTAGATTGGTTTGGTTTATTTTGTTTTACGGCATATCAACCTCAATGGGTTATTTAATGCCGACAACATTTTTGGGATAGATTCGTATGAATAGAATATGTATTCTTTAGTTTAGATTGGCTTGGTTTATTTTGTTTTACGGCATATCAACCTCAATGGGTTATTTAATGCCGACAACATTTCTAGGATAGATTTGTATGAATAGAATATGTATTGTTTGGTTTAGATTGGTTTGGTTTATTTTGTTTTACGGCATATCAACCTCAATGGCTTATTTAATGCCGACAACATTTTTAGGATAGATTCGTATGAATAGAATATGTATTCTTTGGTTTAGATTGGTTTGGTTTATTTTGTTTTACGGCATATCAACCTCAATGGGTTATTTAATGCCGACAACATTTTTAGGATAGATTCGTATGAATAGAATATGTATTGTTTGGTTTAGATTGATTTGGTCTATTTTGTTTTACGGCATATCAACCTCAATGGGTTATTTAATGCCGACAACATTTCTAGGATAGATTTGTATGAATAGAATATGTATTCTTTGGTTTAGATTGGTTTGGTTTATTTTGTTTTACGGCATATCAACCTCAATGGGTTATTTAATGCCGACAACATTTTTGGGATAGATTCGTATGAATAGAATATGTATTCTTTAGTTTAGATTGGCTTGGTTTATTTTGTTTTACGGCATATCAACCTCAATGGGTTATTTAATGCCGACAACATTTCTAGGATAGATTTGTATGAATAGAATATGTATTCTTTGGTTTAGATTGGTTTGGTTTATTTTGTTTTACGGCATATCAACCTCAATGGGTTATTTAATGCCGACAACATTTTTAGGATAGATTCGTATGAATAGAATATGTATTCTTTGGTTTAGATTGGTTTGGTTTATTTTGTTTTACGGCATATCAACCTCAATGGGTTATTTAATGCCGACAACATTTTTGGGATAGATTCGTATGAATAGAATATGTATTCTTTAGTTTAGATTGGCTTGGTTTATTTTGTTTTACGGCATATCAACCTCAATGGGTTATTTAATGCCGACAACATTTCTAGGATAGATTTGTATGAATAGAATATGTATTCTTTGGTTTAGATTGGTTTGGTTTATTTTGTTTTACGGCATATCAACCTCAATGGGTTATTTAATGCCGACAACATTTTTAGGATAGATTCGTGTGAATAGAATATGTATTCTTTGGTTTAGATTGGTTTGGTTTATTTTGTTTTACGGCATATCAACCTCAATGGGTTATTTAATGCCGACAACATTTTTGGGATAGATTCGTATGAATAGAATATGTATTCTTTAGTTTAGATTGGCTTGGTTTATTTTGTTTTACGGCATATCAACCTCAATGGGTTATTTAATGCCGACAACATTTCTAGGATAGATTTGTATGAATAGAATATGTATTGTTTGGTTTAGATTGGTTTGGTTTATTTTGTTTTACGGCATATCAACCTCAATGGCTTATTTAATGCCGACAACATTTTTAGGATAGATTCGTATGAATAGAATATGTATTCTTTGGTTTAGATTGGTTTGGTTTATTTTGTTTTACGGCATATCAACCTCAATGGGTTATTTAATGCCGACAACATTTTTAGGATAGATTCGTATGAATAGAATATGTATTGTTTGGTTTAGATTGATTTGGTCTATTTTGTTTTACGGCATATCAACCTCAATGGGTTATTTAATGCCGACAACATTTTTGGGATAGATTCGTATGAATAGAATATGTATTCTTTAGTTTAGATTGGCTTGGTTTATTTTGTTTTACGGCATATCAACCTCAATGGGTTATTTAATGCCGACAACATTTTTGGGATAGATTCGTATGAATAGAATATGTATTCTTTAGTTTAGATTGGCTTGGTTTATTTTGTTTTACGGCATATCAACCTCAATGGGTTATTTAATGCCGACAACATTTCTAGGATAGATTTGTATGAATAGAATATGTATTCTTTGGTTTAGATTGGTTTGGTTTATTTTGTTTTACGGCATATCAACCTCAATGGCTTATTTAATGCCGACAACATTTTTAGGATAGATTCGTATGAATAGAATATGTATTCTTTGGTTTAGATTGGTTTGGTTTATTTTGTTTTACGGCATATCAACCTCAATGGGTTATTTAATGCCGACAACATTTTTAGGATAGATTCGTATGAATAGAATATGTATTGTTTGGTTTAGATTGATTTGGTCTATTTTGTTTTACGGCATATCAACCTCAATGGGTTATTTAATGCTGGCAACATTTTTAGGATAGATTCGTATGAATAGAATATGTATTCTTTAGTTTAGATTGGCTTGGTTTATTTTGTTTTACGGCATATCAACCTCAATGGGTTATTTAATGCCGACAACATTTCTAGGATAGATTTGTATGAATAGAATATGTATTCTTTGGTTTAGATTGGTTTGGTTTATTTTGTTTTACGGCATATCAACCTCAATGGCTTATTTAATGCCGACAACATTTTTAGGATAGATTCGTATGAATAGAATATGTATTCTTTGGTTTAGATTGGTTTGGTTTATTTTGTTTTACGGCATATCAACCTCAATGGGTTATTTAATGCCGACAACATTTTTGGGATAGATTCGTATGAATAGAATATGTATTCTTTAGTTTAGATTGGCTTGGTTTATTTTGTTTTACGGCATATCAACCTCAATGGGTTATTTAATGCTGGCAACATTTTCATTGCTTGTAAGATTTTGTTTTGTCAAAAACATATTTCTGGTAATATTTTTTTTCAAAAATGTGTTGCTGTAGTTTCGGGGTTAACTATTTGCCCATAACTGGGACCCTAACAGGTGCTACCACCCCGGGTCAAGGTGGACCTGGGGACACAAGCAACTAAGCGGTGGTTCCCCGCTCCTCAAAACCTCTTGATCAGAGGCCTTGCTGCTGGGCGTAGTTTATCGTCATACCCAGGACGGTCTATATACTTGAGCCCCATTCATCTTTTATTCTTTCCCGGCTCTCCCTCTGCCCAGTCTTTTCACTCACTTTCACCTTCTGTAGCCCTCTGAGTACTAGCGGCACTCCCGCCTTGCTTGGTGTGAAATGATTATAAACAACAAAAAAAAACAAAAAAAACACTAAGAGAATTAGAAGTCCTACCAGGATTTATTTGGTGGCCACAATCTTAAAATAAGATATACAGATGACACAGTGTTGATAGCAGTCAGAAAAACTACAGGAACTACTACAGAATAAAAAAAAGGGGAAAGCAAGAAGAAAGGACTAACTGTAACACAACATGATATTCAAAGATTCGAACTACGTATTGAAGCAAGTAGGATAGGCAAAAATTTCTTTAATCCGGTATTATTCATAAATAAATCCGAAGGCGCATTGGAATAGCGAAAGATATCTTCCAAAAGCTATGAAAAGTATTAAGAAACAGGAAAATTTCTTTACAAACAACGAAAAGAATACTGAACTGTTATGTAATATCAGTCCTCCTATATGATAGAGAATGCTGGACAATCTCCTCAAAGAGGAATAGACTTGAGGCATCAGGAAAAAAGATTCGTCAGAAATATGCCGAGTATACCGTGATTTCACCCTTTGAGCAACGATGACGTTTTATCGGAAATGGAAACAATTAAGGTACTTATATTTAGCATCAGAAAGAGTCAGTTGAAAATTCTAGGTCACATAATGAGAAAAGAGTGCTTGGAAAATTTGACACTCTCTAGACGGCTATCGGAACGAAGAAAAGTAGTGAAAAACATACCGTAGTAGCGTGTGTAAATGGTAGTCCGAACATGGATTAGGAAGGCTGGCCAAACCAGAGAATCAATTGGAGGGCCACAAAGGACAGGAAGTTGTGGCGAGCCATTATCGACGTGAGAATGATGGTAGATATAGGATTTGTTTTGTTAATAAGCCGTATTGCTTTTTGAATCTGTTGTTGCTAATGATTTTGAAAAATATCGATGTTGTTCTTTTTGCGAGATATACCCAGGGCAGCCGCCCAGAAAGTTGGAAGATGGCCAAAAAATATATCTGAACTCCTGTCGACCAGCAGAAACAGAAAAATGAATATAGTTGCAAATAAACAAAGAAATAAATGATGAATACATTAAGACAAAAAAAATGGCGTTGTGGGTAAGGAAAAGGGTATGGGTGAACGCCTAAAAAGAGACAGGAAATAAACAACAGACACCTTGATGGGTATTGTTTTTTTTCCGTTTTCTTTTTTGTTTTTGTTTTTCTTTAAAGAAAGAATAAAATATTAAAGGAAATGAATGTCAAAAAGGCCAAAGAAGAATGGAAAGAAACAAAGAGAGATATCATGAGAGGAAGAAAGAAAGAAAGGTTTGCGTAAAGAAAGAAAGAAAGAAAGAAAGAAAGAAAGGTTGGCGTAAAGAAAGAAAGAAAGAAAGAAAGGTAGGCGTAAAGAAAGAAAGAAAGAAAGAAAGAAAGGTATGCGTAAAGAAAGAAAGAAAGAAAGAAAGGTAGGCGCAAAGAAAGAAAGAAAGAAAGAAAGGTAGGCGTAAAGAAATAAATAAATAAAGAAAGAAAGGTATGCCTAAAGAAAGAAAGAAAGAAAGAAAGAAAGGTAAGCGTAAAGAAAGAAAGAAAGGTAGGCGTAAAAAAAGAAAGAAAGAAAGAAAGGTAGGCGTAAAGAGGGAAAGAAAGAAAGAAAGAAAGAAAGGTAGGCGTAAAGAAAGAAAGAAAGAAAGAAAGAAAGAAAGGTAGGCGTAAAGAAAGAACGAAAGAAAGAAAGGTAGGCGTAAAGAAAGAAAGAAAGAAAGGTAGGCGTAAAGAAAGAACGAAAGAAAGAAAGGTAGGCGTAAAAAAAGAAAGAAAGAAAGAAAGGTAGGCGTAAAGAGGGAAAGAAAGAAAGAAAGAAAGAAAGGTAGGCGTAAAGAAAGAACGAAAGAAAGAAAGGTAGGCGTAAAAAAAGAAAGAAAGAAAGAAAGAAAGGTAGGCGTAAAGAGGGAAAGAAAGAAAGAAAGAAAGAAAGGTAGGCGTAAAGAAAGAACGAAAGAAAGAAAGGTAGGCGTAAAAAAAGAAAGAAAGAAAGAAAGGTAGGCGTAAAGAAAGAAAGAAAGAAAGAAAGAAAGAAAGAAAGAAAGAAAGGTAGGCGTAAAGAAAGAACGAAAGAAAGAAAGGTAGGCGTAAAGAAAGAAAGAAAAAAAAAAGAAATGTATGCGGAAAGAAAGAAAGAAAGAAAAAAAGAAAGAAAGAAAGAAAGAAAGGTAGGGGTAAAGAAAGAAAGAAAGGTAGGCGTAAAGAAAGAAAGAAAGCTAGGCGTAAAGAAAGAAAGAAAGGTAGGCGTAAAGAAAGAAAGAAAGAAAGAAAGAAAGAAAGAATGAAAGAAAAAAGAAAGAAAGGTAGGCGTAAAGAAAGAAAGAAAGAAAGGTAGGCTTAAAGAAAGAAAGAAAGACAGGTATGCATAAAGAAAGAAAGATAGAAAGGTAGGCGTAAAGAAAGAAAGAAAGAAAGAAAGAAAGGTAGGCGTAAAGAAAGAAAGAAAGGTAGGCGTAAAGAAAGAAAGAAAGAAAGAAAGGTAGGCGTGAAGGAAGAAAGAAAGAAAGAAAGAAAGGTAGGCTAAAGAAAGAATGAAAGAAAGAAATACAGAAAGAAAGAAAAAAGGTAGCCGTAAAGAAAGAAAGAAAGAAAGAAAGGTATGCGTAAAGAAAGAAGGAAAGAAGGAAAGAAAGAAAGAAAGAAAGAAAGGTAGGCGTAAAGAAAGAAATAAAAAAAGGTAGGCGTAAAGAAAGAAAAAAGAAAGAAAGGTAGGCGTAAAGAAAGAAAGAAAGAAAGAAAGAAAGAAAGAAAGAAAGAAAGAAAGGTAGGCTAAAGAAAGAATGAAAGAAAGAAATACAGAAAGAAAGAAAGAAAAAAGGTAGGCGTAAAGAAAGAAAGAAAGAAAGGAAGAAAGAAAGAAAGAAAAAAGGTAGGCGTAAAGAAAGAAAGAAACAAAGAAAGGTATGCGTAAAGAAAGAAGGAAAGAAAGAAAGAAAGAAAGAAAGAAAGAAAGGTAGGCGTGAAGAAAGAAACAAACAAAGAAAGAAAGAAAGGTAGGCGTAAAGAAAGAAACAAAGAAAGAAAGAAAGAAAGGTGTGCGTGAAGAAAGAAAGGTCGGCGTAAAGAACGAAAGAAAGAAAGAAATGTAGGCGTCAAGAAAGAAAGAAAGAAAGAAAGAAAGAAAGAAAGAAAGAAAGACAAAAAGAAAGGAAGAAATAATGATAAAAGAAAGAAAGAAAAATAAAGAGCGAAATATAGAATGAGTACAAATATAGATTACTAAAAGAAAGAAAGAAAGAAAGAAAGAAAGAAGCAAAACAGAGAGTGAGTACTAAGATACAGTACTAAAGGGAGAAAGAAACAAATTGAAACAGAGAGTGGGTACAACGATAGATTAATAAAAGCGATGTAGAAAGCAAGCGAAAGAGGGCAAGAGAAAATGCAAAGATAGATTACGGGCAGTGAGAAATAAATAGAGACAGACTCTTTGGAAAACAATACAGAAAAAAAAAGCAGAGTGCGAAGAAATGAAATGGAAGTTTTGAGAAGAAAAAGAAAAAGAAAAAAAAATGAAAGATGAGAAATCAGACTGCGAAAACATGAGAAAAAAAAAGAACGAAAAAGAAAGAAATCGTCGCTGAAAGAAAGAAAGAAAGGTAGGCGTAAAGAGGGAAAGAAAGAAAGAAAGAAAGGTAGGCGTAAAGAAAGAAAGAAAGAAAGAAAGAAAGAAAGGTAGGCGTAAAGAAAGAACGAAAGAAAGAAAGGTAGGCGTAAAGAAAGAAAGAAAGAAAGGTAGGCGTAAAGAAAGAACGAAAGAAAGAAAGGTAGGCGTAAAAAAAGAAAGAAAGAAAGAAAGGTAGGCGTAAAGAGGGAAAGAAAGAAAGAAAGAAAGAAAGGTAGGCGTAAAGAAAGAACGAAAGAAAGAAAGGTAGGCGTAAAAAAAGAAAGAAAGAAAGAAAGAAAGGTAGGCGTAAAGAGGGAAAGAAAGAAAGAAAGAAAGAAAGGTAGGCGTAAAGAAAGAACGAAAGAAAGAAAGGTAGGCGTAAAAAAAGAAAGAAAGAAAGAAAGGTAGGCGTAAAGAAAGAAAGAAAGAAAGAAAGAAAGAAAGAAAGAAAGAAAGAAAGAAAGAAAGGTAGGCGTAAAGAAAGAACGAAAGAAAGAAAGGTAGGCGTAAAGAAAGAAAGAAAAAAAAAAGAAATGTATGCGGAAAGAAAGAAAGAAAGAAAAAAAGAAAGAAAGAAAGAAAGAAAGGTAGGGGTAAAGAAAGAAAGAAAGGTAGGCGTAAAGAAAGAAAGAAAGCTAGGCGTAAAGAAAGAAAGAAAGGTAGGCGTAAAGAAAGAAAGAAAGAAAGAAAGAAAGGTAGGCGTAAAGAAAGAAATAAAAAAAGGTAGGCGTAAAGAAAGAAAAAAGAAAGAAAGGTAGGCGTAAAGAAAGAAAGAAAGAAAGAAAGAAAGAAAGAAAGAAAGGTAGGCTAAAGAAAGAATGAAAGAAAGAAATACAGAAAGAAAGAAAGAAAAAAGGTAGGCGTAAAGAAAGAAAGAAAGAAAGGAAGAAAGAAAGAAAGAAAAAAGGTAGGCGTAAAGAAAGAAAGAAACAAAGAAAGGTATGCGTAAAGAAAGAAGGAAAGAAAGAAAGAAAGAAAGAAAGAAAGAAAGGTAGGCGTGAAGAAAGAAACAAACAAAGAAAGAAAGAAAGGTAGGCGTAAAGAAAGAAACAAAGAAAGAAAGAAAGAAAGGTGTGCGTGAAGAAAGAAAGGTCGGCGTAAAGAACGAAAGAAAGAAAGAAATGTAGGCGTCAAGAAAGAAAGAAAGAAAGAAAGAAAGAAAGAAAGAAAGAAAGGTAGGCGTAAAGAAAGAAATAAAAAAAGGTAGGCGTAAAGAAAGAAAAAAGAAAGAAAGGTAGGCGTAAAGAAAGAAAGAAAGAAAGAAAGAAAGAAAGAAAGAAAGGTAGGCTAAAGAAAGAATGAAAGAAAGAAATACAGAAAGAAAGAAAGAAAAAAGGTAGGCGTAAAGAAAGAAAGAAAGAAAGGAAGAAAGAAAGAAAGAAAAAAGGTAGGCGTAAAGAAAGAAAGAAACAAAGAAAGGTATGCGTAAAGAAAGAAGGAAAGAAAGAAAGAAAGAAAGAAAGAAAGAAAGGTAGGCGTGAAGAAAGAAACAAACAAAGAAAGAAAGAAAGGTAGGCGTAAAGAAAGAAACAAAGAAAGAAAGAAAGAAAGGTGTGCGTGAAGAAAGAAAGGTCGGCGTAAAGAACGAAAGAAAGAAAGAAATGTAGGCGTCAAGAAAGAAAGAAAGAAAGAAAGAAAGAAAGAAAGAAAGAAAGAAAGACAAAAAGAAAGGAAGAAATAATGATAAAAGAAAGAAAGAAAAATAAAGAGCGAAATATAGAATGAGTACAAATATAGATTACTAAAAGAAAGAAAGAAAGAAAGAAAGAAAGAAGCAAAACAGAGAGTGAGTACTAAGATACAGTACTAAAGGGAGAAAGAAACAAATTGAAACAGAGAGTGGGTACAACGATAGATTACTAAAAGCGATGTAGAAAGCAAGCGAAAGAGGGCAAGAGAAAATGCAAAGATAGATTACGGGCAGTGAGAAATAAATAGAGACAGACTCTTTGGAAAACAATACAGAAAAAAAAAGCAGAGTGCGAAGAAATGAAATGGAAGTTTTGAGAAGAAAAAGAAAAAGAAAAAAAAATGAAAGATGAGAAATCAGACTGCGAAAACATGAGAAAAAAAAAGAACGAAAAAGAAAGAAATCGTCGCTGAAAGAAAGAAAGAAAGGTAGGCGTAAAGAAAGAAAGAAAGAAAGAAAGGTAGGCGTAAAGAAAGAAAGAAAGAAAGACAGGTATGCATAAAGAAAGAAAGAAAGATAGAAAGGTAGGCGTAAAGAGGGAAAGAAAGAAAGAAAGAAAGAAAGGTAGGCGTAAAGAAAGAAAGAAAGAAAGAAAGAAAGGTAGGCGTAAAGAAAGAACGAAAGAAAGAAAGGTAGGCGTAAAGAAAGAAAGAAAGAAAGGTAGGCGTAAAGAAAGAACGAAAGAAAGAAAGGTAGGCGTAAAAAAAGAAAGAAAGAAAGAAAGGTAGGCGTAAAGAGGGAAAGAAAGAAAGAAAGAAAGAAAGGTAGGCGTAAAGAAAGAACGAAAGAAAGAAAGGTAGGCGTAAAAAAAGAAAGAAAGAAAGAAAGAAAGGTAGGCGTAAAGAGGGAAAGAAAGAAAGAAAGAAAGAAAGGTAGGCGTAAAGAAAGAACGAAAGAAAGAAAGGTAGGCGTAAAAAAAGAAAGAAAGAAAGAAAGGTAGGCGTAAAGAAAGAAAGAAAGAAAGAAAGAAAGAAAGAAAGAAAGAAAGAAAGAAAGGTAGGCGTAAAGAAAGAACGAAAGAAAGAAAGGTAGGCGTAAAGAAAGAAAGAAAAAAAAAAGAAATGTATGCGGAAAGAAAGAAAGAAAGAAAAAAAGAAAGAAAGAAAGAAAGAAAGGTAGGGGTAAAGAAAGAAAGAAAGGTAGGCGTAAAGAAAGAAAGAAAGCTAGGCGTAAAGAAAGAAAGAAAGGTAGGCGTAAAGAAAGAAAGAAAGAAAGAAAGAAAGAAAGAATGAAAGAAAAAAGAAAGAAAGGTAGGCGTAAAGAAAGAAAGAAAGAAAGGTAGGCTTAAAGAAAGAAAGAAAGACAGGTATGCATAAAGAAAGAAAGATAGAAAGGTAGGCGTAAAGAAAGAAAGAAAGAAAGAAAGAAAGGTAGGCGTAAAGAAAGAAAGAAAGGTAGGCGTAAAGAAAGAAAGAAAGAAAGAAAGGTAGGCGTGAAGGAAGAAAGAAAGAAAGAAAGAAAGGTAGGCTAAAGAAAGAATGAAAGAAAGAAATACAGAAAGAAAGAAAAAAGGTAGCCGTAAAGAAAGAAAGAAAGAAAGAAAGGTATGCGTAAAGAAAGAAGGAAAGAAGGAAAGAAAGAAAGAAAGAAAGAAAGGTAGGCGTAAAGAAAGAAATAAAAAAAGGTAGGCGTAAAGAAAGAAAAAAGAAAGAAAGGTAGGCGTAAAGAAAGAAAGAAAGAAAGAAAGAAAGAAAGAAAGAAAGAAAGGTAGGCTAAAGAAAGAATGAAAGAAAGAAATACAGAAAGAAAGAAAGAAAAAAGGTAGGCGTAAAGAAAGAAAGAAAGAAAGGAAGAAAGAAAGAAAGAAAAAAGGTAGGCGTAAAGAAAGAAAGAAACAAAGAAAGGTATGCGTAAAGAAAGAAGGAAAGAAAGAAAGAAAGAAAGAAAGAAAGAAAGGTAGGCGTGAAGAAAGAAACAAACAAAGAAAGAAAGAAAGGTAGGCGTAAAGAAAGAAACAAAGAAAGAAAGAAAGAAAGGTGTGCGTGAAGAAAGAAAGGTCGGCGTAAAGAACGAAAGAAAGAAAGAAATGTAGGCGTCAAGAAAGAAAGAAAGAAAGAAAGAAAGAAAGAAAGAAAGGTAGGCGTAAAGAAAGAAATAAAAAAAGGTAGGCGTAAAGAAAGAAAAAAGAAAGAAAGGTAGGCGTAAAGAAAGAAAGAAAGAAAGAAAGAAAGAAAGAAAGAAAGAAAGGTAGGCTAAAGAAAGAATGAAAGAAAGAAATACAGAAAGAAAGAAAGAAAAAAGGTAGGCGTAAAGAAAGAAAGAAAGAAAGGAAGAAAGAAAGAAAGAAAAAAGGTAGGCGTAAAGAAAGAAAGAAACAAAGAAAGGTATGCGTAAAGAAAGAAGGAAAGAAAGAAAGAAAGAAAGAAAGAAAGAAAGAAAGGTAGGCGTGAAGAAAGAAACAAACAAAGAAAGAAAGAAAGGTAGGCGTAAAGAAAGAAACAAAGAAAGAAAGAAAGAAAGGTGTGCGTGAAGAAAGAAAGGTCGGCGTAAAGAACGAAAGAAAGAAAGAAATGTAGGCGTCAAGAAAGAAAGAAAGAAAGAAAGAAAGAAAGAAAGAAAGAAAGACAAAAAGAAAGGAAGAAATAATGATAAAAGAAAGAAAGAAAAATAAAGAGCGAAATATAGAATGAGTACAAATATAGATTACTAAAAGAAAGAAAGAAAGAAAGAAAGAAAGAAGCAAAACAGAGAGTGAGTACTAAGATACAGTACTAAAGGGAGAAAGAAACAAATTGAAACAGAGAGTGGGTACAACGATAGATTACTAAAAGCGATGTAGAAAGCAAGCGAAAGAGGGCAAGAGAAAATGCAAAGATAGATTACGGGCAGTGAGAAATAAATAGAGACAGACTCTTTGGAAAACAATACAGAAAAAAAAAGCAGAGTGCGAAGAAATGAAATGGAAGTTTTGAGAAGAAAAAGAAAAAGAAAAAAAAATGAAAGATGAGAAATCAGACTGCGAAAACATGAGAAAAAAAAAGAACGAAAAAGAAAGAAATCGTCGCTGAAAGAAAGAAAGAAAGGTAGGCGTAAAGAGGGAAAGAAAGAAAGAAAGAAAGAAAGGTAGGCGTAAAGAAAGAAAGAAAGAAAGAAAGAAAGAAAGGTAGGCGTAAAGAAAGAACGAAAGAAAGAAAGGTAGGCGTAAAGAAAGAAAGAAAGAAAGGTAGGCGTAAAGAAAGAACGAAAGAAAGAAAGGTAGGCGTAAAAAAAGAAAGAAAGAAAGAAAGGTAGGCGTAAAGAGGGAAAGAAAGAAAGAAAGAAAGAAAGGTAGGCGTAAAGAAAGAACGAAAGAAAGAAAGGTAGGCGTAAAAAAAGAAAGAAAGAAAGAAAGAAAGGTAGGCGTAAAGAGGGAAAGAAAGAAAGAAAGAAAGAAAGGTAGGCGTAAAGAAAGAACGAAAGAAAGAAAGGTAGGCGTAAAAAAAGAAAGAAAGAAAGAAAGGTAGGCGTAAAGAAAGAAAGAAAGAAAGAAAGAAAGAAAGAAAGAAAGAAAGGTAGGCGTAAAGAAAGAACGAAAGAAAGAAAGGTAGGCGTAAAGAAAGAAAGAAAAAAAAAAGAAATGTATGCGGAAAGAAAGAAAGAAAGAAAAAAAGAAAGAAAGAAAGAAAGAAAGGTAGGGGTAAAGAAAGAAAGAAAGGTAGGCGTAAAGAAAGAAAGAAAGCTAGGCGTAAAGAAAGAAAGAAAGGTAGGCGTAAAGAAAGAAAGAAAGAAAGAAAGAAAGAATGAAAGAAAAAAGAAAGAAAGGTAGGCGTAAAGAAAGAAAGAAAGAAAGGTAGGCTTAAAGAAAGAAAGAAAGACAGGTATGCATAAAGAAAGAAAGATAGAAAGGTAGGCGTAAAGAAAGAAAGAAAGAAAGAAAGAAAGGTAGGCGTAAAGAAAGAAAGAAAGGTAGGCGTAAAGAAAGAAAGAAAGAAAGAAAGGTAGGCGTGAAGGAAGAAAGAAAGAAAGAAAGAAAGGTAGGCTAAAGAAAGAATGAAAGAAAGAAATACAGAAAGAAAGAAAAAAGGTAGCCGTAAAGAAAGAAAGAAAGAAAGAAAGGTATGCGTAAAGAAAGAAGGAAAGAAGGAAAGAAAGAAAGAAAGAAAGAAAGGTAGGCGTAAAGAAAGAAATAAAAAAAGGTAGGCGTAAAGAAAGAAAAAAGAAAGAAAGGTAGGCGTAAAGAAAGAAAGAAAGAAAGAAAGAAAGAAAGAAAGAAAGAAAGGTAGGCTAAAGAAAGAATGAAAGAAAGAAATACAGAAAGAAAGAAAGAAAAAAGGTAGGCGTAAAGAAAGAAAGAAAGAAAGGAAGAAAGAAAGAAAGAAAGAAAAAAGGTAGGCGTAAAGAAAGAAAGAAACAAAGAAAGGTATGCGTAAAGAAAGAAGGAAAGAAAGAAAGAAAGAAAGAAAGAAAGAAAGGTAGGCGTGAAGAAAGAAACAAACAAAGAAAGAAAGAAAGGTAGGCGTAAAGAAAGAAACAAAGAAAGAAAGAAAGAAAGGTGTGCGTGAAGAAAGAAAGGTCGGCGTAAAGAACGAAAGAAAGAAAGAAATGTAGGCGTCAAGAAAGAAAGAAAGAAAGAAAGAAAGAAAGAAAGAAAGACAAAAAGAAAGGAAGAAATAATGATAAAAGAAAGAAAGAAAAATAAAGAGCGAAATATAGAATGAGTACAAATATAGATTACTAAAAGAAAGAAAGAAAGAAAGAAAGAAAGAAGCAAAACAGAGAGTGAGTACTAAGATACAGTACTAAAGGGAGAAAGAAACAAATTGAAACAGAGAGTGGGTACAACGATAGATTACTAAAAGCGATGTAGAAAGCAAGCGAAAGAGGGCAAGAGAAAATGCAAAGATAGATTACGGGCAGTGAGAAATAAATAGAGACAGACTCTTTGGAAAACAATACAGAAAAAAAAAGCAGAGTGCGAAGAAATGAAATGGAAGTTTTGAGAAGAAAAAGAAAAAGAAAAAAAAATGAAAGATGAGAAATCAGACTGCGAAAACATGAGAAAAAAAAAGAACGAAAAAGAAAGAAATCGTCGCTGAAAGAAAGAAAGAAAGGTAGGCGTAAAGAAAGAAAGAAAGAAAGAAAGGTAGGCGTAAAGAAAGAAAGAAAGAAAGACAGGTATGCATAAAGAAAGAAAGAAAGATAGAAAGGTAGGCGTAAAGAAAGAAAGAAAGAAAGAAAGAAAGGTAGGCGTAAAGAAAGAAAGAAAGAAAGGTAGGCGTAAAGAAAGAAAAAAGAAAGAAAGGTAGGCGTAAAGAAAGAATGAAAGAAAGAAATACAGAAAGAAAGAAAGAAAAAAGGTAGGCGTAAAGAAAGAAAGAAAGAAAGGAAGAAAGCAAGAAAGAAAAGTAGGCGTAAAGAAAGAAAGAAAGAAAGTAAAGTAAATAGATTTCAGATGAAAGAAAGAGAGAGAGGGGTAGAGAGAGAAAGAAAGAAAGAAAGAAAGAAAGAAGAAAGGAACAAAGAAAGATTGCGAAGTTCGTGTTGAGATGGAGAAATGTTAAGACAGAAGGAAAAGATGAAAGAGAGACTTAGTTTCGAAACGAGAAATGCTAAAACTCCAAAGTGCAATAAGCGGAAACTAAATTTTCTCCAACAGGAAAAGCGTGTAGGACGAGAAAACTAGATGACTAAAGAGCAAAATAGTGAAAGAAAAAAAGAAAAAAAAAAAGGATCGATTGCCAGTGAAGAATGAAGGAGAAAAAAAGACTCATGATATAGAAGAGAAAAGAAGAAAACGTCGTAAACGAAGAATTTGGTAAAAGGTGAAGAAGCTAATAAAAGGAAGGAAAGACGTCAAATAATAGGTTGAGACTATTATTTCTTAGTGAAATGTATTTAGTTCAGACCTTCTGCGGCTGACCTTGGGGTTAACTGGTAGGCAAAATAGGAATGTGGATTTTGATTGGCTGAGTCGAACGTAGGAAATTTAAAGTTACAAACTGAGGAGGGAGTTAAGTTTTACACGTCGAAGTATGCAGACGTGTTAATTGCGTGTGTGTATAGTGCTCCCCAGTGGGATGGAATAGTAATCCTACTGGCGAGTTAAAAATGTACACGTCGACGTGTTTAATAAATTAGTAAGTCACCATCCTCATTTTACCTCCGAACAAACCAACTGGACATCACCAGGGCGGAAGATGACAGAGAGAAGAAGAAATGAGTGAATCTAGAACGTCGCCCCAAGTCTATCCTCAGGGCTAAGTGGGGTATACAACAGAAAGGAGATGGGTGGAGAGGATAGATCATAAAGGCGTGAACTAATTGTCAGTGAAAGGTAAAGAGAGCGAAAGGAAATAGATTTCATCAGAAAGAAAGAAAGAAAAAAAGAAAAGAAAGAAAACAATGTGGAACGGAAAGGTTAAGAAAAAGAAGTGACGGTTTCAAAGAAAGAAAGAGACAAACAAACAAAATATTGTATAAAGGAGGGTTAAGGAAAAACTTTTGTCGTACTCAAAGAAAGAAAGAAAGAAAGAAAGAAAGAAAGAAAGAAAGAAAGAAAGAAAGAAAAAAGAAAATATTGTGTAAGGGGGAGCTAAGAAGAACTTTTGTCGGACTCAAAGAAAGAAAGAAAGAAAGAAAGAAAGAAAGAAAGAAAAAAGAAAATATTGTGTAAGGGGGAGCTAAGAAGAACTTTTGTCGGACTCAAAGAAAGAAAGAAAGAAAGAAAAAATGAATGAATGAAAGAAAGAAAATATTCAATAAAGGAAAGGCAAAGAAAAAGTGGTGACGATTTCAAAGAAAGAAAGAAAGAAAGAAAGAAAGAAAAAAGAAAGAAAGAAAATATTCTGTAAAGGAAACACTAAGAAAAAGAGTTCGCGGTTTCAAAGAAAGAAAGAAAGAAAGAAAGAA
>OZ010575.1:71023822-71038822 GCA_963932145.1 Acanthosepion lycidas | reverse complement strand
GAGAGCCACAAGGGATAGGACGAAGTGGAGGGTCATGATCGCCTACGTCCTGAAAGAACACGGCACATAAAAAGAGGAAGCCCTGATATGGCACAAGGTCGAAAGATTGGGGCACCCGGTAAGGATCGAACTGACTACTCAGTCGTAAATTGATCTAGCAAATACATGTTTGCTATCCATTACCCCACGTCGAAGCGCTCTAAAATGATTCTCGAAGCGTAGCTTACACGTGGCACAAAGCCGAAAGGAGTGGCCCCCAGTGAGGATCGAACTCACTACTTAGCTGTAATTGCTCCACTGAGACAAACTTGGCAAGCTATTTCACTAAATCGAAGTGCCCTAATGTCTTTCGAAGCGTAGCTTAATTGTGGCACAAGGTCGAATATATGGGGTACCCAATGAGGATCGGTCTCAATATTCAGCCACAATTGATCTGCAAGACAAGCTTGCTGACCATTAGATCACGACGAAGTGTCATAATGATTTTCTAAGCATAGCTGAGATGTGGCACAAGGTCGAATATATGGGGCACCCAGTGAGAATCTCACTCACTATTCAGTTGTAATTGATTAGCGATACATGCTTGCTATCCATTACCCCACATTGAAGGGCCCTAAAATGATTTTCGAAGCGTAGCTTACACGTAGCACAAAGCCGAAAGGAGTGGCACCCAGTGAGGATAGAACTCACTATTCAGTCGTAAATGATCTAGCGAGACAATCTTGCTGACCATTACACCAACTGGAAATGTCCTAATATCCGTAATATGTTTTCCTCTTTTGTTTTTGTTTTTCTGATCTCTGTCCTTCAATAGACACACAGCCCAGTGGTTAGAACCGTAGTAATCCGACCATAATTCCCGAGTTTGAATTTCACTGTTATCGATTAGTCTAGTAAGTACTTGCTGCATTATATTGGTCTAGTGATCGAAAGTCTTCAGGAATGGTAAACAATTTCATTTTTCTCTACCGGCATAAGTGCAGCGACTCTTTCGAATCAATAGCGTCGTCTGCTGCAAGGAATATTGGGTCAGCGTCATGCGAGAATTTTTTGGAGGTTCTTGACAAAATCCAATAGAAGGATCTGCAATATAATCGGCCCTAACCTGTCATCTCGACTTCAGTCACTTTCACACAGATGTGATAAATCTACCATTCTTCCCTATCTATCTATCTATCTATCTATCTATCTATCTATCTATCTCATTCTATTCCTATCTATCTATCTATCTATCTATCTATCTATCTATCTATCAAATTCCATCTTGCACATTTAAAACCCTACCATTCGGCAATGCATTGAATACTCTTGCCATATCTGGTCTGGTGTTCTTGCTGTGTATCTAGAGATTCTTGACAAAATCCAAAGACGGATCTGCAATGTAATCGATCCTGACCAGGCATCTCGACTTCAGTTCTCACCCACGATAACATATGTTGTCACTTCTATATGTTAAGATACGCTTCGAGCAGATATGATCGTTCGAGAAAGATCGTGTTAAATTTGTTGTTTAAAAACAGTAATTTCCAATTTTCTAACCAAACGCTTCCTCTGTAGCTGAGTGGTATAGCACGCCAGATCAAATGAAGATTCCGTGTAGGACACAGGTCTTGATTCTTGTCAGAGAACACATATTTTCTACGAAATCTCGCGAACATTCAGGCAGGTAAATGTAATTAATAGTGTTTTTTTTTCATAAACAGAACATTTACTTCAATAATTGTATCTATAAAAAAATAAGTATAAACAGAAAAATATATTAAAATAATTGTCGGACTTCATATTATATATATATATATATATATATATATATATATATATATATATATAATAAATTAACTGATTTAAAATAAGGTTTCTCCGCTACACGGGAATTACCATGTTTCAAAAACAGAAGCTAAAAACTTCAAATTTAATTATATAATTAAATTAAAACCATTAGTTATGTTTAATATTCAAGCGAATTTTAAACGCACACATAAATTCATAATTTTTTTTTCTTTGTTTCCAAGGATACAGAGAAATCCAATCATTCAGACAGTGGGGGTGGCGTGTTCTTTTTTATTAACTATTATTGTATCAATTTTTAGTTACATTCGAAAAAGAGGTTGTGTGGGTAGGGTAGGGGTACATTTTTAAACGAATTATGACATCCGTTCATCGCATGTCGTCTGTTTTTTTGTGTTTTTTTTTATCAATGACAAAAAGCTTTCTCGGACGTTAAATTCGTACTTGTATACTTGTGGTGTTTCGGTTAGAATACGTTATATTAAACTACAATTATAAAATATTATTTTTACTCTTAATTTCTAATAAGCTATATTTCTTTTTAAATCAAAAAATGATAATTTGTAGCGACGAAACCATATTTTAAATCAGTTAATTCATAATATTTATACTCTGTAAATTTACATTAAGCAGTTTTCTAAAAATAAAAATATCAATAAGAACACCGGATCATATATCTTACTGTTCTTTCTTTTTATTATATATATACTGTTCTTTCTTTTTATTATATATATATATATATATATATATATATATATATATATATATATATATATATATATATATATATATATATATATATATCAAAAAGTGAACATAGAAGTCAACACTTAGAGGCGACAGTCTGTTTCAGGCCTGACGATTGCATCTAGCATGAAACAGACTGTCGCCTCTAAGTGTTGACTTCTATGTTCACTTTTATATTTACACACGCTCTATCTCTGATATTGATCACTTTATTCCATAAATATAGCACATCTTAAGACTATATTTCTTTACATATATATATATATATATATATATATATATGTGTGTGTGTGTGTGTGTGTGTTAAGCTTTATATGTTCATTCAACCATGTTTGGTTAAATAATTTAAACGTATTATGTCCATTTATTTTAATTTTAATCCGATTTTTTTTTACCAGGTGCCCCGACTACGTGAATTTAAGCGCGCTACTAGATTGTCCTCTAGGTCCCACCAGTTTGCTGTTGAAATAGTTAAATGCAACCACCTCTTTTACTCCAACAGTTTGCTGTCTCGCACTTGCCGCCTGTGGAACTCATTTCCGTTTACTCGCTTCCCTGATAATTACAATCTTCAAAAATTTAAATGCAACGTCTTTTTGAATCCCATTCGTCTTATATCCTTTCCTCAAACCTCACCTCTTTACCCAGTCTTTTTTCTCACTTTCTCTCTCTGTACCCCCACCCCGGCTGCATACTAGTGGCATTCCCGCCTTACTTAGGATGAAATGAGTAAAAATTAAAAGATCGAGACCAGTTGCCGCCTCGTCGCATTCTTTTTGGGTTGACGTCGTGAAATCCTGACCCCTTTGAGGTGGGATTTGATTTTTTGGAAAGTCAGAAATGTCGGAAATGTCGCAAAGAGCCAGATCTGGGGAATATGGTCGTTGACGAACCTGGCGTAATTTTGTCCTTGGCTAACCCCCCCCCCCCCCAAAAAAAAAATGCTGCACAAGCCGGAGTCACTGATAGAACCTCTATGGTGTAGTGAGGCGATCACTTTCTAACCTTTTTGTCATTCCAGGCACTGTTACAAACAATGGAAATGAGCAAAAATGTTCTGTCTATGCGTACCAGTATTCAAGGTCTAATCTGTGCCAAGCGCCTTCACTCGACGTACTTAAATCCCGTTACCATAGAAACAATACCGATATATTTTGATCGGACCCCGAATATAGGTCCTTTTTGAATGATTAAAAGAACTTGCGCAACGTGTAGAAGAAAGAAAATAAATCTTTGCATAATACACAATAATAATACGGAATGATAATGGGAGAGTTCCTGGTGTATACAAGAGATATGGAGAGAAAGACTCCTGAAAGAATTTAGTGCATATGTATGTAAGTATCCAAATATTAGTAGCGTCTGTTTGATGAAGAATCGTCTTTTTTAATGTTTGGGAGACTAATTCATTTGAAATCTTTTTTAACTATTCATCTAAAATTTATATATATATATATATATATATATATGTTTTAGCGAGACATGATAGCAAACCATTACACCTCGTCGAATATAGATACTGAACAGAAATCGATAGATATGAACAGACTTATATATATATATATATATATATATATATATATATATATATATATATATATATATATATATATATATATGTAAGCAAATATATATTAAATATATGGATATAGATCCGACAGTATGAAGAAAAATATACGGAAAAAACAAACAAAAATCCTTATATGCAATTATGCTGTTTTAATGGTAATATAATGTCAACGTCGGACGTTTCGGTCTAATAAACCATCTTCAGGACATATTCATAAAATAAAACTTTCAGTTATCTGTTTGGATATGTCTTGTTCTTATGTCCATCGTCTTTGTCATGTTAAACTGATAATGTTAATTATATAACGTCTTTTATGTTCCATCTGATCTGCTACAGGAAACTAATGAACATCCGAATAAAATGCGTTTCAAAGACGTTCATTCGTTTTGAGGATGTAACCAAACTTCTTCCCCCGACATTAAACCGATTGAAAATTTGTGGAGAGTTCTGAACGGGGTAACGTTTCCATTGACGGATGCCAATTTATCCAACAAAGACGAACACTACAACCCTATTCAGTCTATTTCGTATAATGAAATACAACAGGTCACGAAATCAATGGTTTATCGACTTCGAAAACTTGTTTTCGAACATGGAGCGTATAATTCACATGGATGCTGTCTTTGTTATATCAGCCGCCATTAGAATTATGCTTTCAATTATTTCCTTAAAATATTAGGTTGGTGCAAAAATAATGACGTAATAATGTCGTTTTTTGACGTTAAAAATACGTCAAAAAACGACATTATTACGCCATTATTTTTGCACCAACCTAATATCTCTTTATAAATTGCTCGGGTTCGGCAATAATTCCTATTTAAAATATAATGGTTTTCTGACCCTCATCAGCCTGGCCAATAATGGAGAATATCAGGTTTTAAGAGTGGCAAAATGTAGTTTATACATATAGGTTTGGTTTGGTTTGTTTTGCTTTACAGCATATCAACCTCAATGGATAATTTAATGCCGTCAAGACGGTTTTTTTTTGTTTTGTTTTTTTTGTTTTTTTTTGCTGGTAATCTTTTTTTCTTTCTTTTTTTTTTTTTTTAACGTATAGCTGGTAATTTGTTTTCCCCAAAATGCATTACTGGTAATAATTTTCCTTAAAAAAATAATTGCTAGTCTCCACTGCCCCGTGTAGATATGAACTGTCGTTATAAACCCATTTTTCGGAAATGTTCAGAATTTTGAGGTTCCAAATTCAGAATCATATTGAGGGCTCGATCCTTTAAAATGGTTCGTTCCATTCCCTTGAGGGATAAAGGGATATATTTTTTTAAAAATTGCAAAATGTTAAATATCGGTACTAAATAAATGTGAAGTTCTAGGGGTTTGAGTGGAAATAATTGTGAATTCAGATGCAGTTTTTTTTTTGTTTTGTTTTTTGTTTTGTTTTGTTTTTTTGGCAGGCGGGGGGGTAAGCGTTTCACCCCAAGCAAGGCGGGAAGCTACTAGCATGCAAGGGGTTACATAGAGTTGGAGCAAGAGCAAATAGGAGTGATAGAGGAAAGGATGAAGAGAAGGATAGGGGATAGATCAAGGCATCTGGAGACGTCGATTGACATTACATTTGAATAGTTGGAGATTATACCTATCAGGGAAACAGGATAAGGGGAGGGAGTTCCACAGGCGAGAAGTGCGAGACATGAATCTATTGGAGTAGAAGAGACCTTCTACATTTAACAGTTTCGACACTGAAAGCGTGAGAGCGAGATGCCAACATAGTAGAACGCTTAAATTAATGAAGTCTGGGAACCAGCGAAAGCCGCTTAGAGGAGCAGTTACCATGAACGTATTTGTAAAAAAAAAGACAGAGGAAGGCGACGGCGCGTCTGTGAGAGAGTGACTGCAGATGAAATGCCAGATCAGGGCCAATTACATTACATATCCGTCTCTGGATTTTATCAAGAACCTTGAGACAAACAGAAGGGGCTCCAGACCATATATGACAGCAATACTCCATGCAAGGGCGAATGGTGGATCTGTAAATTTGGAGGATCGACTCGAGCGAGAAGAATTTCCTGGTGCGACACAGAGAGTCAACTTTCCTTGCGGTGGGCAAAGCTATCGACTCAATGTATTTGTTCCATCTCAGGTCAGCAGTCAGTCTGAGACCGAGTAGTCGCAAAGAGTTGCTCTCGAGCGGGTCAGAGATGGTTCTCCGTGGTGACTAATAGAGGGCGGTTTTGTTTTGGAGGCGTTAAAGTTAATCAGCCAATTCGTGTCCCAGTTCATAACCGAATGGAGAATGTTGCTTGTTAACTTTTTTTTTATTCATTATCTATTATTGATTATTTCAATTTTTGAACGAATTTGAGTTCTTGCTTAGCATTATCTTCATGGAGCAATGATGCATTATTGACTAATATCTGTCTAAACAGTATTTCTGGTATTAAATCCTTTTATAGTGTTTTGACTCGGGTTTCGGGGTTAACTATTTACCTATGCCTAGGGCTGAAACAGGTGCTAGTGCCCCGAGTCAGGGATGACCTGGGAACACCAGCAATTAAGAGGTGATAAAACGCTCCTCAAATACCTTCCTGATTAGATGGTTTGCTGTCGGACGTCTTACCCAGGACGCATACGTAATTTATCGTTATACGAGGACGGATACATGTAGGAAATAAACTAAAAAGTAACAATATCAAATAGTTACATTTTTTCTTTTTTCTTTTCTTTTTAGTTTTGTTAATACGTAATTTTTGAATAGTAAATATTTATATACTGTTTATCATTTATTTATTTTTTTTCTTTTTCTTTTTTTTTCTCTGATGTTCAATTCACCTCAGCAAGAAACTTTACTGCCTAACTGTTCATGTACCATTAGAAATCGGAGACATATTTCTTATAGAACGAATATATTCTTTTAATATATATATATATATATATATATATATATATATATATATATATATATATATAATAAATTAATTGATTTAAAATATGTTTTTTCGCTACACAGTTCTAACCATGTTTTAAAAATGGAAGCTGAAAGCTCCGAATTTAATTTTGTAATTAAACTAAAGACATTAGTTCCATTTCATCCTCAATTGAATTTTGGAGTAACTTTTAAAATTACTGGGTTTTAAAGACACAGAAAAAATCATAATTCACGTTTCCAAGGTTACAGATAAATCCACTTCCACTAGACAAGGGGTGTTTGCGTGCTCATTATGTCTGTATTTTGATGTATCAGTCATTAGTTACGTTTACGGTAGTGGGTAGGGATGTATTTTTCAATGAAATCTAACATCCGTTAAATGCATGTCGTCTGGATTCTTACGGCATTTTTTTCTATTTGTATATTTAAAGATTTGGGTGGGTGTTTAGGTTAGAATACGTTTTATTTAACTACGATTTGAAATATTTTCACTTTTAAATTTTAATTTTTAATATACTATATTTATTCTTAAGAACAATTAAATGTATTAAAATCTCTTACAGTATGTAGAAATATTTTCACATCAAGTTTAAGTATGTATAATTCTACCACTAAACCGACGGCTTAGTGGTAGAATCTCCGACTGACACCAATACAATGGAGTTTCGATTCTAGCTACAGGCAACCGGAAGTCTAGCCACACTGATGAGCTGCAAAACAGTCTGTCGGTGGATGACGTTATATTACTTATTATAAAACGCAGATTTGGTGTGTGTCTGGTCTTTTATATATTGGATCGGATTTCCTACATTTTTCAACCGATTTCAACAAAACTTCACAAGACTACGTAAAATTATCTTACGGTGGTTCTGACAGCGACAAAAATTGGAAAAACACAATTGTTTTTGCACAAAATCAATTTGAAAACACGATTAAGAGGCATCATGAGAATGAAAGGGGGACAACTCATATCGAGTTATACTTATTATAAAACCCAGGTTGTTTGTGTGTGTGTGTGTTCGTTTATATATGGGATCGGATTTCCTACATTTTTCAACCGATTTCAACAAAACTTCACTTTTTTTTGGCAGGTAGTGTTTCTTATTGTCTTGCACACTTTTTTTCTTTATTTTTACATTCAGAATGCTTTAAAAATTCTATTTACAAGACAATTGTTTATAATAAAATTCTATTCAATCGGTAGACAAATAACGATTGAAAACAATGTTTTTGTTTGAGTTTGGGTTTGACCAATTCGTAAAAAAAAAAAAAAAAAAACTAATTAAGACATGCGTGTCCGTCAACCTTAAACAATAATCTTTGTCAATTTTATTTTTCAGTCTTTATGATGGTCGATACTTGATCTATCTCTTACTGTTACATCCCTGGGCAACGCCGGGCTCTACTGCTAGTATATATATATATATATATATATATATATATATATATATATATATATATATATATATGAAGACATTTTATGTTTGTACATTCTATTTATAGATACAAATGTTAAAGTAAATGCTCTGTTTATAATAAACAGTATTAAACAACATTTACCGGCCTGAATGTCTGAGAAATTTTCACAGAAAATATTCCTCCTCCGACAGGATTCGAACCTGTATCCTATACGGAACCGTCATTCGATCCTGTCGGAGGACGAATATTTTCTGTAAAAATTTCATAAACAGAGCATTTTACTTAAATATTTGTACCTATAAAACGAATGTATGAACATAAAAATGTCTTAAAATAATTGTCGGACTTTGTCCATTTTGTAATATATATATATATATATATATATATATATATATATATCAATTTATTTGGTGGTCTGATAATATGTATTACGTTTTATATATTATATTATTAATATATTAATGCAATATACATGTTTATGTATATATAATACTATCAGAATTATTTCGGTATTCAAATGGGCGTTTTTTTCAGGTAACCTACTTTCGACCTTGTGCCACACTTAATATCTTTTATAAAATGATCACTTTTTCTTCTGGCATTTGAAAGAAGAGATGTTTGGGACAGTTACGTTAAAAACACACCTCATTCCCCATTCAACCAACACGATTTCTACCTCCTACTTTTGTCTTCATTTTTACCCGGCGCTGCTATTTATTTCCTACCCCACTAGCGCAAGATTGTCTTTCTATTTTCTTGTCTGTATTTAATCAATTTATTTCTTGTGTTTAGTGCATTTAAACCAGCCCGAAGATACAGAGTAAACCAACTGCAAAATGAATTTAAGTTGGGAACTGGAAAATTCCAATGTAAGGGTATTTTTTTTTCTTTGAAAGATTTTGTAATTATATTACTCTGTATGATTTGTAATTATTCTCATACATTGAGCTCTCTACTAAGAGTTTTACGGGGATATTCTTTTTACGAACTCCTCGGGATTATCTGCCCAGCCAAAGGATTATATATATATATATATATATATATATATATATATATATATATATATATATATATATATATATATATATATAAAGAAAGAACAGTAAGATATATAATCCGGTGTACTTATAGATATTTTTATTTTTACAAAATAGTGCTCAATGTAAATTTACAGAGCATTCATATTATAAATTAATTGATTTAAAATATGGTTTTTCCGCTACACAGTTCTAACCATGTTGCAAATAAATAAATAAATAAAATAAAAAACAAAAATAAAAACAAGCAATATAATTTGACCTAAATAGATAAACAAACGACTTCCGGTGAAATAACCGCCATAATAGAATACCCACAATGCACCACTAACCCGTATATATATAAATAGCCGAGAAAAATAACAGCACACGTGGCCTGACGATTGCATATAGCAGGAAACAGACTGTCGCCTCTAAGTGTTGACTTCTATGTTCACTTTTATATTTACACACGCTCTATCTCTGATATTGAGCACTTTATTCCATAAATATAGCACACCTTAAGACTATATTTCTTTATATATATATATATATATATATAACGTTTGGAAAGCTGTTGGTATAAACCAATGGCTTCAGTTATGCTCGTTGAAAAGACATCTATACTTAAACATGAAAACAACAGACAAAAACTAAGCAAAATATAGTTGAAACCTAACCTGAACAAAATAAACTACGATATCTCCACAAATATTCTTAAATGCCTATTATTGATAACTGGAGCCATTAGATTATACCAACGGCTTCCCATATATATATATATATATATATATATATATATATATATATATATATATATATATATATATATATCCCAAGCGTCGGGACAGTATATCAGTTAAATCGGGGTATATTTATTTATTATTCCTATTCAGCGCGATGGTCGAGTTTTATTTGTTTCTATTTTTAAATTGTCAGTTCTCCCCATATTGCCGATGAATCATTCGAAAAGCAAAGAATGAAAGGAAAAAAAGGATTCTGGCTACAAGAAACGACAAATAAACGTACGAAAAAAATGAAAATGGATGATTCCTAGTAACCGTTTTAAAAGAAAATCTTTGTTCCTCCTTGCTGATAGTAAAATGTATTTGCAGTTGAGTTCTCGTTTTGCGAGAAGACCGACGAGAGTTGTTCGTAATTGATGCTGTAATTCCTTTTCTGCTTCAACCATTTCTTCTTCATATATATATATATATATATATATATATATATATATATATATATATACACACACACTAATCGAATTTGGCCCAACAAATCAGTAAAGCCACTAAGACACAAGAGGTTACTGAGCGTGAAAGAATTCAATAATTTAAGTTTGTAACTGGAAAATTCAAATGTAAGGGTACTTTTTATATGTTACTTTTATAGATATAATTACTTAAGTAAATGCCCTGTTGAAAATAAACACTATTAATATATTATTATTAATCATAGAAAAAATGCATCCTCTTACAGGAATCGATCCTGTACCATACACGAAACAGTCATATAGCCTAACGTACTATACCATTTAGCTATTGAGAACGCTCCTGGCCAGCAAGGACAAATTACAGTTTTTAAACAACAAATTTCCCATGTTTTTTCTCGAACGTTCATATCTCTTCGAAGGGTATCTTCACGTAGAGAAATGACATCATATATTATAGAAGGGACTAAGTCCGACAATTATTTTAATATATTTTCTGTTTATACGTTATTTTCATAGATACAATTGCTTAAGTAAATGCTGTGTTTATAATAAACTGTATTAAGTACACTTACCGGCCTGAATGTCCGAGAAATTTCGAAGAAAATATGTGTCCGACGACAAGAATTGAACCTGTACCGTTCACGGAACAGTCATATAGCCTGACATTCTATACCATTTAGTTACAGAGGAAGAGGCTATATTAGTAAAGTTTAATTGCTATTTTTAATTTTTTTACCAAATTCCTCATGATTATCTATTAAAATAACGTATTAGCAGAACATATATTAAAATAAATGCCATATTTAGTCCTTTTCATAATAATAAATTTACCCGACTCCATTAGAAACCTGCTAGTAGAAAACACAAATATATTAACTGCATACACCTGCAAAAAAAGACTAAAAATAATGAAAGCTTTAATAATAAAAACGAAAAAGCCAACTCTTAACAGTATTAACTACGAACAAGGCCAGAATGTGCTAACCGTATTCGGAAATTAAAAACATCCCTACCATACACTAAGACATACAGAATTAAGCTGAAAAATTGAATCATCCTTGATAATGGCTAAAGGTATAGCCGAAAGCGCTCGGAAGTATAAATCATTTGGACAGTTCTTACACACCCTTTGTCTAGAAAAGAAAGCTCTTTTTCGAACAAAAGAAAAATTAAATAAAAAGCTTAACCATAGCACCTTGTCTGTCGTTTTTAATGCAACATGCATAAATGAAGGATTGCTGCCTATATATATATATATATATATATATATATATATATATATATATATATATATATATATTAATATACATATATATATATATATATATATATATATATATATATATATATATATATATATATTTTCTGTATTTACACCCCTTTACTATATTTAGATTTATGTTACATCTTAGTTTCCTCCCACGAGAACCAGTACTTTTTTTAATAAAAAAATCATAGGTAATAATTCTTTGATGTGTTCTACGAACGTAGTTATATGTATATTTATTATATATATATATATATATATATATATATATATATATATATATATATATATATATATATATATATATATATACACAAGGTAACCAAAAAAGAACTGCCTGTTTTTTGATGAGTCATTGAATGAAGTTGAAATATATACAAAATGCGTGTAGCAATTGTTTTCAAATTCGGACAGTCGGAAATAGGAACATCAGATGTTATAAAAAAACACGCGCACCGTGCCCGGCCATCAGTTATAAGCCGGACAGGTGTGAGAAGGATGGAAGTGTCTAGAGATCTCGTTCGTGGCTGTTTGCTTTACGACTTCTAAGGGGATTATCAGCAGCTGCATCAAGTCGCCGCATATGTCAAGCGTTTGGAGATAGTGCTGTGGATGAACGTACTGCAAGGCGTTGGTTTCGAAGATTCAAGACGGGACATTTGTCTCTCCATGATGAGCCTCGAAGTGGACGACCACAGGTCTTTAATGACGGAGTCCTGAAGGCGGACATTGAAGAGGACAGTAAGCTAACGTGTGGTGAACTTGCAAGACAGTTCAACCTTTCCAATGAAACAGTTAGACTTCACCTGCACCGCCTAGGAAAGACGTAGAAACTGAGCAAGTAGGTTCTGCAAACGCTGTTGGAGGTCCACAAAAGACAACGAGTGGCAGCCTGCGTTTCGCTGCTTTCTCGCCACCGTACCGCATTCTTATTCAATCGAGTGCTTACCAGTGACGAAAAGTTGGTTCTGTACGAAACTCCCAAGCGTTCCAGACATTGGTTGTCTCCTCAGGATGCTGTCCCTCACAACGCAAGTTCGCCTTTGCACCCACGCAAGATTATGCTTTGTGTCTGGTGGAAAGGTCTTCTAGTGGCTAATTATGAACTGCTACCAACGGGCCAAACGGTCACTGGAGAACTATACCCACAGCAACTGAAACGTGTGCAACAGTCATTGCGCCAGAAGGAGCCAGTACTGGTGAATCGATTAGGTGTGCTTTTCCTCTATGAGAACGCCAGGCCGCATGTCGCGCGAGTGGTCAAGGATACCATACAGCAACTTTGGTGGGAGATTTTGTGCTATCCACCTTATTCACCTGGCCTTGCGCCATCCGATTACCACCTCTTCCACTCCCTGGAAAATCATCTTCGTGGGAAGTCCTTCACCAATAAAGCAGACTTGCGCAAAGCCATCACGGACTTCTTTGCGTCAAAACACCCTGAGTTCTACCGCAAGGGCATTGAACAGCTGGAGACATGTTGGCAGAAGGTGTTGGATGCCGATGGCGATTACTTTGAGGACTAAATATAAGTTACGCATACTGTGAAGCATTTTCTTTTTTTTACTTTAAAAACGGACAGAACTTTTTTGGTTACCTACTGTATATATATATATATATATATATATATATATATATTTTTTTTTTCATTTCATTTGTTGGAAGTGCTATCTGATGATCTAGAATCCTTTAAAAGGGCCCAGGTGAAATAAATTTATTATAATGGAACTTTAAAGTGGTCTGTTTTTCTTTTAAAATATTAACTCTGGATTTACATTGAGTTATCAAGATTTCATCTTCCTTCGAACTACCCATACGGATTACCAAGTTTTTCATAACTTATATATATATATATATATATATATATATATATATATATATATATATATATATATATTTGTTTATTATGCAGTTTATTATGCAGTGTTACATTAGAACACTCACATACCCACTACAAAACTGTACATCTTGTTTCAACGTTATTTTTTTTAACATTTCATCAGGTGGGAAATCATGATGCTACTAAAATATTTTATTCTGAAATGCAGTTAACGAATTTATATATATATATATATATATATATATAAATTCCAGACGAATCCATTTCAATCACGTGGTTGTTTGGAGAACTTTTGGCATGAATTGCATCAGGTCCCTGTATTGGCCCCTTAAAAAAAATGTGATTGGTTCTGCACAAAGCCTTCACCACTATAAGCTGGTGTCTGGGCTCTCGATTCTTAGGAACTAAGATTCTTGACCCTTATACGTCGAAAACGATGGGAGAGTCCATTATATATATATATATATATATATATATATATATATATATATATATATATATATTAAAAATATGATTCCAACGCTACATAAGAGTTCTCATATTTCAAAACAAGAGCCGAAAATTTGAATATAATTATTTGAATTAAACTGAATTAAAGTACCAAGCTCTCTTCCATCTTCAAGCGAATTTTTTTTTTTTGAATAGTTATTTATTCGTACAATTGTACAAAATGTGGCTGAAGGCCAAAATGTGGGTTGGGGAAGGACGGTCTTCTTCTGTCTTAATTCTAAACGTAGCTAGTCACAGACGCGGACCCAAAAATACCAACAATATTCCTATCACCAAAACAACACATTCACTCCTACCTTTCTTACTGCGTCCACCATAATAACTCAAATTCTCTATGAAATCCTAACTCGTCCCCTTATGTACATTTCAAAATCGCGGGGGGTGAGAATAACAACAATTTAAAAACCCCAATAAGGAAGAGGGCGTAAGGGTTAATATCTCAGTTACATTCAAAGAGGTCAAGTCAGGGTAATTTTGGGGTGTCTAAATTTAAAACGGAAGATGACATCGTCTATTCTGGTTAAGTGTCTATGGAGATTTATTTATTTATTTTGTTTTTTTTATTTTTTTATGAAAGGGTTTTGTGTATATAAAAAAAAGACTGTCATAATCGCTAACATTTGTTTTTTTGACGACTTCATAAAGGGTTATTTTTTTTTTTTGTAGGGCATTTAAACTGTTTATTTAGACTACGGAATTTAAAAATTATTTTATTGTTTGTTTGTTTTTATGCTAATTATTCAATGCGA
>OZ010575.1:71003822-71021322 GCA_963932145.1 Acanthosepion lycidas | reverse complement strand
TTCCATTTCATCCTCAACCATATTTTAAATCAATTAATTTATAATATATATATATATATATATATGAACATAGAAGTCAACACTTGGAGGTGACAGTCTGTTTCAGCCCTGACGATTGTGTCTAGCATGAAACAGACTGTCGCTTCTAATTGTTGACTTCTATGTTCACTTTTATATTTACACACGCTCTATCTCTGATATTGAGCACTTTATCCTATAAATATAGCACATCTTAAGATTATATTTCTTCATATATGTATATATATATATATATATATATATATATATATATATTTTACGTTTGGGAAGCTGATGGTATAAACCAATGGCTTCAGTTATGCTCGTTTAAGAGCTGACATGTTGGGATAGTCAAACATTTTCTTTGATTACATATATATATATATATATATATATATATATATATATATATATATATTATTTATTTATTTTTTATTTCAATTTTTTTTTTTTTTACACTTGACCTCCGATTTCAATATGACCTACTCTTAATTATAACTTACCCTTATTTACTAGCGTTTTAATCTGAGATAAATAGTTAATTTAATATTTAATGTTTGCGGACGTTTATACATAAATTTTACATGGACTCAGCATCCGTTATTATCTATCTGTGAATACATGTTGCGTATTTATGTGTGGGTTTTCTATATCTGTTTATATATGTGTGTATATATTAATAATATACACATACCTACGTTCGAGGTGCAACTTAGTTTCGCTGTTCTACCAACTCATCAGGCACAAATTATTACTTTTGATTTAAAAAAAATTGTTTTTTTTTATATTGACTGAAGTTGAGATGCTAGGTCAAGACCAACAATATTGCAGATTATTCTGTGTATTTTATTTAGAATCTCGAAATACGCAGCAGAAACACCAGGCCAAGATTGACAGTGCATGTCAGCTCATCAGAACAATTTCCATGATTTTGTATATATATATATATATATATATATATATATATATATATAGGTAACTATACTTGTCTCGAAAAACCTTCGAATTTTTGATTTGCCAATAATCAAATCAATCTCGAAGGAAAAAAAGGTTTTAAAAAAGAAAGTGGTAGGAATATGAAAGTCTGTCGAAAAAATCGCACAGATACAGGTTTAAAGCCAAAACCCCGACACGAGTAAACAACTAACTAACAAAAGAGCTCAATACAACCGTAGAGCAGATCTATATAAACCTAGTGAGCCAGACAAACCTACTCAGGTTTCACCTAAGCGGATCATCAGGGAGAGCTCTTCCTGACGATCCGCTTAGGTGAAACCTGGGTAGGTTTGTCTGGCTCACTAGGTTTGACTATATATATATATATATATATATATATATATATATATATATATATATATATTGTAATCCACAGACAGAATGTTCCGATACATCTCTGCTCATCAGCGTGGCTAGACCAAGATTGACAGCGCATGGAAATTTTTCAAGATCACAGTTGACGGGAAAGCAAGAATGCAAAACAGAGTTTGAAGAATTAGAATTGCGAGACAAGAAACTTATTTGGATTCCTTCCTGATGCGTTTGCAGAACAACGAAACCATAACCCTTTGAGTCCTGCGTTCTTGAAGAATTTTAACCCTTCTGCCTGAACTCCTGAGTCAAAATTCGAAAGAATTGGTATGTACTGTTTCACGATAGATATAAAAATAGTTACAAGTGTTTGCCCACCGTTCAACCGTTGGCTGGACATTAAGTCATTCTTTCTACCACCGTTCAACCGTTGGCTGGACATTAAGTCATTCTTTCTACCACCGTTCAACCGTTGGCTGGACATTAAGTCATTTTTCTACCACCGTTCAACTGTTGGCTGGACATTAAGTCATTCTTTCTACCACCGTTCAACCGTTGGCTGGACATTAAGTCATTCTTTCTACCACCGTTCAACCGTTGGCTGGACATTAAGTCATTCTTTCTACCACCGTTCAACCGTTGGCTGGACATTAAGTCATTCTTTCTACCACCGTTCAACCGTTGCCTGGACATTAAGTCATTCTTTCTACCACCGTTCAACCGTTGCCTGGACATTAAGTCATTCTTTCTACCACCGTTCAACCGTTGCCTGGACATTAAGTCATTCTTTCTACCACCGTTCAACCGTTGGCTGGACATTAAGTCATTCTTTCTACCACCGTTCAACCGTTGCCTGGACATTAAGTCATTCTTTCTACCACCGTTCAACCGTTGCCTGGACATTAAGTCATTCTTTCTACCACCGTTCAACCGTTGGCTGGACATTAAGTCATTCTTTCTACCACCGTTCAACCGTTGGCTGCACATTAAGTCATTCTTTCTACCACCGTTCAACCGTTGGCTGCACATTAAGTCATTCTTTCTACCACCGTTCAACCGTTGGCTGGACATTTAGTCATTTTTCTACCACCGTTCAACCGTTGGCTGGACATTAAGTCATTCTTTCTACCACCGTTCAACCGTTGGCTGGACATTAAGTCATTTTTCTCTACTACTGTTCAACCGGTGTATGTGCTTGTATATGTAGATTTATATTTGCATATATGTGGGTGTTTTATTTCTACGTTTGTGTGCGTGTTGTGTTTGCACGCGTGAGTTTGGTTATTCGCATTTATGCACATATATGCGTATGTGTGTATGTATATATGTATATTTATTGTATAAAAAAATACAATTATGGCACAAGGCCGAAAAGAGGGGAAGGGTTTTAGGGTGGTCTTCTCTAACTATCTTATACCAAGCTAATCCGATTCACGACCCATTCACTCGTTTCAATTCGCTCATTCACCACAAAAACTCATCCGTCACCAACCAGTCCTTCGCGTACCATAAAACTGCATCCTCTCAGCGGGGACCTACAAAAAACGCGCCCCATGACTTAAAATTTGATGATAATAAAATTTATACATAAATATGTATGTATATATGTGTGTGTATGTATATATGTCTTTTTTAATTGCTTTATCCATCGCCCGATATATATATATATATTTCAACTACGTATATATATGCATCGTACATATGCATGTATATTCACGATTTACATTTATTTCATCCGCTTTTTATGTAAATGTTTTTATCTATATGTGTATGTAAGATATTCATGGTTGATTTCTACAGATTTATTAGTGCATTTATGCTTATGCACCTGTATATGCATATATTTGATTGCTTGTATATGCACCTGTATATACATATATGTGATTGTTTGTATATGCATTTGTATATACATATATTTCATTGCTTGTATATGCATTTGTATATGCATATATTTGATTGCTTGTATATGCATTTCTATATGCATATATCTGTGAAAGGCCGTGACGTGATTTTGGTTGCACCTGTATATACATATATCTGTTACCTGAATTTTACCAAAAACAAATATTTCCCATGCCTGATGATGAACAGAGGAACCGTCGAAAGTACTTGCGTATTTAAGAAAGATTTAATACAGTTTATAATTTTAAAAACAAGGATCGTACCATTCTTCCAGTGATTAGTGGGTTAATGCATCTTTAAAATTTAGTTAACGGAGGGTTTTCGCCATTTTATAACTTTGCTAATTTCCTTTTTGTATGAATGATTCCTTGTACTATAAACTAAACTGCACCACAAATTTGATATATACATATATATATATATATATATATATATATATATATATATATATATATATATGTGTGTGTGTGTGTGTGTGTATGTGCAGATATGTAGAAAAATAGGAAAGAACACGTTAGGTAAATAATCTGGTGTTCTTTATTATTTTTGTTTTTATTTTTAAAAAAAAGTGCTCCATACAGAAGTAGAGCTTAAATTATAATTATTTTTTATTTTTTTTTTAATATTTATAATAATTATAATATATATATATTTATATATATATATATATGTGTGTGTGTGTGTGTGTGTTTGCTTGCGCCCACGCGCGTGTGTGTGTGACCAAACCGGGAAGATACGTCCGCTTGGGTTGAAAATAGAAAGAAGCCGAAATGTCAAGTCAGGACCGATAAGATTGCAGATTGTCTTTGGTATTCATCAAGAATCTCTAAGCAGACTAGATGTTGTTATTTTGCTGGAGAACCAATGATTGCCGACTTAAACTTTTTTTTTCCCCACTAATTAGCGCATTTTACCCGAAAATCCCTTTGTAATCCTCAGATTTCTTAATTCCTGTGACAGCCCCCCCCCGGTATCACATGTTGCAAAGCAGCCCCTTCCCCAACGTTATGGATCCTCCAACCAAGCTTAACTATTGGTTTGGTGTTCTTTTCTTTATAAGTTTCATTTTAACGTTTGTAAACATTTTGCTCGTGTGCCTTGCCAATTTTTTTTGTCTGTTCGTAGAACTTTTTTTTCCAGAAATATTGTTATTTGACCAGGTAGATTTTGGCAAAGTTCGGTCACTCCTTTTTATGTCTTTTTTCTCTGTAATGGCGTTTTACTTGGCCTTCGCCCATAATGTCCTGTTTGATTTAATGTGCGTCGTATGGAGCGTGATGAATTCCCCGAGATTGTTCCAAATCAGCTTTCGTTGTCTTAGAATGTTTTACGTAGTTTTTTTTTTGTTTTTTTTTTATGACATGACGGTTCACATCAAACTTGGAAGACTTCTCTCAATTTTCAATTTGCACCCACGTCCAGGGAGTTCCATCCAGTTCCAATCTTAGTAAAATTCTTAATAATATTGCGCAGTGTTTGAGCAAGAAAACCGATGATCCTTGGATATGGCCTTATTACTTTTATAGGTCTTGTGCTTACCAATAACAGAACATCTGTTGCTCTTCGGCAGCTCTTCTGGTTTTATCATCGTGACAAAGGAACTGAGAACAACATATGATACAGAGCAACCTCGGTTCTCGAACGTCTCACATGTCGAACAAATCGGTCTTCGAACAGAAAATTCGAGATGAAAATGCCTCGGTTATCGAACAAAATTTCGGTTCTCGAACAACATTGCCGAACCGAGTTAACCCGAACGAAATCATTCCTTAGTCGACCGCAAAGTCGTATACATTCGTGTGTTGTGTTGTGTTGTGCTTTTTTTTTCAATTTTATTGTAGTGTGACATTTTTTTCTCTACATTGATTCCTATTAAATAAAGTAGATTCGGTTTACGAACGTTTCGGGTTACGAAAGCCTTCAGGAACAGAGGTCCCACTATATATACTGTTAAAGTTTAAATAAGCAGTCATCTTCGGGCCAGGAACGGATTAATCCATTTTACTTTGATTCCTATTGGAAAAATAGATTCGGTTTACGAACATTTCGGGTTACGAACGGCCTTCAGGAACCGAGGTCCCACTATATATACTGTTAAAGTTTAAGCAGTCATCTTCGGGCCAGGAACGGATTAATCCATTTTACTTTGATTCCTATTGGAAAAATAGATTCGGTTTACGAACATTTCGGGTTACGAACGGCCTTCAGGAAGAAATTAAATTCGTGAAGCGAGATTCCGCTGTATTTTAAATCACTGAAGACGAAATTCATTTGCTAATTCTTGTCATACGGGCACTGAGAGTTTATCAAAAATTAATCAAAAGGGTTTTTTACCTATTTTTTCTTTTTTTAAAAAAGTGCCAATTCCAATGTGGCAGTAATTCTAAGTCTTGCTTTTTTTTCTTATATTGCCTTTTTATTGTTTTTTTATTTTTTTATTATTTTCTATTCTTTATCAACCATGAGTTTTCAATAGACCAAAGCTGATTCGCTAAATTCGTTTTCCTCACACCAATACTAATAATAATTCACCATGAATTAATACCAGCTCGGATTGAGAAATCGGAGAGCCGAGTTCGAGGTACAGTCGAACCCATTGCATTCACTTACGTGCTAATAACCTTGGGAAAGGTACGAATCCTCTTCTCCCCCTAGCTATGGGTAAATAGGACAGACTAGGTTCTATAGACTTGGATGGCAACTGGTCTACCGTAGAAGGAAATAGCAATCTACAATGGGGAAAATTATCTGCCTCGTCAGTCATGTATCGAAAGATACATGATTGCCTAAGCGTGTATCTCGCATGACACATAACTGAAAAGGAGGCACGTATTGAAGAATCGGAGAGCTGAGTTAGAATTTCAGTCAAATCCATTACATTCACTTACGTGCTAATATCCTTGGAAAAAGTATGAATCCTCTTCTTCTACCCCCGCCACCAGCTTTGGGTAAATAGCAGGACAGATTGGGTTCTATAGCCTTTGATGGCAACTGGTCTGCCGCAGAAAGAAATCGCAATCTACTACGGGAAAAAAATCTGCCTTGTCAGTCATGTAAGGAAAGATACATGATCGCCTAAGCGTGTATCACGCATGGTACATAACTGACTAGGAGGCGCGGATTGAGGAATCGGAGAGCCGAGTTCGAATTCCAGTCGAATCCATTGCATTCCTTTACGTGCTAATACCCTTGGGAAAGGTATGAATTCTCTTCTCCCCCCCCCCACCAACAGCTTTGGGTAAATAGCAGGACAGATTGTGTTCTGTAGCATTAGTTGGCAACTGGTCTACCGTAGAAGGAAATAGCAATCTACAACGGGGAAAATATCTGCCTCGTCAGTCATGTATCGAAAGATACATGATCGCTTATGCATGTATCACGCATGGCACGTAACTGATTGACTGACTGATATTTGTTACCCCAGTGTCACAATGTTAATGTGTTGCTCTCTCAATAATAATAATAATAATAATAATAATAATAATAATAATAATAATGATGATGATTGTAAAAGTGTGGCGTGCTTTTCGTCTAAAGAGAAGTTAAAATTATTACATGGCCCGTAACTACTTCTAAAATCCGAAAATCGATACAGGCAGAAAGAAGATATATTTACATAGATAATGGCAATTTGTTTCCGATAGAGCAGAAACTTTGTCGACGGGGATACTCCGGGGTTAGGGATGAATACTTGATTGATCGCACGAAATCTAAAAACTATAATACCAGAAATATCAACCTCTCTGTGGTATGGATTGACTACAGAAGGGCATTTGGCAGCATTCCCCAGCCATGGATAGTGAAGACACGTGAACTATTTGGCCTCTCCCAGCATTAATCAATTTTTCGAGACATGACTTTTCTTGAACTCTGATCTTTCACTCTCTGATTCAAGTTGTGGAAAACTTTCAAAGTGATTGAATCAAACAGCAAATCAAAATAAATATACACATCAACCCTTTAGTGGCTATTGTCCCCAAAATAATAAATATGCTTTTTTTTCTAACTTTTCAAACAATACAAGGTCCAAGAGCCACTTGAATAGAGGATTTAAGAAAGACGTTGTATCTATGAACGTCAAACGAGGAGGTATGAAGTAATTGTATGAAAGATAACGATCAAATTTAGACTCAGTTATTTACATTGTTCGGACTTTTGTACTCATCTTTCTTGTCACATTCACAACGTTGTACGCTCTGACCTTCTTCATTTGATTTTTTTTTTGAATTTCAAACCGAAGATAGGATAGATTCCCAATGCTCTTAAATAAAAATATCTCCTTTCCAATCACACTTTTCTCTTGGTGTATATCATATTACACAGAAACAATAACGATCTCAAATTTAACATTTACACAAAAACTACCAACAATAATAACCTGGTCAACTTCTATTCCCTCCACTCTAATAAAATTAAATCTGGTATAATTATAATTATAGCATTAAGAATCTGCAGCCGGCAATACATACACATAAAAGAAATAAATAGAAAACACATTCGGAACTCTTTAATATCCTTATCACTTCATCCACAACGCAAAGAGAAAAGCATATAAAATGCACGACAGCAATAAAAATAGCAACATTATGCACAATAATAAACTTAACGAAAACAGATACATAATACTAACTACCAAATCCATAACAACCACTATATCAAAATATACCAAAATATCACTATACCTAAAAAAGATATTCCATCTGAACACCATCCAAATAGTAACAACCACTTCCAAAACCATTATGGATATGATCAGGACTAAAGTCACCCATAACAGTAATAACTTAGAAGCATTTTCTTTTTATGTGCCATGTCCTTTCAGGACGTAGGCGATCATGGCTCTCCACCTCCTTCTATCCCTTGCAGCTCTCAGTAAGATCCTTCCCTCTGATTCCTCCCCAAGACCACGTTCTGACATCCGCCTGCTCCTAATTTCCATAGGCATAACCCCCTCTACGCCGTTAGGTTTCGTATAATCTGAGTTGTTAGTCAGGAATTGTCTTAGGATTGATAGTGTAGTGGTTTCCCGTTGCCTTCTCCACAGTGGTTTATCGAGACACTACCTCTAGTTAGCTGACCTTTGACTCAGAGAGTTCCTCCGCCCTTTGTTAGGTCTTGTTTTTCCTCCTACTGGCTTGCTAACGTGCCGCCTCACTCGTAATATGGAGTAGAATAATCGGTTTAGTCACCGACATAAGACTTTCCTTAACTTCGAGAACGTACCTTGAATTAATCTATTTCTATCAAATTATGGTAAGACTATAATCATTCAGATGAAAGATGCGAAGAAAAACTTTGAACAACTATCGCTGGTCGGCAATTTAATTAGTCTGGAATTAATTTATTTCACCCTTTTTAATTACCTGTAGTTAATGAGTGCAGATCCCAATCAGGTCACGATTAATTACTTACCCCTCAACACTGACATACTATCTATCTATCTATCTATCTATCTATCTATCACATCCCCTTCAATATCTATCTATCTATCTATCTATGTCACTGTAATATCTATCTATCTATCTATCTATCTAAGTCACTGTAATATCTATCTATCTATCTAAGTCACTGTAATTATCTATCTATCTATCTATCTATCTATCTATCTATCTAACACATCCCCTTCAATATCTATCTATCTATCTATCTATCTATCTATCTATCTATCTATCTATCTATCTATCTAATTCACTGTAATATCTATCTATCTATCTATCTATGTCACTGTAATATCTATCTATCTATCTATGTCACTGTAATATCTATCTATCTATCTATCTATCTATCTATCTAAGTCACTGTAATATCTATCTATCTATCTATCTATCTATCTATCTATCTATCTAAGTCACTGTAATATCTATCTATCTATCTATCTATCTATCTATCTATCAAAACACACACACACACACACCTATATATATATATATATATATATATATATATATATATATATATATGTATATGGCAGGGAGATATATTTTTAACAATTTTAGTAAAATCAATGTGAAAGTGGTACATTTTTTCTCGCGTGGTACGTTTTGTTATTCGGAATATCGAACCAAAATGATGTTTAGGTTGATGTAACTCCATATGCGAAGGAAGGAGAGGGGACGCTGTTATTTTAAACTATTTAATTATTTATTTATTTTTTTTATATGTTTTTGTATAAATAGTCTCGGCAGTTTCAGGTAGTTATTGCGTCCTTTGGTTTATGATTGTATCACTTTTGTTATTAAAGATCGCACATTGTCAAAATAGACCACCTTCCAAGAATTGTGAAATGGTGTCAGAACCTGGTACGTAAATGTACTGTGCATCATCTCGCAAGTCTATAAGTAAGCATTGTCTATAAATTTTCACCGCAGTGAATTGCTTTCTCTTTTAATTAAAGAAGAATTTTTTCAAAATCGAAATTCTTGACAGACTCTTTACGGTGTGTGTTATGCTAATTTACACACACATTCATGGAATTTCCAATCAATATATAAGATCAGGTGCTGCCTTTTGGTGAATGAAGTTTCCAGCAGTCAGCTCTGGCAGTCGGACCGAACATTCTTGCTGTAATACTCTCGTGTGTATATGTTTGTATTACTGGTTCTGTTAATATATTTGTTTAACTCAGTCCCTCTATTTGTGTCTGTATTTCTGCCACTAACAAGACCACAACGGTATATAAAGATAGATTGATAGATAGGTATGGACACCTAAACAGGGGTAGGTAGATACATAAAATACTGTGATATATAACATATTAGTGTTATAGTAATTTACCCACGAACGTATGGACTCTCCCAGTTATAAATAGGAGCAGGTACTGCCTTTTTAGAGAGAGGGAAGTCTCAAGCAGTCAGCTTTGAGAGTCGGACCGAATTTTCTTGCTGTAACACTCTCGTTTGTATATGTTTGTATTACTGTTTCTGTTAATATATTTGTTTAACTCAATTCCTCCCTTTAAGTCTTTATTTCTGGCCCCTAACAAAGCCACAACAATTTACAAGTAATGCGTGGAGTGTGCTGTTTTGTAAAGGATCTCATTTGTGCTCATGTATTTTATTTAAATTCCTCGAGGTTGCTCCTATGTATTTCTCGAGGCATTTATTACAGGTTATAGAGTAAATTTCTTCTTCAAGTTTTAGCTTATTGTTTATTTGTTTTCTGTGAAGTCTTTTATTATTTTAGTAGTAGCTATAAAAAGAATATATCAAGCTTAGATACACTGTTTTAAGTTGTAATTTTGATAGAATTGGTAAGTACAATTTGATTTATTGCGTTATATATATATATATATATATATATATATATATATATATATATATATATATACCGTATACAAGGTTGGTATAGATAGAATAAAATTTCAAACTTCATGTTTCTCGCCATGTTTATCGCAACGTTTCGGCCGTTGTACCCTCCGGCCTTCTTCAGGTGGTTGGAATGTCGAACTGAAGCCTTTATTTCGATCAATGAGGTAGAATCATCTAGTTCCACTTTCCATGTCTAATGGATGTCAGTTATCTCCTGTTAATTCCCCTCTCAAATTTCTGCATTGCCTTAACCGGGTATTGAACTCACACTCTTTGGGTCTTGTCAGTGGATCTAACTAAGGCCTTTATCCATGGCGACAAAGTCTGAATAATGTAAATAGTGTACATAATACCTCATCTCAGAAATATAGACATATACTGAAAGGGCCGAAACGTTGAAATAAATATGGCGACAAAGATGAGGACAATAGTCCGAATAATGTAAATAATGTACATAATACATCATCTCAGAAATATAGACAGATACTGAAGAGCCGAAACGTTGTAATAAATATGGCGACAAAGATGAGGACAATAGTCCGAATAATGTAAATAATGTACATAATACATCATCTCAGAAATATAGACAGATACTGAAGGGCCGAAACGTTGTGATAAATATGGCGACAAAGATGAGGACAATAGTCCGAATAATGTAAATAGTGTACATAATACCTCATCTCAGAAATATAGACAGATACTGAAGGGGCGAAACGTTGTAATAAATATGGCGACAAAGATGAGGACAATAGTCCGAATAATGTAAATAGTGTACATAATACCTCATCTCAGAAATATAGACAGATACTGAAGGACCGAAACGTTGTAATAAATTTGGCGACAAAGATGAGGACAATAGAACGAATAATGTAAATAATGTACATAATACCTCATCTCAGAAATATAGACAGAAAAAAAAAAAAAAAAACTATTTTTAAAAAAACACGCTCAATACAAAGTAGAGCGAATAATGACAATCCCCGTCGATTGACAAGACACCAGAAGTGTTGAAACAAAATAGCTATTTTTGTAGCGATTTTATAACATACTTATAATTTTTAAATATATATATATATATATATATATATATATATATATATGTGTGTGTGTGTGTGTGTGTGTGTGTCTCATTCTCTCTCTCTCTCCCTCTCTCTCCCTTTGTGAGTGTGCGTGTGTGTGTTATTGATTGATTTTGTATAGTGGCATATCATATGATATGGAATTCCGGAATATTTATTTGAACCCAATTTTATGTCTTCAATTACAGATAAAATGCATCTCTGTTCATACTGCCATACAAATGTATTGCTGGTATTTTTACTAACAAAATGTATTCCTACACTTTCATAGAGTTGCTGTTGTTGTTGTCATTGGTTGTAGGTTCACTATTTGCCCAGAACCATGACCCCAACAGGTGCTGTCACGACGGATCAAGGTGGACAAGTGCACGACAGTTAAGGACATGGATCCATGTTCTTCAAAAAATTCAACCGTCCGATCAGAGGCATTACTGTAGGCTGTAGTATCAGCATAGCCAGTGCTATATATATATATATATATATATATATATATATATATAAGCGGACATTGAAGTCAACACTTAGAGGTGACAGCCTGTTTTATGCTAGATACAAGCGTCAGGCCACGATTGCATCTAGCATAAAACAGCCTATCGCTTCTAAGTGTTGACTTAAATATTCAGTTTTATATTTACGCACGCTCTATATTATATATATATATATATATATATATATATATATATATATATATATATATATATTCAGCACTTTATCCCATAAATATAGCACACCTTAAGAGTATATTTCTTCATATATATATATATATATATATATATATATATATATATATATATATATATTTGTTTAAGTTAGTATGCGATTTTAAGTAGATATAGATGTTTCAAGAATCAGCAGGGGGTTTGTGTTCAAAAGGCATAATTTTGATTTTGTCAAACAAAACCCAAATTGTCTCTTTCAAATCCACTCTCCTTAACAAGGCGTCTACAAGAGGAGGACTGACATTGAAAACAAATTTAAAACAATGTTCCGAGAGAGAGACACTTAGTGGTTGATGATAGCAGTAAAACGGCTTGAAAAAAGCCTATCTCTATGCTGAGGTCATTTTTTATTTTTTGCTGTAAAAAATAAATATGCTCTGTTAAAAAATGTATCGATGGATCAGTTTTAACAATTAATATTACTAGGATCCCATAAATATAGCACACCTTAAGAGTATATTTCTTCACATATATATATATATATATATATATATATATATATATATATATATATATATATATATATATATGTGCGTGTGTGTGTGTCTGTGTGTGTGTGTTTGTGTCTGTGCGTGTGTCTGTGTCATTACGCACATGTATGTGTTTGTGTCTTATCAGTAAATGTGTTGAATCCTGTTTCGTTGGTTTCAATTTAGACAATACATTTGATCATGTCTGTGTATAATTGACATATATAGCTATAAACATGATACTTATGCACGCACACGCATATATATATATATATATATATATATATATATATATATATTTATATATATATATATATATGTATATATATATATATATATATATATATATATATATATATATATATAACTGCATTAAAGTTATATTCAGCACCCCGACTCCAGAGTTTCGTAGATGAACCGTCTGGTAATCGCTCGTTCCACTCGTCAGAAGGCTTCAAACGAAAATTAACTATATATATATATATATATATATATATATATATATATATATATATATATATATATATATTGATCCCCCACCTTTTTTTTTTCTTAAACTAGATACTTCTGTATCTATTTTAACAATAAAATGGGAAATATGATCCTCATATTAAATCAATTTTGACTTGGTGTGGCAGTAAAAACAACCTGTTTATATATATATATATATATATATATATATATATATATATATATATATATATATATATATATATATATATATATATTATTCGGGACTATGATCTACAATTCCGTGAGTTTAGATCCAGTGACAAGACCCAATGAGTGTGAGTTCAATACCCGGTTAAGGCAGTGGAGAACTTGGAGAGGGAAATTAACAGGAGATAAATGTCACCCTTCATCCATTAAACATTGTACGTGGAACTAGATCAGTCTACCCCAGTGAGCGAGATAAAGGGTTCAGTTCGACATTCAAAACACCTGAAGAAGGCCGGAGCATACAACGGCTGAAACGTAATAATAAATATGGTGACAACGATGAAGACAATACTCCCAATAATAATGTATATAGTGTACATAATACCTCATCTAAGAAATATAGACAGATCTCTCTCTCTCTGTATGTATGTATATATATATATATATATATATATATATATATATATATATATATATAGCTTGAGCGTGATGGACTTGTTCAAGTTTGCAGACAACGCTAGAAATTGTTACGGAGGGGTCTGCTTTACATAGTTTCAGTATAAACCATAGCATTGTGTTGAGTGAACACTAATGTGTCTGAGATGCACATTATCGCCTTGCTTCGGGTGAATTGATTAAAAATGATACAATTTTATCTACCTATGATAATATTAGTATCTATCTATCTATGGATAGATAGATATGAAAAATCTGAAAGAGATAGATAGATAGTTCTTTCCAAAGTCGTTTAATACTTTTTAAATCTCAGTAACCCATTGCGTCTTAGTGACATTATCTCCTTGCTTGCGGTGAATTGATTAAAAAGCTGATAGATATTAACGGGACGAAAATGACAGATGAAAAGCGATATATATCTATGATAGCATTGGTATCTATCTATCTAGCTACCTCGCTAGCGATAGATAGATATGAAAAGGCCGAAAGATATAGATAGATAGATAGATAGATAGATAGATAGATAGATATGAAAAGGCCGAAAGACATAGATAGATAGATAGATAGATAGATAGATAGATAGATATGAAATAGCCGAATGATATAGATAGATAGATAGATAGATAGATAGATATGAAAAGGCCGAGAGACTGATAGATAGATAGATAGATACGAAATAGGCGAATGAGATAGATAGATAGATATGAAAAGGTCGAGAGACAGACAGACAGATAGATAGATATATAGATAGATAGATAGATAGATATGAAAAGGCTGAAAGACAGACAGATAGATAGATAGATAGATAGATAATGAAAAGGCCGAAATAGATAGATAGATAGATAGATAGATAGATAGATATGAAAAGGCCGAATTAAATAGATAGATAGATAGATTGATAGACAGATAGCTAGCTAGCTAGATAGATAGATAGATAATGAAAAGGCCGAAATAGATAAATAAATAGATAGATAGATAGATATGAAACAGGCGAATGAGATAGATAGATAGATAGATAGATAAAAAAGGCCGAAATAGATAGATAGATAGCTATGAAAAGGCCGAAAGACAGACAGACAGACAGACAGATAGATAGATAGATAGATAGATAGATAGATAGATAGATAGATAGATAGATAGATAGATATGAAAAGGCCGAAAGACATAGATAGATAGATAGATAAATAGATAGATAGATAGATAGATAGATAGATAGATAGATATGAAATAGCCGAATGAGATAGATAGATAGATAGATAGATAGATATGGAAAGGCCGAGAGACAGACAGACAGATAGATAGATAGATAGATAGATAGATATATAGAAAAATAGATAGATACGAAATAGGCGAATGAGATAGATAGATAGATAGATAGATAGATATGAAAAGGCCGAAAGACAGATAGATAGATAGATAGATAGATAGATAATGAAAAGGCCGAAATAGATAGATAGATAGATAGATAGATAGATAGATAGATAGATAATGAAAAGACCGAAATAGATAGATAGATAGATAGATAGATAGATAGATAGATAGATAGATAGATATGACAGGAGAATAAGATAGATAGATAGATAGATAGATAGATAGATAGATAGATAGATAAAATGAAATGGAACGGATATAAACATATTATGCAGGCGAAATAGAAAGAGAGAAAGGAATTGCAATTTTAATAATACTGTGTTTATATATGACATTTCGAAACCAAGTATCCTGAATAGAATTAAATATTAAAGAGTCGTAGACAATCTATTTGATAGTCCTTGCATCGTTCTTAGAAATGCAGAAAATGCGCGGGGACTTTTCAACGATGACAGCTGAATGCGTCAGGTTTAGCCTAACCCATATTAGGATATTTTTATTTTCTGCACGATTGCCATTCACGAATATCTGCAACGCCCATGAATATTTAAATAAGTGTGTGACTATTTTTGATTTGGATCATTATAGCACGACTACAGATATTTCGATAAGTATGAACGGATTAAATGTGAAAACGAGGCAATTCTCGGAAGAATAGAAATTTCTGCCAACAATATGAAAGCGATCAATGAGTTGTTTTTTGTTTTTCGTTTTTTTTTTTTTTTCTTCGTCTTCTTTCTGAACGCTGGGGCGAGGGCGACATAATAGAAAAAGAGTGATTTTTTTTACTTTTTTCTTTTTTTTTTTTTTTTTTTTTAGTTTCTAACCGTTGAATATGAGAAAAGCAAAGGGAAATCAGCGTCTTCCCTGTTCGTAAAATTTGAATAAAGAGATCGCAGAACATGTACTACAAAGCGAAGGCCATGTCGTAAAGAGGAAATATCGAAAGCAAGACACATAAGGGAGAATCAGAGAAAGCCAACTTGGATGTTATCGGACTGGAGGGGTCGATCCCAGCGTGCGGCACATTTGGAAAATACCTGAAGACAATATCCTTCTGAGTGAAATTGAAGATGGAACTCTTGGGTGCCGTCGAGAGCTGTGCTATCACGAAGTGACAAGTCATCGTGGCCGAGGGCTTGAGCGTGCTGCCCTTGTTCAAATTGTTGATCCCGCTATAGTTTTCAAGCACTTTCCAAAGGTGCCGCGGCTGGGGTCGACCTCGATCCAGTCTGATAACATCAGAAAAACCTTCTCGACAAATCGATCATGATGAGATTTGATTGGTAGAATTGATTTGTTTTATTTTTAATCCAGCTGTAAAATTTATTGATATTTATTACTGGATATTCGTACTTGAAATAGACGCGATATATATATATATATATATATATATATATATATATATATATCTGATGGGCATCTAACCGAGTGGTTAGAGTTTTCGCATTCTGACTATGAGACAAGTCGTCGAATCTCGACGATTTGTCAGGAAGGAAACTTTCTGATTTTATCGGACTAGAGGCTCGATCCCAGCGTGCGGCACGTTTGGAAAGTACCTGAAAACCACAGCCTTCTGCGTGAAATTGGAGACGGAACTCATGGGTGCCGTCGATAGCTGTGCTAGCACGAAGTGTCAAGTCATCGTGGCCGAGGGCTTGCTGGCCTTGTTCAAATTGTTGACAACGCTAGAAACTGTAACTAAGGTCTGCTCAGCATAGTTGCAGTATAAACCATGGCATTGTGTTGAATAAACACAAATGCGCCTGAGCAAGCGTCTGCAATAAGGAATACGAATATGTGTTGCCAGATATACTATCTGTACATATATATATATATATATATATATATATATATATATGTGTGTGTGTGTGTGTGTGTGTGTGTGTGTGTGTGTGTGTGTAAATTATTTTCAGATACGTAATGAATAAAAAGACAAGGGAAAATCTATCCTTAGTCGACGTGTTTCGTCCTTGTGATGTGTGACTTTTTCAAGGCAAATTTTCCTTTATAAAGACACTCAACAGGATTGATACAAATGTAGAATTTGGCTCTTAGCTGATTGATGTTACTTTCAACATCTCGACTCTAGGGTTTCGTAGACACACACACACACACTCATATATATATATATATATATATATATATATATATATATAAAGCATTCATACTAGTGAGAGGTAAAAAAAAATAGTGATTTTTAAGATATC
>OZ010575.1:70983822-70998822 GCA_963932145.1 Acanthosepion lycidas | reverse complement strand
ATAAAATATGTATTATTTGGTTTAGATTGGTTTGGTTTATTTTGTTTTACGGCATATCAACCTCAATGGGTTATTTAATGCCGACAACATTTTTAGGATAGATTCGTATGATTTGAATATGTATTCTTTGGTTTAGATTGGTTTGGTTTATTTTGTTTTGCGGCATATCAGCTTCAATGGGTTATTTAATGCCGACAACATCTTTAGGATAAATTCCTGAAGGGGCATTTGAACTCAGAGATAATGTTCGTTCTTTGTAATTTTGACTTAGCTAGTGTGTTGTTAAAATTCATGATATAAAATGGCACGGATTTTATGGATTTCTTTTTAAAATTAATTGTGTTTTTTCAAGTATTAAAGATGTGTGGGAATGGGAGTAAAGCTTTTTTTAATGTTCTTTAAAGCAAGATTATATAGAATTTGGTTTGCGAAAAGCATGTTATGTAGAAAAGAAGAGAAAATTAATTTGTTTAAACCACATATCTCATCATCAGCTGTGATAACTTGTCTTAAAATGGAAGAAATAAATAAGGAAATTAATTTTTGATAGGGAGGGATTTTCTTTTATTTACAGATCACGACAGATATTAGGGAGAGATTATTAAATATTCTTTTATGTTTAAAACAATGTTCAGTATTGTTTAGTTTAAGCATTCAGTGCCCAAATATTGTGTAAAAGGGAATTTTCGACAATATACGTATATTATATAAATAGTATATTTATGATTATTTTAAGAAATTTTTTAAAATCGACATTCTTGTACAAGGAGTTATGGATAATATTAATTACCATTTTTTTAATTAATAACTATCTATCTATCCCTTCAATATCTATCTATAATAATTTCGGAGCATTTAACATCGATTAATACTTCGAGTAAATGTGGGGATAGTCCTATTAAATAAATATCCAATACCTTCATTTACAGATCACGAGATCTATTAGGGAGATGTGATTAAATGTACTTTAATGTTTAAGAAAAAAATATTCAGTATTATTATTGTTTAGGTATTAAACATTATGAAATGAACAAAGTCCGACAATTATTTTAAAACGTTTTTATGCTTGTACATTCTTTTTATAGATACAAATATGCAAAAATAATGTCGTTTTCTCACATAGTAACATATGTGATAAAACGACATTATTTTTGCAACAACCTAATATATATTGAATATTTCATAGACATCGTTTGTTACATATTGAATATTCCACGAATATTATTAGGTTGGTGCAAAAATAACGACGTAATAATGTCGTTTTTTGACGTTAAAAATACGTCAAAAAACGACATTAATACGTCATTATTTTTGCACCAACCTAATATTTAATGTATAGTGCATATATTAGGGATATCATTCAATATATAGTGAATATTTTACGAGCGTCGTATATTATATATTTAATATTTCCCGATCTTCAAATAATATATTGCGAATATTCCAAGGGACGTCGAATATTTAAGGAGAGACTTTCACATCAAAATTCAACCAAGTACCCTATTTAATCTACGACCCTCTTGACTAACTCTTATCTATACAGTGATATTTTTACTTTTGTTTATATAAATATTTGTTGCAAATTAAAATTATCACATTCGCCTTGATAAAGACAATCAGACAATTGGCTAAGGTAAGTTTTCGTTTTTTCTTATATATATATATATATATATATATATATATATATATATATATATATATATATATATATATATATATATCAACGGAAGGGATTTCTTGACGAACTGTTTATACGAGAAAATAGTTCAATCGAGTTTGTTTAATATTTTGATATTTTGAAATCATCTTCGAATACGTTTTCACGACATCGCCCACGTGATCATATTTTAAACGGAACGCTGATCTTATACAAAATGTCAGTTATCTGTTTGGATTAGTTCTGCTCTTATGTCCATCGTCTTTTTCATGTTGAATTTTATATGTTTTAATGTTAATTATGTTTTATGAATATGCCCTGAAGATGGTCTAAAAGAGACCGAAACGTCCGACGTTGACTTTATATTAACATAAATACAGCATAATTACATATTAAGATTTTTGTTTGTTTTTCCTGTATATTTTTCTTCATACTGTCGGATCTATATCCATATATTTGCGTATATATATATATATATATATATATATATATATATATATATATATATATATATATATCAAACATGTGGTGTAGGTAAATCTATATTATAATGAATCATTCATGCAAATAGTAAATTAGTAAAGTTAATGATATAAAAAGTCGAAATCCCTTCGCTAACAAAATTTTAAGGGTGCATTTAACTACCAATTCAATGAATGTTACTATCCTTGTTTTTTTAAAATTATAAACTGTATTAGGCCTTCTTTAAGTAAGTACTTTCGACAGGTCCTCTGGTTATCATCAGGCATGGAAACTATTTTCTTTTTGGTAAAATTCAGGTAGCATCGAAAAAATATAATGCAAATCGAAATATGTTTTTTTTTAAATGTGTTATTGATAACAGATACAAACTTGTGGAGTGTGCAGTCATAATGCTAAGGTTGAATTTTTTTAAATTTAAGTGAGAGTGTATTTTACTAATATGGTAATTTAAGAATTATTTCATTGTAGGAGTTTTTCAGTCAACGCGGCATGAACTAAATAGCTAAATAAGTAATGTCTCAATTGTTATCCTGAAAATTTGCATGTCGGATCAGTTCTTTTTTAAATCAAATATGTGGTGCAGTTTAATTTATATTACAATGAATCTTTCATACAAAAAGTAAATTAGTAAAGTTAATGATATAAAATGGCACGGTGGAGTAATGGATAGCGACTTGGATTGAGGAATCACAGAGGCGAGTTCGAATTTCAGTCGAATCCATTACATTCACTTACGTGCTAATACCCTTGGAAAAGGTATGAATCCTCTTTTTCTCCCTCCAGCTATGGGTAAATAGCAGGACAGGCTGGGTTCTATAGCCTTGGATGGCAACTAACAGAAGGACAACTCTGAATTCAAAAACCTGCGGAGGGTCGTTTGGGGACCTTGTGGCACTTAGTGCACCAGTTCTCTGAGTTCGGACCTTCAAAACGTGTGGATTGTCTTGCACGAAACCTTCGCCACTATGATCAAATCTCATGTGCTGTTGTCAGGCTGTCAGTTTCCTGGGAACTGATCTGCTTCACCCTCATGCGTCGAATTCGACGGGAGAGTCGAGTATATATATATATATATATATATTATTGTGAGGCCGGAAACTACCTACACAATAGACTCTTCCAGGCCTATATTAAGTAGACGACATAGCACTCTATAGAGAGTGATAGAGAATTTCGTACGACTACCAGTGTTGGACACTAACTTATAGTAAGCTCTGCTTACACTATCTCTGTAACCTGTTGTTAACATATCTTTCTTACATCTAATCCGTGTTCCGTGTTTTACTTCTGTGGGCCCAACTTTGGCACTCACATCATATATATAGATATATATATATATATAATTTGTCATTAAGCTAAGTGATGTTATATTCGGCACCTTGACTCTGGAGTTTTGTAGATGAACCTTTTTGTAATAGTTCTGTCCATTATACAAATTATGTCTGTATTCAGCTAAGATGACATTGTCTTTAATAGATAACTTACTGCTATCTAAATGATTAAAGCAAATACTGAAAATTTTTCTCTAGCCATGACGTAATAATGTCGTTTTTTGACGTTAAAAAATACGTGAAAAAACGACATTATTACGTCATTATTTTTGCACCAACCTAATATATACTACTCTTCATATATATATATATATATATATATATATATATATATATATATTTCAGTATCATTCTCCAACTTATTCAAGATGATCTTCGCCCTTTCTAACTTACTTTCTGTCCTGGAGTAACAAGTTGCCTCACTGGTTTCACATACAATTTCGTTTTCGTGCACCAACCTAATAAAACTTCTCCATACGATTTGACAAAACATGACTGATATATATATATATATATATATATATATATATATATATATATATATATATATATATATATATATATATCAAACATGTGGTGTAGGTAAATTTATATTACAATGAATCATTCATACAAAAAGTAAATTAGTAAAGTTTATGATATAAAATGTCGAAATCCCTTCGCTAACAAAATTTTAAGGGTGCATTTACCTACCAATCACTCGATGAATGTTATTATCCTTGTTTTTTAAAATTATAAACTGTATAAGGTCTTTCTAAAATACGCAAGTACTTTTGACTGAAGATGACTGAATGTACAGTCGAAAGTACTTGCGTATTTAAGAAAGACCTTATACAGGTTATAATTTTTTTTTAAATCAAGGACAGTAACATTCATTTTGTTAGCGAAGGGATTTCGCCATTTTATATCATTAACTTTGCGAATTTATTTTCGTATGTATGATTCATTGTAATATATATATATATATATATATATATATATATATATATATATATAATAGAGAGAGAGAGAGAGAGAGAGAGAGAGAGAGGGTGACCCCAAAAAACGGGAACTTTGTAACAATCCAATAAAACCAAGAGTGATGGATGAAAAACATTTTCTTCATAGTAATTGAAACCTTAAAACATGCCATTTAAGAAACAATGATGGAATTTTCATTTTTTAAAAATTACGTCCTGTAGATGGCGTCCTCCTGTACGAATGCATTCTTGAAATCTGCTGTTGAGATTCCTCATTGACTGCTGCAACATCTCAGCTGGGATACTGTGAATTTCATCTTAAATTCTAAATGGCGAAATGTTTACTTGCTCAAGGTCACTGTCTCGCAGTGTTGCCACTTGTTCTTCTCTGGCAATACGCACTTTAAAACTTCCCATTTTTTGGGGTCACCCTGTATATATATCTTACTTATTATAAAACGCAGATTGTGTATGTGTGTGTGTGTGTGTGTGTACGTTTATATATTGGATCGGATTTCCTACATTTTTCAACCGATTTCAACAAAACTTCACAGGAATACGTAAAATTAGCTTGCAGTGGTTCTGACAGAGCCCAAAATTGGTAAAACACAATTGTTTTTGCACGAAATCAATTCTAAAACACGATTAAGAGGCATTAATGTAAGGGGGACAACTCATATCGAGTTATACTTATTAATATCGAGTTATCGAGTTACACTTATTATAAAACCCAGGTTGTTTGTTTGTTTGTTTGTGTCTGTGTGTGTCTGTGTGTTCGTCTATATATGGGATCGGATTTCCTACATTTTTCAACCGATTTCAACAAAACTTCACTTTTTTTTGACAGGTAGTGTTTCTTATTGTCTTGCACACTTTTTTCTTTATTTTTACATTGAGAATGCTTTAAAAATTTCCATTTACAAGACAATTGTTTATAATAAAATTCTATTCAATCGGTAGACTCATAACGATTAAAAATAATGTTTTTGTTTGAGTTTGGGTTTGACCAATTCGTAAAAAAAAAAAAAAAAAAAAACTAATTAAGACATGCGTGTCCGTCAACCTTAAACAATAATCTTTGTCAATTTTATTGTTCAGTCATTATGATGGTCGATACTTGATCTATCTCTTACTGTTACATACCCGGGAAACTTCGGGCTCGACTGCTAGTATATATATATATATATATATATATATATATATATATATGTATATGAGATTATGTGAGATTTAAAAAGAGTATCGGTAAACTGTCATATTTTGTTCTCCATCTGTCGAACCTCGAAATTATCCACATCTCTTCGATCGAATCTAAGATTTCGTCAACACTGACGATGCGATGACCTCTTGACCCGAGGTCTTATCGCTCACAATTGATAAATTAAAATCCGCATAGATCAAGAATTGCTCATTCAGGCGAAAATAATGTCAGTATTTTTGGCTTTCAGCCGTCGATCGATCGATCGATCAACCGTTAGCGTTATTGACATACACTCAGTTTAAGTTAGGCCGATACAACCCCCAAACAAAGCGAATTTTGTGGTAAGAAGATTGTGTTGCGCCGATCATTTAAATGAAGATCTTCTGTGTGCCCGTCTTGAAGATCAGTGTTGAAATAATGCAGTACTTTAATTGCGTTAGAACGCAAAAGACAGGTGAACTGAAAACTCTAGATGGTCAAAGCTATCAGCTCGTTAACCATCACAATACAAACCTTGGGTTGTTATCATTTTAAAAATTGATATTGAAACACGAGCATTAGAAAATACGACAAACCAGTACTTTTACCAAAACTTCGCGATATTTGCTATGCTTTCTGTTTTGTCGTAAGAGATTGGTTAAGGAAAGCCACACTGTCAAGTAGATGGTAAATATTTTTTATCTGAGCCTGGTGTGGCGCATGTTTTATGGCTATGTTGTGACCATTTTTTTTTCTGGTTTTAACGTTAAGTTTGTTTCTTCGAATCTTTCGTCGCCAAGATGTTGTGAACAAGTAAATTTATTAAGGAATTACAAAACAAGAGGTTGCAGATAAATAGTATATTGAACAGTAAATAGAACAGAAGACTTGAGGGTGTGTGTCGGTTGACCAGCATTCAGTCTATATCACTGTTCCCCGAGGACTACTTTTTCTACTAACTTTATAGTAAGTGGAAGAGTCTACAATAGCCTCATTAAAAGGAAGCACACCACAACATGCTACCAAGGACGACCCAATAAATCAGAATGAGAGTTTCAAAGTAAATATCTGCTGTCCTTAACTAATAAATTAAACATTTCGAGATCAAGTGACGTAGGGTCGGCAAGTAAGGAATTCCGGTCATGGGTTTATATAGTTCGCATTTTAGATGAAGGAAAATCACAGTCATAGGTAGGAATACGAGGAAATGTAGAGTCAGACGGAGATTGAATTTCAGTATTTCACGTTGCCCGGAAGTAAAAAACTAATCCGTTAGTCTGTCGTTAGAGAAGTCTGGTGTAACAGTACGAATTTCTTTTTGAGTATTTACCTACTTTATCTCCCAAAGACTATATGCATAAAGAAACCAGTATATTTGAAACAGTTTTTTTTTTTTTTTTTCTCAAAGTGGCCTTAATTTCATCTTCAGTTCTTTTGTAGAAACCGATTTTTACCCCTTTTTTTTCGATAACTGTAAAACGCTTTGACGAGGAAAAATTGATTTATTCAAAACCAGATAAAAGAATGCCGGAAAATCTTTTTCACATCAAAACATGCGAAGTAACGAAAGTTAAAATAAATGAACTGGATCCAGGATGACAAAAAAAAAAAATAATAATAATGGCGATTGTAGTTTTATTTAATTTTTTGAAGATTGTAGGTTACAGGTAAGCAAGTCATCGGAAAGATGTCCCACAGGTAAGTAGTGCAAGAAAAGAACCTATAAGAACAAAACAGACGGTTGCGTTTAGCTAGTTCAACAGTAAAACGCTGAGACCGAATTGCCAATTTAGTTATACGCTTAAATTCATTCTGTCGAGACACTAAGAAGAAATAGCTTATCAGAACAATTACCCTGAGAATATTTGTAGAAAAGACAGAGGGAAGTTATGACGAGAAAATGACACAAGTTTACATAGTAAAAAAAGGTGAGATGACATTAAATTGTTTCTTTGAATTTTGTCAAGCATCTCGAGATGTATATTAGGAGTTCTAGACCAGATGGTGGACTCTCCCGTCGTAATCGACGTATGAGGGTCAAGCAGGTCAGTTCGTAGGAAACGACAGCCAGAGACCAGCACATATGATTTGAATATAGTGGTGAAGGCTTTGTTCAGAACCAACGACACTTTTTGAAGGGGCGAATACAGGAATCTCGGCAGGTTTTGAATTGTTTTTCTCCTAGACCAAAGCTATAGAACCCAGTCTGTCCTTGAGGGAAAAGAAGAGGATTCATGCCTTTCCCAAGGGTATTAGAACGTAAGTTAATGCAATGGATTCAACTGGGATATATATATATATACATATATATATATATATATATATATATATATATATATATATATATATATATGTGTGTGTGTGTGTGTGTGTGTGCGTGTGTGCGTGTGTAAATTTTCTTTTCATTTTTTGTTTGGAAGTAAAGTCTGATGATCCGCAGTCTTTTAAAAGGGCTGTGGTGAAATAATTTATTACATGGAACTTTAAAGTGGTCTGTTTTTATTTAAATTATTTGCTCTGGATTTACATTGAGCTCTCTGGATTTTATACTCCTTAGGTTTACCCATACGGATTATCTAGTTTTTCATAAACTATATATATATATATATATATATATATATATATATATATATATATATATATGGGGGAATCTCCCGTCGTATTCGATATGAGGAACAAGCAGCTCAGTTCCTAGGAACCGACAGCCAGACACCAGCCCATATGATTTGATTATAATGGTGAAGGCACTGTACAGAACCAACCACACTTTTTGAAGGGCCGAATACAGAGAACTGGTGCACTACGTGCCACAAGGTCCCCAAACAACCCTCTGCAGGGTTTGAATTCAGAGTTGTCCTTCTCGTCATCCAACGCTATAGAACCCAGTCTATCCAGGAGGGAGAAGAGGATTCATACCTTTCCCAAAGGTATTAGCACATAAGTGAATGCAATGGATTCAACTTGGATATATATATATATATATATATATATATATATATATATATATATATATATATATATATATATATATATATATATATATATATACATATATATATATATCAGATGGACCATCCGGTCTTTTTCGACGTATGAAGGTAAAGCAGGTCAGTTCCTAGGAACCGACAACCCAAACAGCAGCACATACACTGAAGGCTTTGTGCAGAATGCTTTTTGAAGGGCCAAATACAGAGATCTGGTGCACTATGGGCCACAAGGTCCCCAAACGGCCCTCCGCGGGTTTTGAATGTCAGAGTTGCCATGTAAGGCTCCAGATCCCAATCTACTATTTACCCGAGGGAGAAGAAGAGGATTTAATACCTTTCTTAAAGGTATTAGCACGTAAGTGAATGTAATAGATTCGGCTGGAATTCGAACTCGGCTCTCCCATTCCTGAATCCGAGCCGCTATTCACTTACTCCTGACCATATATAGTAGCAGTATTTTAATACACGGGCGAATGGTAATGGCGAATATACAATTTTACTTAACTTTTTGAAGATTAAATTTGATCAAATATATTTCCAGAAAGCGGGAAAGTTTACAGCTAGGATAGTTGGTTCCCAGTATGGGGCTGGACAATTTTCCTATCTTACTTTTTTTTTACGTACTTTCTTTGAATATTCTTGACACATATTGTCTTATGCTACTACTATACCGGGTCTAACAGTAATATTGTCCAAATCGTTTAACAGCAAAATTGTTAAGTTGTTAGATTAACCTTTGAACGGTTGTATCTTAGAAAGGATTAAAGATATCTTACTGGAATTCACCGTGGTTTTTATAACACGATTGAACTCTACTTTGAACAATAAGAATGTATTTAAATCTAAGTTGAAATCATGACCCCTCTTGCTGTTGTGACCTCCTGATCCAGTTTTCCTCCCTACTGTTCCCTCTTTTTTAAACTTATTCACCATTCTCTTCATGGTTCTTGAATGGACTTTGAATATAGAAAGCCAGAGTAAGAATGTTGGTATCGTTACTGAAGACCAGAATGATATTTTCGTCTCACATTTGCTCAGTTGTGAAGACATAGTCGGACTGACACAAAATGATTTTGACCTGTTCTCTTTCTAGTTGAATAACTCAAGGGGTTTTTCAGTGATTCTTACGAAAAACGATGTCAACATAGCTAAATGTTTACCTGAAAACCATAAGAAAAGAAACACTTAGTTTATTGGGGTTTTTTTGTTTGTTTTATTTATTTTTTTTTTAGATATTAAACATTTTATGGGATGGACAATTATCGCATGCTGTTACACCCGGTTTTTGGTATCCTTGATGAAATCAAAAGATGAATCTGCAATGTCATTGATCCTGATCTAACATCTCGGCTTCAGTCATTTTTATCACCGCCCTACTGTGGTTTCCCCTGTGACCTTTGTTACAAATTCATGACGGTTGTCTTCGAGAATAGAATCCAGAGGTTGGCAGTGAATATTTCGGAGACAGTGGGAAAGCGTAGTTCAGGTTCGCAGTGGATATCGTAGCAAAGTAGCAGAGCGTAGTTCTTCCTTTTATCATCTTCGCCTGGTCAAGTTGGCACTGGTCCTTCGGTAGGGTAAACAAAGATGGCCGCCTTTATACACGTCAGATACAATGTTCTGCGGCTTCTGATTGGTTAACCTTCTATTGGTAGACTATAAAGGAAGTTAAGTCATTTGGATTAGCTCACTAGTCATATATATACACCCAAAAAACCGTAACAACCTTTCTATTAATACTTTCATGGTAATTGTTCTTTTTTCTATCGTACGTAGATTTTAGGAATTTAAGCGCAGTACTCGATTGGCTGCAATGTCCCATCATTTTTGAGTTGAAATAGATAACTGTAGCCGAATTGTCCTTTCTTCATTTTTCCTTCTTAAAAACTTCCCATTCTCTTTCACTCTGCGTAAACCCCTGAATTCTAGTGGCATTATCGCTTTGGCGTGAAAAGATTAAAAAAAATAAAATGTGAATATTGATATCACATCTGGTTGGTTGCTTTTGCTATGTATTTAGAGATTCTTGATAAAACACAAAAAAAGAATCTGCAATGTTATTTGTATTCTACTGTCATCTCGGTTACAGTCACTTTTCTAACGTCATAACGTAATTTTCTGATTTTTTCTGTGCATATTTTCTTTGTAATTGTTATGAGGAATTCTCTTTGGTACATCGACTTTAAGCGCAGTACTAGATTGGCGGCAAGGTCTCATCTTTCTACAGTTCAAATACCTAGATGCAACCGGAAGTTCTATGCTAACAGATGCTTCTCTCGCAATTCTCGCTTGTAGAACTCGCCTCCTGCTTCAAAAATTTAAATGCAATGTCGATCGTCATCTTCGGTCTTCTTAACCCCTGTTCTTTTATTGCTCTCTCTCCTTAATAGTGTTTTTTTGTTCTTATATTCTCTAACAATCAGTAACCCCCTTGCGTCTTAGTGGCTTTATTGTCTTGCTTCGAATGAGACGATTAAAAAAAGATTTAACAAAGGGGAAATCGAAAAGTGTTTGTTATGTCATCTGTGCCGCCTGCACAGTCGGTAAGAACTTGGGGCGATGTCGATATGAAAAAAAAAAAAAGAAAAAAAGTATACTGAAAAATGTAGCCATTTAACTAGATTTGAAAAACGATCGTTCGTTAGTTTCTGTAGCCTAATAACTGAGGTTATGTCCTAGGCCAGAGAGCCTTCCAAGGATGAGGTCCACGTGTTCAAATCCGATCAGCAATCTATTCTTTATTAATACTCTATATTTGACGGTTGTAGAATCTAAAATGGCCTGAACGTTCCGATAAAAATAGGCATGTCATGATATTGATCGTTAGTTAATAAATCAGCACGTTGTTTTTCGCCTTGTAATTGCCTCAGATATATAATAGACCGTTCCGTTTGGATGGCGAGGGATAACTGAAAAGAAAGATGTATCAGAGGTACTGATTGATTTTTTTGTGAGAAAAAGAAAGAAAGAAAGAAAGACGGAAAGAAACAAAGAAAAAAGAAAAACGAAAAGAAAATGAAAGAAAGAAAGAAAGAAAGAAAAGTTAAATGAACTGTGTTTAACGGCTGTGAACATCAGAAATGGAAAAAAATCAGTTTTTAATCTTTCGTTCGTTAGTTAATAAATCAGGACGTTCTTTACGACTTGTAATTGCTTCAGATACATAATAGACCATTCCGTTTGGATTGCGAGTAAAAACATAAGACAAAGATTAATCAGAGGCGATGATTAATTTTGTGATAAAGAAAGAAAGAGGATTAAGCAGGGTGTACAACTCTTATGCTGTGAACGTCGGAGAAAATGAAAAAAAAAAATTCTGATTTTAATCTTTCAGTTTGTACCCTCTTACTTCTATAAATAATAGCCTGTATGATTTTCATTGACATTATGATTGAATTTTGATTATTCGTTCGTTAGGTAATAAACCAGCACGTTCTTTACGACTTGTAATTGCCTCAGATACATAATAGACCAAGATTAAGTAGGCTGTACAACGCTCATGCTTTTAACTGCTGTGAACGTCAAAGAAATGGGAAAAAAATTAGTTTTTAATCTTTCCATTTGTACCCTCTTACTTCTTTAAATATTAGGTTGGTGCAAAAATAATGACGCAATAATGTCGTTTTTTGACGTTAAAAAATACGTCAAAAAACGACATTATCACGTCATTATTTTTGCACCAACCTAATAATTACGTGCACTTATACTGATGATTGTCGTTGACATATTTCGTTATAATAGGCACGTGGTCGATTAGTTAGAACGTTCGCATTCTGGCCATGAGACCCGGGTTCGAATCTCACCACGGTCGACTAGTCAGGAAGGAGATTTCCTGATGTTATCAGAAAGGGGAACGATCCCAGAGTGTGGCGCTTTTGGAAAGTGCCTGAAAACTATACCACCGGTTGACCCAAGTCTTGTGAGTGAACCCTTGGGGACTGTCGATAGCTGTGCAAGCACAAAGTCACAAGTCATCGTGGCCGAGGGTTTGAGCGTGCTGGCCTTGTTCAAATTGTTGATCATGCTAGATAACACGCTCTCTCCCAGAAACTGTAACTAAGGTCTGCTCAGCATAATTGCAGTATAAACCACAGGTGGGCTCTGTGGGCGTTGAATAAACACATTCAACTACATGCAATTACCATCTTCTCCTTCCAGCTTTGGGTTGAATAGCAGGACAGAAAGGGTTTTTTGGTGTTGGTTGGCAACCAGTCTACCACAGAAAGAAATGGTAACCTACTGCGGGAAAAATAGGCTAGCTCCTCAGTCAGTATCAGAAGAGAGCTGGAGCGTGCTGGCTTTGTTTAAATTGTTGATCATAATAGATAACACGCTCTTTCCCAGAAACTGTAACTAAGGTCTGCTCAGCATAGTTGCAGTATAAACCAAAGGTTGGCTTTGTGGGTGTTGAATAAACACAAGTGTGCCTGAGCAAAACTCCGGCCGTTTGTTCGTTTTGCAACAATGTTCTTTTTGTCAGGATATCTAGTGATTATTTAAAACCTGTCGTATGTCATTTAAAGATGAAATATTAATTGTAAGATCATCCGTTTCTCTCTCCAAAATAAATTTCTTTTTTTGGATTTTCTTCCGCACTCAGTAACCCCCTTGCGTCTTAGTGGCTTTATTGCCTTGATGGAAGTATTTTTAATGCATTAGCTTTAGTATTGGGTTGGTGCATAATTATCAGGCGTTTTTTTAAACAATATTTATTAGGAAAAGGAAACATAACAATTCAACATTTACATTTTTAAATGATTATTCCGGAGCGAAAACTGAGATTGGTTACCCGGCTCACCCAATAGACGGGTATCCAGTTATACATATACATACATACATACATTCTATTAAGGTGTTAAACAACATATACATACATACAAACATATGGGCACCTCAAGGTGGTGTAATGGTTAGCAAGCTTGTTTCGCTAGAACAATTAAAGTGAGTAGTAATTTCGATCCTCACTGGGTGCCCCATATTTTCGACCTTGTGCCACATCCAAGCTACGCTTGGAAAATCACTGTAACTATACTTCGGGTACCTCGAGGGCGTGTAATAGTTAGTAAGTTTGTTTCGCTAGAGCAATTACGACTGAGTAGTGAGTTCGATCCTCACTGGGTGCCAGAAACTTTCGACCTTATGCCATATCCAACCTACGCTTGGAAAATCACTATAACTGTACTTCGGGCACCTCGGGGCCGTGTAATAGCAAGCTTGTTTCGTTAGAACGATTACGACTGAGTAGTGAGTTCGATCCTCACTGGGTGCCCCTTACTTTCGGCCTTGTGAAACATCTAGGGTACGCTTGGAAAATCACTATAACTGTACTTTGGGCACCTCGAGGCCGTGTAGTGGTTAGCAAGCTTGTCTCGCTAGAACAATTACGACTGAGTGGTGATTTCAATCCTCACTGGGTGCCCCTAAATTTCGGCCTTGTGCCACATCTAAGCTAAGCTTGGAAAATCTTGGGCACCTCGAGATGGTGTAATGGTTAGCAAGCTTGTCTTACGACTGAGTAGTCAGTTCGATCCTCACTGGGGGCTCCATACTTTCGGCCTTGTGCCACATCTAGGGTACGCTTGGAAAATCACTATACATACATAGACTTCGTTAAGGTGTTAAGCTCAAGTTCGTAACGAAACAATAAGGAATATACAAATCAATAACAACTAAGACAACCATTCAATAAGGGCATCAGAAAATTCAAAATAAGAAAAACTGTTAAATTTTCAAGGGCACCTGCTAGTTATCATAAAAAAACAAAACCCAGAAACGATAGTTATAGATTTATAACGTCTATGTTTCGTTAGGATCGAAACACTGCCCTGGAATTTCCCTGTGCCTCGTAACAAGATAACGACCTGCAGAGAGTTTGGTAGGTGGCCTTGGAAATCTATAAAATACAAGAGAGGCCGCATGGCGTTCGTACACGAGCCATCGATTCTATAATCCACCCGACTCATTTCTAGTCTAAACTTGGTTATTTTCTTGTACTGTGTCCAAGAATTTCGTGAAATCCAGAGGAAACCATTGGCATGGCATTGACAAACAACCTTATCTTTTTGGCTCACTTCCCACAAACCATACCGTGGTACTATTGAAGGAAATACGCATTTACTATGAACTGGGTCAGTTATAATTGCATCTATCGATCTGTATCTATGTAGCCTGTGAGGAATTGGTCGGACGTTCAATAGATCAGAAAACCGGCGATGCGGTTTCAAACTCCGGCTGTTTGTTTGCATTGCAACAATGTTCTTCTTGTCAGGATATCTGGTGGCTGGCATGTCCTTATTTGAAACCTGTCGCGTGTCATTTGAAGATGAAATGTTAATGGTAAGATCACCCGTTTCTGTCTCCTTAATAACATTTTATTCCGCACTCAGTAACCCCTTGCATCGTA
>OZ010575.1:70946322-70981322 GCA_963932145.1 Acanthosepion lycidas | reverse complement strand
TCGCCGCTGTCGTTAGTATAACTTCCGGTACAGCTGAATTGTGGGAAGATCAATCAAAATCGCGACTCCTGAGCAGAAGACGTTTTGCGTGCTGGAGTTCGCGAAAACAAACGACATTGTGCAAGCAGATTCGAATGACTTCATTTTTCAGCAAGATGGAGCACCACGCCATTGTCATCTCGGGGTTGGAGCTTATCTGAATTAAAACTTGCCTCAGCGATGGATTGGGAGGAGAGGTGCTAAAGACCTTGCACTCTGTGTTTGGCCTGTCAGATTCCCGGACCACACTGTGTGTGACTTTTTCTTGTGGGGCTGTGTTAAAGACCAAGTTTATGTTCAGGCACTTCCAGCAAGTATCGATGACTTGAAAGATCGAATAACAGCTGCAATCAACACGGTGGACCGTGGCATGCTGAGGCGCGTTTGGGAGGAATTCTCATATCGGCTTGATGTCGTCCACGCTGCCAGTGGTGGCCACATTGAGCACTTATAAAACATGAAATGAAACTTGAATGTATATACAACACATGTGTTCATACTAGAGGTTTGTAATTTGATGATTTTGGCGTAATCTTTTTGAAACACCCTGTATAATGTTTACGGCCGTCTGTACTGTTTACCTACAAATAACTTTAATGTTAATTGTTTATCACATTATTTTTAATGGAATTTTTGTTTGTAAAATTTGTGGCTATCATTCCCCTCTTCTTTCCACTACCCTCTTGGCCAGCTGGTTCTAATTAATTTTCAAAACAACTGTCAGTTCCCGCCTAGCGGCTATGATAAGAATAATTGCATTATCAGCCTAAACATTTTTCTCTCTCAAATAGGATAAGTCATTATACGAACTCAAATGTGGGCATTGGATGCACACGCACCCCGAACAACTTTCGTTACCTCACTTCTCCCAGTAGATATTTATTCTTGTAAAATGAGCGAGCTTGCCTTGGTACCCTAGGTACGATGTTTCTAACCCAAGGAGTTCTGTTGCCCTGACCGCTAGGCGAACGAGACACGTATAGTCGATGCACCACGCCTGAATCTTTCCTAGGTTATTTGTGCCCTCATTAAGGATCCTGGAGGTAAACGTTTTCTGGGGTTTGATGTTATTCACCAAATAATCAGGGATCCAAACCTTTGAGTAACTCCGAAGGAGTTATCAGCAGGTGGATAATATCGAGTCTACTGTACTGCAATTTTGTGAATGGTTTCTGAACCATGCAGTAGTCACCAGTACGCTCCTCTCAATACCATGATGATGTGTTCTGTTATGGTAGTATCTCCGGGTGAGCCAAGCCAGGGCAGTCATGCGTGCATCTCCATCGGGTGTCTGATTCACTGTCTACTGGGCAGAGCTTGATTCTTTAATTCAATTTAATTTCAATAATTATATTGAAGATTTGGCTCGTGTTTCGAAACATGAGAACTCTCATGTAGCGAGGGAATCATATTATCATATTATAATATATATATATATATTTTCGACGGATTTGCACCAAAATTTGCATGCACATGCTCCAAGTTAGCGGGAAGACCAACACTGACTGCATTTCAGAACTCCCATCGATAGTGTAAATAATCGATTTTTTTCCTGCTTCTACGGCAGTTTTCATGTACTTTGAGTCCATTCTGTACTGACCAGATTGAGCGCCTATAGCTGGCTGCCACGAATAGGCAAAAAGATTTTATTGGCCAGCGTGAGAGCCAACAGCTGACTGACACGAATGTTAACTAGCATGCTAGCATTCAAAAAAATCGATAGCTGCATTCGTCACAAGTGGGAAAAATTTAAAGCTGCATGGCACTTTACTCCAATTGGCTCATTCGCTTGCTTAAACTCAACGTTGATTCTGATTCCGCAGAACTGGGTTGGCTGTGAAAAAGTATTTGTTGTTAACATTCTTTTTTTCATTCGTTTTTTCCAGTTAAAAGTCCTTTTTTAAAGCTGATCGTTTTGTGTTCATTTTGTTTAGTTCTTTTTTTCGTAAAAGACTTGATGTTTCGTATAGAGCTTAGAAAAAAATCCCAGTGTGAGATAGGCAAGAAGTAAGGCATGTAGCAACATCAGCATGGCAAAGGGTACTCCTTTAAAGGCAAGGAAGGGCAAAAATATTTTAAGTCAAATGATAGCGATTGGTGTACGAGTCGTACGATTTTTGAATCAAGCACGGGCAACGCCGGGCCATGCTGCTAGTATATATATATATATATATATATATATATATATATATATATATATATATATATATATCAAATCCTCCTAATTTCTATGAGTTGTGTATCCTTGCTTGAACCGGCTTATAATGCTCTGGACTGAGTGGCTCGGGGATGACAATCGTAGCTCATGGAGGCACAGTTATGGTTAAAGAGTTACTCAGATGAGTTTCACCACGAAATATGCGAGTGAGTCAAGCTATATCAAGTTTTATTCGCTACCCCTTCGTCGCCGAATCCCGTTGGATCAGTTGGTATGATGTTTTTTGATAACCTAACTGTCCGGCTTTCAATTCTCGGTAGTGAATGCGCACTGCCGATGTGTCCCAAATGTAGAACGAAACGGCCGTCCACTGCATTCTATTGAGGTTTTTTCAAGACTCGATGAATTACTTAATATTTTATTTATATATATATACCAAACAAGCTGACATAGACAAAACTCGTACCCCTCAGTGGCTACATAGTGCAGGGTTGAAAGCTGAAACTGAAGGGTTTATCCTTGCTGCACAGGACCAATGCTTGTTAACTAGGAATTATCAAGCACATATACTAAAATATTGTGTCAGCCCAAAATGAAGATTCTGTGATAAATATCCAGAAACGATAGATCATCTTGTATCAGGTTGCACGATATTGGCGCCCACTAAATATAAAACCCGGCATGACAGAGTGGGCCAATATCTGCATTGGAAAAGTTGCAACTTCTACGGGAAGGAAACTGAAAGAAACTGGTATGAACACCACCCAGACCCGGTTACGGAGATAGGACCTGTTACAATTCTATGGGACTACACAATACACACAGACAGAACAATCAAATCCAACCGCCCAGATATTGTTATTAAAGACCACAAACAAAAACGGTGCCTCCTTATTGATATGGCAGTCCCTGCTGACTGCAATGTATCTTTGAAGATATTCAAAAAGCTGTCAAAATACAAGGATCTTGAAATAGAAATCTCGAAAATGTGGCATATGGGAACATCAACAATCTCTGTTGTAGTTGGAGCCCTAGGACTGGTTGGAAAAGATTGCAGTAGACTAATTGAAGGGATTCCTGGAAGTCCATGCCTCAAGGAGATACAAAAAATTGTTCTGACATGTACAGCCCATACTTTACGAAGGGCTTTATCTATGTAATTTTTTTTTTTTTTTTTTTTTTTGTCAGTGAAAAGTGTCATGATGCCATTTCTAACCTTAGGTCCCTGGGTGGGACCCGGAAAGAAATGTGTAAACGCCAGATATCGAAGGAAATAATAATAATAATAATAATAATAATAATAATAATAATAATAATAATATGTACGTACATAAAGCGGGTTGGTCTATGACGGGAAGAAATCAAAATGAAGTTGGTACTTACCTGAAAAAGAAAACGAAACAAAGGTTAGAGACAATAATAAATAATTGACTTCCAAGAAACAGAAGACATTAGATTCATGTCAATGTCCTCAAGGCCCTATTTAAATAAATACCGAATATATCATATATACTTGCGTATGATGCGACTTTTGAAGACCTAATTTGGAAGTGCCGTTGCCTCCCTCTGTCTTTTTTACAAATACTTTCGCAGTAACTTCTCCGATGAGCTGCTTTCGCTGGTTACCAGACTTCACGAATTTAAGCGTTCAACTAGGCTGGCATCTCGTTCTCACCCTTTCACTGTCGAAACTGTTAAATGTAGCCGTCTCTTTTACTCTAATAGCTTCATGTCTCGCACCTCTCGCCTGTGGAACTCCTTCCTCTCTTCCTGTTTCCTTGATAGCTATAATCTATAACTATTCAAATGTAATGTCAATCGACGTCTCCAGATGCTCTGATCTATCCCCTATTCTTCTCTTCATCCTTTCCTCTGTCACTTCTATTTGATCTCTCCAACTTTCTGTAGCCCCTTGCGTGCTAGTGGCTTCCCGCCTTGCTTGGGGTAGAATTGCTTAAAAAAAAATAAGGGTGTTGCAGCATACACGAGATATAAAATTAGCGTATGTACTTCTGATTACGCTGTTGACCAAAGTATTAGGTTCGTGCAAAAATAATGACGTAATAATGTCGTTTTTTGACGTATTTTTTCACGTCAAAAAATGACATTATTACGTCATTAATTTTGCACCAACCTAATATTAGGCTGGTGCAAAAATAATATCGTTTTTTGACGTTAAAAAAATACGTCAAAAACGATATTATTCTTGCAACAACCTAATATATATATCTATTTACTGTCGTCAAATTAGATTCAAAATTAGGTCTTCAAAGGTCGCACGATAAGCGTGTAAATACAGTACTCAAGTATTATACGATTTTTTATTAGTTTGTTTTTTTTTGTTATTTTTTTACGCAAGAAATAGGGTGTGGTACTTTACACACATAATAATTTTAAGTGGCCAAAAATCATGCATTTTCTGTGCCCGATTACACTATATACAGGTAACTTTTTTTTGTTTTTGTTTTTCTAGGGGAGTTAAAGTTCATACATTTTCGGTGACTCAAAACTATCTACTGGCAACACTTCATATTTAAATAACCTCAATTTCTAACAAAATAAAGCAAAAAACAACATATGTATACAGAGTAATTTTTTTCTTAAAGTTACAGAGCAACCTCGGTTCTCGAACGTTTCACATGTCGAACAAATCGGTCTTCGAACAGAAAATTCGAGATGAAAATGCCTCGGTTATCGAACAAAATTTCGGTTCTCGATTAATTTAGGCGATACCGAGTTAACCCGAATTAAATAATTTCTGAATCAACCGCCATATTGTATGCATTTGTGTGTTGCGGCGTGCTTTCCTCTTCCAATTTTATTTTATTGAGACATTTTTTTTTTTCTCTAGATTGGAAAAACAGTTTCGGTTTACGAACTTTTCGGGTTACGAACGGCCTTCAGGAACGAATTAAATTCGTGGACCGGGGTTTTCCACTGTACTTGAATTATCATAAACCGACGTATGCACTTCAGCTCGTAGGACATCCTACATTATGTACACAAAATGAGTGACAAAAAGTACTTCGGTCATTTGAACACTTGCGAAACGAAGATGAAAGGGAATTTGAGGTAGGATAAAAAATATATTAATTTTTCTTTTATATAAGGTATTTTTTAAAACATTTATCACCATGCAGACGACAATATTTTCCGTAGAATTATCTCCCTTTGCTAATCAAGCGGCTAGTATGATTCATGCCTGACTATTTTTATGGATGTTACTGACAGCCATTGATATACCTGATAGCCTTTCTGAAGGTGAATTATTGTGTCTATTTAGAAACGACAAAATAATAACTTTATTGGTCAACGAGAAAAATAAACACGAGCCAAATGAAAGAAAGAGCAAATGCTTATGTCTTTTTCTATGTATAACACGAGGAAACACGTCACTTTTTTTTTTTTTTTTTGACGAAATGAAAACCTTCTTAGTGATGTTCCTTCTTATTGCAACCCCAGAACTCCACAGGGAGTAATAAAAGTTAAATTTACGTTGAATTATTTATGTAGTTTTTTTTTTATTTTTAAAAATTTTTGGTTTTGTAATGCATAATATCAAAATATTTACTCATTCATTATTTTATTAGTGTAAAAAAATTAACATTTATGCGCACAATGCAAAGAAAGGTATAAAAAGTTCATTTTTTTACACCCTCAAAAAAAAAGCAGGGGGAACTATTCTAGAAAGAAATTATCGTGGTGAAGTTTAATTGTAAATACGATGCATAGTGGATGAGGTTTTTCTATTCTACATGTAACTACCTGATGCAATGAATATGCATACACCTGGGTACCCCGTCACAGCAATATAATTGGCTGGTGTCAGCCATAAATACAGACTGATGTGGAGGTACAGGGACTACGCCTATTGTCTTCGCCTATTGCCTAATACTACGACGAATACCAGTCCATTACAGTTACCTGCTAGATTGTCCTACTCAGTTACAGTAGTCCAAAACCACTTTGCTACTTCGAACAAATATATCCCTTTCCGGGACATATCACTACCGAAGTCAGGCAAGCATGAACGAAAACAAAATTTCGGTATCTAAATCTTCGTAACAAATACTTTACGATAAATGGTTTATCTCACAATTTTTCGTCTAACTTTGGACAAAAAAGAATTTCTATAAAATATACCCAGAATGATGTCCAGTACTTCAATATTTGACTACGGTAGTCCTACAAGTATTGCCCAGAAGCTAGGGTTGTAATTTACAGGAGCTATATGAATAAATCAGGTTTTCGGCTAAATAATTCACGAGTCGCACTATATCTGAAGTCGCCTTATATACGAGTATATACGGTAAATATAAATAAACCTTAATAAAAATAACAAAGACAATAAAAGATGTATATAAAAATATTAAAAAAATGTTAAGTAATAAAATATCAAATTATAAATGATTCTTTACGTTATTAACATGCGGTCTATTGTCCTCATCTTTACCTGTTGGCGTATGCATTGTAGAAAAGATTCTGTTGGCTACATCATAGTATATTTTTAGAAACTAAAAGTTTAAATGACTCACGGCGACCCCACGAGTAACGCTTAAGTGAAGCGAAACTACAACATATATATATATATATATATATATATATATATATATATATATATATATATAGCTATTTTTGCGACATTGCCAAACATTTTCCTTAAATAATGTTTTAAAAAAGCTGCAAAATGAAACATGCGTATTTACATTTGATATTTTAATAATAATTTTTAAATAATAAAGTAATTCTTATATATTTATTTGTTTTAAAAGTAGTATAGTCTAGTAGTAATTAGAAGTAGGAATAATATATTAAAATTGTATTTTAATACGACGTACTCATATTCAAACAATCCTTTTTGAAAAAAAAACTTTTAATGTATAAAAATTACAAATTTAGAGGCAAACCCAAAATTCCCAAAAGCTTTTTGTCATTGAAAAAACCAGACGACATGCGAAAAACGGATGTCATCATTGGTTGAACAGGCACCCCTACCCAATCTTAACTTAACCTTATTTCGAAAGTAACTCATATTTTGATACAATAGTTGTCAGTAAAAATGAATACCCTACTACACCTTGTCAAAATGAATGAATTTCCCCGTATCCTTAGAAAATATTAGGTTGGTGCAAAAATAATGACGTAATATTGTCGTTTTTCTACGTTAAAAATACGTCAAAAAACGATATTATTACGTCATCATTTTTGCACCAACCTAATAATATTAAGAATGTATATGCTTATAAAATCACTAAAGCTCAAAATAAGTTAATCCAAAATTCACTTGAAAATGAAACAGGGACTTTAATTCTATAATTTGAAGTTTTTAGCTTCTGTTTTTGAAACACGGTAATTCCTGTGTAGCGATAGAATCATATTTTTAAATTAGTAAATTTATAATATTTATATTCTGCGGAATTGTATTGAGCACTGTATCATAAAAATAAAAATAATTAATAAGAACACCGGATTATAAATCTTACTGTTCTTTCTCCTTATTTTAATATATATATATATATATATATATATATATATATATATATAGATAGATAGATAGATAGATAGATAGATAGATAGATACACATAGTGAGCCAGACAAACCTACCTAGGTTTCTGCTAAACGGATCGTCAGGGAAAGTTCGGCTAACGAGGCAAAGAGAAACGCATATTTGTAGGCGATAGCTAAAATTATACCACGTGACCAAAGAACCACAAACACAAACACCTAAGTTTAAATATTTATTCAACAAAAATTGGGAGGGAGGGGGAAAAAACAAAAAAAAAACATTAAGGTGGAATGACAAATAATCGTGAAAACGTCTAATTTAGTAGCCAAGATTTTTTTATGTCTACATACGTTAAGGATTTCATTTTTGGAGTTTAATAGTTGGTTAGGTTGATCATATAAAGCTATGGCTAATTTCTCCTCTGCACATAATTTACAAAATATGTGGCCTGCTTTATATTTGGGGCATTTTTTTTAAATATTTCCCATTTAAGGATGGGGTCTATATTATCTTCTTGTTTGGTTTTCCATACATAGGTAGATAGCGTGGTACTATGCTTAATTTTTTCGTTTTTAAAACTACTCTTGTGGTTATAATATCTTTTTTTTTAATTTCTCCTGAGTAGCACCTATGTATGTTTTAGGGTTAGTATCCTCGCTATTTTTGTAAATTTTCACTTGATAAACCACGCATTCTTGGTGACATTTTCCCTGTAATGGACAGATGTTTTTGATTCTACAATTACAAGCAGGAGGATTACTGCGTGGATTATTCCTAGTTTTTTTTTTTCTTATTCAATCCATTTATTATAGTCCCTACGTTCGGCATGCAATAATAACTAAGTTTTACATTGTTTTTGTTAAATATTTTATGTAACTCAGTGTTTTTTGGGAAATGTTGCTCTAATAAATCAAAAAATATCTTGCCAATTTTTGTTTTTACCGCTAAATTTTCGAAACGAGTCTAGTTATATATATATATATATATATATATATATATATAATTTAAATTAAAAATAGACAACTTTAAGGATCCATTCATTATATTTTATTTCACCAGGAGAGTGATTTTTTCCTGGTTCCTCAGATCACATTTCCAAGCATTAAAAGTGGTTTAAAATTTACATATTATATTTATACAATCTTTTCAGGGGTTTTAAATTGATGTAAAATGATAGAGAGGTGTGGAAGAGAAGGACGACAGATGTAACCCTTTATGAAGTCGCCCCCAAAAAATTGTAGTTCAATACAACGCATTTATATACAAAGAACCCTTAACAATTTTTTTTTAAAATCTTTTAGACATTTAACAGCGTAACAATAATACCAATAACTCTCTGTCGCTGAAACAGAATAGACGATATGCGTCTAATGAATGCCATCATTCGCTTTAAAATAGACAGCCCGACACTAACTTGTCTTGACCTCTTTCCGAAAGTAACTGATATGTTGAGACAAACCCTTACGCCCCTTATTGAAATAATTGCTTCAGCCGTTTCCATAGTAATTAATTATACGAATGAATATGCTAACAAATGAGAACGAAAATGATGATAATAATATATAAATTCTAACGTTCACAGCATTAATCAAAAAGTGGGTTCGATACCGATAGTAAAACGATAATTATTTTTATTATAATTTTATCATATGGACAAAAACAGTTTACTTCCTGCGACTTTGTTTCGGTTTTACATACAGCCTGCTTACAAGCAGAATTGTTCATAACCATTTTGGGTTCCTACCAGTTGACGTGCAATTGAAATGCACCGAAACGAATATATATATATATATATATATATATATATATATATATATATATATATATATATATATATATATATATATATATATATATATATATATATATATATATATATATATATATATATATATATATATATATATATATATATATATATATATATAGTAAGTAAATGCCCTATTGTTTTCATTATACACTATTAATTATATTTACACAGAGAACTTCGCATCAAGCAAATATGTGACTGAACGTTCGTAGTACGCCTGGCTTAATGATGGTTCCGTATAGGATACAGGTTCAATCCCTGTCGGAGAATATTTTCTTTTTTTTTTTTACGAAATTTCTCGAATATTCAGGCCTGTAAATGTAATTAATACTGTTTAATGAAAAGAGCAGAGCATTTACTCAAATAAATCTAGCCATAAAAAATAAATATATTGTATTTTTTTCATATAGACAAAAACATTTATTCACTACAAAAATGCAACTTCATTTCGGTGCATTTAAAAAAAGAATGGACTATTTACTCAAATAAGTCTAGCCATAAAAATAAACTATAAATAGATTGAAAATATATATATATATATATATATATATATATATATATATATATATATATATATATATATATATATATATATATATATATATATTTTTTTTTTACCCGCATCCAGTCCTGAAGTTTATACTTTATGATTTTTTCCTGTTACAATTTTTTTATTTCTGTTTCGTCTTTCATTTCAATTTCGGACACAAAAGAAAGGAATAATTTGACAAAAGTAGCATTTATGTAATATTCTTCGTATTAATGAAGGCGCATATTATCCCAGACGCACAGCTGTGATTTCAAAGACACAACAAAAATGGCGTCGTCGAAGTAACGCCGACATTATCTCCCAAAAAATGATTTGGCAAGTTAACGTCAATTTACATATTTTTTATTTATACAATAACTTTTTTTTTTGCGGTTTTCTCAAATGTTTCCTTATTTTTATTTCAATCTTTCTCTAACACTTTTATTTCATCATTTTGTAAGCAATGTTTTATATACGTGTGGAAGCTTCCATATGTTTTTAGCATATTTAGCACAAAGTGGTGAATTTATATGGAGAGACTTATCTATATTTGCTCTTACAATAAACGTTATCTTTTCATTGTTTCAAAAAATGAAAAAAAAAAAAAAAGAAAACAGTTATAGCAAATAACTTTTTTCGTAATATCCGTTCCGGATAAAAAAAAAAAATTAATACGAGATTTAACCAAAATAATTGGGACTGTTATTATGCTAACAGAGTTGAAGCTGCTTGCTATAGACTGACCTAGAACTCTGTCACGCATGCGCACTAACTTCAACATGTTCTCGTTCACTTATAGCGATTGATAACATTTCCATTTCACATCAGTTGAAAACGTTCGTCTGAAAAGGCGCAATGAGTCACTTTTGTGGAGTTTAGCATCAGCCATGACTGAAGGCAATTTTGTTTTTGAGGCCTTATGTTAGCAAGCCACTCCTTGCCTCATTTAACAACAGATTCTGCCATTTTTTTTTTTTAGATCAGCTGCCAAATTTCAGCTTATCGAACGAATCCGACTTAATATTAAGACTAAAGATAATATCTAATGCCCCATGTGGTAGTGACTGCTAGGCAACCCCACCCCCAAAAGATAAATAAGATACTTCAAGCGATAGAGATGTGGTTCTGCGTAACTTTCTAGGGTTAAGCATCTACTACTTTAGGGTTCTTATAGCTATGCTTGGTTTACTAATCGGGTTGCCTGAGCATAGGATATTCCCTGATTCATGATTCTTTGGTATTTTCTTATTCTTTTATGCTGCTTTGTGTCTATGATTCCAACTTCCAAAATGCCGATAAAGGTGAGTGCGGTATGGTAAGGCCACTAAGGAGCCACAAAGAATCCTTAAGGTAAATAGGAACTGCAAGGAAACTGATACTTTTAATCGAAAAGACACAGATGAAATCTCCGGGAAACACAATAAGAACAGAAGGCCTGGAGAATCGAACACACACAGGATATAGTGAAAACAGGAGAAACGCGGTTGGTTGAAACAATGGCTAATCTATTTTGGTGCATAATTATCAGGCGTTTTTGTCGGCGCGCCATTTGTTAATAAAAAATGTTGTTTTGATTACTTTTTTCAGTAAAAATATTATTTTATTTTTCAGGTTATAGAAATCTGTGTCAATAATCATATGCTGAGGAATAATAAATTGTTGGATTGTGACGTTCCTTTTTGTCATAATAAATATTGTTTCAAAAACGCACCAACCTAATAATTAACGAGTTTGTGCGAACAGATAACGGAGCAAAGACGAAGGTGTCATAACTTGTCAAAAGTTAAGTAGATCCAAATAAAGATAAAAAAAAAACAAAGAAAAAAAAGAAATATGTTCAGCAGATATACAAAAATAGAAAGAGGCGTAAGACAAGGGTGTGTCGTCTCACCGGACTTATTTAACCTATACAGCGAGGTAATTCTGAGAGAAATGGAAATCCTACAACGATTTATCATTGTCAACAATATAAGATACGCAAATGAGAGTACTGACAGCATATACAGAAAGGAAAATACAAAACGTATTACAGAATTTATGAAGCAGAGCGAGAATATTTCATTGTCCCATTATTGCTTTTGAATTTTGCCATAAATGGACAGTGATGATTTGATAGCTCCAGGCCAGATATGGTAGCAATATTCTATACTTGGTCTGATTCTTGTAAAGATAGATCATGGCAGCAGGAGTTTAGGTATTTTGTGGAGCGATACAAGGATCTAGTAATTCTTTCAGCATGTTTCAAAACCTCCTACAAAAGATTGCGAAAGAGAGCAAGAAGAAGGAACTAAGCATAAACTACATGAAGACAGAAGAATGAACATCAATAAAAAGATAAGCCCGAAATGCAATTTACAGGTTGGGGACACTAAAAATCAAGCAGGTGCAGAAATTTAAATATCTGAGAAGTGAGTATTGAACTGCCATGTGATATATGCCCTCCTTTATAACAGCGAATTTGGGACAGTCTCCTCAAAAATGAAGAATGAGACTCGAGGCAACAGAGGGAGGGACTCTAGACTGAACATGTGAGCAACGATGAGGTTTTGGAGAGGATGCCAACAAAGAGAAAGCTTATACTTAACATCAGGAAGAGGCAGCTGAAATTTCTGGGACACTTACTGAGAAAGGAGGGCCCAGAGAATCCGATACTCACAGGTTGAATAGAGGGAAAGAGAGACAAAGGAAAGCAATGCGTGAAATACCTAACGAGCTTAAACAAGTGAATGACAGAACAGGGTCTGGGAGGAGTAGAAAAAGGACAAAACATATTGAGAATTACAAGCAAGAAGTGGAAGTGGAGAGCCATGATCGCCTACATCCTGAAGGGACATAGCACATAAAAGAAGAAGAAACAATGACATTAATATACAATTTCCATTTGATGTCTGGAGTGAGCCTTAGGCCGCATCATGATTGGGGCAAATTTAGGGTCTGCTCAGTGGTGATGAAATGTTAGCTTTGTTTTGGAGGCACAGTGGAGTAATGGATAGCGACTCAGATTGAAGAATTAGAGAGCTGAGTTTCAATAAAGATAAGCAATAAAGATAAGGAAAAGAGCCCAAACAATTTAAATAGTGTAAATAGTTACAATGAGATCTTAAAGAGGTTGCAAAAAAGGAGGAGGCTTATACTTAATATCAGGGAGAGGCAGCTGAAATTTATGGGACATGTATTGAGGAAGGAGGAACTGGAGAATCTGATACTCATGGGTCGAATAGAGGGAAAAAGAGACAAGGGAAAAACAATGCGTGACATACCTAACAGGCTTAAGCAAGTGGATGACAGAACGTGGTCTGGGGGAGGAAGAAGCGGAAACGAACTTGTTGAGAGCTGCAAGGGATAGAAGGAGGTGGAGAGCCATGATCACCTACGTCATGAAAGGACATGGCACATAAAAGGAAAAGACAAATAGTTACAATACCTCATTTCAGAAATATAGACATATTGAGTAGTGAGAGGCTTTCAATATTTCATCTGTGAAAATACTGGTTGAAGGGTAGAGAATATTTCATTGCCTTTAAGACCGCATTATTGCTTTTGAATTTTGCCATGAATGGACAGTGAAGATTTGATAGCTCCAGGCCAGATATGGTAGCAATATTCTATACTTGGTCTGATCTGACTCTTGTAAAGATAGATCATGGCAGCAGGAGTTTAGGTATTTTGTGGAGCGATACAAGGAACTAGTAATTCTTTCAGCATGTTTCAAAACCTCCTACAAAAGATTGCGAAAGAGAGCAAGAAGAAGTAACTAAGATTAAACTATAAGAAGACAATGCATGGTCATCAGCAAAAAGATGAGCCCGAAATCCGATTTTCAAGTAGGGGAGACTAAAATAAAGCACGTACTGAAATCTAAATATCTGGACAGAATTCTGACAGAGATCCGAAGACGTATTGGAATAGCCAAAGACACATTCCAAAAGCTAGCCAGAATATTACGAGAGAAAAGGGTTTCGTTGATAATAAAGAAAAGAGTGCTGAACTGCTACGTGACATCTGTCCCTCTTTACGGCAGCGAATGCTGGACAATCTCCTGAAAGACGAAGAAGGGACCCCGAGAACAGAAGTGTGGTTCTACAGAAGGATGCTAAGGATACCATGGGCCGAACATGTGAGCAACGATGAGGTTTTGGAGGGGATGCAGACAAAGAGGAAACTTATATTTAACATCATGAAGAGACAGGTGAAATTTCTGAGACGCGTAATGAGAAATGAGGGCTTGGAAAATCTGATACTCACAGGGCGGATAGAGGGAAAGAAGGACAAGGGAAAGCAATGAGTGACATATTTAATGGGCTTAAGCAAGTGGATGGCGGGATGCGGTCTGGAAGTGATAGCGGGAGGACACAACTTATTGAACGGACATGATGAAGTGGAAATCAATTATTGCCTACGCTTTAAACGGACACGTTTCAGTGGCTTTACTGGTTTGCTTGGGTTAAATGATTTTATTAGGTTGGTGCAAAAATAATGTCGGTTTCTGACGTTAAAAAATACGTCAGAAACCGATATTATTTTTGCACCAACCTAATAAAAAGAAATTGATATTTAACTTGAAGAGGCTAGAATTTTTTTTTTTTTTTCTTTTCAGGGAAGCATACACTTGGTTTGGTTTTAATTTGGTTAGTTTTATTTTACGGTATATCAACCTCAATGGGTCATTTAATGCCGATAACTTTTTTTTTTCCAGGTAATATTTTTGTTTTGTCAAAAATCTATTATTTTTTAAAAATGTATTGCTGGTAATATTTTTTTCTTCAAAAATTTATTTCTGGTAACAATTTATACACTTACATAATGCTTTTTACCTTAGTTTCGCGGTTAACTATTTGCCCATAACTGGGACCCTAACAGGTGCTACCACGCCGGGTCAGGGTGGACCTGGGAACACCAGCAATTAAGAGGTAGTTCCACGTTTCTCAAAACCTCCTGATCAGAGGCCTTGCTGTTGGACGTAGTTTATCGTCTTACCCAGGACGCAGATGTAGTTTATCACCATACCCAGGACGCGAAGCATCCACTTGAGAGTTTATTTCACTAAGTCTCAGTTTCAAGAAAACACTGTATGAAATTTCCTCTTTGCAATTGGAATACGGGGGAAATGTGTGTGATTCGACTCCGTGGAGATAGTATGGCGAGTTCGAGCTGTAAAGGTCTGATTTGATGGAGCCAGACAGTGGGGTTATTCTGAACATTTACCATATAAATACCAGCAGATTAACGGAAGGCTTGAGACGGTGCTCCTGTGCGGAAGTGGCCGTAGAGCGCGAAAGAATCATCGCTTACAAGAAAACGCGAGATTTTTAACTTCCTCGAGGCTGGAAATTGAGCATTGAGCAGCTCCAGCCAAGAAATATGAGCAATAGCTATATTTGCTTTTTTTTTGCTTTTTTTTTTTTACTTTTTTTTCTTTTTTGCGGGAGGGGGAATAATCTAATTCATGTAAAGACAGTATAGTAGAAGAAGTCAGATACTTTCTTGATCAGTAAAATAAACCATTTCCCCATAACCTTCAGTAATTTGTTTTAACCCTAGAACATTAACCATGGCTATATAGTACCCAGCGCAAATTTTCCTATTTTTAATTACAATTTTCAGTACCTGATTTTCTTACCTAAATAATATGTTTTTCAGTTCCTATTAATGTTAACTCAAAGTACAGAGTTTGGAGTGTCTTCATGTAAAATATTTCAAATAAAAATTTATTTTTAATGTATTTTTTTATATTTTCAAAATCGGATATGATATACTCATGGTTAGTAGTGGTGTAACTTTAATTAATGCTTAGTGTTCTATGGTTAAGCATCTACTACTTTAGGGAGCTTATAGCTATGCTTGGTTTACTAATCGGGTTGCCTGAGAATATGATATTCCCTGATTCATGATTCTTTGATATTTTCTTATTCTCGTATGCTGCTTTGTGTCTATGATTATAACTTCCAAAATGTCGATAAAGGAAATAAGCATCCGGTGGGTGGGGTATGGTAAGGCCAATTTCGGTGGGGCATCTTAGCAGTTTTAAGAGTTACGATGTCTGAAATATTTTATGGAGCGTCAGCAGAAAAATGATTTTTGTTGGTTAGATTTCTCATAAAGGAAATGGTGTTTTTTTTTTTTTTCATTCTCGCTTATTCTGCGAATGCTTTTTTATTTATTTATTTATTTTTTTAATTTTTTATCTGCATTTGCTTTTGTTTCCTTCAGCGTATTTTGAATTCCTTTTCCATTTTCTCGGGAGTTCTCCATGCTGGGAGAACTGTCTGCAGATTCTTGGACGTTAGTTCTTTGGATTTATTTATCGCTTCCTAATGCAGATCATTCTTTTCAATGATTTTATTTTTTTTTTATTTTTTTTTTTTTCGATACTTCTCTCACCTTTTAAACGCGATTTCTTTCATTTACACTGTATTGCTTCTCGCGTATTTCCCAAATCGTTTCGATGTCTTTTTTGGTCTTCATTTATTCAAGACTTCCCGTCGCTTTACTTGCCCTTGTTTGCTTAATCATATATGTCCGTTCTTTCCTTCCATAGATCTTCATTTATAGATTCTTCATTTTGTATCTCTTTTTTTATTTCTCTCTGTCTAATTCTCCCTGATTCGCAGAGAGATTTTTTTCGCAACTTTTAAAGCGAATTCTGATTTTTCCATTCAAGATTTAATTCCGTCATCATTATTGTTCATTCGTTTTAAATGTACTTTTTAATTATTTCCTTCGGGATATTTGCTCTTTTAATTCCTCTCTTCCAACATCTCTACCTTTTTTTTATCTATCTATCTATCTATCTATCTATCTATCTATCTATCTATCTATCTCGGCCTATACATACATACATACATACATATATATATATATATATATATATATATAGTTTTCGTCATTTTTATATCTATCTATCTATCTATCTATCTATCTATCTATCTATATATATATATATATATATATATATATATATACATTCTTTATTATTTAATCTATCTCCCGCTCACTGTTCTTTTTATCTATCTATCTATCTATCTATCTATCTATCTATCTCTCTCTCTCTCTCTTATTATTTAATCTATCTCTCCCACCAACTGTTCTTTTTTATCTATCACAAATTCTTCAGTATCTATCACTCCCAACACAACTATCTATCTATCTATCTATTTATCTATCTATCTATCTATCTATCTATCTATCTATCTATCTATCTATCTCATTTTCTTCTATATCTATGTATTTATTATATTCTTACGTACATATCCAACGTTTAATTTGAGCTATCTCTGACTCTTTACTCCCATTTTTCTCTCTATATTTCTTTCTTTCACTCTTTCTCACTCTCTGTCTCTCTCTCAGTCTTTCTCTTTTTCTCATTCTTTCTCTTTCGCTCACTCTTTCTTTATCCCCCTCTCTCACTCTTTCTTCATTCTTCACTTTATCACTCTTCCTCTCTTTACCTTTGATCACTCCTCCCATTTATCGGGTTCTTTCTTTCTTTTTCCTCTCTGTCCTCATTTCTTTCACTCTGTCCTCATCAAACTGTCATCACCGTAGCCTTTCTCGGTTCAAACGCTATCAACGGACACCAGCTCGTTTTTGTTGTTGTTGTTGTTGTTTTTGTTTTGTTTTTTAAACTAACACAGTGCTCTCCCTTTGCATCAACCTTCGCTTTCTCAACCTCTTTGTGACATAATGACTCACGTATAAGCGCCCCAGACAAGATCAATATGACTACACACTATTGATCACCTCGACTAGCTCATTAAACAACACCTTACAGTTATTCTTGCCTTTATTCTGCACTGTTAACTTCATTTAGATAGAGTCTGTTGCTGGCTCTAGTACGCGCTTCCCGACATTTCTCAGGCGTTAGTAATGTCGGTGTTTGAAACTGGGAACAACACGGTGTCTCCTTAAATACCCACAACAAACATGGCAGACTTGGAATGTGAGGCCACGTAAAGAAATGTAAAGAATCAATACATAATATAAGTACAACAAATAATAATCTATCTTTCTATTACAAATACTTCAGTATCTATCACTCCCACCACATCTATCTATCTATCTATCTATCTATCTATCTATCTATCTATCTATCTATCTATCTATCTCATTCTGTTTATCTATCTATCTATCTATCTATTGGTCTCTTTAGCTCTAACTTGAAATGACGATCCCTCCTGTCGTTGTGACCTCCTGATCCATTTTTCCTCTTTACTGTTGCCTCTTTTTTAAACTTATTCACCGTTCTCTTGATGGCTTTTGAATGGGCTTTGTAGACAGAAGCCAAAATATAAATGTTGGTACCATTACTGAAGACCTGAATGATCTTTATCCTCTCGCCATTGCTCAGTTGGGAAAACATAGTGGGCCCAAGACAAAACTATTTTAATCCGTTCTCTTTCTAGCTGAATAATTCAAAGGCTTTTCCAGCGATTCTTGCGACAAATGTTGTCAAGATGGCTTATCTGAAAACCTCTAAAAAAGGAACAGTTTGTTTAGTGGTTTTTAGTTATTAGACGTTGAAGAATTATACTGTTACATGATTTGGACAATTTTGCTCTTACACCTGGTGTATATATATATATATATATATATATATATATATATATATATATATATATATATATATATAAATGAGTAAATAAATATGTATAAAATAAAAAAGAAATAAAAAAAGAAAGATAAAAAACAAGTAAAATAAAATAATCCAAATAAATAAGTTAGCAAACCGCTCCCGCTAAAATAACCGTTAGAACAGATAAAAAATAAATATAAATAAGCAAAAATAAGTAACAACAATCAATCCAAATAAATAAATCAAATAATAAACAAATCAAAAACTGCCCCCGCCAAAATAACGGTTAGAATAGACTACAGCAACCAATCCAAAAACTGAAAAATCCCTTCAATTATCTTTCCAGACCAAAAAAAATATATTACATAAGCGACATAAATGAATTTCAAAAAATTATTTAATATTTTAATAACTACGGATAGCCGAAAAGTATACATATATATATAAAATAAAAAATAAAAATAAATAAAAACAGTAAAATAAATAAATAAACAAACCACACCCGCCAAAATAGCCACCAGAATGGACTATCCACAATGCACCACTGATCCATATATATAAATAGTCGACACTCGCGGCCTGACAATTGTGTCTACCGTGAAACAGCCTGTCTCCACTGAGTGTTTACTCTTATGTTCACTTTTATATTTACTCACTCTCTATCTCTGAAATTGAGCACTTTATCGCATAAATATAGCACACCTTAAGACTATATTTCACGAAGTCACAAGTCATCGTGACCGAGGGTTTGAATGTGCTGACATTGTTCGCATTGTTGATCCCGCTAGATCACCCGCTCTGTCTCGGAAACTGTAACTAAGGTCTAGAGCTTTGATCAACGCCGAATTTGTTAAGCATCTCACATCACAAGGCATTCTTTCGGATAAAACAGTATGTCTTCCGTTACTCCAGAAAAGGAATCTGGACGTGGCTCTGCCGAAGGGCAGAGTCTCGTTCGAGGAGGCAGACCGTGTTAGACATTTTGACGGTCGTCTTCGAGTATAGAATCCAGAGGTTAGCAGTGAATATTTCGGAGACAGTAAGAAAGCGTAGTTCAGGTTAGCAGTGGATATCGCAGCAAAGTAGCAGAGCGTAGTTCTTCCTTCTGTTCATCTTCGCCTGACAAGTTGGTACTGGTCCTTCGGGTAGAGTAAACAAAAATGGCCGCCTTTATACACGACGGATAGAATGTTCTACGTCTTCGGATTGGTTAACCTTCTATTGGTGGACTATAAAGTGAGTCGTGTCATTCGAACTGGCTCCCTAGTTACATAATTTATACAAAAAACTGTAACAGACCGACCTGATCCCGTTTAGGAGTGTTCTACGAGGAATTTTTGACCGAGCCCGTAGAGCTCGGATGTCCCACGTTAAACTCGGCCTTGTGCCACATCTAGCCTCGTGGTGCTGGTGGTGGTTTTGGCAAGTAAATACGGACTTATCGTCAATCTCCACAAATTCAAGAGCTATGAATTCTTGGCTTAATCCAATCCATCTTAAAAACCGTCTAAAGATGGTCGCTTTCAACGCTCCTAAATCAAATCACAATAATGCAGGAGTCCTCCAGGGCTAAGATCTTTCTTATCTTAATCAACGACCTTCCCAATTTCGTCAGTTACCAACTACATATTGATACTGATCACACAAATATTTACACTTGCCTTGTATTTGTCCTATAGCTTCGTCAAAATAAAAGTGGCAGCTGCTCTTGAAAGTGACCGCCAGTCAATGATTAACTGGGTCAAAGAAAGGCTTGTAAATTTTAACACTTCCAAAATGAAACTGCTATCACTTCGTCACTATAGAGAATCGCAATGACTTAACATCCAGTAGAGCAAATCTTTGAGGCCAATTTGGGCTCACGTTTTCCATTGAAGTGCAGTGGAGTGATAATATAGAATCAATTGCTAGTTCTACGGTTAGGCAACTTGGTTTGCTAGGTCGTGCGAGAAAAGTACTCTGTTTAATGCTGGGTGCTTTCTTTCAATTACAACGGCTTCCATGAATATCTATATGATATTTTGGCGTTATGGAAAGATAGATAATGAGGAAATTGGGATAGATAGATAGATAGATAGATAGATAGATATTGAAAGGAATGGGATAGATAGATAGATAGATAGATAGATAGATAGATAGCAAAATCTTTTTTTTAATTTGTCATACAACTCTTTCAAAAATATCTACCTCAACATGTTCATATCTATCTTGATCCCTTCACTCTTATCTATCTATCTATCTATCTATCTATCTATATATATATATATATATATATATATATATATATATAACACACACATGTGTACACGAATTGCATGGGGTTAGCAATCATCTTGACATAATCAAATATAAATATGTATCCTCATCATAACCCAGACAAAAAGGCCATTAAAATATAATTGCCGAATTATAACAATTATTTCTCTTAATTTTTATACACCCTTCAATTTACGATCTTCTATGAAGAAACAACATGTTGAATGTTTGCTGGTTCCCTGTCCTTTTAATCGAGAATTTTCAAAATGTCCTTACATAATGTTTTGTTGTTATCTAATATAACTTTTTTTGGTTAGGTGTGCTATTTTGATCCATATTTGCGGCAGTTTCATTCAGTTTTGACAAATGACAAGTCAGCCTACGAGATAGTGTGGTGCATGAGTGATCAATGTAAGAATTTGTTGATTAGTAGTGTTTGAGATGCAATCTCATAGAATCCCATAACGGTCATGAGAATTCATGAACAATATTCTTTTTACATGGTTTTTTGAAGGAATGAATTATGTCTAAGAAGTAGTTTAGACATTTTTGTCATCTTACTTATTATAAAACGCAGATTGTGTGTGTGTCTGTACGTTTATATATTGGATCGGATTTTCTGCATTTTTCAACCGATTTCAACAAAACTTCACAGGACTACGTAAAATTACCTTGCGGTGATTCTGACAGCGCCAAAAATTGGAAAAACACAATTGTTTTTGCACGAAATTAATTTGAAAACACGATTAAGAGGCATTAATGAAAGGGGGATAACTCAAATCGAGTTATACTTATTAATATCGAGTTATCGAGTTATACTTATTATAAATCTAAGGTTGGTTATTTGTGTGTGTGTGTGTGTGTGTGTGTGTGCGTGTGTGTTCGTTTATATATGGGATCGGATTTCCTACATTTCTCAACCGATTTCAACAAAACTTCACTTTTTTTTTCGCAGGTAGTGTTTCTTATTGTCTTGCACACTTTTTTCTTTATTTTTACATTCAGAATGCTTTAAAAATTCCATTTGCAAGACAATTGTTAATAATAAAATTCTATTCAATCAGTAGACTCATATGACGAAATATACACTAAATAATACAGGTTTCAGGTTGACGGACACGCATATATATATATATATATATATATATATATATATATATATATATATATATATATATCTTTAAAAACGATTGACAAGATACTGCAATATTAAGCTTTTTATTAATTTTTTCTTACGTCTATATAAATGTTTTCTTTTCTGGAAAAGTGTGTAATAAGTTGTCCGAATTTTCTTCTCTGAAAACGCTCACACTCACACCAAGAAACATTAAATAAAAAGCGCTTAATCTCAGTACCTTGTTAGCTATTTTCATGAAACTTGTATAAAAGAGGGGTTGCTACCGAAATACACAATTTTATATATATATATATATATTTTAATCAGCATAAAAGTTGATGATGTAAAAGTCAAAATATAATTGAACCACTTTGTTATCCTGAAGAATCTCTGCCAAATATCAAATTTGTAAATTTTCTATCGATCTTAAATGTTTGCCAAAACTTCCTCTCTACTCATCTCCACCGGTTAAAAATATTTGAAAGCTCTACGTTTGGGCACCTTCTACCGAACAAAACTACACCGCCATCTTATATAAATCTAAACCTGTTGTGATTGTCTTTGAAATCTCTCCCCCCCCACACACGCATGAGATAAAAAAATTAAATGAATACACAATATACGTAGTATCTCTCCGCCTTTTCTTGAAATATTTTCATAGTTATTATTCCGATAAGCTTTTCCTCTTTTGTTCATGGACTTTACGAATTTTAGCGAAGTACTGGAGTGGCGGTTAGGTCTCATTGTAGACGCACTGTGTAGCCGAGAGTTTAAAGCACTCAGATCTAATGACAGTTTCCCCTAATATTCAAGCTGATAGACGAAAATAAGTATACTCTTTAGTGAAAGAGTATATTATTACCTTGCTTGAGGCAATAATTGGTATTTCATAATATATATATATATATATATATATATATATATATATATATATATATATATATATATATATATATATTATGAAATGGACAAAGTCCGACAATTATTTTAAGACATTTTCATGTTTATACATTCTTTTTTATCGATACAAATATTTAAGTAAATGCTCGGTTTATAATAAACAGTATTAACAACATTTACCGGCCTGAATGTCCGAGAAATTGTTATAGAAAATATACGTCCTCCGACAGGAATCGAACCTGTATCCTATACGGAACCGTCATATAGTCTGACGTGCTTTTACTGATTGAGGCACGTTTCGGTTAGCAAGGTCGATTTTACTGTTTTTAAACTACAATCTTCCATGATTCTCTCTCGTACATTCATATCTGCTCGATGCGTAAGCAAATGACGTCACACATTATGAAATGGACAAAGTCCGATAATTATTTTAAGACATTTTTTATATTTATACATTCTTTTTATAGATGGTATTTATCAACCCACCCACGGGGATCGAATGTGGCACAAGGCCTTTTTATTGTAGGTAAATCTGAGCCCGTAAGCCCAGCCAAAAATAAATAACCATCCAAACCCGCCCGGCGGGCCAGTTCCGTCAACCTCCCCCAACGAAACCCTACCCTTCGGCGGAGCTTCGTCCGGGTTCCTCTCTGCAAGCAGAGAGTTCGACAGACACCCCACCCGGCAGCTCACAAAGTGCAGATACTACACTTTGATCCTAGCCACCGAGCCGAGCGGGTATTCTTTTTATAGATGGTATTTATCAATCCACCCACGGGGATCGAATGTGGCACAAGGCCTTTTTAATGTGGGTATCTCCGAGCCCGTAGGCCCAGTCAAAAATAAATAACCATCCAAACCCCCCGAGGGGGGCCAGTTCCGTCAACCTCCCCCAACGAAACCCTACACTTCGGCGGAGCTTCGTCCGGGTTCCTCTCTGCAAGCAGAGAGTTCGACAGACACCCGACCCGGCAGCTCACAAAGTGCAGATACTACACTTTGATCCTAGCCACCGAGCCGAGCGGGTATTCTTTTTATAGATGGTATTTATCAATCCACCCACGGGGATCGAATGTGGCACATTATCAATTGAACATGACAAAGACGATGGCCATAAAAACAAGACTTATCCAAACAGATAACTGAAAGTTTTATAAGATCAGCGTTCCGTTTAAACAGTTCTTATGTCCATCGTCTTTGTCATGTTGAATTGATAATGTTAATTATATTTTATGAATATGTCCTGAAGATGGTTTATTAGACCGAAACGTCCGACGTTGACATTATATTAACATTAAAACAGCATAATTGCATATAAGGATTTTTTTTCCGTAAAATATATATATATATATATATATATATATATATATATATGTATCTATATCGTCAAAATCGGGTGAAAATTGTGGAAAAGCATAAACATTCGATCACATACACACACACACGGACATACATACACACACACATTTTGAGAATGATTGACACTAGCAATACATTTTCATAGTCAAATATTTACCAACAATACTTTAATGGAAAAGGAATAGAAAAATAACTCATGATGCATTTTTAAAAAATACTAAAGCTCCCAAGAAAGTTATATTTCGGGATTAAATGACTAATAAAGCGTTGAAAAAACAAACGCCAATAAGTCAAGAAAATTAAAAAAAACGATATTATTGACTTTACCTGGGCGCGAACGTCGACCACACAGATGGAAAGCGTAATGGTGATAAACATTGAACAGTACAGGCCGCTTGTAACACTTAAAAGGTTTAATTAATTTCATTCACTTAAGCATATCTAGAACTGCATTAATTTAATTAAAATAATCGATTTAAGTTAAATCCTTAGTTAACAACATGCAAACTTCTCGATTTCGCGTTAGATAGATATGAACCGGCTGCGATAGATTTGGGCGATTTTCCTAGAGTATCGTAGAGAGTATGGTTGAACCAGTAAGGATTGAACTCACTGTTTAATTGCAACTGATTTAGCGAGACATGATAGCAAACCATTACACCTCGTCGAATATAGATACTGAACAGAATATATATATATATATGTAAGCAAATATATGGATATAGATCCGACAGTATGAAGAAAAATATACTGAAAAAACAAACAAAAATCCTTATATGCAATTATGCTGTTTTAATGTTAATATAATGTCAACGTCGGACGTTTCGATCTAATGAACCATCTTCAGGACATATTCATAAAATATAATTAACATTATCAATTCAACATGGCAAAGTCTGTTTTATATACACAAAACCCTTTCATAAAGAAATAAAACAAAAAAATAAATTAATCTTCATAGACAATTTAACCTGACTGATTGAAAACATCTTCCGCTTTAAATTTAGACACCCCCACCTTACCCTGACTTAACATCTATGAAAGTGACTCTATGTTGATACATATCAATAGCAGCTAACACCCCTACCTATTTCAAATATCCACGATGGCTGTCACCATGGGAATTTTAGATTCCGATATAAAACACGTAAATTTCAGAAATAAGTTATTCCAAAAAAAATTTCGCTTGAAGATGAAACAGAGCTCACCTTAACTCAATTTAATTCTAATAATTATATTGAAGTTTTCGGCTCTTGTTTTTGAAACATGAGACTTCTTATGTAGCGTGTTGGAATCATATTTTTAAATATATAATTATATTTATGCTCTACTTTTGTATCGAGCACTATTTTTTAAAAATAATAACAAAAATACTAAAGAACCTTGGATTACTAACCTAAGCCGTTCTTTCCTATTTTCTATATATTTTCACACACACACACACACATATATATATATATATATAAATATATGTCAAGAAAGGGAAAGACTGATGAAGAGACTAAGATAGATAGACGAACATATGCATATATACATATGTGTGTGTCAAGAAAGAGAAAGAGTGATGAAGAGACTAAGATAGTTTGATAGATAGATAGATAGATAGCTATGAACAGATTAAATAGATACACTGATAGATAGATAGAGAGATAGAGAGAGAGATAGATAGATAGATACTGAACAGAAAAAGATAGATATGAACTGACTTATATATATATATATATATATATAATGTCAAGAAAGAGAAAGAGTGATGAAGAGAGTAAGATTGATAGATAGATAAATGAACATATATATAAATATATATATATATATTAGGTTGACGTAATAATGTCGTTTTTTGACGTTAAAAATACGTCAAAAAACGACATTATAACGTCATTATTTTTGCACCAACCTAATATATATATATGTGTGTGTGTATGTGTGTGTCAAGAAAGAGAAAGAGTCATGAAGAGACTAAGATAGTTTGATAGATAGATAGATAGATAGCTATGAACAGATTAAATAGATACACTGATAGAGAGATAGAGAGAGAGAGAGAGATACTGACCAGAAATAGATAGATATGAACTGACATATATATATATATATATATATATATATATATATATATATATATATATATATATATATATAATGTCAAGAAAGAGAAAGAGTGATGAAGAGAGTAAGATTGATAGATAGATAAATGAACATATATATAAATATATATATATATATATTAGGTTGGTGCAAAAATAATGACGTAATAATGTCGTTTTTTGACGTTAAAATATACGTCAAAAAACGACATTATAACGTCATTATTTTGCACAACCTAATATATATATGTGTGTGTGTGTGTCAAGAAAGAGAAAGAGTGATGAAGAGACTAAGATAGATAGATACTGAACAGAAATAGATAGATATGAACTGACTTTTATATATATATATATATAATGTCAAGAAAGAGAAAGAGTGATGAAGAGACTAAGATAGATAGATAGATGAACATATATATAAATATATATATATGTATTAGGTTGGTGCAAAAATAATGACGTGATAATGACGTTTTTTGACGTTAAAATATACGTCAAAAAACGACATTATAACGTCATTATTTTGCACCAACCTAATATATATATGTGTGTGTGTGTGTCAAGAAAGAGAAAGAGTGATGAAGAGACTAAGATAGATAGATACTGAACAGAAATAGATAGATATGAACTGACTTTTATATATATATATATATAATGTCAAGAAAGAGAAAGAGTGATGAAGAGACTAAGATAGATAGATAGATGAACATATATATAAATATATATATATGTATTAGGTTGGTGCAAAAATAATGACGTGATAATGTCGTTTTTTGACGTTAAAATATACGTCAAAAAACGACATTATTACGTCATTATTTTTGCACCAACCTAATATATATATATATATATGTGTGTGTGTGTCAAGAAAGAGAAAGGGTGATGAAGAGACCAAGATAGATAGATAGATAGATAGATAGATAGATAGATATGAACAACTTTACATGGATAGAGCTAGGTGAATATAAATAGACATAATCGATGCCTAACTTTGCAGTTTAGCGATTGTCTACTTTTTACCGATAAAGGTTACATAAAACCACGTTAGAAAATCTTATTATTTTCCCATCAATTCACCAAATAATTAGTATTGGGTAACGAGGAAAATTCATCATGGCTTCCAGTTGCTTGACATCGGCCCATATGCTTTGTGTACCTTATGAGGATGTAACGTACCACATAATTTTAATGATCGATTCGGCTTATTTCCCTTTGGTGGGGTGTCCGCTAATATTTGCTAGTCTGGCACAAGATCACAGATATAGAGCATTATGTGTGCCCTGAACTCTGTAGATATAAATATTAGTTTGGTGCAATAATAATGTCGTTTTCTCACATAGTAACATATGTGAGAAAACGACATTATTTTTGCACCAACCTTAATATTAGGTTGGTGCAAAAATATCGTCGTTTTCTCACATATCTTACTTTTATATATGATTTCTGAATTAATTCATTGGTATATATATATATATATATATATATATATATATATATATATATATATATATATATATATATATATCATTTTGAAGCGCGTTTTTCGCTCTATCGAATCGTGTTATTCGTTACCGTTCTCAATCTCTTCATTCATTTTTTTTTCGCAGGCTTTTCGACAGCATGGTCAAAATTCAGATCCGCACGATTTTCTTGTTCCAGTTCAAACTAGGCCGAAAAGCTGCCAAGACAGCTTGTGATATCAATGATGCGTTTGGCCCAGGAACCACTAACGAACGTGTGGCACAACGGTGGTTCAAGAAATTTCGCAATGGTGACGAGAGCCTCGAAGATGAAGACGGTCGCGGCCGGCCGGCCGACTGCGGTTGATAACGAACATTTGAAAGCCTTAATTGAAGTCGATCCTCGCAAAACCACACGGGAAGTTGCTGTTGAACTCGAGGTCGACCACTCAACAGTCGTTCGCCATTTAAAGCAAATAGGGAAGTCAAAAAAGTTGGATAAATGGATGAACGATAATCAAAAAAATCGTCAAAAACGACATTATTTTTACACCAACCTAATATAATCTTCTGTTTAAAGAGTTCCCTGACCGTTGTCCTGTGGCGTATTTCCTAAATTTGTCGATCATGGCTGACCACAATTTCCTGCCCCTTGTAAGTCATAATAAACTTTGTCATTCGTTTTTTTTTTCTCCTAAGTCCTGTTCCGCCATCTATTTACATAACTTCATTGATCAACTTATGCGTTCTTTTCCTCTTGTCCTCTATCTGTCCCGTGAGTATTAGATTCTCCAAGCCGTCCATCCTCATTATGTGCTCTAGAAATCCCAACTGTCTCTTCCTGATTTTAAGTTGCCATTTTGTTTCCATTTTCTCTAAAACCGCGTTGTTTTTCGGTCCATGATATCCTCATCATCCTTCTGTAGAACCGCACCGTTTGCTTCAAGACTCTTGTAATGTTATGTGGAGATCGTCCAACACTCACTGTCATACAAGAGAAGAGATATGACGTAGGAGCTTAGTATTTTTTTCCCTTGTCTCTAGCGAAATTTTCCTTTTTCTTAGTACCCTGCTTGGATTTAGAAGGCATCTTTGGATATCCCAATACGCCTTCGGATGTCAGTGTCGCTCTTTCCGATCTCTGTTAAAACACTTCCCAGATATTTAAATTTCAGCGTTTGTTTTTAATACCTTTGATTTGCAATTTGGGTTCATCCTTTTCATGCATTCTGTCTTCTTGCATTTGATGTTTAATTCTTTTTTTCTCTCGCTTTCCTTCGCTACCCCCTGTAGGAGGTTTTCTAGTTTCATTTCCATGTCTGCTACCAGCACTGTATCACTTCTATACCTTATACTGTTAAGATTGTGGCCGCCAAAAATAAATCCTGGTAGGACTTCTAGTTCTCTCAGAATCGCCCCGTTATATAGGCTGAATAAGTCCGGTGAGAAGACACATCCTTGTCGTACAACCCTTTCTATTCTTGTATATCTACTGAACTTCTTTTTCTATTCGTATGCATGGAGTTTGCTGCCAGTATAGGTTCTTGGCGCCCTTCGCAAATATGTCAAGATTACTGAGCAGTTCCAACAACGCCAAGCGAAAAAAAAAGAAAAAAATGTCATCGTTTTTTTTATGTAGTTTGTCTTTTTAAGCTTCTGGCCCGTGAAACTCTCTTCCAGATTCATGCTTTCCTATTAACTCCTTCTAGATGACATTTCCCTTCAAAGGTTGAGCGTTCATGTCTCTCCACAATTTCCTGTCTTTTGCAGCTCTTAGTAAATTTTTTCTTTTCGATAATTCTCCTGAACACCGTTCTGCCAACCATTTGGCCAAACTCGTTAAATAGGTTACCGGCTGCTTTCCTCTGTCTCTTTCGCTTTTAATGTCCTGTGAGTTTTAAATTTACTGAACCCTCTTTCCTTATTATGTGTCCTAGATGTGTCAGCTGTCAATTTGTCACCAAATACTATTTGGGTCTTAGTGGTTCATCACCTTGTTTGGAACGAATTGATTTTTAAATACTCTGTTAGAAAAAAATTAAAAATTTCACTCGTCTGCTCGGCCAGTGAATGCCAGATGTTTCCTTATAGGGAAAAAGCTAATATTACTGTTACCATTGTCTCTAGCCTCCATTTATACACAGTCACACTTTGTATGTTACCCACTGTTGGCCCTGTTTCTCTTTCTTTCAGTACGCCTTGTGTGTGATAATTTTTCCATACCTTCTTTCCTTATTAGATGTTCCAGAATTTTCAGCTGACATTACTGATTTCGAGTGAATCTTACTTTATAGTTACTGTTTTCTTTAAAAGATTTCCTCATTTTACTCAGATGTTCTCGCCATGATTTATTTTATAGCGATTTTCAGCTTGTAGATGGCCCAAGAGCCACTCGAGGTAGAGGTTTACAGAATAAGAGCAATAGATTATGCGGTTAAGTGTGGAAGATAACGGTTAACCCTAGACTTGAACAAGTCAAGAATGTAGTGATCACGGGTAAGCACTCTCAGGGGAATCGTTTCTGTTTGCGGGAAGAAGCTACTGATGTGGAACTTGGAGCTCACCAATGGAATACGAAGGGTGATTCGCTACAGCAGGTGGGTCTTAGTCGTGGAAGTTGGAACTAATTGAAGCAAGGAAATTAGTTCGTCTGATTACTTTCCGTGCAAACAGCGAGAAACCAGTGAGAGACTGGGGACATTTCGACTGTGTGAAAGGAGTTGCAGGGCGGAAAATAATTCATTACCTAGAAGGACGCGGATGCGCTTTTTTTTTTTTTTAGATTGTATCTAGAATGAAAAGTGAAAACTGGGCACCTTCTGCCGATATATGGCCGCAGTGATGTATTTTAGGACTGATTTGGCTCTTGCAAAAATATAGGGCGAAGAGCCAGGAACTTACTGGAATACGACAGCGAACAGACTCTTCTTCCAGCATTTTTAGCGATGGATTGTTATAAACTTGAAGTTTGTATTGAATAAGGCCCAATAGGTGTACAAAGCACGGAGCATCCCTGAGGAAACATCCATTCATTGTGTTTGGTGACAGCTCAGGGTCCGATCGGCGATGATCGATAGTAATGTAACCAGTCAGTTTTTCCCTTACTGAGTTAGCTCGGTGAAGACATCAGCTACCAATCTCTGGTCATCTACAGTTTTCCAGATGTGCACATAGACATCCACAAATGATAGAAGTATATTCTTAGATCATTTATCTAAAGTAACTAAAAAGGTTTAGTCCGAGAAGCGACCAGAGGGACGCTTGGGTTGATTGCTAGAGTCACAGCCGTAAACAAGTACCTTTAGATCGGTTTTAACAAAGTTGCGATCATGTATATTTCGATACATGACTGACGAGACAGACTTTTTTCCCCGCAGTAGGTTGCCATTTCTACCGCTGGTAGACCAGTTGCCATCCAAGGCTGTCCTACTATTTTACCCATAGCTAGGGGGAGATGAAAAGGATTCATACCTTTCCCAAGGGTATTAGCACGTAAGTGAATGTAAATGGATTTGACTGGAATTCGAACCCGGCTCTCTGGTTCCTCAATCCGAGCCGCTATCCATTACTCCACCGTCTCTCTTTCAGTCATGTGCCATGCGTGATACACGCTTAGGTGATCATGTATACAAGACGGACGAGGCAGATTTTTTTCCGCAGTAGGTTTCCATTTCTTTCTGTGGTAGACCATTTTCCATCCAAAGCAGGGCGGAAAATAATTAATTACCCAGAAGGACGCGGATGCGCTTTTTTTTTTTTTTTTTAGATTGTATCTAGATTGAAAAGTGAAGACTGGGCACCTTCTGCCGATATATGGCCGCAGTGATCCATTTTAGGACTGATTTGGCTCTTGCAAAAATATAGGGCGAAGAGCCAGGAACTTACTGGAATACGACAGCGAACAGACTCTTCTTCCAGCATTTTTAGCGATGGATTGTTATAAACTTGAAGTTTGTGTTGAATAAGACCTGTCCTGCTATTTTACCCATAGCTGGGGGAAGAAGAATAGGATTCATACCTTTCCCAGACTTTTTTCCCCGCAGTAGATTGCCATTTCTACCGCTGGTAGACCAGTTACCATCCAAGGATGTCCTACTGTTTTACCCATAGCTAGGGGGAGAAGAAAAGGATTCATACCTTTCCCAATGATATTAGCACGTAAGTGAATGCAAATGGATTTGACTGGAATTCGAACTCGGCTCTCCGATTCATTAATTCTTAGATGATCATGTATCTTTCCATACAAGACTGACGAGGCAGATTTTTTTCCCGCAGGAGGTTGGCATTTCTGTCTGTGGTAGACCAGCTGCCATCCAGGGCTATAGAACCTGTCCTACTATTTTACACATAAGATTCGTACGTAAGTTAATGTAATGGATTCGACTGTAATTCGAACTCGGCTCTCCGACTCCTTAACCCGGCTAACCATTACTTCACAGTTTCTCCTTGTTGCGTACTGGACATTTGCATCCCGGACAATTTCGTACCAGACATTTGCGTTCTTAGACAAATGCGTCCCTTGATAATTGCATATCTCTAATAATTTTTTGATGCTTTTAAAGGAAATTACCATATTTTTTTTAAAGCAGGTAGTAATCAAAGTTTTTAAAAGTAGGAATAAAAGAATAAAATAAAAAAAAATTAAAAGTTTTTTTTTTTTTTTTTAATACAATGACAGATTAACAATGTTGAAAGATCGCTCTACACATCACCAGTATGGTTTTCTTTTTTCAGCGTTTTGGTGATAATGGTAACTGTAATTTTTTTTGACCACAAATATTTTTATACCAGTGTTAGATTTTCGGAACTTAGCCATGGGTTCCAAATAAAAATATAATCTATAAAATCCAGAATCTTTTAGATGTTTGTGGTACGCACTGCTGGAGTGAACAGAAACTTCTAGCTTAATTTTCTCTTACTTTAAAAAAAAAAAATTCTCTTCTTTTTTTTTTTAATTATGGTAACTACCTTTCTACTTGGTTAGAGTAATTAAAGGTATTAGTATGCAAATTTCTATATTAAACCACTCCTTAAACCAGAATGGTAAATTCAGAAAAAATATCAAAGGTACCCAATTATCCAATGAAGCATTTATCTTGAAACGCAAATGTCAAATGACGGAATTGTCTGATATGCAATTGTCCTGGACGCAAATGTCAAATGACGCAATTGCCCGGTATGCAATTGTATTGGACGCAAATGTCAAATGACGCAATTGTCTGGTATACAATTGTCCTGGACGCAAATGTCAAATGATGGAATTGTCTGATATGCAATTGTCCTGGACGCAAATGTCAAATGACGCAATTGCCCCGTATGCAATTGTATTGGACGCAAATGTCAAATGACGCAATTGTCTGGTATACAATTGTCCTGGACGCAAATGTCAAATGACGGAATTGTCTGATATGAAATTGTCCTGGACGCAAATGTCAAATGACGCAATTGCCCGGCATGCAATTGTATTGGACGCAAATGTCAAATGACGAATTGCCTGGTATGCAATTGTCCTGGACGAAAATGTCAAATGACGGAATTGTCTGATATGCAATTGTCCTGGACGCAAATGTCAAATGACTCAATTGTCTGGTACGCAAATGTCCTGGACGCAAATGTCATATGACCCAATTGTCTGGTATGCAATTGTCCTGGAGGCAAATGTCAAATGACGCAATTGTCTGGTATACAATTGTCCTGGACGCTAATGTCAAATGACGCAATTCTCTGGTATGCAATTGTCTTGGAACGCAAATGTCAAATGACGCAATTCTCTGGTATGCAATTGTCCTGGACGCAACAGTGCTCCCACTATTTAGGCCCATTCGAAGCATTTGTCGGTAGAAGTAAATCTTCGTCTTTCAGACATATAGCAGTTCTGCACTTTCTCTTAATTCTTAACGATATTTTCCTTTCTCTTAATACTTTGCTTAGTTTCCGGAAGCCATCTTTCGCTATTTTGTTATTATTTTTTTTTAAAAATAGTGCTCGATACAAAAGTAGAGCATAAATATAATTGTTTATTTAAAAATATGATTATCTATTTAAAAATATGTTTATTATATTGAGGTTTTCGGCTCTTATGTAGCGTGTTGGAATCATATTTTTAAATAAATAATTATATATATATATATATATATATATATATATATATATATATATGGTATAAATAAAATGACAATTGGAAAAAAGATCTTAGATTTTGCCGACGCGTTTCGTCTTCCGACTTTTTCAAGGCAAAAATGAAATCGAAATGTTCTTGTTGTTATAGTTAAGATCTTTTTTCCAATTGTCATTTTATTTATACCAATCTGTCTTGTCCACAGAATTGATCTGGGAATTTAACTATATATATATATATATATATATATATATATATATATATATATATATATATATAACTATGAATCTAAAGAGCCAATTAAACCTACGTAGGTTTCACCTACACGGATCGTCAGGTGTATTGAACACTTTATATAGTTACATTTGCTTTACTCGTTTTGGGGTTTTTTTTTCTTTGGACTCTGAGCTGGAATCTTGGGTGATTGTTTTCCCCTCAATTGCATGTTCTTAGTCCTGTCTTTTTTTATCCCTTATTTTATCTTGGGTATTGGTTTGTTCATTTACAAGCCAAAACACCTAGGGTTTTTCCAAACGGGTATAACTATTCATATTATTATTACAATATATATATATATATATATATCTATATATATATATATATATATATATATATATATATATATATATATATATATGTATGTATGTATGTATATACATTTCACATATATACATGCACGTATAATTTCGACAGAGAGCCCTCTAACCGACAAATGCAACATTCCTCGGGGATTAAATAAACAGGGATTTGTGTTTACTCAGAGAGCATAATTTCCACGGGGTGGCCCGCATCCAACAGCATTCCTTGGAAGAGTAAGCCCCACTTCATTGTTTATTCCTCGTATCTTTGAAAAAGGCCACAGGCGTGTCCGAATATTCCGACTTTAAAATCGTTCTCTTCTTCATAAGGCTAATGTATAATAAATATCTGCAACTTTCTTTCCAATATTGTTATCATTTTCTTGACTTTTTATTCGGCAGGTCTTATTAACCGACTTGTTAAATCTACACACAAACACACAAACTCATATATATATATATATATATATATATATATATATATATATATATATATATATATATATATATAGC
>OZ010575.1:70921322-70941322 GCA_963932145.1 Acanthosepion lycidas | reverse complement strand
TGAACAAAGTAACTAATAAAAACAAAAAAAAAAACAGAATGTTCCGAGCACCTGGAATGTAGAGAGCAATTACTAGTTTTCCTATTGTCATTTTTATTCATAAATATTGTCTTCTCTACTGATTAACTCGGAGAAATTTTCATTTAATAAACTAACAGCAGAAATAAAAGCTTCAACATAATAACTATATATATTACGAAATGGACAAAGTCCGACAATTTATTTATTAAAGACATTTTTTATGTTTAACGTTCTTTTTATAGATACAAGTATTGAAGTAAATGCTCTGTTTATAATAAACAGTATTAAATAACATTTACCGGCCTGAATGTCCGAGAAATTTTCATAGAAAATATTCGTCCTTTGACAGGATTCGAACCTGCATCTTATACAGAACCGTCATTTACGCTGACGTGCCTTAACCGATCGGCCACCAAGGATCGTTCGGTAGGCAAGGTCGAATTTACTGCTTATAAACTTCAATCTTCCATGAATCTCGCACATTCATAACTGCTCATGGAGTATCAAATGTAAACAAATGACGTCATACATTAAGATCCTCATTTGCTTGTAAATCCTAGGTATTTTTGTTTAAATCAAGAATTTCCATTTGATAAGGACATTTTATTTGCAAAATGGTAAAAGGTATATGTTGTTTACACATCAGTCTACATCTTTGATAAGAAACGAATTCTTTTTAGAAAATCCAATATAATTTTTGGTTCAGTTTTTGCAAATAATTTTTTCATGTTCTTGATTGATTAATTGTTTTGTTTAACGGCATCTCAAACTTAGAGGTCACTTTATGCCGAAAATGATTTTGAGTGACTTTAAAAGTCAAAAACGTATAGCTGGCAACATTATGGTTTAAACAAAAAAAAAAACAAAAAAACGTATAGCTGGCAACATTGTTTCAAAAACGCATAGCTGGCAACATTTTTCCGAAAACATTATCTGAGACCTTGCTGCTGGATGTAGTTTATCACCGTACCCAGGACGCGGATGTAGTTTATCGTCATACCCAGGACGTTTAAAAACATATAGCTGGCAACACTATGGTTTCAAAAACGCACAGCTGGCAACATTGTTTTTCCGAAAACATTATCTGAGGCCTTGCTGTTGGATGTAGTTTATCGCCATACCCAGGACGCGGATGTAGTTTATCGTCATACCCAGGACGTACCCTTATTTTCTACAGAGAACAAATTATTGGTCACATACATTCAAAGGGTATAATAACCCGCATGTTAGAGCTAATGTTCTTTGACCACTCGGCTACAGAGTGACAAACCAAAACTGAATAGTGCCTTCAAACACAGATTTTTCTAAGACTCTTGAAATAGACATATAGGGTGACCCCCAAAAAACAGGAACTTTTTAACAATCCAATAAAACCAAGAATGATGGAAGAAAAATATTTTATTCATAGTAATTGAAACCTTAAAACATGCCATTTAAGAAACAATGATGGAATTTTCATTTTCTAAAAATTACGTCCTGTAGATGGCGTCCTCCTGTACGAATGCATTCTTGAAATCTGCTGTTGAGATTCCTCATTGACTGCTGCAACATCTCAGCTGGGATACTGTGAATTTCATCTTGAATTCTAAATGGCGAAATGTTTACTTGCTCAAGGTCACTGTCTCGCAGTGTTGCCTCTTGCTCATGTCTGGCAATAAGCACTTCAAAAATTCCCATTTTTGGGGGTCATCCTGTATATGCTCCGTTTTGTATCCTAACGTAAACAAAGAAATATGCAGAGAAAGTTCGATAGATTTTTTTTATTTATTAATTCTTCAGATTGTTATTACATAAACCTTATTTTTAGTGAATACTCATATTTAAGTAGACGTTCCATTTGTTATTAAACAGTGTATACAGTGGAGTAATGGATAGCGGCTCGGACTGAGGAATCGGAGAGCCGAGTTCGAATTTTATTCGAATCCATTACATTCACTTACGTGCTAATACCCTTGGGAAAGGTGTGAATCCTCTTCTTCTACCTCCAGCTATGGTTAAATATCAGGACAGAGTGGGTTCTATAGCCTTGGATGGCAACTGGTCTAGGAGAAGGAAAACTGAATTCAAAACCTGCAGATAGTCGTTTGGGGACCCTGTGGCACTTAGTGCACGAGGCTGTTTCATACTGGACGTAATCGTCAGGCCGTAATGTCGCCCTGACGATTGCGTCCAGCATGAAACAGCCTGCCGCCTCTGAGTGTTGACATTAATGTTCACTTTTTTTTTTTTTATATATATATATATATATATATATATATATATATATATATATATATATATATATATATATATATATATATATATATATATATATTAATTACAATTATTTTTTAAAAATATGATTATATCGCTACATAAGAGTTGTCATGCGTCAAAAACAAAAGCTCTGTTCTGTCCTCAAGCGAATTTTGGAATTCAATTTTCAATTCAAGAAAGACATTCGGATTACTAACACAAAAACAGCGAATGTCTTATATCGAGAATATTTAACATTGAAAAACATAAGGAAAAAATGAATTATTTTTAATAATATGTGGAAATCCCCGTCTTTTACCCGAAGACGGTCGCGAGACTAGAAACCCGTGTAGTAAAATTATGGAAAATAAAGCATAATATTCTTTTTTTTTAATTTCACACTACAGCCAAAAAGGTTTGCGGTACCTCTCTTCTCTTCTTTTTAATATACACACTTTTCTCTCGTTTGAACCACTATGAACACTTTCCTTTATATATATATATATATATATATATATATATATATATATATATATATATATATATATATCAATAAAGGTGCAATTAATTTACAAATTCATGAATTATTCATACATAAAACAAATACAAAGGTTAATGATTAAATGGCGAGAAATCCATCTTCGCGAACAATTCAATAATATACAAAAACCCCGAATCTGTTTATGAATGAAAAGATCCTGTTTTATAAATTTCCGTTGAATTAGATCTTTTTATTTTACAAGCTTTCGTCTGTTCCTACAGACATCCTCAGGTATGAAATAGATTGTGTTCTTGTTTTTACTCTCAGTAATAAGTGGACAAACGAAAACAGGGTTGTAATCCGAAAAATGCTATGAGAAATGTGTGTTATTGTTTTGGAACGTGCAGTCGCAACGCTGAGTTTGAATTTAAATTTTAAGGTTAAAGTTCTGCGTTTATGTACAAATGTAGTGATAAGAGAATTCTTTTTAACTGGTAAATTTTCCGTCAAAGTGGCATGAACTATATTGTTCAATAATTACAGTAATGTCGCACTTATTATCCGAAAGTTGCACTTGGATCAGTTATTTTAATTTCAATAAAGGTGCAATTAATTTACAAATTCATGAATTATTCATACATAAAACAAATACAAAGGTTAATGATTAAATGGCGAGAAATCCATCTTCGCGAACAATTCAATAATATACAAAAATCACGAATCTGTTTATGAATGAAAAGATCCTGTTTTATAAATTTACGTTGCATTAGATCTTTCGGGGTTTTTGTATATTATTGAATTGTTCATTCGCGAAGATGTATTTCTCGCCATTTAATCATTAACCTTTGTATTTATTTTATGTTTGAATAATTCATGAATATATATATATATATATATATATATATATATATATATATATATATATATAAGTAGATGTTACAGCTGTTCCAACGAGAGAAAAATGTATATTTTAAAGAGAAGAGAGAAGCCGCAAACGTTTTTGGTTTCAATGTGGATTTTAAAAATATATATTATACTTTATTTTCCATAATTTTGCTACACAGGTTTCGGGACTTTTGACCTTCATCAGGCGAAGAGTTGTTATTTACACATATAATTTAAAGGAATTCATTTTTTCCGAAGGTTTTCAGATGTTTGATCATTGTATTTTGTATGGTTAGGTATCGGAAAACACAAGGAAAAATTAATCGCTAGCACACATTACAAAAGCTGAGTATTGCGAGACAACAGGATTTCGTTGGTAACAACGAAAACAATACTGAGCTCTTACGTGACATCAGTCCTTCTTTACAGCAGCGAATTTTAGACGATTTCCTTAAAGATGAAAAAGAGACTCGAGGTGACGGAGATGTGGTTCTACAGAAGGATGCTAAGGATATCATGGACCGAGCGTATGAGCAATGATTAGGTCTTAGAGAGGATGCAAACAAGGAGGAGGCTTATACTTAACATTGGCTGGATTGCAAAAACAAAAAAAAAAGCTTTCAAAAATTTTTAAACTACCAGCATCTTTCATACATGAACATGTGTAGTCAGAACAAAGCTTGTCTGATGAAGTCCTAACGGATGAAATGCGTCACAAAACCTTTTTCAGATTTGTCATACATCTTTTATTTCAAAATTCTTCCTTCTTCATAAATATTTATATATCGTTATCCTATATATATATATATATATATATATATATATATATATATATATATATATATATATATATATATATATCGTACTGAATTCATAATGACATAAATAGAGAAATAGATAAGTAGACTAAAATAGGTGTGGATAAAAATACAGATGTGAACATACTAAATGAGATAGATAGATAGATAGATAGATAGATAGATACTGAAGAGAATGAGATAGATAGATAGATAGATACTGAAGAGAATGAGATAGATAGATAGATAGATAGATAGATAGATAGATAGATAGATACTGGAGAGAATGAGATAGATAGATAGATACTGAAGAGAATGAGATAGATAGATAGATAGATAGATAGATAGATAGATAGATTGATAGATACTGAAAAGAATGTGATAGATAGATAGATAGATAGATAGATAGATAGATTGATACTGAAAAGAATGTGATAGATAGATAGATAGATAGATAGATAAAAGAATGTAATAAATACTGAAAAGAATGTAATAGATAGATAGATAGATAGATAGATAGATAGATAGACAGATACATAGATAGATAGATAGATAGATACTGAAAAGAATGTGATAGATAGATAGATAGATAGATAGATAGATAGATAGTTTGGTTGAAGTAGAATGAGATAGATAGATAGATAGATAGTTTGCTTGAAGCAGAAAGATAGATAGATAGATAGTTTGCTTGAAGCAGAATGAGATAGATAGATAGATAGATAGATAGATAGATAGTTTGTTTGAAGCAGAATGAGATAGATAGATAGATAGTTTGTTTGAAGCAGAATGAGATAGATAGATAGATAGATAGATAGATAAATAGATAGATAGATAGATAGATTGGTTGAAGCAGAATGAGATAGATAGATAGATAGATAGATAGATAGATAGATAAAAGAATGTAATAGATAGATAGATAGATAGATAGATAGATAGATAGATAGATAGATAGATAGATAGATAGTTTGGTTAAAGCAGAATGAGATAGATAGATAGATCGATAGAAAGAAAGAAACAGTGTTACGTAAAGAAATTGTCACTGACAATTTCTCCAGTCACCAACTAACCATCTGATGATCGATTAATGTCGCCCCAAAACACGTAAATAATTACCTGATTTCAAATCTTGTTATATCTATTTACTGGCTTCATTTTATAACTGGCCATTCGGGCTACATCCGCACAAGCATGGAGTGACGTGTACTTAGTCATGTGATTCCGTCACGTGACGCATCTTTCTTTAATCCCGCCCTCTTACCGGCTCGTAAGATTTGTAATGTCTTTCTTCAGTTACTTTACCTGGTTGCTTTTAAGGTGTTACACCCCCGCCCATTCCAAATCAGCTCCAAGAGATCTTCATCAGTTCTAGTAGCAGACAGTTTCTCCAACGTTTTCTTTTTCACCCACCCTGCGTACTCTTCTTCTACATCTGCGAGCATCGAGATAAATATGATATAATTTGTGGTATAAAATGTATGGAAGGCATGGAATAGATTGCAGACAATTCTTAATAATAATTGGTTATATTAGCCGTCTCCTTATAAGGAAACATTTGGCATTCATTTGTTCAATCACTCCAGTGCTACTTTCGGTTGAAATTTATACAATTTTTCTCTTAAAACAATTTTCTTTCCAGTATTGAACGAGCGCTTTCTATAGAGTTGAATTCAGTTGACTTCGTTTTTTTTTTTTTTTTTTTTTTTTTTTTTTTTTTTTTTTTTTAAATATTATCGTTGAAAGTTTGAATGACTACTACACGACTACAATCGTTACTGACGTCATTCTCCCGCTACTTTATTACTGGAGAGAATGGCTAACACTCGTTAGTAAACTGATGTTTTTTTTTTCTTCCATATTTCTAGGCATAACATATAAACATTCAGTAAAATAACGAAACAAATAAAAACACAGACATAAAATACAAATAAATAAATGAGTTGAAATTAATTAAAGTTTAATTTCCGTTATGATATAAGTGAAGCAAAAAAAAAAAAAAAGCCTTCAGCTGGTGAACGTGATTCAGGTTTTGTTTCGCTTACGTAAACCTTGTTCATTTGAAATATTTCTGTTCGTGATAGCGTCAGTCTGTCGAAGAAAAGTTGTCAAATTCAACTTTGCAACAAACTCAAAAATACAGCCCAGAACTCTTTACTAATTATGCCACGGGAGACCCTCTGACAATGTCAATCTAAACTATTTAGGAAATAGTGGAATTGGCTTAAATAAGTTTCCCTGATTGAAAATGGAAAGGCCGGTTCGGCAACTTGTCGGGAGGTAAATTTTCTTTAGAAAAACTGTCCAACATCTGGACATCTTTTAGTATTATTGTTTCTGTCTTTATATACTCCCGAAACTAAAGACACCATACGAAACTTCGAACAGCTGATGATAAAACATAATAGACACTCGTTGTCTGTTAATAATGACCTGCTGACCCAATAAACTATATATATATATATATTTCTTTTTGAATTTGTAGGTCTGATGAATTGGATCGTATTTACGATTCCAATGGAATAAATTATGACCATGGAATATTAGTGTTTAAGCCTTTTTATTATATCCTTACTCTGTCCTGGACATTGAGTTCTACCTGGATTTTATCCTCTCGGAAATTTTTTATTCTAAATATACATGTGTATATATGCACCTGTGGATTTTGCATATATATGTATATTTACCACTAATATTATCTATATATATATATATATATAAAGCAAAATTTATTGATACTTCAGATACAGTGCTCAATGGTAGGGTATAAAAATATATATAAAAAGCAAAATATATGAAAAGCAGTACTTAAGTGTCACTTCCGGCTGCATAGTGTGTAAATTCCTCTCTTGAGCGGTGTACACATTCAGATACTTACCTGCCCCAGGGCTCCGTCCCTGTCCTGGTGGTATCACGGCTATGACTAGCTTGGACCGGCTCTGACCAGCGTGGACCAGTTATGACAAGCCAAGACCAGCTATGACTTGCTTAGACCAGATTGGACAAGATATGGCCAGCTTAGACCAGCGGCCCGAGTGAGAACACTCGGGTCACAACGTTAAAAACTGACCTTGTGTCACAAATCTGACTCAATGTCAAGTAAATCTCACTGCCGGCCGCGACTAAATGTTTCATGTGGACGTAAAGGTTGAAATTTTACTCTCAATCAGGCGGTAATAATAATCTAATACTAATATTTTGATCAGTATTTTATTATTATTGATATCCTATATATTAGGTTGGTGCAAAAATAATGACGTAATAATGTCGTTTTTTGACGTAACGTCAAAAAATGACATTATTACGTCATTATATATATTAGGCTGGTGCACACATAATGACGTAATAATGTCGTTTTTCGACGTTAAAAAATACGTGAAAAAACGACATTATTACGTCATTATTTTTGCACCAACCTAATATATATATATATATATATATATATATATATATATATATATATTAGGTTGGTGCAAAAATAATGACGTAATAATGTCGTTTTTGACGTTAAAAAACACGTCAAAAAACGACATTATTACGTCATTATTTTTGCACCAACCTAATATTATGTGTATATTATTAAACGGATCATAGTATCTAAATATTATTTTTACAAGACGGGAGAGTCCATTATACATAAAATAGGGAGTTACTTCTCAATCACTCTGTGTAATAGCCCAATTCTCTGTCCACATTGCTCACCGGAAATCACTGCCTTGGAATTCTTTCTACGGGGCCGTGTTAAAGATATCGTGTATCAAATAAACAGAAAAGAAATAGGTACTGTTAAATGAACCCTTAAAATTTCCAGAATGATGTATTTGAAGAGATAGTCCAATTCCCTGGCCACATCCACCACCGGATATCACTCCCCTGGAATTCTTTCTGTGGGGTCGTGTTAAAGGGTGTACATAAAGTTACTTACAATATATATATATATATATATATATATATATATATATATATATATATATATATATATATATATATATATATATATATATATATTATTTATTTAAATATATGATTCCAACACGCTACATGGAACAGAGCTTACTTTAATTCAATTTAATTTAAATAATTATATGTAGCGTGTTGGAATACTATTCTTAAATAAATAATTATATTTATGATTTGATTTTGTATCGAGCATTATTTTTAAAAAATAATAACAAAAATACTAAAGAACTTTGGATTATTTACCTAACCAATGTTGTCGGCATTAAATAACACATTGAGGTTGATCTGCGGTAAAACAAAATAAACCAAACCAATCTAAACCAAAGAATACATATTCTATTCATACGAATCTATCCTAAAAATGTTGTCGGTATTAAATAACCCATTGAGGTTGATATGCCGTAAAACAAAATAAACCAAACCAATCTAAACCAAAGAATACATATTCTATTCATACGAATCTATCCTAAAAATGTTGTCGGCATTAAATAACCCATTGAGGTTGATATGCCTTAAAACAAAATAAACCAAACCAATCTAAAGCAAAGAATACATATTCTATTCATACGAATCTATCCTAAAAATGTTGTCGGCATTAAATAACCCATTGAGGTTGATATGCCTTACAACAAAATAAACCAAACCAATCTAAAGCAAAGAATACATATTCTATTCATACGAATATATCCTAAAAATATCGTCGGCATTAAATAACCCATTGAGGTTGATATGCCGTAAAACAAAATAAACCAAACCAATCTAAACCAAAGAATACATATTCTATTCATACGAATCTATCCTAAAAATGTTGTCGGCATTAAATAACCCATTGAGCTCGATATGCCGTAAAACAAAATACACCAAATCAATCTAAACCAAAAAATACATATTCTATTGATACGCATCTATCCTAAAAATGTTGTCGGCATTAAATAACCCATTGAGGTTGATATGCCGTAAAAGAAAATAAGCCAAACCAATCTAAACCAAAGAATACATATTCTATTCATACGAATCTATCCTAAAAATGTCGGCATTAAATAACCCATTGAGGTTGATATGCCGTAAAACAAAATAAACCAAACCAATCTAAAGCAAAGAATACATATTCTATTCATACGAATATATCCTAAAAATATCGTCGGCATTAAATAACCCATTGAGGTTGATATCCCGTAAAACAAAATAAACCAAATCAATCTAAACCAAAGAATACACATTCTATTGATACGAATCTATCCTAAAAATGTTGTCGGCATTAAATAACCCATTGAGGTTGATATGCCTTAAAAGAAAATAAACCAAACCAATCTAAACCAAAGAATACATATTCTATTCATACGAATATATCCTAAAAATGTTGTCGGTATTAAATAACCAATTGAGCTTGATATGCCGAAAAACAAAATAAACCAAACCAATCGAAACCAAAGAATACATATTCTATTCATACGAATCTATCCTAAAAATTTTATCAGCATTAAATAACCCGTTGAGGTTGATATGCTGTAAAACAAAATAAACCAAACCAATACACACACACATATATATATATATACATATATATATATATATATATATATATATATATATATATATATATATATATATATATATGCGAATATTTCATCATCGAACAGATACGCCCACGTATTATAGTTGGCATTTGTTTCTTTTTATTCTTTTCTTTTTCGATTTCCGAGACGTGAAAATACTGCCAAAAATACAAACGCGAATAATAAATTATGAAAACAATTGTTTTATTTAAACAGTCAATGAGAGTGTATTATCATATCGCGTCATGTATACGAGCGCTGGTTCAACAAATCCTGTATGTATTAGGTTGGTGCAAAAATAATGACGTAATAATGTCGGTTTTTGACGTATTTTTAACGTCAAAAAACGACATTATGACGTATTTATTTTTGCTCCAACCCAATAGTTATTAGTGGAATATAGTCTTGTCACGGGATAATATTTCTTAGATTGTATTTGACAATCGTAATAAGTGTATTTAAGATTTTGTTGAGAAATAAATATATCAGCCACAAAGATGTGAACGACTTCTTTTATGGGCCGCGTATCTTCAGGACGGAGGCGATCACCCTAGGGATTGTAGTTCTCAATATGTTTTGACCTTTCGCTACTTCTCACAGACCCTGTTCTGTCACCCACTTGCTTAAGCCCGCTAAGTATGTCACGCATTCGTTTCCCTTGTCTGTCTTTCTCTCTATCCGCCGTGAAAGTATCAGATTCTCCAAGCCCTCCTTTCTCATTACATGTCCCAGACATATCAACTGCCTCTTCCAGATATTAAGTATAAGCTTTCTCTTGATTTGCATCATCTCCGAAACCTCATCGTTGCACACATGTTCGGTCTATGGAATCCTTACCATCCTTCTGTAGAACCATACCCCCGTTGACTTGAGTCTCGTCTTCGTCTTTGAGGAGACCGTCCAACATTCGCTGCTGTAAAGGAGGACAGATATCACGTAGCAGTTTAATAGTATTTTCTTTTTTACCAACGAAATCTTCCTGTTTCATAATACTCTGCTAAGTTTTTGGAATACCTTTTGGCCATCCCAATATGACTCCGGATCTCAGCGTCGAACTTACCGTCCTCTGTCAGAACACTTCCCAGATATTTAAATTTCCGCAGCTGCTTGATTTTAGCGAACCCGACCTGTGAATCGCATTTGGGGCTCATTTTTTTTTTTTTTTTTTTTTTTTGACAGGTGACCATGCATTCTGTCTTCGTGTAGGTGATGCTTAGTCCTTTCTTCGCGCTCTCCTTGGCTACCTTCTGTAGGAAGTTTTGTAATTTCCTTTGCCGTTTTTTTCTATCAGCACTATGTCATCTGCGTATTTTATTTTGTTAAGATTGTGGCCGCCAGTAATAAATCCCGGTACGGTTTCCAATTCTCTCAGAATTGCCTTGCTGTATAGATTGAATAAGTCTGGTGAGAAGACACATCCTTGCCTTATGTCCCCTGTCTATTTTTGTATATCTTCTGAACTCATTTTTTTAATATTATCCAGGTGGTTTGCTTCCAGTAGGTTTGATTGTTCTAATGTCTTCCCTTAATATTCCAAGTTTGCTGAGCAATACCGACAGACCTTTGGGGTGTTCTTTGTCGAACACCCTCGCGTAGGTTATAAAACACAGGTGTGCATACTTCTGCATTTTTATTGCTCTTTCTGATAACATTCTGAGCATGAATATCGCATTCCTTGCTCTAATGTCTTTAATGAACCGGCACTGTTCTTGTCCTATCTCCGGCCTGATTCTGCTGCGCGCTTTACTCATCAGAATACAGATGAGTTTTGTTCTGTGGCTTATTAGGCTGATTGTTCATTGGAATTTCAGAATTGCGACGAGGTATAAGTCCGGTGAGAAGACACATCATTGCCTTACGCCCCTTTCTATCTTTGTATATCTGTTGAACTCATTTTTTTTTATCTTTATACAGGCGCTTTTCTGCTGCCAGTAGAGGTTTTTTGATTATTTTAATGCCATTATCGAATATGTCAAGCTGGTTGAGTAATTCCAACAGATCTTTGGGGGGTTCTTCGACGAACGTAGTCTATAAAACACACAGGTGTATGTTCTTCTGCATTTGTATTGCTCTTTCAACAAATGCAGAAGGACATGGGAAAGAGGGAGAACCGATTGCAACGGCTGACATACTTAGCGGGCTTAAGCAAAAGGATGACAAAACAGGATCTGGGAGAAGTTATTGAGATCTACAAGGGATAGAAGGAAGTGGAGAGCCATGATCGCCTACGACCTGAAAGGACATGGCGCATAAAAGATGACTTCTTGTTTCTTTCTGATTTTTTCTTCGCAATAAGCGCTTGTTTTTAGCCACATATGAACTTGGGAGTCATTTCTTTCTTTCTTTCTTTCTTTCTTTCTTTCTTTCTCAATAATCCCTTCTGTCTTTCTTTTTTTCTTTCCTTCTTTCTTTCTTTCTTTTGTAAGTCTTTACTCTTTCCATCTGTTTTATTCTTTTTCCTCTATTTAATTTTAAGTTTAATATCTATCTATCTATCTATCTATCTATCTATGTAAAACGCTTCAATATCTATCTATCTATCTATCTATCTATCTATCTAAAACGCTTCAATATCTATCTATCTATCTATCTATCTATCTATGTAAAACGCTTCAATATCTATCTAACTATCTATCTATCTATCTATGTAAAAAGCTTCAATATCTATCTAACTATGTATCTATCTATGTAAAAGTCTTCAATATCTATCTATCTATTTAAAGCTCTTCAATATCTATCTATCTATCTATCTCATTCTCTCCATTATCTATCTATCTATCTATCTATATATATATATATATATATATATATATATATATATATATAGTTTATGCAAAAATAGGTAATCCGTATGGGTAGACCCAAGGAGGACGATATCCATAGAGCTCAATGTAAATTCAGAGCAAATATGTTTGAATAAAAACAGACCACTTTAAGGTTCCATGTAATAAGTTATTTCACCACAACCCTTTTAAAGGGATCTGGATCATCAGACTTTAGTGTCTTACTATGGTAGAGCACATTGACGAGTTGGGGGAAAGAGAAAATAAATTTAAAGATTTAAAAAAAAGGAAAAAAAAAAAGAAAAGGAAAATGTAAATGGGTTTTTGCTAGAGCGAAACTATACTCACACGAGGCAGCCAGTGGTTGTCCGCGTTCTTCCTCATGATGGTAACTGAATGTACGGCTTACCTTATATCCAAGCGTCGACCTGGGGGGGGGGGTCAACGACCAATCCTCCGCCCTCACCAAATAGTGGGCTTGGAAGTAAAGTCTGATGATCCAGAGCCCTTTAAAAGGGTTGTGGTGAAATAACTTATTACATGGAACCTTAAAATGATCTGTTTTTATTCAATATATATATATATAGATAGATAGATAGATAGATAGATAGATAGATAGATATAATGATATAAATAGTTATACACGTTTGGAAAAAAAACTTAGGTATCTTGGCTTGCAATTGAACAAACCAATGGCCAATGGAAAATAAGGGACAAAAAAGAAAGAACTAAGATCATGCATTTGTGGCTAAATCAATCGTCCATAATTCAAGCTCAGAGTCCAAAGAAAAAAAGTTTGTTTTTCTCAGGTTTTCAGATAAGACGTTTAACCATCTTGACACCATTTGTCGTAAGAATCACTGAAAAACCCTATGATTAATTCAGCTAGAAAGACAACAGATTAAAATCATTTTGTGTTTGCCCCATTATGTCTTCCCAAACTAAGCAATGGTCAGTCGAAAAAAATATAATATATAGTGTTATAAAAACTTCGGAGAATTCCATTAAGATTCCTTCTTTAATCATTTCTAAGTGTTATGCTGTAGCGAACTTTTTTTTTTCTTCCACTGAATGAATTCGAATCTTCGTCGCCACTTGTTATGGTCCGGTTCCTTGTACCACGGTGATAGTCTAAGGTAGAACCAATAAAGAAGAACTCGAACACAGGTATGGAATAACACAGATATATTACGAACAGGAATATATACAAAGAAGAAGAAAGGGTTAGTACAAACAATCAGGTTTAGTAGAGAAAAGAATGTAGTCTCGACCAGTATCTCTATTCCAATGTCTTGCAATAATTGCCTGAAGGTGACTCTGTTTCGGACTGCCTCTGACTCGACTCTTGACTCGACTTGAACTACTGACTCGAGTTAAACTACTGACTATATTTAGTCACCCCCTACATGGGCATCATGTGGCACAAGGCCGGTTTAACGTGGGATCTCCGAGCCCGTGGGATCTCCGAGCCCGTGGGATCTCCGAGCCCGTGGGATCTCCGAGCCCGTGGGCTCGGCCAAAAATATGCCCATTGAACACGTATAAACGGGTTCAGGGTCGGTTTACCTCCCCGAAAGAGAATCCGCCCTTCGGCGTAGCCTCCTTCGGGTTCCTCCCCGCCTGAAGGCAGAGAATTCAACCGATCAGCCGGTCGACCGAGATCGACTTAAACGACTGACAATATTCAGTAACACCCACCCACTGTTATTTAATGTCGGATCTCCGAGCCCGTCGGCTCGGGCCCAAAATATGCTCATTGAACCCGTATAAACGGGTTCAGGGTCGGTTTACCTCTCCGAAAGAGACTGTGGCCTTCGGCATAGCCTCGTTCCGGTTCCTCCCCGCCCGAAGGCAGAGAGTTCAATCGAACAGCCGGTCAAGACTTGAACGACTGACGATATTCAGTCACCCACCCCCACGAGTACCTCATGTGGCACAAGGCCTTTTTAACGTGGGCTCTCCGAACCCGTGGACTCGGTCAAAAATATGCCCACTGAACCCGTATAAAAAGGTTCAGGGTCGGTTTACCTCCCCGAAAGAGAATCCGCCCTTCGGCGTAGCCTCTTTCGCGTTCCTCCCCGCCCTTAAGAGAGTTCAACCGATCTGTCTTTCAAGAGTTGAGCGACGGACTCCTTGTCTACTCCTGATGCGCAGTATATATTAATTATGAGTCCATTATTATTATGATCTGGGTATCTGAGAATATATATATATATATATATATATATATATATATATATATATATATATAGATAGATAGATAGATAGATAGATAGATATTAGGTTGGTGCAAAAATAATGACGTAATAATGTCGTTTTTTGACGTTAAAAATACGTCAAAAACCGACATTATTACGTCATTATTTTTGCACCAACCTAATACATACGAGATTTGTTGAACCAGCGCTCGTATACATGACGTGATATGATAATACACTCTCATTGAATAATGACGTAATAATGTCGTTTTTTGACGTTAAAAATACGTCAAAAACCGACATTATTACGTCATTATTTTTGCACCAACATAATACATACCGGATTTGTTGAACCAGCGCTCGTATACATGACGTGATATGATAATACACTCTCATTGAATAATGACGTAATAATGTCGTTTTTTGACGTTAAAAATAGGTCAAAAACCGACATTATTACGTCATTATTTTTGCACCAACCTAATACATACCAGATTTGTTGAACCAGCGCTCGTATACATGACGTGATATGATAATACACTCTCATTGAATAATGACGTAATAATGTCGTTTTTTGACGTTAAAAATACGTCAAAAACCGACATTATTACGTCATTATTTTTGCACCAACCTAATACATACCAGATTTGTTGAACCAGCGCTCGTATACATGACGTGATATGATAATACACTCTCATTGAATAATGACGTAATAATGTCGTTTTTTGACGTTAAAAAATACGTCAAAAACGACATTATTACGTCATTATTTTTGCAACAACCTAATAGATAAATGAGTGTGTGTGTGTGTGTGTGTGTGTGTGTGTGTGTGTGTGTGTGTGAGTGCAGTTATATAGAAAAATAGGAAAGAACACTTCAGGTAAATAAGCCGAGGTTCTTTAGTATTTTTGCTTTTATTTTTATTTTTATTTATTTTATTTTTATTTATTTTATTTTTATTTATTTTTTGTTTCTATTTTTAAAAACAGTGCTCAATTCAAAAGTAGAGCCTAAATGATCATTATATTTATTTTTGTAAAAATATGATTCCTTCGCCACATATGAGTTCTCCTGTTTCAAAAGACACTGTGCGTATAGGACCGTCATCATTCACTTTGAAACGGACACGCCGTCGCTGCCTTGGCTTGGCCTCTTACCGAGGGTGACTGATATGTTGATACAAATTGTTAACCCTTACGACCCCTATTGGACTGGTCGCTTCAGCCGTTTCCATAGTAATTAATTCTACGAATAAATCTGCTTATAAAGATGCGTAAACTTCAAGATTAGTTATTCCAACAATTTCGCTGAGCTTGATTCTTTAATTCAATTTAATTTTAACAATTATATTGAAGATTTTGGTGTTTGTTTTTGAGACATGAGAACTCTTATGTAGCGAAGGAATCATATTTAAAAAAAAGAAAAACAAACATAATTATAATATATATATATATATATATATATATATATATATATATATATATATATATATATACGGCCTCCCAAAAATTTATTCCGGTCGATCACTCAGAAGAGAAAGCGCGAATTTGTAAAACAATGATTACTACTGCTAATGCAGCAAAGCTCAGCCCTGATTTGAATCTTCTTGGTGATTGGCGTGTTTATTCACATAAAAGGTACTTAAAAATTCGCCTTCCTTTCTACCGGACGCTGATGGGTAAAATCTCCGACGGATGCTGAGACGGGGTTCGATCCCGGGTTGAGGCAATCGGATGTCTGGCTACACCGATGAGCTGTGGTACAGCGAAATAGTGTGTGAATATATATATATATATATATATATATATATATATATATATATATATATATATATATATATATATATATATATATACAATTTTCATATATTTTATTAATATATTATATATGCGCGGTACTTATTAGAAAGCGCTCAATATCAGTGATAGAGCTAACATATTTAGTTGGAGCTTAGTTTGAGTTAGTGACCCTCGGTTTGTCCGACGATCGCAGAAAGCGTGAAACACAGGGTCACAAACTCACATCACTCCAACTATATATATATATATATATATATATATATATATATATATATATACCTACTATCTATCTATTTATCTCACTCATTCTTTCTCTCTTTCTCTCTCTCTCTCTATATATATATATATACACCTACAATCTATCTATTTATCTCTCTCATTCTCTCTCTCTCTATATATATATATATATATACCTACTATCTACCTATTTATCTTTCTCATTCTCTCTGTCTTTCTCTCTCTCTCTCTCTCTCTCTATATATATATATATATATATATATATATATGTGTGTGTGTGTGTGTGTGTGTGTGTGTATAAGGTTGTTCGGAGTTCATGAAATAATCAAAACAAATTGGAAAAATTTGGCAAGATCGGAACAAGACCAAACTTTCAGAATGTCAGAGAAAAAAAAAAAAAAAAAAAGAGAGAGGTCTGAGAATAATTACAAACGGAAATAAGCAAGAAAATTGGATCTAGCAGGAAGAAGATCTTTTCATTTTTTTAAAATTCGCTTTTGACGTGAGAATATCTAAAGAGTTGAACTCAAGTAAACTGTGAGATGTTTTCAAATATTGAAATTCTCCCAGCACAAAGCTCGAGAGATATTCAAGATAGATGGTTCCAGTAGACATGGCCATTGATTAATGAGTTGTATGACTTGATATGATAGAAAGTGTGTGAAGAGATGCTAGATAGGTAAGGACTGACCCTTGATAGGAATTCGTTAAGACTGAAGTGTTCAGGGAATACATCAACCAGGCGTCTATTTCAGAAAATGGCGGTTTCTTGGGTGGGTGTCGTGTTAGAAGTTGTCTCAGCGGAGATTGTTTTCTTACATTTGGAAAACGTAGAAAACAATGATGGCCCGGTTACGTTTTTTTTTTTAAGCGTTTCACCCCAAGCAAGGCGGGAAGCCACTAGGACGCAAGGGGTTACAGAAGATTTGGAGCAAGAGCAGATAGGAGTGATAGAGGAAACAATGAGGAGAAGGATAGTGGATAGATCAAGGCAACTGGAGATATCGATTGACATTACATTTGAATAGCTGGAGATTATAACTCACAGGGAAACAGGAATAGGGAAGGGAGTTCCACAGGCGAGAGGCGAGAGACATGAAGCTATTCGAGTAGAAGAGGCGGCTACATTTAGTAGTTTCGACAGTGAAAGGGTGAGAGCGGGATGCCAGCCTCGTAGGGCGCTTGAAATCATGAAGTCTGGGAACCAGCGAATGCAGCTCCTCGGAGCAATTGCCATGAAAGTATTTGTAAAAAAGACAGAGGGTGGCAACGTCAACGTCTGTGAGATAGCGACTGTAAACGAGATGCCAGATCAGGGCCAATTACATTGCATATCTTCCTCTGGATCTTATCAAGAACCCCGAAGGAAATAGAAGCTGCCCCAGACTATATATGGCAGCAATACTCCATGCAAGGGCGAATTGTTGATTTGTAGATTTGAAGGATCGATTCCGGGGAGAAAAATTTCCTGGCGCGGCACAGGGAGCCAACTTTCCTTGCGGTGGACGAAGCAATCGACTCAATGTATTTGTTCCATCTCAGGTCAGCAGTCAACGTGAGACCGAGCACCCGCAGAGAGGTGCTCTCGAGAAGTTGAGCGGCAGACATTCTAATGGAGGGCAGGGAAGGAAAGAATATGGCCTGTCCTCGCTTAATTCGTTGAACTAAAGAATGTCGCTCATTTGAATATTTAACATGGCTGTAACGAATTAAAAATTATTGCGAGATAATAAAAAGTTGTAGTTAAAATAGTTAAAATTAAATTAAACCGAGTTCGAATTCTAGTCGAGTTTATTACATTCAGTTACGGACCCATGGGTTAAACTATGAATCGATCTCTCCCTGTGCACATCTGTTGGTAAAATAACAGGATAGACTGTGTCCTATAGCCGCTCTAAGAGAAGGTAACTCAGAATTCAAATCAACAGCTACCTTGTAGTTCCAGCCTCTTACCAAACAAATCCACTTCTGAAATGAAGAACGGAGTAACTCCAACATCCTCGGAGCAAAAGGAACCGGCAAATCCACTTCACTATTCTGCCTTGAATGTCACTATGAACTACAATTGTTAGATGGAGAGAGTGGTGATCATAGCATCGGCGCAAAAATGTGTTAACGGAATAAAAGAACTAACGAACTTTTTGTATATTTAGAAAGATATTAATTTTGGGGTAGCTTCTTAAACACGTGATGTATATAACGTTTATATATGCTCTAAAGATTGTCCCAAAACACCCACTGTCTATAAAATGCTTCTGTGGCACGCGGCTGAAATAGCCTCTGACGATTAAGTCCAATTTCAATCGGGAGAATGTACAAAAGCGGACGAGTATCGGCGCATAAACAGTTGCTTAGTGAAAATAGATCTCAAATCACCTCAGTTCGTCTATGGGAAGGAAACACTGAATTCAAACCAACTTCCGCCTTCTAGGCGCTGTCTCTTAAGGCAAAAGGCTAGAAGAAGTTTACTTCGAAAACAAACCTACCTCTGAGAGGAAGGACGGGGTATCCATAACATCCCCGAAGCAACCTATTGCACTATAGTATCCTTGGATGTCACCAAAATATTCGGACATCTTTTACGAATTTGTGTTTGTTTTTACGCATTTCCCTTCAAACAAGACGTGAGTGACACTAGTAAGCAAGGGACTACAGAGAGCGAAAGAAAGAGAAAGGCCAGTGTATAGGGATGATTGAGGAAAGGATAAAAAGATGAACGGGGATCAAGGCATCAGAAGATGTCGATTGGCATTACATTTAAATTTTTGAAGATTATAATTATCATTGAAGCAAGGAAGAGGAAGGGAGGTCCACTGTCGGGAAGTGCGAGGAGTAGAAGCTGTTGGAGTAGAAGGGGCGGTTATGTACAGAAGACAAAAAGATTATATGACACCCCAAAAAAGAAATTAAATAAAAAACTTAATCTCAGTACCTTGTCTGTCAGTTGGCTTTAATGAATCTTGTATAAAAGAGGGACTGCTGCCTAAATACACACACACACACAGACACACATATATATATACAAACACACATACATATATATACAAACACACA
>OZ010575.1:70858822-70918822 GCA_963932145.1 Acanthosepion lycidas | reverse complement strand
TTTACGTAGTCCTGTGAAGTTTTGTTGAAATCGGTTGAAAAATGTAGGACATCCGATCCAATATATAAACGTACAGACACACACACAACCTGGGTTTAATAATAAGTATGATATATATATATATATATATATATATATATATATATATATAGATAGATATATAGATATATATATATATATATATGGAGGATTGAGGAAAAGACAAAAGATGAACGAATGTCAAGGAGATAGAAAATGACGATTGACGTTTCTTTCAAATTTGTGTGTGTGTCTCTTTCATAGACGTTCTTTATTATGATTTCTTTTTTTTCTTTTTTTTTTAAATACAATTTTCAAGAAATATTTTCTTATTTTTGTTAAGTCGTCTTCGAATGCCTAAAAATTCATTAAAATATAACTTAAGTATCTCATTGTTCGTGCCAATAAAGTGGCATCAATAACTTTGGCAAATATTGTTTGGCGCCATTGAATGTATTTGATGTTTTAGTGTGTTTGGGACCCATTTTTTTTTTTTAACGTCAAAAAACGACATTATAACGTCATTATTTTTGCACCAACTTAATAATAAATCTTCTTATTTCTCAAGTGTGATATTATTTGCCGGGGATTTTGTTCTAGTAATACGATGCCTCTCCCACCCGCAAGTAAACAATAATGAATCAGTGCGACGCAGTCGACTTCGGCGCACGTTAGGTGTAGAAAAATAGTAGGAAGATTATGTTGCGTCAGTCTTTAACATATGCTCGGCCCAACTGACTTGGAAATCATCGTGGGATTTCTATCCGAGGTCAAGTCAATTAGATTTGACAGTTTGTTCCTTGTAATTTGCGTTGTGCGTTGAGCACAAATTTTCTCACAGACGGTGTTCAACTGACTCTAATATAGTGTGCAATCGCTAAAATCAAAAACAAATAACGCGCATGCGCGAAATTAAAAATATAAAATGGCGATAATTTCCCTATTGCACCTTATAATTTAATATACAAATCTAAAATAGATACCTGTGAAGCTAATCAGTATTTTTTCGGTTTTCCTCTGTCAGGTCCTGATTTTGCTCAAAACCCCTCATCTTTCGTTTTCATAAATTTTTTTTTTTTTTTCCTCAATACTCACTAAAACTTTTTGTAGTTACACAATACGCAATTAGATTTTTTTATCTAAGCATTTCTAGACAGGGTGTACTAGTGGATTGGGGAATCGGAGAGCCGAGTTAGAATTACAGTCGAATCCATTAAATTCATTTACGTGCTAATATCCTTTCCCCCAACTATGCGTAAATAGCAGGGCAGACCGGGTTCTATAGCCTTAGCTGGCAGCTGGTGTACAGCATAAAGAAATGGCAACCATCTGCGGGAAAAAATCTACCTCGTCAAGTCATGTATCGAAAGATACATGATCGCCTAATTGTGTATTACGTATGGCACATAATTGATTTGTACCTATTTTTGTTGTATTATATATACTTTTATAAGCAACACCCTATAATATTTTTTGATTATGTCCATGTTAATATTAGTAAATTCAGCTAAAAATATCATAGAAGTTTATAATTTTCTCGCGTGTTCCTGTTTTCTGCAGAATATTCTAGAGGGACAACAAAAATATATAAAAGGAAATTCGTTTCCAGAGTTAATCAGCCAATTCAATCAGTTAGTTAAGTTCGGGCATTAACATAATTTTGAATTGGCATATGATTTATTGAGTAATTTTGTCATCATGAATTAATAGTTGATTTAATTAGATGTAATTTATATTGTACCTACTCATCTATGAACACAGGTACATATCAAGTGCTCCAGATCAGCTGCAATCTTCAGCTGAGCGCCGTGCTTCATCAAAGTTTCGGCCCATTAAGCTCAGTACCTCTCCACACGGAGAGCTGGATGATGTTACGTTGCAACCGGTCTGTGTTGACTGGATGCGACTCGATAAGAATTTTGGGGTAATCCATACACTGCCTTCCACCGCTTTTTCACCACAAGCCTTTATCAGCCTCTCCGGCTTTTGGATCCCATCACACTTGAGGAATCTCTTTAGAGATGCAGCAGGAAATCCTCTACAGCCAACCTCTAATGGCACCAGGGTGCAGCCATATCCTCTCTCACGGACTTAAGCCACCAGTTTCTCATACCGAAGCAACTTTCTTTTTCTAGTTTAATCTCATAGATTGTAAGTACCTATTTCATAATAAGTACCTATTTAAACCAAAATGCGAATTTTCGACGGTACACAAATAAGAACATTAATTAAAGACAGCAATTTTCCTAATGTCAGGAATGATCGCAAAAAAAAAAAAAAAAAAAAAAAAAAAAAAAACCTGATTCTCATTCGTGGACTTGACAGAAAACTTTTTAGGCAATTATAGAGCATATAACTACAAAGAAATCGTTAAAAAACATGTTAGGGACTACAAAGAGATAGGTTGCAATGCTTTTTTTGAATAGCCAACTTGACTAATTTCCAAGTAATTTAGGCGATGTATATGACGAACAAGGGGAGAGATTCCACCAATGTATCAAAATTATGGAGGAATGATACAAAGGCCGTTTGATATTCCCACATAATGGCTGATTACTGCTGCTACTTGAAAAGAGACCTGCCATTAGAATGTTTTGTAAAAGAAGATTTTTGTCACAGGGAAAATCTTCATATCTGTTTTTGTTTAAGTCATTTCTATAGTTATAATGAAATTTTACTGTGGTTTGTACTACCTGTATTCATGAAACTTGAAAGAAAAATTAACTCAGTATCTAATAATTTTGCATATTGTCTGGATTTTATCACTGATGCCCATTTTGGCAGTGATATCCCCACCTTCCTTGTTTTTTTTTTAACATACGAAGTGGAGGCTTTTCTATAGTATTTGGTAACATCATCAGATATCTTTTTCTTTTGTATCCTGAGCTTTTGGGTTCAGGATACAATTTTTATGTCTTGTCTTCCATTATCAAAAATTTTCTTGTTTTCTTTATAATTTTGTTTGGAAGATATTTTTCTGATCTTTATGATCTCCAAGATACTAATCAGATCCTTTTCAAATGCCGACAGGAGGTGGATATTTCCCGGTTTAAAATAGTGGTATTTCCGTGTCTTCGTTGTTATTTGCAAATTTATGCAAAGCCGACAAAGCCTTCCATCTCCTTCTGGCGAGCAAGGTCTCTATCTTGTTTAGAAGTGTGAATGTATAGTCATGCTTGCCAGCTATGGGGATATTTTTTAATGAGTGCTGGATCTTAAATACTTGCATAATTGTAAGAGTTAATGTAGTGTTGTGTTGTAAAATTATTGCCAAATCCCAAGTAAAATAGAAATTGGAGTGCAATATGCACACCGTAAAAGAGTGCTCGACCGCTAAGCGAGAGCAAGGTATAACACAAAATATGTTAAATGGCCGGAAAAATAAATATATGGCAAAACAGAACCCTGACTTTTTGCCCGTCTTTATGAGAGCGGAAGTTCCATTTACAATGTCACTATGAGGCTAAACGTTTCCGGGGTTAGTCAGTCAATTCAATCAATCAGTTTTGGTATTAACATAATTTTGAATTGCCATATGATTTAGTAAATAATTTTGTCATCGTTACTTAATAGTTGATTTTATTAGACGTAATTTATATTGTACCTACTCATCTGTGTTTTTAGTTTAATTTCATAGATTGTAAATACCTATTTTATAATATGTTCCTGTTTAGAACAAGGCGAGAATTTTCGACGTTCCACAAATAAGAACATTAACAGCAGTTTTCCTAATGTCATGAATCATCGCAAAAAAAATGCCTGGATCTCATTCGTAGACTTGACAGAAAACTTTTTAGGCAATTATAGAGCATATAACTACAAAGAAATCGTTAAAAAACATGTTAGGGACTACAAAGAGATAGGTTGCAATGCTTTTTTTGAATAGCCAACTTGACTAATTTCCAAGTAATTTAGGCAATGTATATGACGAACAAGGGGAGGGATTCCACCAATGTATCAAAATTATGGAGTAATGATACAAAGGCCGTTTGATATTCCCATATAATGGCTGATTACTGCTGGTACTTGAAAAGAGACCTGCCATTAGAATGTTTTGTAAAAGAAGATTTTTGTCACAGTGAAATCTTCATATCTGTTTTTGTTTAAGTCATTTCTATAGTTAAAATTAAATTTTACTGCGATTTGTACTACCTGTATTCATGAAACGTGGTTCTTATTCGTGGACTTGGCAGAAAACATTTTAGGCAATTATAGAACAGATAACTTCGAAGAAATCGTTAAAAAAACATGTTAGAGACTATAAAGAATTAGGTTGCAATATGTGCGTAAAAATACCTTTCTTGAAGGCATAGGCATCTTGTCGAAGTAATACAAGTGACAAACAAGTTTGGGGTGGGGGAGATTCTATCAAGATATCAAAATTATGCAGGAATGGTACCATGTGGGAATTGGTACTACTACTGCATAATTCCTGATAACTTCTGGTGCTTGAAATGAAACAAATATGCTAGAATGTCTTATAAAAGAAGATTATTTGTCACAGTGAAAGCTTCATATCTGTTTTTTAAATTCTTTTCTATAGTTATAATATAATTTTACTGTAGTTTGAACTGCTTGCACTCATCAGAGTTGAAAAAAAAAATTGACACATTACGTAATTTTTTTTAGTCCTAATTTGAAAAATATGAAAAATAGCACATAGGTTCTGGACCAGAATCAAGACCTGATAGCGCCAAAGCGAGTTGAAATTCGTATTCAACGCACCCAAATTACCTAGAATCAAGCGTCATATATCAGTCGATAAAAATATGTGGTACCCATCTCGAGATATTGCCAATTATAACTGTCCACTCTTTTCTTTTTTTCATTCTTATTTCTGAATTAACAGCCGTCCTGGGTATGACGATAAACTACATCCGCTTCCTGGGTAAGACGATAAACTACGTGCGCGTGCTGGGTATGACAATAAACTATGGCCGCGTCCTCAGTCTGACGATAAACTACGTCCGCTTCTTAGGTAAGCCGATAAACTACATCCGCTTCCTGGGTAAGACGATAAACTACGTGCGAGTGCTGGGTATGACAATAAACTATGGCCGCGTCCTCAGTCTGACGATAAACTACGTCCGCTTCTTAGGTAAGCCGATAAACTACATCCGCATCCTGGGTAAGACGATAAACTACGTGCGCGTGCTGGGTATGACAATAAACTATGGCCGCGTCCTCAGTCTGACGATAAACTACGTCCGCTTCTTAGGTAAGCCGATAAACTACATCCGCATCCTGGGTAAGACGATAAACTACGTGCGCGTGCTGGGTATGACAATAAACTATGGCCGCGTCCTCAGTCTGACGATAAACTACGTCCGCTTCTTAGGTAAGCCGATAAACTACATTCGCATCCTGGGTAAGACGATAAACTACGTGCGCGTGCTGGGTATGACAATAAACTATGGCCGCGTCCTCAGTCTGACGATAAACTACGTCCGCTTCTTAGGTAAGCGGATAAACTACATCCGCATCCTGGGTAAGACGATAAACTACGTGCGCGTGCTGGGTATGACAATAAACTATGGCCGCGTCCTCAGTCTGACGATAAACTACGTCCGCTTCTTAGGTAAGCCGATAAACTACATCCGCATCCTGGGTAAGACGATAAACGACGTGCGCGTGCTGGGTATGACAATAAACTATGGCCGCGTCCTCAGTCTGACGATAAACTACGTCCGCTTCTTAGGTAAGCCGATAAAATACCTCCGCGTCCTGGGTATGACGATAAAATACATCTGCGTCCTGGGTAAGACGATAAACTACGTCCAACAGCAAGGCCTCTGATCTGGAGGCTTTGAGGAGCGTGGAACCACCTCTTAATTGCTGGTGCTCTGAAGTCCAACCTGACCAGAGGTGGTAGCACCTGTTAGTGTACCAGTTATGGGTAACTAGTTAACCTCTAAACTGGGGTCAAAACACTATGAAAGTGTAAAAATAGATTTTAATACCGGAAATACTTTGTAAAAAAATTATTATCGGCAAGGGATTAGTATCAGAAATCCATTTAAAAAAAAATATTGCCAACAATAACAATCTTGTCGGCGTTAAATAACCCATTGAGGATGATAAGCCGTAAAACAAACTAAACCTGAATTAACATGACTTGTTGGTAAATATACTGGAAAGGTTTCTTGTTTTGAATTCAACTATCGTCTCCTTCCCCCACAAAAAAATTTAGACATCCCGGTATCCTAATGTACTTAATTTAAATAAGAGTACAAGAGATATACCCGCACTGGACGGTACGTCCGTCTTTCCATTAATATCAGCACAAGCATCTCTCTACTTGTATGTGTATTATAGATTTTCTTTCTCCAATGCGCCTCAGTTCTGAGGAGGACTTAGTATAAGACTTTCAATACAGCCATTTTTCACCCATGCATCTAAATGGTCCTCTCTTTCTTTTATGCAGTCTGGCACTTCAGTCTGGCATTTCAATTCCGTTGCTCTATAATTTCTATAATGGCATGAATTCTTGTGCTTCCTGCAAATTGATGTGTCTACAGTGTTTACATTTTCTTTGCCCTTCAAAAGAAAACTTATAGGAATAATACGGCTTGTCAACTTTTTTCAGGTTATTCAAACCAGACTGTAAGAATTTTTTTTTTCCCGGGACTTTTTTTTTTGTTTGTTTGTTTAGGGATACAAGCCCCAGCAAGGAGAGAAGATATGGATTCATACGTCTCGCAAGAATATTTATCTTGTCTGTTGCATTAAATGGAACATTATTTACATTATTCGGACTATTGTCCTCATCTTTGTCGCCATATTTATTACAACGTTTCGGCCCTTCAGTATCCGTCTATATTTCTGAGATGAGGTATTATGAACATTATTTACATTATTCCGACTATTGTCCTCATCTTTGTCGCCATATTGATTACGTTTCGGCACTTCAGTATCTGTCTATATTTCTGAGATGAGGTATTATGTACATTATTTTCATCATTCGGACTATTGTCCTCATCTTTGTCGACATATTTATTACAACGTTTCACACTTATACACACACACACACACTAATATACACACTTACATACATCAAACTTACTCACTCCCTAATGAGCCAAATGATAACACACACACACAGTAATATGTATACGCTTAAAAACATCATACTCACTCACTCTCTAAGAATCAAATAACACACACACACACACACTTAACAGAGACACATCCCGTTTCCAGGAACCAATAAAACTGTCAAAATGACCAAGGGAATTCAGAGCAGCATGAATCCATCCAGCTCTTATCTTAAATAACAACTTAAAAGAGACTGTTTGGCCAACACAAGGCCTGACCAAAATTCATGTTAAAAAAATAAAAAAAAAAGAAATGAAAACTACAGACAAAAGTTAATTTTCTCCATCAAGACATTCATTTCTGTAGTTCAATGCTACCAGTAAGAAGAATTTTTTTTCTCTTGATGATGGCCATGTTGGCCGAAACTAGTCGAGGAATCTAACTGAAATAAAAATGAAAGAATATTAATATACAACACAGTGTGTCTGAAGATTTTAATTTTTTAATATTTTTTATTGTTCAAAAAAAAAAAAAAAAAAAAAATATATATATATATATATATATATATATATATATATATATATGGGGTGTGTGTATATGTTTGTGCGTGTGTTTTTCGACACAACACTACTCAGTCTTCCCGACATCTGTGTAGAGGACAATGGCCTCTAAATAACGTTAAAACTGTTTAAACAAAAATGAAAATCCCCACCTAGCGGCAATGCAAAATAACAGAAGGTAGACAACTGTGCAAACGTAGTTTATTGAACGTTGTCCAGAAAAAGAACCTCTCATTTCACCTCTTATGTTTTTGGGGGGATTTTTTTTTCCCGTTCTTATAGTCAGATTTACAAATTCATTTTTCATTTTTTTCTTATCCGGGGCTGTTCTCAGAAAGAACGTTCATAATTTATAGTGTTTATTTGTTTGTTTGTTGGCAATCACCAAAATATGGTTAGTGGCCATCAGTCAGATAAGAAAAATCATACGATTATACACGTTGGAAGTCAACGTTTCGTCACAAGCAGAGGCTTTTTTTTTTTTGTTTTCTCTTGACGTCAGGAAGAAGAAATTGTAGCAATAAGGAAACGTAGAGTTGCCATTAAAAGGGATCGTACTAAAAGAAAAATACAATAGATTCTATTTTATAAGCATTATTAATACAAGTACCGAACGATATGACGAATTTTTCTTTTAAGCAAAGGGGTTACAGAGAGTGAGAGTAAAGAGGAGTGTTTTGGAAAAGGATAAAGAGGAACAGGAAACAAAGGTCAAGTCATCAGAAGATGTCGATTGACATTACATTTGAATATTTGAAGATTTTAGCTATCAGGGAAACAAGTGATAGAAAGGGTGTTCTACTGACGGGGGTGCAAGATAAGTTATTGGAATAGAACAAGATGGCTACATATAATCGTTTCGACAGTGAAAGGGTGGGATCGAGATGCCAGCCTAGTAGCACGCTTAAATTCATGCAGTTTGGGAACCAGTGAAAGTAGCTCGTCCGAACAGTTGCATGAAAGTTCTTGTAGAAAAGGCGGAGGGAAGCCACAGCACGTCTTTGAGATAGCGTTTGCAGACGGGGATGCCAGATGAGGACCAATCACTTTGCATATCCGATTTTGTCTAGGACGCCGAGATGAACAGCGGGAACAACAGGCCATATATGTCAGCATTTTCCATGCAAGGACGAATGGTTGAATTGTAGATTTGAAGGATCGGCTCCGGCGAGAAGTACGTTCTGGCGCGGCACAGAGAACCAATTATCCTTGCGATAGATGAAGCTATAGATTCAATGTAGTTGTCCCACCTTAGATCAGTGGTCAGCGTGACACCAAGCAGGCGCAGAGAGGCGCTCTCGTGGAGTTGATATATATATATATATTTGTTTTTTGTATGAATGATTCATGAATTTATAAATTATAATTGCACCTTTTAATTGAAATTAAGATAACTGATCCAACGTGCAACTTTCGGATAATAAGTGCGACATTACTGTAATTGTTGAACAATATAGTTCATGCCATATTGACGGAAAATCTACCAGTAAAAAAAGAATTCTCTTATTTCTATATTTGTACGAAAACGCACAACCTTAAAATTTAAATTCAAACTCAGCGTTGCGATCGCACGTTCCAAAACAATAACACATTTCTCATAGCATTTGTTCGGATTACATCTCTATTTTCGTTGTCCTCTTATTACTGAGAAGTAAAAACAAGAACAAAATCTACTTCCATACCTGATGATGTCTGTAGGAACAGACGAAAGCTTGTAAAAAATTAAAAAGACCTTATGCAACTGGAATTTATAAACAGGGATCATATTCATATACAGGTTCGGGGTTGATGTATCTTATTTATATTGTTTGCGACGATGTATTCTCGACATTTAAACCATTAACCTCTATATTTGTTTTTTGCATGAATGATTCATGAATTTATTTATATATATATATATATATATATATATATATATATATATATATATATATATATGAATTCATGAATCATATCATATATATATATATGCCTAATATGCCTGAAATAGCAGTCAGGTTCAGCTTCTCAATTAGTGAACCAGCTTATTGGCACACAAGGGATTACAGAGAGACTGAGTAAAGAGGTGTGTTTGGGAAAAGGGTAAAGAGAAGGGATCAAGGTCAAGGCATTAGATGATGTCGATTGACATTACATTTGAATATTTGAAGATTATAGCTATCAGGGAAGCTAGTGATAGGAAGGGAGTTCCACTGACGGGAGATGCGACATAAGATGCTGTTGGAGTAGAAGGGATGGCTACATTTAGCCGTTTCGACAGTGAAAGGGTGGGACCGAGACGCCAACCTAGTTGCGCGGTTAAATTCATGCAGTTTGGAAACCAGTGAAAGTAGCTCGTCGGAGCAGTTGCCATGGAAGTGTTTGTAGAAAAGGCAGAGGGAAGCCACAGCACGTCTGTGAGATAGCGACTGCAGACGGGATGCCAGATCAGGACCAATCACGTTGCGTATCCGTCTCTGGATTTTGTCGAGGACCTCGAGATGAACAGAGGCAGGACCAGGCCATATATATATATATTTTTTTTTTTTTACTGACCAATTTCTTTACTTTGATTATTTGATTGATACGTTTTTTTTACGACTTATCAACCCTTTGCAGGTTATTTAAAGCCAGAAAATATTTTTAGATTATCAGATTTTTTTTGCGGGGAGATAATAATGGTTTAGAGATACAAGTCTTAGCAAAGTGCGAAGATGTGGTTTCATGACTTTCCCAGGGATATCAGCGCGAACGTGAGAATAACGAATCCAGCGAGAACTCGAAACCGGATCATCATTTAAGAATTCTGAGCCAATATCTATTGCACCACCAGCATATCCAAGCTTACAGCGGTCACCCATTGACCAGGGTTGACGTTGCTTAACTTCGGTGTAAGGGAACCGGTGTTTCATAGTGATATCTGGCTGTTAGCCCTTTATTTTGGATTGTAATAACTTGTTTGCCGAGAGTTGATATTACATTAATGCTTTTCTTTCAATATAAAAATATTTTTTCAAGATACAAGTTCTACTATTTAACCCAAAGCTGGGGGGTTATGGATTCATACCTTTCCAGAGGATTTTCTTGCTGGTGCCGCTTCTGTTTGCGTCGGGGTTCTTGATAGGCTCCACAGGCGGATATGCAAATGTAGTTGGCCCTGCTCTGGCATCTCGTCTACAGTCGCTCTCTCACAGACGCGCCGTCGCCTCCCTCTGTTTGATCTACAAATACTTTCATGGAAATTGCTCCGAGGAGCTGCATTCGCTGGTTCCCAGTCGTCATGAGTTCAAGCGCCCTACGAGGCTAGCATCCCGCTCTCACCCTTTTACTGTCGAAACTCCTAAATGTAGCCGTCTCTTCTACTCCAATAGCTTCATGTCTCGCACCTCTCGCCTGTGGAACTCCCTTCCCTATTCCTGTTTCCCTGATAGCTATAATCTCCAGCTATTCAAATGTAATGTCAATCGACATCTCCAGTTGCCTTGATCTATCCACTACCCTCCTCCTCATCCTTTCTTCTATCACACCTATCTGATCTTGCTCCAAATTTTCTGTAGCCCCTTGCAATTGGAAATCCCAATTCCGATTAACAATTTCGAGTCATGACCCTTGACACCACCCGAAAATCTAAGCTTACAGCAACTGGTATTCCTAAGCAGCCATCTATCGAGATACTGACCACGCTCGACGTTGCTTAACTTCGATGATCGTACGTGAATTGGTCATAATCCCTAATCATGGAAGAAGAGTATAGATAAATGTTTATATATCAGAACAAAGGATGACAAAATGGGAAAAGATATTTATGTGACACATTTCGTCCTCTACAAGGACTTAATCGCACTAAGTAAATAAAATCATTTAAAGAAAACTTGTCACCAATCCCAAGTTTTGACTGGGATTGACGTTGCTTAACCGGTGTTATGGCAATAAGCCCTAATCATGGAAAAATAGGATAGATAAATGTCTATATATCAGAACAAAGGATGACAAAATAGAAAAGAAATATGTAACACATTTCGTTTTCTATTAAGTTGGAGCAAAAATAATGACGTAATAATGACGTTTTTGACGTATTTTTTAACGTCAAGAAACGACATTATTACGTCATTATTTTTGCACCAACCTAATACAAGGATTCATCGGACTAATTAAAAAAAAAGGATTTAAAGAAAGTTTGTGTCACCAATCCAAGTTCTGATCAGGCTCGGCTTTGCTTAACTTTGGGTAAGCGAAGCGGTGTTTAAACGTGATATTGCTTTAAGGCAGGTTTAGGTTAAATATCTCCAATTTAGTTAGATGGTATGGAAGTTGCAGTTAGATCTTAAACGGAAAGCCACGACTGACAATATGGAATTGGAGACTGACTTGCATAATTTCTTTCATGATTGGAATTGTACACAAATCGTGCATGGTTTCCGAAAGAATAAGAAAAAAAATGGCCTTCGCAAGTGCTGCCAATTTGGTGACATTACGTCCTTCGAATCTCGAAATATCTTTGAGAGAAAAAAAATATCCCTAAAAGCTATTTCTTTTGGAATGTTTCTGATCGCTCGGTTCGACGATAGAAGCGGGCGAATTCTACATAAAATTCTCTACTTCACGAGCTCGTTAATGACGGATAATAAATATACATTTTGTTGTTTGTTTTTTGTTTTTATTTTTATGTTTTTTTGGTTTGCGTTAGTTGCTTCTTGTTGCTTCTATCTTAACAGAGGGGAAACAAAAAGTGATAAGTGATCTTAATGTACGGGGCCAAAACTTGATAAGCGGAAATGCAGACCCCAACTTCCAAAAAAGAATATATATATATATATATATATATATATATATATATATATATATATATATATATATATATATATATGTTAATAGCGGATAAGAAGACAGATTTTAGTTATTGTTTCTTTCTGGAAATGGGAAATAGTAAAGAGCTGTCTGAATATATGCGGCCAAATCTGCTGCGCACGGAAAGGCAGTAAATAAAAAGCGCATAGCAAGATATATTCAGAATTTATCTACGAGTAATAACTATCCTCATTATTTCTACAACAGTTTTTGTAACTGCTACTTTTAACAAGCGAAGAGCCAATGAGGAAACAGAGAAAGACAAATGAAAAAGTTGAACACAATAAATGGAGAACAGATTTAAAGTCATGACCGACAAATTAAATTATTGTTATTGTTGTTGCCGTAGGGAATAATAATAATAATAATAATAATAATAATAATAATAATAATAATGATAATAATAATAATAATAAGGGATGCGAAGAGTACATATGACAGCCGTGAAACGCTAGAGCACTTAAGTCTTATCACATCCAGATATTGGAAGGTAGTAAGGACAAGAAGGAGAAGGTGTAAGAAAAGAATTATAAACAATCGATAAAGCAAGAAAGAAAGGCAGATAACTTGAATTGCGCATGGCGAGGTCCGGGGGGGGGAAGAAGAGCTAACCTAAAAAGGAGGGATAGATAGATAGATAGATAGATGAGAATAAGAATAATACAGATAGATATATAGACAGAAAGACAAAAGAATAATACAGATAGAAAGAAAAATTTTATATCTGCATTATTCACTTTATCGATCTATTTATCTATCTACATATATATATATAATACAGACAGACACACACACACACACACACACACACACATATATATATATATATATATATATATATATATATATATATTATATGTGCGGTGCTTATTGGAAAGCATTCAGTATCAGTGACAGGGCTAACATATTTAGTTGAATGTATATGAATTTATGACCCTGGGAACACAAACTCATATACATTCAACTATATATATATATATGGTTGGATAGATCTGAGCTTGTGACCCCATATGTTAGCTCTATCTCTGATATTGAGCGCTTTCTAATAAGTACCGCGCATATAATATATAAATAATTATACATATATATATATTTATTTATATTTATATACACACACATTTTATATATATATATATATATATATATATATATATATATATATAATTAAGTAATTCATCAAGTCTAGAAGAAACCTCAACAGATTACACAAAGCACTGCTGGACGTCCGTTTCGTCCTATATTTGGGGCTCATCAGCAGTGCGCATCCACTACCAAGAATTGAAACCCTGACAATTAGGTTATCATGCAAACGTCATACGAAAAATATACGGAAAAAACAAACAAAAATCCTTATATGCAATTATCCTGTTTTAATGTTAATATAATGTCAACGTCGGACGTTTCGGTCTAATAAACCATCTTCAGGACATATTCATAAAATATAATTAACATTATCAATTCAAATTATATTTTATGAATATGTCCTGAAGATGGTTTATTACACCGAAACGTCCGACGTTGACATTATATTAACATTAAAACAGCATAATTGCATATAAGGATTTTTGTTTGTTTTTTCCGTATATTTTTCTTCATACTGTCGGATGTATATCCATATATTTGCTTACACACACACACACACACACACACACACACACACACACACACACACACACACATATATATATATATATATATATATATATATATATATATATCCTCTTATCTATCTGAACTTATTTTATATCTATCAAATCGTGTTGCAGCATAATTTTCCAACGCACAGAATATTTAATATCTAAAAAAAAAAAAAAACACAAAACTAATTGAGTTATTTTTTTCCAGTTTATCAGATAAGAAGGTTTAGACATTTGCCGTAAAACTTACTGAAAACCCCTTTGAGTTATTCAGCTAGAAACGGGTTAAAAGTGTTTTGTGTCAGCGTCACTGTCTTCCCAACTGAGCAATGTGAGAGACTTTTAGTAATGGTACCAACATTCATACTCTGGCTTCCATCTTCAAAGTCCATTCAAGAACCATCAAGAGAATGGTGAATAAGTTTAAAAAAGAGGGAACAGTTAAGAGGAAAACTGGATCAGTAGAACACAACAGGAAGCGGAATCATCATTTCAACTAAGAGATCAATTAGTAAAGATCAAACTCAATTCATAAGATGTTTGCTACGTGAGAGAAGAGTTTTAGCTATGACAGTACAAACCCAGTGAAAAAAAAACACTTGAAAATGAAATCGTATGTGAAACTTGTCACATTTTTGTTACTCCAGGACAGAAAGTTAGAGGTTTAGAGAGGGCGTAGATAACACTGAATGTTGGAAAATGATCCTGAAATTATATATATATATATATATATATATATTTATTAAAGACATTTTTGATGTTTAACGTTCTTTTTATAGATACAAGTATTTAAGTAAATGCTCTGTTTATAATAAACAGTATTAAATGACATTTACTGGCCTGAATGTCTGAGAAATTTTCATAGAAAATATTTGTCCTTTGACAGGATTCGAACCGGCATCCTATACGGAACCGCCATTTATCCCGGCGTGCCTAACCGCTCGACCACAAAGGATCGTTCGGTAGGCAAGGTCGAATTTACTGCTTATAAACTTCAATCTTCCATGAATCTCGTACATTTAAAACTGCTCATGGCGTATCAAATGTAAACAAATGACGTCATACATTAAGAAATGGACAAAGTCCGACAATTTATTTATTAAAGACATTTTTTATGTTTAACGTTCTTTTTATAGATACAAGTATTTAAGTAAATGCTCTGTTTATAATAAACAGTATTAAATAACATTTACCGGCCTGAATGTCCGAGAAATTTTCATAGAAAATATTCGTCCATTAAGAGGATTCGAACCTGCATCCGATACGGAACCGCCATTTCCCCGGCGTGCCTAACCGCTGGGCCACAAAGGATGAATGTACGAGATTCATGGAAGATTGAAGTTTATAAGCAGTAAATTCGACCTTGCCAACCGAGCGATCCTTTTTGGCCGAGCGGTTAAGCACGCCGGGCTAAATGGCGGTTCCGTATAGGATGCGGGTTCAAATCCTGTCAAAGAACGAATATTTTCTATGAAAATTTCTCGGACATTCAGGCCGGTAGATGTTATTTAATACTGTTTTTTATAAACAGAGCATTTACTTAAATACTTGTATCTATAAAAAGAACGTTAAACATAAAAAATGTCTTTAATAAATAAATTGTCGGACTTTGTCCATTTCTTAATGTGTATATATATATATATATATATATACATATATATATATATATTTGTGTGTGTGTGTGTGTGTGGGTGGGTGAATACACAATACTTCATGAGCTTCCGATCCTTAGCCATGATTAATTAATGTCATTTTCGATTATGTTCGATTTCATCACGATTCTTCTGTTAAGCTTCGAGAGTAATTTTACATTCTTATTGCTCGAAGTAGAGTCCAAAAAGCAATTCCAGTAAGATATCCTTAATCATTTCTAAGATGCAACGGTTCAGATCTTAATCCAACAATTGGTGTTGTTACGCGATTTGGACAATTTTGCTGTTACACTATTTGGACAATTTTGCTGTTACACGATTTGGACAATTTTGCTGTTACGCGATTTGGACAATTTTGCTGTTACACGATTTGGACAATTTGGGACACCCGGTACATACAGTAGGCCTGAAAAGTAAGTCCCTTTTTTTTTATGGATCTAGGTAAATTGCTCGAAGTCAATTGCTCGAAAAATAATTTCTCGAACTATCAATTGCTCGAAAGGCAGATTGCTCGAAGTAAATTCCAAGCTCGAAGCACCATGTAAACTGCGCCGATATAAAAGGAGCCACCACACTCAACTTTAGAAGCCCTGATTTTTTTTTCCTCTATATTTGTTTTCTATTTCAGTAATTTGGGAGATCTCGAACCCTAGTGATGGCCACAACTTTTGTTGAGAGCGAAAAAGGAAAGAAGATGTGGTTGGATGGATATATATATATATTAAGGACAAAACAGTGAACAATAAGATTTACTGGAAATGTGAAATGTGCAAAAAAAAAAAAGGAAATGCTTACCACGTGTTTTATTTTTTTTTTTAAACACAGGTTTCGAGCAAGCTGCCTTTCGAGAAATAAAAATAAGACGTGCTATATAAATGTACTCGTTCTTTAATTCTAACTTTTCAGTTAACAACAAAAAAAGTTGTTTTATTTTGTCTTATAGTAAATATTACAACAATGTAGTTTCATTTTTTTTTTAACCATAGGTTTGGAGCAAACTGCCTTCCGAGCAATTGATAGTTCGAGAAATTATTTTTTGAGCAATTGATTCCGAGCAATTTACGCTATTTTATGTATGGGTGGCAAGACAGGAGCCCTGATTTAACTTGTGACTTTTTTCTTTAGGGATGTTTAAAGAAGCAAGTCTGCTATACTAAACCAAGACTTTGGAAGTATTTGAATAACGAAGACAAGAAGTTATTTTTTCCATACAAGAGTTCCTGGTGTAATCAGTTGACGTAATTCCTGGGCGTTTCAAGACGCTGGTAGCGAAATCTGGGGCCCATATCGAATTTTAAATAAGACATGATGCTAAACGTTTTCCACACATATCAATTTCTTGGAAAACAATATAATAAATTATGATTATTACAAATAGGGAGTTACTTTTCAATCACCCTGTACATATAAAAAGAACAAATCCATATGATAGATAATATACATAGATAGCTATGTAGATAATGAGAAAAAATAGATAAATATAATAATTTAATAGAAGGAGATACGTTCACCAATTGTCTGGTTCACATTCCTTCCCGTTCTTTTGAACAGGAGTAGAAGTGTATTCCTTGTTTTCTTTTTAAGTTTGGTTTGGCTTATTTTGTTTTACGGCATATCAACCTCAATGGGTTATTTAATGCCGATAACATTTTTAGGATAGGTTCGTATGAATAGAATATGTATTCTTTGATTTGGTTTATTTTCTTTTACGTCATATCAACCTCAATGGGTTATTTAATGCCGACAAGATTTTTAGGATAGGTTCGTATGAATAGAATATGTATTCTTTGATTTGGTTTATTTTGTTTTACGGCATATCAACCTCAATGGGTTATTTAATGCCGACAAGATTTTTAGGATAGGTTCGTATGAATAGAATATGTATTCTTTGATTTGGTTTATTTTGTTTTACGGCATATCAACCTCAATCGGTTATTTAATGTCAACAAGATATTTAGGACAGGTTCGTATGAATAGAATATGTATTCTTTGATTTGATTTATTTTGTTTTACGGCATATCAACCTCAATGGGTTATTTAATGCCGACAAGATTTTTAGGATAGGTTCGTATGAATAGAATATGTATTCTTTGATTTGGTTTATTTTCTTTTATGGCATATCAACCTCAATGGGTTATTTAATGCCAACAATATATTTAGGATAGGTTCATATGAATAGAATATGTATTCTTTGATTTGGTTTATTTTCTTTTACGGCATATCAACACCTCAATGGGTCATTTAATTCCGACGAGATTTTTAGGAGATGTTCGTATGAATAGAATATGTATTCTTTGATTTGGTTTATTTTCTTTTATGGCATATCAACCTCAATGGGTTATTTAATGCCGTCAATATTTTTAGGATACGTTCGTATTTGGTTTATTTTTTTTTACGGCATGTCAACCCCAATGGGTTATTTAATGCCGACAAGATATTTAGGATAGGGTTTTATGAATAGAATATGTACTCTTTGTAAGAAATCAATTATATCTAGTTTCATTGATGTATTTTTGTTAAAAGTGTGTTTGTCGAGAGTCAAATGTATTGTCGGTAATACTACTTTTTCCAAAATATTTTGCTGGTTATATTTTTTTTTCTCAAAAATGTTTTGTTGATAATATCTTTTTTTTCAAAAATGTTTTGCTGGTAATATTTTTTTTTCCTACAAATATCTGACTGAAAATACTTTCTGTCTTTTTTTTTCAAAATTTTTTACTTGTAGTTTTACTAAAATAAAAAATATTTTTAAACTCGTCGGAAAAACAAGACATTGACATGGGAGAAGGACATTTCTACCTGCATTCGTTGCAATCGTCACTGTCACTCCCGTGTGGGCCTGTACAGCCATAATAGATGCTGCGTAATCAGCATTTGTCGGATAAACCGCTTCGGGCGCAGATGCATGGACTCTCGAGACCGTTGCCTATTAGAAAAGCAGTATTATAAGACATTTTAAATTTCAGTTGCGTGTGAAAACTGAAGATTAGTTCTTAGTTTTCTCGGCCATTAAATCACACGTATGCAAAGAGGAGTCATTTTGCTCTTAGTATAATAAATGCGTTTTAAAATTACAACAGAAATTTGACCCAAGATACGGAAATAAACTCGTGTACGCTCGTGCGTACGCATATATTTGTTCCTTAGTGTACAAGGTACACAATTAAGAGGAGTGTTTTATTTCGATGGCTCAGTTAATTTCTCTGGCTTAGACAGCGTCTCGCATAATGTTTCATGTGTAGGTTTTCTTACCTGTTTTAATTTCGGTAGGATTTTTTTTTTTCTTATTTTTTTCAATGTTTGTTCCTTTTTCGAGCTGTTGTCGGAGTCGTCTGCTAGCGAATTTTATTTGAGCATGCGCAGTAGCGGCTATTTTTCTTCACTAGGTCGATCATTAATCTTCGATGTTTTGGGATGGAGCTAATGAGGCGAACGTAAAACGGACACTACTGATAAGAGTCTTTCGGCACCTTCTGGCACCTTCCGGCACTCGAACTTCTATTCCTTTCACGCCAGAAGTCAAGATATGAGGTAAAAGGCGTGGTGGGCGCCGTGAAGAAATATGGAGTCTACGTAACTTAAGTAGAAATCGAAAATCAAGACTTAAACCTAAGTGATAAAAACCAGTTGAAGAAAGAGAGCGAAAGACGAAACCGCAAAAGAGTTATTGATTGGTTACCTTTTACTATTCTTATAATGTTATGATCTTTTACAAAACCCAACAAAATATGCCGAAATTGGCTGCTTTTATTTTCAGTGGATATATGGGACCCATTTTTCGTGCTCATGTTTCCTGAAAGGTTACCGAAAAAGAATTATGGATAGCACTGAAATTATACATAGTCTATTTTCAGTAACCTGACTCCTGCTGCCATGTTTCTAACGTTACAAGATTGAGATCAGGCCCAAATTGGTTTCATGCTGCAAGGTTTCTGCGGCGTATCTAGAGACTTGTGACAAACCCAAAAGAAGAATCTGCGATGCTATAAGTCCTGCTCTGGCATCTCGGATTCAGTCAATCCGCATCCACCTGCGTATTATAGCTTCCCTGTTTTCTTCTTTCATGTCAATTATTCCGATGTGTTTTTCCTCTTTGGTACCTCTAATTCACGAATTCGAGCATCCCACTCGATTGCCAGTTCGGTCTCAAAAATTTCTTTCTTGTTAACTCTACTTCACGAATTCGAAAGTACCACGCGATTGGCAGATCGGATTCATAATTTCACATGCTTTGTGTCCTGTCACTGTTCACAGTGAATAAATGCGTTGGTTAGATCCAGTGACTGGACCCAAAGAGTGTGAGTTCAATACCCAGTTAAGGCAGTGGAGAACTTGGAGAGGGGAATTAACTGGAAATAACTGACATCCATTAAACATGGCACGTGGAACCAGAACAGTCTACCCCTGGGTTTTATAATAAGTATAACTCGATATGAGTTGTCCCCCTTTCATTCTCGTGATGCCTCTTAATCGTGTTTTCAAATTGATTTCATGCAAAAAGAATTGTGTTTTCCAATTTTGGGCGCTGCTAGAACCAGCGCAAGGTAACTTTACGTAGTCTTGTGAAGTTTTGTTGAAATCGGTTGAAAAATGTAGGAAATCCGATCCAATATATAAACGTACACACACACACACACACACACACAACCTGCGTTTTATAATACGTATGATTTATTAAATATTAAAACCATGCAGCTCAAGTCCCCACCTGAGCGGTATGTTTTTTTTTACTCTATGTTAATACATTATATACACACACACACACACATATATATATATATATATATATATATATATATATATATATATATATGTATACTTTGAAAATCAGGTGATCATTTATATCTGCAACCTTGGTTTCAATATCACAGTCTCACCAAGCGATATATATATATATATATATATATATATATATATATATATATATATATATATATATATATATATATATATATATCAAGAAATATATATAAGTTAAATTGATTGCTCAGCTCCGAATTTCATGTGATGCAATTTATAAATAAACTTACAGACACACACAATCTGCGTTTTATAATAAGTAAGATTAAGTTTTATTTTTAAATTATTCAACAATAATAATAATAATAATAATAATAATAATAATAATAATAATAATTATTATTATTATTATTATTATTATTATTGTCCTAAATTTTAATAAAACAATTTAAATTAATTGTGTGATCAGAAGAAAAAAGAAAGCATATTTATTCAATAAGATCCCTGTGGTTGATGCTGCTCAGCGAGTTTCTTTATATATATATATATATATATATATATATATATATATATATATATATTTATATATATATATATCACTATCGCGTAAATTACAGTAGAAATTTAAATTTTAATAATAAAAAACATTCTGAGTTAGTTTCTTCATGGACCATCAAAATACCATTGCTATATTTTGCCTGTGGACACCCAGAAATATGACACGGACCTTTAGTGTCCATGTGGACCCCGGTTGAGAACTTCTCTGCTAGACAGTTTTTCTCTCCTCAAGCTCACATATTTATAAGTCTACCATTCGTCGTTGTCTTGAATATTTCCTGCCAAAAAATGACCTAGTGCTCTTGCTGTATAAATAGAGGTTCTTGATAAAATATCCAAAGAAGAATCAGCAATATTATTGGCCATGACCTGGCATCTCGGCATTTCTCGCAGCCGTAATTTAGCTTCCCTATGTCTTTTCTACAAATCCGTTATCTCTTCACTGTGGTACTCAGACTTCATGAATTTAAGCGCAGTACTAGATTGGCGGTAAGGTCTCATTAATTCACAGTTGAATAGGCTGACAGTTTCTTTACTTGCTGTTCTCGCTCATGCAACTCTGTTCCGGTTTCATACGCTCCAGCCAACATCGATCTTAAAAAATGGAAATGCAATAGCAATCGTTATCTACTGTATTTCTTACTCTTCTATTGCTCTCGCTTCTGAATAACGTTTCCCCTTTTTTTTCCCTTATTCTTTGAGACTTAGTAAACCCTTTTGTTTTGGTGGTTCTAGTACGTAGCATGTGGTTACAAAATTAAAGTAACTATTGAAAACTGATATTAAACTCAGGAATTCGAATTTTTGATAAGTTTTTTATACAAAAAAAAAATATAATTATTTCAACTTTGAGGTAAAGAGATGGTTTAGATTTCAATGAAAAAAAGATTCATTTGGTATCTGCTGTGTGCATCTTATCAAAATATTTGAAGCGCGTTTTTTCACTCTATCGAATCGTGTTATTCGTTACCGTTCTCAATCTCTTCATTCGTTTTTTTTTTTTTTTTTCGCAGGCTTTTCGACACCATGGACAAAATTCAAATCCGCACGATTTTCTTGTTCCAGTTCAAACTAGGCCGAAAAGCTGCCGAGACCAGCTCGTGATATCAATGATGCGTTTGGCCCGGGAACCACTAACGAACGTGTGGCACAACGGTAGTTCAAGAAATTTCGCCATGGTGACGAGAGTCTCTAAGATGAAGACGGTCGCGGCCGGCCGACCGACTGCGGTTGATAACGAACATTTGAAAGCCTTAATTGAAGCCGATCCTCGCAAAACCACACGAGAAGTTGCTGTTGAACTCGAGGTCGACCACTCAACAGTCGTTCGCCATTTAAAGCAAGTAGGGAAGTCAAAAATGTTGGGTCAATGGATGAACGATAATCAAAAAAAATCGTCAAAAAACGACATTATTTTTGCACCAACCTAATACTGTGCCTCAAGAGGAAGCAGGAAGTTCGGAGTTCCGTCTGAAGTCTAGAGCTCAGTCTAAAGTCTGGAGTGCGGTCCGTCAGAAATCTGTCAGTCAGTCAGTCAGAGCGAGAGAGTCAGTCAGTCGAGTCAGAGGCAGTCCGAAACAAAGTCGCGTTCAGTCAACTACAACTAAACCTGATTGTGCGTACTAACACTTTCTACTTCTCTGTATATATTCCTGTTTGTAATATATCTGTGTTATTCCATATCCGTGTTCGAGTTCTTCTTTATTGGTTCTACCTTGGACTATCACCGTGGTACAAGGAACCGGACCATAACACTAACACTTTCTACTTCTCTGTATATATTCCTGTTTGTAATATATCTGGGTTATTCCATATCCGTGTTCGAGTTCTTCTTTATTGGTTCTACCTTGGACTATCACCGTGATACAAGGAACCGAACCATAACACTAACACTTTCTACTTCTCTGTATATATTCCTGTTTGTAATACATCTGTGTTATTCCATATCCGTATTCGAGTTCTTCTTTATTGGTTCTACCTTGGACTATCACCGTGGTACAAGGAGCCGGACCATAACACTAACACTTTCTACTTCTCTGTATATATTCCTGTTTGTAATATATCTGTGTTATTCCATATCCGTGTTCGCGTTCTTCTTTATTGGTTCTACCTTGGACTATCACCGTGGTACAAGGAGCCGGACCATAACACTAACACTTTCTAATTCTCTGTATATATTCCTGTTTGTAATATATCTGTGTTATTCCATATCCGTGTTCGAGTTCTTCTTTATTGGTTCTACCTTGGACTATCACCGTGGTACAAGGAACCGGGCCATAACAATTATAAATATAGATGCTGGTTAATTTTTCTATATCAAAAATGTTTTGCTGACATTTTTACTATAAAAAAATATATTTTCATGGTGTTTTCTTTTTTGTTTCGGGAGTTCACGTATAGCTGGGACCCTAACAGGTGCTGCCACTCTCTGGATTTAGGAGCAGTAACAATTCAGAGGTAGGTTCATACTCTTCAAAACCTCCACTCTCCGCTACATATTCTTCCAATATTTTGACAGATGCACACAACGAATACCAAATGATTATTTTTTTTTTTTTGTTGTAAATTCTAATTTTACGGTCAGAGGTCTTGCATCTGGTCTAGGATCTGGAGATTATAAAGATGAGATATAAATGCCCGAGGTAAACTATCTACTGCACTAACAAACGGCTGTCGAAATTAGCTTGTCAAATGCCGCAGACATTCGGAACAGACATTGAAGTGGCGTAAATCTTTGATTCTCAAACGGGAAACACAAAACCCCCAGCGGAGTAATTTCAAATCTTACTGGAAGTAAGGGATTGATCGTGAAGGTTACCTGGTTTGGTGCATTGTGGGATATATATATATATATATATATATATAACCCTGATGAATAAGTCAATATCTTTATATTACACGTGAGTCTTTAGGTAAACATCTTCCAAGTTTATACTTGAATCTGTAATTAAATATTGATTGTGTTTATACATGATTACATCAGTAAGTATACGTTGTGTTTACAGTTCAGTTACGTGCCATGCGCGATACATACTTAGACGATCATGTATCTTTCGATACATGACTGACGAGGCAGTTATTTTTCCCGCAGTCGGTTGCTATTTCTTTTTGCGGTAAGCCAGTTTCCATCCAAGGCTTACAGAACCCGAAACAAATTCTAATTTTCAGGAACCAGTAACGAACGTTGGTGACGAGAGCCTCGAAGATGAAGACGGTCGCGGCCGTCCGACTACGGTTGATAACTAACATTTGAACATTTACCCGTAGCTGAGTGTCAATACCTTTCCCAAGGGTATTAGCACGTAAGTGAATATAATGGATTCGACTAGAATTCGAACTCGGCTCTCCGATTCCCCAATCCGAGAATTAAAAAATTATGCAGGTGTAGTCTTTAAGAAAACTTTATTCAACTGATAATACAAGGTTCGCGTATAGTGTCCTTTTATAGTCCCAGTAAAAAGAAATCGATCAGACCAAAAGAGGAGAGTACAAAAACAAAGGGAGACCACTCTTTATTATTCATAATAATAGGTAAACATTGGTCTGTTTTATACTTCAGACTATAAGTAAAGATGTGTCGTGTTTATATTAGGTTGGTGCAAAAATAATGACGTAATAATGTCGTTTTTAGACGTTTGGGACCCTAACAGGTGCTACCACCCCAGGTCAGGTTGAACCTAGGAACACCAGCAATTAAGTAGTGGTTCCACACTCCTCAAAACCTCCTAATCAGAGGCCTTGCTGTTCGACGTAGTTTATCGTCTTACCAAGGACGCGGATGTAGTTTATTGTCATACCGAGGACGTTAAATAATTTTGGACTCCCTACTCTAGACATAGCTCCATAAAGCTGAACATAGGAGTAGCCATTGAATAACTTTCTAGTGTTCTTATTATCATTAACAATAATAATGATAAATTTGTAATCTTAGCATACGTCAAAAAACGACATTATTACGTCATTATTTTTGCACCAACCTAATACTTATAAATATTATTATTTATCTACAGGCAAACATTATTTGCGTTAACAATTGATCTAAGCGGTAAACTTTGCGTACATAGAGTCAACAGGTAAATATTACACTCGGGATTAACTTTGAAACTAAAGGTAAACATTGTTTGTGTAGATATTAGAGTCCATATGCAATCATTACTCGGGTTTAAAACTGAGCCTAGCGGTAAATATTTTTCCTATTTATATTTTTATTGGTACGTATTAGTCGAGATTTTACGTACGTCTGTAGATGAGCATTGGTCATTTTTATATAAGGTTGGTGCAAAAGAAATGACGTAATAATGTCATTTTTTGACGTTAAAAAAATCCGTCAAAAAACGACATTATTACGTCATTATTTTTGCACCAACCTAATAATATGTGAATATTACATGCGTTGTTATTGGATGCAGTTTTATTAGGTTGGTGCAAAAATAATGACGTAATAATGTCGTTTTTCGACGTTAAGAAATATGTCAAAAAACGACATTTTTACGTCATTATTTTTGCACCAACCTAATAATATGTGAATATTACATGCGCTGTTATTGGATACAGTTTTATTAGGTTGGTGCAAAAATAATGACGTAATAATGTCGTTTTTTGACGTTAAAAAATACGTCAAAAAACGACATTATTACGTCATTATTTTTGCACCAACCTAATATTTCAGTGTATATGTATGTATCTCAAACGGTCTCGATTTAACCGGTGGTACTTTTACTTTACAAATGTGCTAACAAGAAATAGGCAAACAAGAACAATAATATTAAAGAGAAGAAATATCTTAAGTAAATGTAATTTATATATGCATAACAATACTTGCAAAGACAGTAATTCAGTGAACTTAGAGATTTAGTTGAAGTATGTATTTGTTACTTGGATATGTTCTTTTTACAGTTGAAGTTGAATAAGTAAATGGTTGGTTGGTTGGTTGGTTGGGTTTTATGGCATATCAACCACTGTGGGTCATTTAATGCCAAATTAAGGCATATATATATATATATATATATATATGACAATTGGAAAAATGATCTTAGATTTTGCCGACGCGTTTCGTCTTCCGACTTTTTCAAGGCGAAAATGAAATCGAAATGTTCTTGTTGTTATAGTTACATTAAAAAAATCCAAATTTAAAAAGATAGACGCTTCTGTCTAAGCCTTTTTTTCTGGTTAATGTAAATTACCTTTATAGTAAGAGATTTTTTTTTTCTTTTTTTCCATGTCAACAAAAAATCGTCGGCAAAATGTAAGATCTTTTTTTCCTATTGTCATTTTATTTATACAAATCTGTCTTGTCCACAGAATTGATCTGGGAATTTAACTATATATATATCGACATTCCAAATACCTGAAGAAGGCCGGAGCGTACAACGGCCGAAACGTTGTAATAAATATTGCGACAAAGATGAGGACAATAGTCCGAATAATGTAAAAAATGTACCCCCACCAAATTTGACAGTTGCGATGGTGTTCTTGGGTACGTATGCTTCGCCGTCTTTCCTCCATACATGATTCAGGGAATTGCGACTGAACAACTCTCATTTTATTCTCATCTGTCCAAAGAAATGTCCAAGAATTTTCCTTATCTTTATGCTCTGTCGCAAATTTCAACCTGGCATCTCTATGCCGTTTCAAAATGAGTGTTTTCTTTCTTGGGGAGCGCGACTGCCTAGTTCATTACTAATCGTTTGCGTATTTACGTTAACTGCTGACAAACTCAGATCATTCCGAAGGTCTTGTCTGATGGCCATTGGGCTATTTTGGACATGTCGCATCAACTTGCTTCGTAATTTGGGAGAGATCTTCCTGGGAGCACCGTTTTTTGTTCTCGACAGCATTACGTCTTTTAAATCTTGCAATAAATGAACCAGTTGTTGAAAAAGATATGTCCGTGTCCATAAGTTACACATAGCTATTCCAATGGATATATGAAACATTCATTGACTATATCCTAACAGTTTCTTTTCTTGCAATTCCTGCATTTAGATCTCTCTTCCGAATTCTTACTTTCCAGTTACTCTTCACAAAATTAAATGCTATGTCAATCGTTATCTTCCACTTTCTTATTTTTTGTTCTCCTTTTTTTTTTTAATATTGCATTATTTCGGCATATTATTTCACAGTCAGAAAGGAATAGCTACAGTCAAGTGCAAAAATAATTAACAGAGCTTCTCAACAAATGAGAATTAACAATGTATCATATATATATATATATATATATATATATAATGAAAAAGGAAGATGGCAAAAAATAATATAAAGCAAGCAAACAATATATGCAAGGAAAATTAACAGTAATAAAGCAAAGATGACACAGATGGCACAGTGCCTGATAGCAGACACGAAAAAGAAATTACAAAACCTGCTACAGAAGGTAGCGAAGGAGGGCAAGAAGAAGGGACTAAGCATAAATTACAAGAAGACATAATACATGGTCATCCGTAAAAGGATGATCCCTAAATGCGATTTGCAGGTCGGGAATATATAGAATGAAGCAGACGTGGAAGTTTAAATACCTGGGAGGAGTTCTGACAGAGGACAATAAATGCAACGCTGCGATCCGTAGACGTATTGGGATGGCATTCTAAAAGCTGGGCAGTGTATTAGGAGAGGGGAGGATATCTTTGTGTTATGATCCGGTTCCTTGTACCACAGTGATAGTCCAATAAAGAAGAACTCGAAGGCGATATGGAATAACACAGATATATTACAAACAGGAATATATACAGAGAAGTAGAATGTGTTAGTGTTATGGTCCGGTTCCTTGTACCATGGTGATAGTCCAAGGTAGAACCAATAAAGAAGAACTCGAAGGCGATATGGAATAACACAGATATATTACAAACAGGAATATATACAGAGAAGTAGAAAGTGTTAGTGTTATGGTCCGGTTCCTTGTATCACGGTGATAGTCCAAGGTAGAACCAATAAAGAAGAACTCGAAGGCGATATGGAATAACACAGATATATTACAAACAGGAATATATACAGAGAAGTAGAAAGTGTTAGTGTTATGGTCCGGTTCCTTGTATCACGATGATAGTCCAAGGTAGAACCAATAAAGAAGAACTCGAACACGGATATGGAATAACACAGATATATTACAAACAGGAATATATACAGAGAAGTAGAAAGTGTTAGTGTTATGGTCCGGTTCCTTGTACCCCGGTGATAGTCCAAGGTAGAACCAATAAAGAAGAACTCGAACACGGATATGGAATAACACAGATATATTACAAACAGGAATATATACAGAGAAGTAGAAAGTGTTAGTGTTATGGTCCGGTTCCTTGTACCACGGTGATAGTCCAAGGTAGAACCAATAAAGAATAACTCGAATACGGATATGGAATAACACAGATATATTACAAACAGGAATATATACAGAGAAGTAGAAAGTGTTAGTACAAACAATCAGTAGTAATTGTCTGGAAACGACTGTTTCGGACTGCCTCTGACTCGACTGACTGACTCGCTCTGGCTGAATGACTTCATTCCAGACTGCAGACTGAACTCTAGACTTCAGACGGAACTCCCGACTTCCGACGGAACTCCCTGCTTCCTCTTGAGGTGCAGTATTTATTACGTATGGAATAGCTCAATATGTTATTATGGGTAAGGTCACATAACACTTTGGTAACGAAGAAAAGAATACTGAGCTGTTAAGTGACATCTGTCCTTCGTTACGGCAGCTAATGTTGGACGATTTCCTCCAAGATGAAGAAGAGACTCGAGGCAATGGTGATATGGTTCTACAGAAGGATGCTAAGGATATCATGGACCGAGCATATGACCAACGATGAGGCCTTAGACAGGTTACAAACAAGGAGAAGGCTTATACTTAACATCAGGAAAAGGCAGCTGAAGTACCTTGGACGCATAATGAGAAAAGAGGGATTGGCGAATCAGATACCCAAAAGGAAAAGAAGGACAAGGGAAAACAACGCATGACATATCTAGCGACTTTAAAACAGGTGGATGACAGAACGTGGTCTATGGGAGGTGGTAGAGAGAAGATACTTGTTGCGAGCTCCAAGGGATAACAGGGAGGTGGAGAGCCATGATCGCCTACGTCCAGAAAGGACACGACACATAGAAAGAAAGAAAGAAAGAAAGAACAGTAATAAGGGAAATCAATAATAATAAATCAAAAAGTTCACAAAGGATTAGCGTCGATGCACAAAAACAAGTTCAGACTCGCGAACGTGGCGGTCCGACTTCAACACAAGACAGATCGGGGCTGCGTCATATACAACCAAGAACCGGTCTATTTTATTTGTGTGTTTCTGCCTATAACAGGGTGTAACAAGTGTCATATTTTACTTCCATTTTGTGGGTTCGCCTCCTCCAGAATCATTTCACGATCATATATATTTTAAAAAAAAGAAAAGCTGAAAAAAATCGACATTTGAACTTTTTAACTAAATGAAATTTTTATGCCATGGGTATTTTTGTTCCCTGTGAATATGTGGTATCTTGGTATATGTAGGATTGAATAGAGATGGATGCGTTGTTGTGGTGAATGAGCAAATTGTACTGGATGAATGGTCCGTGAATCTGATTCGCTAGGTCTAGGAGAGTTAATGATGACACAGCCATACGTTAGTTCCTCATCAGTCACGTGCTAAAATTGACATATTTTGTGACAATAGACAATCCTTATAACTATTGTAGAGTAGTTTTCACAGTGGAGGCTTGTATTTCACACAGTATGTCCTAAAAGGGACCGTACAAAACGTTAGGAATTTGAAATAATAGTGAATGATGCAGCAATCTAGTTATGGTGGTTGACTAACTCACCAACTCACTGAACGGTATTTAGTCACCCCCCAAACGAGGGCATCATGTGGCACAAGGCCGGTTTAACGTGGGATCTCCAAGCCCGTGGGATCTCCGAGCCCGTGGGATCTCCGAGCCCGTGGGATCTCCGAGCCCGTGGGCTCGGCCAAAAATATGCCCTTTGAACCCGTATAAATGGGTTCAGGGCCGAGTTACCTCCCCGAAAGAGACTCCGCCCTTCGGCGTAGCCTCGTTCGGGTTCCTCTCTGCCCGAAGGCGAAGAGTTCAACCGGTCAGCCAGTCGCCCGACTTTAAACTGAACTCAGACCAACTCACTGAGCTCACTGGCGACTGCTACTACTACTACTACTTATTATATGTGGGAGAGTCTATTAACAATAGAATAGGTATGTGCCGGTATAACAATAACCAAGATTGAAATCAACAGTACTCCCATCTCTTTGCGTCTTAGCGGCTTTGTTGCCGTGCTTGGAGAGAAATGAATATTTTAGAACTTTTTTTTTTTTTAAGTTTATAATATTTCGTTAGACGACATATTTTAGATCCGAACTCCTGAAAGAATGACAATAAACATACCATACACTTGTAGATTGACAGATAATTTTGTTAGACATTTTGCACTGAAAAATCTTATAATATCCCCCTTTATAGACACGTATCAGCTTACATATCGATTTATCAATACGTATATATAGCGACGCGTGAACAAGGAAATCGATCTATCAATATTGGAATAATTTACAAGGCTGATTTTATGGTCCAAACATTACAGTTATTTCACATAAGTGTTAAGCGTTGTCAATATGAGCTTCAGAAACAGCGTTCTGGCGGGAGCGGTTTGTTGCCCGCCATTTTCTTTTCTTTTCTTTCTTTCTTTCTTTCTTTCTTTCTCCCTATTTATATTTATTTAATGATTTCCAGGAAAGACAGAATATTTAATTTAACAATGAAAAGTCGAAGCGAGAAAACGCAGATGTTTTCTCCGAGGTCTCATTTTGCCATGTTTGCCTACATGCATTCATTTTTTTTTTTTTTTTGTACATGATTATAAATGAGGAGACAATTGCGATACTCTCATGATCTGAAAACTGCTACTTTTCTTTGCAAAATAAGCTTAGGTTAGTCTCTGAGGACCGGGGGAGGGGCTTTCTTGTGCATCGAAATCAAAATAAACGGACATGTGTAAAGACTACATACAAAGTGCATATCCAAAACACAATGATGTGGAAAACAGGCAAAAAATGCAATGAATTCATTTCCTTTTTTTTTTTGCTTGGAAAAAAATCAACATTGGACAAAACGCGCCAGTTAAACAGCAGTTTTCCTATTGTCTTTTTCCTTAATAAATATTGTCTTTTTCTACAGGTTAATTCTGAAAATATTTTACATATATATATGTATATATTCATACATGTTTCATTAAATAATATAGACAAGTGTTGTCTATTTATTTTATGTAAATTCTTTTCATAGCGTCTGATAAGCTTAATAACATTATCATTAAACGAAGAAAGAAAATCACAATATTGATCCATATTTTTTTTAATCCAATCTAAGCTTTCGGCTTACATAAGCCAATTATCAAAGATTAAAATTACATTAAAATATATTAAGCAATACACGGACAAGAAAGTGATGATAGTCTGTTTCTGTTTACATGGATGATTTCCAAGCAACGATAAACACGTGCATATAAGACGCTGGAAGTGAAAATCGCACCGCAGCTCATGCCGTCACGCATGACGATATTCAGTCACTCCCCCCACGAGGGTGTCATGTGGCACAAGGCCTTTTTAACGTGGGCATTCCGAGACCGTGGGCTGGGCCAAAAATATGCCCATTGAACCCGTATAAACGGGTTCAGGGCCGGTCTACCTCCCCGAAGGAGACTCCGCCCTTCGGCGTAGCCTCCTTCGGGTTCCTCCCGTCCGTAGGATGAGAGTATAACCGAACAGTCGGTAGTGAACTATGGACTGACTTCGTCCCACATGACCACGCGAGAGTGAATTCGAGAAGTATTAAGTACCGGGAGCCGTTGGTATAAACCAATGGCTTCTGTTACCAATTATAGACATTTAAGGGCCTCCCATACATAATACTTCTCGAATTTACTCTCACGTGATTTAATGAAACATGTATGAATGGAAAAATGCTGCCTAAATACACACACACACAATATATATATATATATATATATATATATATATATATATATATATATATGTGTGTGTGTGTGTGTGTGTGTGTGTGTGTGTGTTTGTGTCACACATTATGAAATGGACAACAATTATTTTAAGACATTTTTATGTTTATACATTCTTTTTTTAATAGATACAAATATTTAAGTAAATGTTCTCTTTGTGATAAACATTATTAACGGCATTTACTTGCAAGAATATCCGAGAAATTTTCTTCGAAATTATGCGCCATATATGCGGTAAAGCTATATGACGGTTGCATGTAGAATACGGGTTCGATTCCTGCCGGAGGACACATATTTTCTATGAAAATGTCTCGGACATTCAGGCCGGTAAATGTCATTAATACTGTTTATGATAAACAGAGCATTTACTTAAAAAAAGTATCTATAAAAAGGACTTATAAACAAAAAAATGTCTTAATATATACAGAGAGATGGATACCTTTTGACTCGATATAAATACACCCCTTCTCAACCCAGCCATGGTTTAAATAGACTTCTGTTGCTAAATTAATATTGTCTCTAAGAAAACAAATTCTTAAAATCTAAAACCATTTTCTGGCTTTAAATGAAAAGTCGAAGAAAGAAAGCGCAGATGCTTTCACATAGGTTTCACACAGACTGAAGATGCGTAGGCAATCATCATACACTAAGAACTTGAAAAATTTTTTTTTTTTTTTAAAAAGAAGCATTGGTTAGTCTTTAAGGTGATAGGAAGGTGTCTTGTGTATCGAAAAACCAATATAAACAGGCATGAATAAAACTAAGCTACACACAACACGAAGCATATGTTTGTAGCGGTTTAAACATGTGATAACGAAGAAAATAAACAATCATCAAACACGACTAAACAAAATTTTATTACTGAGTATTAGTTTTCTTTCAAGACAAAAGAAACAGATTACAAAAAGGCTCTCGAAATAATCACACAAAAATATTTTTCCGTTTTTTAACACACGACAGAATATTGGCGTTGGTATGATAGAAAACAGAATGCGTATACATATGAGAATGAATGTATCACGTATTTACGTAGGTTTATGTATGCGTGTAATTTTTTAGCGGCAGCAGCGTGTCGGGAAGCAAGGAAGCTGTGTTAATACTGCGGCTTACCTTTATGAACAGACACAGTTCTTGTGTAAATAACTTCGCGTAAATAAGTTGCTTTTAAATTGCTTTTACTCGAATAAAATATACGAAAGGTTTTTGAGAATTCAACTTCCGTCCTGACGATTGCGCCTAGCATGAAACAGCCTGTCGCCTCTGAGTGTTAACATCAATGTTCACTTTTATATTTATATTTACATACGCTCTATCTCTGAAATTGAGCACTTTATCCCATAGATATAGCACAAATTAAAACTATATTTCTTCATATATATTAGGTTGGTGCAAAAATAATGACGTAATAATGTCGTTTTTTGACATTAAAAATCCGTCAATAAACGACATTATGACGTCATTATTTTTGCACCAACCTAATATATATATATATATGTGTGCGTGTTTGCGTGTGTGTGCAAAAATTCACATATAAATAAAAATATATATAAAAATTTCTCCTCTTATCTTTATTCCCCCCCCACACACACACACATATATATATATATATATATATATATATATATATATATATATATATATATATATTTGTGTATTTAGGCAGCAGTCCTTCTTTCATGGATATTTCATTGAATACTAAATACAAGGTACTTTTATTTAGTTTTTTTTTATACAATTTCTCATGCGATCTAATAATTTTTTCCTTTTCAGATTAAAAATTATATAAAAACTGTCCGAATGTTCTTTTTTTTTTCGAGCGCTTTCGGCCATACATTTAGCCATTTTCAAGGATTAATTATTTTAACTGTTAAATAAAATAAACTTCTACATTTCTATTTAACAGTTACAATAAACTATTACTATTAAACTATTTCTTATTTAACAGTTACAATATTTTCTTCATACTGTCGAATCTATATCCATATATTTGGTGATATATATATATATATATATATATATATATATATATATATATATATATATATATATATATAGAGAGAGAGAGAGAGAGAGAGAGAAAGACCGGCTGCAACAGAAAAATTCTCCAAATAGTGTCACAGTATGGGTAACTGTGCACAAAATTTTCAGTATCTAAAGAAAAAACCACGAAACTTGTTAAATTTCTTTTATCCAGGTTTTAAGATCAGCCATCTTGGCACCATTCGACGTAAGAATCCCTGAAAAAAACCTTTGAGTTATTAAGCTAGAAAGAGAATTGGTTAAAATCATTTTGTGTCAGCCACGCTATGTTTTCCCAACTGAGCAATAGTGTGAGGAAAACGATCATTGAGGCCTTCAGTAATCGTACCAACATTCATATTATGGCTTCCATCTTCAAACTCCATTCAAGAACCATCAAGAGAACGGTGAATAAGTTCAAAAAAGAGGGAACTTTAGAGAGGAAAACTGGATCAGGAAGTCACAACAGCAAGAGGGATCATCATTTCAACATAGACCTAAATACATTCTTATTATTCAAAGTAGAGTCCAATGGTTTTTATAAAAGCCTCGGAGAATTACAGTAAGATATCTTTAATCATTTCTAAGATACAACGGTTTGAATGTTAGTCTAACAATTGGACAATTTTGCTGTTTCACGGTTTGGACAATTTTGCTGTTACACGGTTTGGACAATTTTGCTGTTACACGTTTTGGACAATTTTGCTGTTACACGCGGTATATACATTTACATGGATTATTTTCATAGAGGAATTTTACAAATTGAACAGCAATAGAAAATGTTGATGGATTTTTAAATTCAAATACATATAGAGTAACTTATTTTAATTCATAACTAATTATTTAGTAAATAAATTGAAGCATACTTTAATAAATATGATTCAGTGTGATGCCAGGGTATTGTCAATCGATAAAATGGTATTTAAATCGATTTTATTCTGAGGAAAAATTATAGTCGTTGAGAAATTTGTGGAAAAAGAAAATCTAAGATGCACCCCACACCCAACCCCCGAAAATCTGAAATTCTCCCCTGAATGAGAATCCCTGTTATAAACTCTTCCGTTAACCATAACCAAGTTCTGTAAATCCACCCTCTCGACTTCCAAGCCCGTGCCTTCAATACTCAAGCTGTGTTAATAATGCCTTTGGTCGCTGTAGCAGCATTTACACCAGACCAAGAACCTTTACGTTGAACTACCTACAAAACTTGGATTCGTTCTTTCCGCACTCCACACTTACCGGACAACGACCGAAATACGGTTCAATCGAGCCCACGACGGTAAAAAAAAAAATACTCATTTTTTTGTTGTTATTGTTATTGTTGTTGTTGTTGTTTTCGAGTATCCATAGCCGTGATAATTTCGAAAAAAAACAAAAAAACAAACCCGCAACTGATGTCGACTTCACCACCATAATTAACACGCGTACGCTCACCAATAATATTACGCTACAGAAGATGGCTGAAGCGACGTGGGGAAAGAAAAAAAAAAAAAAAACGAGAAGAGTACGTGGATATGCCGCATTGAAAGAAACAAATGAAACGTTAAACTATCACGTTTCAACGATGATTCCAATCGAAGCAGCCTATTGTTTTTCATCCGTAGATATCGAACTTGTATTAACTTGAGACTCGTAACTCAATGACACCTTTTTCCTTTCCCCGCCTAATAATCTATAATAACAGATTCTTTGAACAGAAGAACTTATTAACGTGGGAGGCCATAGAAATATGTCTATAACGTCCAAACAATTTACCTACCTATTAATATATATATATATATATATACTAGCCGGATTACCAGCGCCTTCCTGTGTATCACACATTTTTTGTAAGAAAATGATGACTGATTTTAAATCATTGTTATAACTTGTAGAGATAAATAATGCATTTCAATATTACTCAATGGTGACCTCCATCTTCTGCTTTTCTCCCTCTATATTTTAGATAGGAGTCACTCCCTTATTTAGATTTAATTTAAATCAAAAGAAAAATTTTCCGTGGGCTTTTGTGGAAAAACTGCGCGATCTGACCCCTTCGATATATATTTAACGCAATACCTGAATTATTGAATTGATGAGAAGATTTCAACATTGATATGACAGTTGAATTGTCACGACAAATATATATATTTAGGACACTAATCACTGATTGGTAATATCCTGCTCAACTTGATGTCCATATTGTCTCATTTTGATCTTGCAGATGTGACCTCCATCTTCTGGCTTTCTCCTTCTATATTTTGAATAGGAGTTATTCCCTTGTTCAAATTTAAATTTAATTTAAATCAAAGGGAAGAAATTTGTCAGTGTGTTGTGGGGAGTGGCCTCTGGAGATCCCCTTTGATCAAAATGTAATATACTTATCCAAGTACCTTGGGTAATGTACTTTCAGTATATATATTGTTATCAGTGTCTATCTCCAAAACCCTAGTAGGAGTTCGATAAACAAACAGACAGACAGAAGCGACAACTATATATATTTTTATCTTGCAGATGTGACCTCCTTCTTCTGGATTTCTCCTTTTATATTTTGGATATGAGACATTCCCTTGTTCAAATTTAAATTTAATTTAAATCAAAAGGAAAAAAAATTAAGTGGGTAGTTTTGCCACACCCCCACCTCCCCGGGATCCCCCTTTGATCGAAATAAAATATAATCCATGTATCCTAGAAGTCATTCCCTAGTTTAAATTTAAATTTAATTTAAATCAAAAGGAAAAAAAATCAGTGTGGGTTTGTACCCAGCGAGGACCCCTTTGATCAAAATGAAATATGCTTATCCAAGTTCCCTAGAATTCATTCCCTTGTTCAAATTTAAATATATTTTTTTATCAAAAGGGGGAAAAAATTTCACTGGGGGTGTTTGTAACCCCCAGCTCCCTGGGACAGTCTTTGATCAAAATGGAATATGCTTATCCAAGTACCGAATATATATGGTTATGGGGGTTTATCTACAAAAGCGTAGGAATTTGTTAGCAAACAAACAGAGCCTAAAACTTTATATATATATATGGGGACCCCCTTTGAACAAAATGAAATATACTTATCGAAGTATCTTAGGTGTCATCCACTTGTTCAAATTTAAATTTAATTTATATCGAAATGTCCCGGAAAGGGATATATTTGTTCTAAGTAGCTAAGTGGTTTTGGCTACTGTAACCGAGTAGTAAAATCTAGCAGGCAGCCGTAATCGACTGGTACTCGTCGTAGTCGTAGACAACAGGTGTAGGCAATAGGCGCAGACCAATAGGATAGCCAATGGCGTAGTCCAATGACCGTCGGGCTGTACCTCTACATCAGCCTGTATTTATGGCTGACACCAGCCAATTATATTCCTGTGAGGGGGGGAGACAGGTGTATCCATATCCATATTCATTACATCAAAATAAAAATAAAAATTAGTGGGGGAAGGGTTTGCCTTCTATTTACCGGGGACCGCCTTTGATCATAATCCAAGTACCCTGGGTAAGTCAGTTTCAGAATATCTATGGTTAAGGGAGTCTATCTCCAAAACCCGAGGAGGCGTTCGATAACAAAGAAACAGACAAATTTATATAGAGAGATTAGAATTTGTATTTGAGTCGGGACGTGTTCAACATTCCTACCCGGATACATTATTAGTGACCGCAATTTTAATATCATAATCAGTGCAGATCACACAATGTTGATAGCAGACAAAGAAAGTAATACCACAAGAACTCCTCCAGACAGTAGTGAAGCAAAGCGAGAAGACCCAGCCAAGCATCAATTGCAAGACAGAATGTATGGTTGCTAGCAAAAGGGGCAACCCCACATACAAATTACAAAATGGAGAAGTCTAAATCAAACAAATACAACAATTTAAATATCGGGGAAATGTTCCAACAGAGAAAGAAACGTGCAAAACTTAAATCCGAATCCGGAGAGCGAAAGAATCCTTTCAGAACCTAAGCAAAGAATCAAGAAACAGAAAAATATTCGTTCGAATCAAAGAAAAGTGTACCAAAACTTTACGTAATATTAGTCCTCTTATATAGAAGTGACTAGTAGGCAATCTCCTCATCAATGAACAAGCGACTTTAAGCAACAGAAATGTCGCTTTACAGCAGGATGCTGAGAATGCCATAAACAAAAATATGTGGGCCACGACGAAGTATTAGAGAAAACAGAAGCGAAAGTTCTTTTCTTATCAGTGTGAGTTTTCGGAGATGCCGTACCTTCGTAATCACTATTAGACTCATCCAACTCTTTTGATTGCATTGACAATCAAACACTCTGAAATGTTCGAACTGGAGCTTTTGGCGCGAATGCCAAGCAGTACAACATATTATTTAAAAATTTTCTGATGGAGTGAATATATATATATATATATATATATATATATATATATGTCTGTGTTTGTGTGTGTGTGTGTGTTTGAATATACGTAATATCCCACGTCGATAGCACGACTCGGAGTTTCATGCAGTTTATGCAATCTTCAGATGCGGAGATATGCACCTGAAGATTGCATAAACTGCTATCGACGTTGGATATTAGGTATAGTCTCTAATATATATACTTGTATCGCTATTTTCATTATTCGGACTATTGTCCTCATCTTTGTCGCCATATTTATTACAACGTTTCGGCCGCTGTACGCTCCGTCCTTCTTCAGGTGGTTGGAATGTCGAACTGAACCCTTTATTTCGCTCGCTTTGGTAGACTGTTCTAGTTCCACGTGCAATGAAGAAGGTCGGAGCGTACAACGGTCGAAACGTTGTAATAAATATGGCGACAAAGATGAGGACAATAGTCTGAATAATGTAATTAATGTACATAATATTTAATCTCAGAAATATTGACAGATACTTATATCAATGTTTCATAACATTGAGCACTGTATTTATAACACCTGAGGAAGAAATATATATATATATATATATATATATATATATATATATATATATATATATATTAAGACATTTTTATGTTTAACATTCTTTTTATAGATAAAAATATTTAAGTAAATGCTGTCTTTATAATAAACAGTATTAAACAACATTTACCGGCCTGAATATCCGAGAAATTTTCACAGAAAATATTCCTCCTCTGATGTCTTAAAATAATTGTCAGACATTGTCCATTTCATAATATATATATATATATATATATATATATATATATATATATATATATAATGAATACGTATATAACATTTATCACTTAGCTGATTGGTGTTATATTGACTCCAGCGACTAACTGTTTTGTAATTGTTCTGTCCACTCGTCAGGAGGTATCAGCAATTGACTGAGAATTTTCTCATTTTCGTTATATTCATGTGAAGTTAAAAAAATAATCTATACACTATTGCTGTTAGTTTTTTTTCTTTTTGTGCGTATGCGTAGGTGCGCGCGCTTGACTGCACGTATGCTTGTGTACGTAGGCGTGTGCGTATGTCTTAATATTCGTGGTTATTCCTCTTTTCATCATTTTCTATAATCTTTCCCTATTCTTTTTCCTGTCTTTTTCTCACTTTCGGCTCGGAGGTTCAAATATATATATATATATATATATATATATATATATATATATATATAGTTATATGGTTTAGGAGAAGGATTTGAATGATCATAATTCATCGAGTCTAGAACAAGAATCCTCAAAAGAATGCTGAAAGCACTGGACGGACGTTTTGTCCTATTTCGCTGACTCATCAGCAGTTCGCATCCACTACCGAGAATTGAACCCGGACCGTTAGGATATGATGCAAGCGTCATACCCAGTAGATGTTCCGGGTTCGATTCTCGGTAGTGGATGAATCCCCAAAAATAGGATGCAGCGACCTTAAGTGTTTCTTGCATTCTGTTGAGCATTCTCCTAGACTCGAGGAATTATATATATATATATATATATATATATATATATATATATATATAGCCATGAGTTCAAAAAAAGTTTGAATTAACATCAAAGTTCATTTAGGATAAATAAATACCGAAATCAGGCTTCCCTATCGAAATACTTCTGGCACTTAAAATAAAATAATAAGACGACGGTGATTGCATTTAACTATTTCAACAATAAAAGGATGGGACCTAATTGCCAATCTAGTAGCACGCTTAAATTCATGCAGTCGGGGCACTAGCTAAAAAAGCTCACCAGAACAGTTACCGTGAAAATATTTGTAGAAAAGACAGTGGGAAGCTACATTACGTCTATGAGGAAGTATACATATAAATATATATATGTGTGTGTGTGTGTGTGTGTGTGTGTGTAAAAATGGAGTCGCATTATACACGTTTTTTAGAGTATAATTCAGCATTTGTACACTGTGATGTAAGCCAGATGCTTCCTCTGTAACTGAAGAGTATACCTCGTCAGGCTATAAGACGGTTCCATGTGAAATGCTGTTTCAATTCTTGTCGGAGGAAAAATAATTTCTAATAATTTTTTCGGACATTCAGGCCGCTAAATGTTTGTTAATACTGTTTATTATAAACAGAGCATTTCCTTAAATATATGTATTTATAAAAATACCGTATAAAAAGAAAATATATTAAAATAATTTACGGACAGTATGTTTTCATTGAAACTTCTCATTAAATAATATTTAGTCATTACAATAAATTAGTTACCTCTCTTGGCGTTTGCACGTGAATCTAAGTCATAAAAATTAAAATAGTACAGGATAGTAGTACAGTACGTTAGTGATTTTCACTTCACATTAAAAAAAAATTCAAGTTTATAGGCAAACAGATTAATTGAATTATAATAATTTAATAATATAAGTTAAGAGTTTACGCATAAATATTCATCTTTATTTTATTTTCAACAAAACATGTTCAGATGACCATTGATGACAATTCAAGAACAACGTAACTATAAACAATTTTTTTTTAATCTATTCAGCCGCAATGATGGAGAATGCATTACCTCAAACCAACGCCAGAGAGACACGCTGCAAGAGGCACTCCGTTTCACAAGGCTCCTCCCTTAATCGAGACGCCATCCCGCCAATGCTCCGAAACATGGCCAGTGAGAGACGTTGCAAGAGCCACTCCGTTTCACAAGGCTCGTCCCTTAATCAAGACGGCATCCCACCAATACTCCGAACCATATCCAGTGAGACACGATGTAAGAGTCACTCCGTTTCGTGAGGCTCGTCCATTAATCGAGAGATCATCCCGCCAATGCTCCGAACCACGGCCAGTGAGACACGCAGCAAGAGCCACTCCGTTTCGCGAATGTCGTCCCTTAATCGAGACGCCATCCAGCCAATGCTCCGAACCATGGCTAGTGAGACACGCTGCAAGAGCAACTCCGTTTCGCGAGTCTCGTCCCTTAATCGAGAGGCCATCCAGCCAATGCTCCGAACCACGGCCAGTGAGACACGCTGCAAGAGCCACTCCGTTTCACAAGACTTGTCCCTTAATCGAGACGGCATCCCGCCAATCCTCCGAATCATGGCCAGTGAGACACGCTGGAAGAGCCAACCCGTTTCACAAGGATCGTCCCTTAATTGAAACGCCACCCGGCTAATGCTCCGAACTATGGCCAGAGAGACACGATGCAAGAGCCACTCCGTTTCACAAGGCTCCTCCCTTAATCGAGACGCCATCCCGCCAATGCTCCGAAACATGGCCAGTGAGAGACGTTGCAAGAGCCACTCCATTTCACAAGTCTCGTCTCTTAATCAAGACGGCATTCGGCCAATACTCCGAACCATGTCCAGTGAGACACGATGTAAGAGTCACTCCGTTTTGTGAGGCTTGTCCATTAATCGAGAGATCATCCCGCCAATGCTCCGAACCACGGCCAGTGAGACACGCTGCAAGAGCCACTCCGTTTCGCGAGTGTCGTCCCTTAATCGAGACGCCATCCAGCCAATTCTCCGAACCATGGCTAGTGAGACACGCTGTAAGAGCAACTCCGTTTCACAAGACTTGTCCCTTAATCGAGACGGCATCCTGCCAATCTTCCGAATCATGGCCAGTGAGACACGCTGGAAGAGCCAATCCGTTTCACAAGGATCGTCCCTTAATTGAAACGCAACCCGGCTAATGCTCCGAACTATGATGTCTCCACTGCCAGAGGATCTATCAGGAAGAGAAGAATATTTAACTATTTTTTTCATCTATGCGTCCCGGGCGACGGATCCTGGCTCAACCGCGGAACTGATCAAATTACCGGCCGAAAATATATCCGCACAGGTCGCATCCCAAATCAGCGACTTCCCCATTTCAAAAGGGAAAATGGTAATGCCATCCGGTCGCTTTCCATTACCGCTGTCGTGGCCTGCGGTTTCGATGTGGGAAGGGAACACAGTTGCATCCAAAATTCTGTTGATGATGTCGTTAATTGCTGCATGCATGAAAATTAATTTTCAAATGAACACATTTTTTGGCTTAGAGAAAACAAAACCCTGATCACGACAAGTCTGAATATATACGGGGTGTAACAGCAAAATTGCCCAGATCGTGTCATAGCTAAATTGTCAAATTGTTTGATGAAGCTTTGTACCGTTGTATCTTAGAAATGATTAAAGATATCTTACTGGAATTCTCCAATATTTTTATAACACTAGGGGATTCTATTTTGAGCAACAAGAATGTTTAATTACTCTCCAAGTTTAAGAGAAGAATCGTAATGGAATCGTTTCATAAACTATGATGACATGTTTATCATTCATTAATCATAACTAAGAATGGAGTATTGAAATAAAGTTCAAATATATATATATATATATATATATATATATATATATATCCCAGATCATTTACAACATTTTCATGATCATCTTCGCCACCCATAAAAATTTCTGTCCTGGAGTAACAACATGCCGCAGACGTTTCACATATGATCTCCTTTTCAAGTCTTTTGTCACTGTTCTTTGAACTGTCATATCTGAAACTACTCTCTCACGTGCCAAACATCTTATTACTTGAGTTGGATATTTCCTAATTGATATCATTAATTGTAAGTCGAAATGATGATCCTTCTTCCTGTTATAACCTCCTGATCCAGTTTTTATTTTTTTTGTCTATACTGTCCCTTCTTTATTTAAACTTCTTCATGGGTCTTGAATGGACTTTGAAGATGGAAGCCAGAGTATGAATATTGGTACCATTACTGAATGATCTTTTTCCTCTCATAATTTCTCATTTAGGAAGACAGTAATTATGGCACAAAACATATTTAATCTGTAGTCTTTCCAGGATTTTTGAGTGATTCTTACGAAAAGTCGTATCATGATGGCTAAACGTCTTATCTGAAAATGTGATAAAAAGAGACTCAATTTGTGCTGTTCCACGATTTGGACAATTGTATATATATATATATATATATATAGTTTAAGAAAAACTAGGTAATCCGTATGGGTAAACCTGAGGAGGATAAAATCCAGAGAGCTCGATGTAAATCCAGAGCAAATAATTTAAATAAAAACAGACCACTTTAAAATAATGACGTAATAATGTCGTTTTTTGACGTATTTTTTAACGTCAAAAGACGACATTATTACGTCATTATTTTTGCATCAACCTAATAATAAATTATTTCACTACAGCCCTTTTAAAGGACTGCGGATCATCAGACTTTACTTCCAAACGAAAAATGAAAGGAAATTTTTTTTTTTTTTTCATTTTTTGTTTGGAAGTAAAGTCTGATGATCCGCAGTCCTTTAAAAGGGCTGTAATGAAATAATTTATTACATGGAACTTTAAAGTGGTCTGTTTTTGTTTAAATTATTTTATATATATATATATATATATATATATATATAAAATAATTTAGTTTTATATGAAACAGCCTGTCGACGCTGAGTGTTGACTTCAATGTTCACTTTTATATTTATATTTACATACAATCTATCTCTAATATTGAACACATTATCCCATAACTATAGCAGACCATAAAACTATATTTCTTCATATATATATATATATATATATATATATATATATATATATATATATATATATATATTCAGTTTGTTGTACCTATTTTGTTTCTGCTTTGTAATATACCTCCTTTGTACTAGATTTTTTCCGCCTCTGGAACCAGTTTTAATGTGTTTTTCACTCAATCGATACGACGACGTCAAACGCAGGAAGTTGCTTGTAAATTCTTGATATTTTAGATTGAAAACACAAGTTTAAATGACGACATTATTGTGTAGATTGATGTAGATATAAAACCAAACGATTACATTCATGTCCACGAAACACACTAACTTTTGTCGGCGACGCTAATTTCGTGTAAATAAATCCACCGAGTTAGTGATCGATCAATTTGTCTTGTGAACCAAATCGAAATACGTGTTTGTTTGACGTTCTGGGGCCTCAATATGTTCCTCAACGATAACATTTTGACGTCAAGAGCCGACATTGTTGTTTTGGGCTTCCAATCACGGCGGAAATAGTTACAATCCCGCATTAGCTTCATCAGTGGGTACCGCACTAGGTGGTCGAGGCTGATTTCCGTTGGCGTCTACCTGATTAAATATGTTTGATCAGTTTACAGCGACCGGACGTCATCAGGCAGCTTTCTCTTCGCAAGTATCAAAAATATGAATCACAAACTCCATAACAGGTCGTAAATACTCGAGGTGCCGCGTCTCGCCAGAGCATAAGCGGTCATGGCCCTCCTCAATTTCCTCTCCCTTATAGGCTTGATTAGTTCTTCTTTTGATAAGTCTCCCGATTTCATACCACCATCCATTCACATAAGTCATGTGGCACGCTGTTTGTCCCACGCTGTTTGTCCCTATCTCTCTTGCCTTCAGTATGCCTATATATATATATATATATATATATATATATATATATATATATATTGATAATATTAGTGGTAAATATACATATATATGCAAAATCCACAGGTGCATATACACACATGTATATTTTTTGAATAAAAAATTCCAAGAGGATAGAATCCAGGTAGAACTCAATGTCCAGGACAGAGTAAGGATATAGTAAAAAGGCTTAAACACTAATATTCCATGGTCATAATTTATTCCATTGGAATCGTAAATACGATCCAATTTATCAGACCTACAAATTCACAAAGAAAACGGAAAAGAACAATTCCGGAAATAAAAATAGAATTTAGAGAGAGTGTAAGTATGAGAGCGTGGAACGAATGTTAGTTCTAAAGAGAGGGGTAACATACGAGAGAATGTGGGAGATTAAAACTTAACAGAGAGGGTGTTTTTAAAAACTAGAGGTGAGTGGAAGGGGGAAATATGAATGTTGTTGGATACATTTCATGGTGACATACACACACCATAGACGATCTAATGTTAAATATCAGAATAAGAAGGAGGGAGAGGTAAGGAAAGAAGTGGTGGGGTAGAAAGATGGGGCGTGTGAAATTAAAATTGAAAGGGACGCTGTGTAATTAGGAAATTTGACAAACGTTTGTAGGTCTGATGAATTGGATCGTATTTACGATTCCAATGGAATAAATTATAACCATGGAATATTAGTGTTTAAGCCTTTTATTATATATATATATATATATATATATATATATATATATATATATATATATATATATACATATATACATATATATATATATATATATATATATATATATATATATATATATAAAAGTTAAGTTTTCCAAGCCATCTTTTCTCATCAGGTTTACAAGGAATATCAACTGTCTTTTTCTTCTTTTTTTTTTTATTCTAAACACCTTTTATTCTACTGTTTAAGCTTATATCACATTTTAACCTGTTCTTCTAGCTGAATAAGTCAGAAAGTTTTTGAGTGATTCTCGAGACATATGGTGTAAATATTATTAAACGTCTTATCTGAAAACCTGGAAAAAAGAAACACAATTAGTTTAGTGTTTTTTTTTTGTTTTTTTTTAGATATTAAACATTTTGTGAATGGACAATTATGTTCTTACACGATTTGGACAATATTGCTGTCACACCATATATATATATATATATATATATATATATATATATATATATATAACTATATTTATTTTTTCAAAAATATGATTCCTTCGCTACATAAGAGTTTTAATGTTTCAAAAAAAACAGCCAAAAATTTCAATATAATTGTTAAAATTAAATTGAATTAAAGTATCAAGCTCAGTTTCATCCTTAAGTGAAATTATTGGAATAACTAATCTTGAAGTTTACGCATCTTTATAAGCAGACCAGCAGGAGAGCCCATCGTTGCACGGGGAAGTAACAGTAAGAGATAGATCAAGTATCGACCATCATAAAGACTGAAAAATAAAATTGACAAAGATTATTGTTTAAGGTTGACGGACTCGCATGTCTTAATTAGTTTTTTTTTTTTTTTTTTTTTACGAATTGGTCAAACCGAAACTCAAACAAAAACATTGTTTTCAATCGTTATGAGTCTACCGATTGAATAGAATTTTATTATAAACAATTGTCTTGTAAATGGAATTTTTAAAGCATTCTGAATGTAAAATAAAGAAAAAAGTGTGCGATACAATAAGAATCAGTACCTGCCAAAAAAAAAGTGAATTTTTGTTGAAATCGGTTGAAAAATGTAGGAAATCCGATCCCATATATAAACGAACACACACACACACACACACACACACACACAAACAACCTGGGTTTTATAATAAGTACAATTCGATATGAGTTGTCCCCCTTTCATTGTGGAGACAGAATCGTGTTTTATCGTGTTTTCAAATTGATTTCGTGCAAAAACAATTGTGTTTTTCCAATTTCCGCAAGGTAATTTTACGTAGTCCTGTGAAGTTTTGTTGAAATCGGTTAAAAAATGTAGGAAATCCGATCCAATATATAAACGTACAGACACACATACACACAATCTGCGTTTTATAATAAGTAAGATTCATTCGTAGAATTATTTACTATGCAAACGGCTGAACGAACAGTCCAATAAGGGTCTTAAGGGTTAACAATTTGTATCAACCTATCGGTCACCCTCGACAAGAGGCCAAGCCAAGACTGGGTTGGAGTTCCCATTTTAAAGCGTAAGATGCCATTCCTATATGTAAAGAACCTCGGAATATTTACCTAACGTGTTCTTTCCTATTTTTCTATATATTTGCATATATATATATATATATATATATATATATATATATATTAGGTTGGTGTAAAAAATAATGACGTAATAATATCGTTTTTTGACATATTTTTTAACGTCAAAAAACGACATTATTACGTCATTATTTTAACACCAACCTAATATATATATATATATATATATATATATATATATATATATATATATATATATATATGAAGAAAAATATACGGAGAAAACAAACAAAAATCCTTATATGTAATTATGGTGTTTTAATGTTAATATAATGTCAACGTCGGAAGTTTCGGTCTAATAAACCATCTTCAGGACATGTTGAATTGATAATGTTAATTATATTTTATGAATATGTCCTGAAGATGGTTTATTGTCGGATCTATATCCATATATTTGCTTACATATATATATATATATATATATATATATATATATATATATATATATATATATATATATAATGCAAATATAAAATGTGTCACTTAGCTGATTGATGCTACCATCAACATCCCGACTCCAGAGTTTCGTAAACGGAAGCTCCAGAAATCACACCGTCCACTCGTCAGGAAATGATTGCTTATATTTCTCGTTTACACTTTTCATTTGGGCAAGGTTGATCTCTTTTTATTGAATGTGTGTTGTCTCTCTATCTTTATCTCTCTATCATTCTGTCTACATGTCTTTCACTCTCTCTGTCTCTTTCTCTCTCTACCACTCTCTCTCTCTATGGTGTTTTCTGTGATAAGTTAAGCTGTAAAAATGATGTGACATATATATATATATATATATATATATATATATATATATATATATGTGTGTGTGTGCGTGTGTGTGTGCGTGTGTGTGTGTGTGTAAAATATATAGAAAATAGGAAAGAACTTGTTAGGTAAATAATGCAATGTTCTTTAGTATTTTTGTTATTATTTAAAAATATAATAATAACAAAATAAAAATAAATTTCGCTTGAAGATGGAACAGAGCATGCTACTTTAATTCAATTTAATTCAAATAATTATATTAAAGTATTCGGCTCTTGTTTTGAAACATGAGAACTCTTATGTAGCGTTGGAATCATATTTTTAAATAAATAATGATATATATATATATATATATATATATATATATATATATATATATATATATATAAACAGAGAGAAAGAAAGTAGCGAGGGGTGATATCAGTACATGCCCACACCGCTCTGCAACTCGAATAGGAATGGGCAATTATGATGATAAATTCGCCGGAAGAAAGCGTCATTATTCCCAGAGAACAGAAACTAGAGATAACACTGTCTTAGTTAATTATCTCCGATATTATGCAACTGGCAATTTTTGACAACTTAAAGAACCGATAGCGCTATCTGTCCGACTCCATCGACGTCCTTACACGGGTTCGGGCGTCTATTTGACCGGCTGAGTCAATAGCGGGAGAGTAGGTGAACCAGATAGACCGTTCGATAACCAACCAAGATCAATCCAATCACTTGCGGACGCTTACGTACCATCCATCAGTACCAATTCTATTGATATTGTTCGCAGAGCCACCAAGGTCACATATCTTATGAAGATTCTACTTGACCCTTATTCTTTTGTTTTCTCTTTAGTTTCACGTTTTGACGGTATAAAACAACATTTATCAACCGCTGCGGTCGGGCGAACTAATGCGCCCAGAAATGTAACCAGGTGTCGACTGAAGAGTAATTTATAATTATTCTTTATATTTAAAAAAAAAATTTAGTTTGAAAAAAAAAAAAAAAAGAGGGTGACACCAAGCACATGGCTTCTTTGTGATTTGATATTTGAATTAAAAAAATAATTCCTTAATACTTCAATAATAAATCAAATATTAAATACATGAGGAAATGAGATAAAAATAATAACATTGCAACGAGCCCTAACATTCGAATAATTGCCGAAGCACAGGTTCCACACAAATATACAGATGTAATGTCAAAAATATACAAATGTAATGTCTTAAATATAAAATTTTTTGTCTTAAATATGCGGCAGGGGGGGGGGATATCACTCCTGAAATAATAATGCTAATAAAAGAGGATATGCAGTAAAACAGAAAACACCAAGTGAAAGAGAGGCGTTATCGAATAACCAAGATGTTAATATGCTGTAAAGACTTTGAAATGTAAATGTTACAGAAAGTTAATTTAGAACACGAAATACAATCTTTCTGTAAGCGTACAAAGGATATCAGATTACTAAGAGAACTATAATAATTTGTAACTTTTAAACAAAGGAATGGATTTTAACACTATAAGAATCGAAGTTAAAATTAAAGATGCTCTGATCTAGAATTTATTTTTAAACAAGAATCTCTGTAGTTTACAAAGAGCGGCAGGATAATTAATAGCGAAGTGATAAATAATAACGTCTTGTTGTGAACTTGCAAACCAATCGATGAAAAAGTAAATTGTTTATTCTCGGAGGAGTGAAGTTGTACTTTGTTAGTATGTCAGTACCTTCGAACTAAAAAGCAGAACGTCACCAGTCTGGGTCACATGAGGCCGGTTCTCTTAATAAAGGGGCGAGCCAACAAGAAGAGAGAGAGTTTTGGGTTCGTTTGTCTTCGAATGCAGTCGAACTGAGTGGAGAGACGTCAGAGATTGAAAAGGAAGCGTACGCTGTTTGTTGCTGAAGCTAAGAGCGAAAAAGCGAAATACCGCCGCTAACATGTAAGTACAGTTACTTCTGGTACTTCTAATACTACTACTACTATTACGACTACTGAGAAAGGGAACATTGAAGCTTGTAGTAGTTGCGCTAAGAACAGACCAAAAAGATTTCAAACGAAGGCCACATCTCGTCTTACCGAAATTATTCGAAATATTCGTGTTTGGTTATTGTTCTCGACAAGAATTGTTTTTGTGTATGTGTGTTTGCTTATATATATATATATATATATATATTTATATATATATATATATATATATATATATATATATATATAAAACTTTTGTCCTTTCAAAATCGAATCGATTTGGTTATATTTATTTTTCTGTTAAACCGATTCCCACCCGACGAACTTGCAGGTGGACCAACAGAGAGATTCCGGATTCTAAGATCTGATGACCACTCTCCAGGATAAAAACATCACATGGCTGGAGGGTGGCTTTGAATTGACATTGGGAACCGGAGCCTTGTGTCTAAGCTGTAATACTGGACCATACCGAACCAACGGCCGGTCTTGTGGAGTGCGTAGTTTCAGTGGGGGGTGAAGATACGGTGCTACAGATACACAACGTAATGTGTTTAAAATAAAATGCTTATTTCAAGAGACAGCTTATTTTTTTCCTATTTTTAAATTTCTTTGTTAAAATTTAAATTACTTCACAGGGATTTGGTTATTTTACTAGTCAGTTCCGTGCTATATTGCTTCAACGATCATGTATCATTTGATAGATGACTGGCGAAGCAGTTTTTTTTTCCCGCAGTAGGTGGCCATGTTTTTCTGCGGTAGAACAGTTGCCAGCCAAGGCTACAAAATTCGGTCCTTTCTGCTACTTACCCATAGCTGAGGGGAGAAGATACTTTTCCCAAGGGTATTATCACGTAAGTGAATGTATTGGATTCGACTGGAATTCGAACTCGGCTCTCCGATTCCTCAATCCGTGCCTCCTAGTCAGTTATGTGCTATGCTTCTTACAGTGGTTTACCTACTTCACGCCGCTGGCGAGTAATAGATTGTGTTGTTGTTATAAAGATTACTATTTCATTTCAAACTTCCGATTTAGTTATTTCTTATTCGGTAACCCTTCCTAGGTTACAACAGATAGATAGATAGATAGATAGATAGATAGATAGATAGATAGATAGATAGATAGAAGCAGAAAGAGATAGATAGATAGATAGATAGATATTGAAGCGACTAAGATAGATAGATAGATAGATAGATATAGAAGCGACTAAGATAAATAGATAGATAGATAGATAGATAGATAGATAGATAGATAAATATTAAAGCGACTAAGATAGATAGATAGATAGAAGCAGAAAGAGATAGATAGATAGATAGATAGATATTGAAGCGACTAAGATAGATAGATAGATAGAAGCAGAAAGAGATAGATAGATAGATAGATAGATATTGAAGCGACTAAGATAGATAGATAGATAGATAGATAGATAGATAGATAGATATTGAAGCGACTAAGATAGAAAGATAGAAGCAGAAAGAGATAGATAGATAGATAGATAGATAGATAGATAGATAGATAGAGTGTTATATAGCGTACCTATGAACACTTATTAGATATGTCCCAATCCTCATAAATACCTTCGACACTAGGTTACATCAGTGTTCGTGTGTGTGACTGTGTTTTTTCTTTCTGTGTGCATATGGTTGTGTATGGGTGCACGTGTATTTTTGTGTGTGAGTGCATGTATGTATGTATGTATGTATGTATGTGTGTGTGTTGATGTGTGTATGCGAATATATATATGTCTGTGTTTGTCCCTGTTGGCATTTCAATCAACATTGATCAAAATGCTAGGCAGTCCCCTCCCCCAAATCAATACTAGAAAGAGCGATAACAGCTACTGGACTTGAGAAACCTATTTTCCTGAAAAATTTTCTTAACAGAACGATTTTCAAAATTTCAACTGAAAATGCCACTGGCTGCTCGGTCAGTAAACTCCGAATGTTTCCTTATAGGGAAACGGCTGATATTAACATTTTGTTTGTTTGGCAATGTGCCACTCTTTGTGTAAATGTTCGTGTCAGAGTGCATCCTTCTGTGTGTCTGTATGTGTGTGGGCCTGTATGTCTAGGTGTGTATGTATTTTTATATGCTTGTGCTTCCGTTTATGTCTTTATATGTGTACGTGTACATGCATTTATGCGTCTGTTGTGTGTATATGTTAGCGTCTGTGCTTGCGTGCCTATGTAGATGGGTTTGTGCGTTTGAATATATATGCGTTTTCGCTTGTGACTGTGTGTGTATATGTGACTGTTTTATGCGGCTCTGTGTATTTGTGCATGTGCTTGTTTGCTTATGCGTATGAGATTGTGTGTGTTTTTTATTTGCGCGTGTGTGTGTCTCTGTGTGTGTGTGTGTGTGTGTGTGTGTGTGTGTGTGTGTGTGTGTGTCTGTGTGTGTGTCTGAGTGTCCGGGTTTTTTCCGGGTTTGTTTGTGTGTGTGCGTATGCTTATTTCCTATGATAATAACAAAAAAGGATAAAAAAATTCAAACAAAATTATCATAAATTAAATTTTTACAGTTTTTGATTCTTAGAAACAATTTTATTTTTTTTATTCGTAATTTTAGTTTAGTTAGAGTCTCAAATATAAAAATGAAATATCTTTTCCTTTTTGTTTTTTTTGTTTTTCAAAATTTGAATAAACAAATTTAATGACTGAAAATGAAAGCAGAAAAAAAAATAACCACAACGAACAAGACACGAAATGTTTTCTTTAAAAAAAAAAAAATACTAGTTCGTTTTAGTTTCTTAAAATTTCAAACAATGAAAAGATTTACAAACCAAAAAAAAAATAAATAAATAAATAAAATAAAATAAATGAAAAGATATGTTTGTCGTCTTCATTTACTTTTTCTTATATAATTTTTAATCCGAACTTTTATATTAGTTTCCATCTAATTTTGAAAGCGATATGGAAAAGATTGATCATATTTGCCTAGGGATTATTAGATGTGTTTTTGTTCTGTCTCTCTTTCGCTTTTTATATGCACGCCACATGTTGAGAATTTTAAGCAAAATTCCGGTGAGAGAAGAGACAGACAGATAAAAAATAAAAAAGAAAGAAAGAAAGAAGGAAAAAGAAAAACACAGTACAAACGCGCAACTGAGAAACAAAGAAATGACAAAAATATTTAAAAAAAAAAAAAACAATAAATTAGACAGACGATAAATAAACAGACGATAAATATGGCGTCGTTCAACCGTAAGCTTTAATCATCTTCCAGCATATTCGTCTGTAAGTCGTTATTAATATCAGATGTTTAAGTTTAAAACAGAGGGTCGACTTATAGATGGGTAATAAATTTTCGAAAAAAAAAAAATACTGAGCTGGATAGAAAAAGAGCAACTGTAAGCTTCCAAATAAAAAAAGTGAACTACCGTATTATCGTTTTCAAACTAATTAGATCAGAAATAATTTGAATTACTGGACCACCATCTTAATCTGTCAGAGAGGTCTACAATACAATGATTGTATCCCATGTGGAGAGCTGACGCTTCCACTCAAAGTATTCAAGTATAAACACAAACCATGTTTACCTATAGACTCATGTATAATATTTACCTATAGACTTAAGTATGAAGACGGCCAATTTTTGTGTATGAGTTGGTTTATAAGCACGGACACTATTTCCCCTTAGACTCAAGTCTAAACACGACATAAAAGTTTACGCATAGATTCAAGCATAAAGTGCAATGATTACAAGTATAAAGATGGCCGGTGTTTATCTATACTCAATTAAAACATGACGAATGTTTATTCACAAAATCAAAGACAGTCTCAAATATGTTTAAATATAGATTCAAGTATAAACATGGTCAATGTGCACCTACAGCATCTAGTATAAATACAACCAATGTATAAAGTCGGCCAATATTAACCTACAGATGTTTACTATAGTCTCAAGTATAAAGACAGGTAGTTGACTCGTATAAATTTTTTAACCTTACACTTTTTTTTTACTTTTAAATAAGTGTCTTCTTAATTCATGTTTATTTATTCTTCTACAGCACTGTTTCTTTTCTTTTCTCATATTCACTTACACTTTGTAACCCTTTCTTCGTGGCTTTATTGCCTTACTTGAAGTGAAATGATTAAAAAGAAGTTTATTGGGATGTGCAAGAAATGAGACGGTTTTTGTAATAGGACGAACCATAGACTCTATTAAAAAAAGTGACCAATATCTACGCAGGGACTCAATTATCTATGGGACCAAATTTGCCTATAGACTCAGCTATGATATGAGATACAATTAGTCTTGATTTCCAGTCAAAATTGATGATCAAAAATTAAAAGGTAATGTCAATCGTTATCTTCTCTCTTCTTAATTCCAGTAATTTTATTGTTCTTATTTCTAATTTTCTTGTTCTCATATACAATGACAATCAATAACCCTCTTGCACCATAGTGGTTTTATTGCCTTACTTGGGGTGAGAAATGACTGGAAACAAAATTTAGATTGATTTAAAAGTAAGAGAAAATTTCCCTTTCTATCGAAATGGAGGGAATGAGATCGATCTATCGATCGATAGATAGATATAATTAGATAGATAGATAGATAGATAGATAGATAGATAGATAGATAAAGTATGAACAGAATCAGATAGATAGATAGATAGATAGATAGATAGATAGATTACGGAATATGTTTGATAGCGAACGGAGTGACATAGATAGATAGATAGATAGATATAAACGGAATGAGGTACAGAGATAGATAATTAGATAGATAGATAAATTCAAAGACGGATATGCAATGTGATTGGCCCTGATCTGGCATCTCGTCTACAGTCGCTCTCTCACAGACGTGCCGTCGCTCCCTCTGTCTTGTTTTTACAAATACTTTCACGGTAACTTCTCCGATGAGCTGATTTCGCTGGTTCCCAGACTCCATGAATTTAAGCATTCAACTATGCTGGCATCTCGCTCTCAACCTTTCATTGTCGAAACTGTTAAATGTAGCCATCTCTTCTACTCCAATAGCTTCATGTCTCGCACCCCTCGCCTGTGGAACTCCCTCCCCTCTTCTTGTTTCCCTGGTAGTTATAATCTCCAACTATTCAAATGTAATGTCAATCGACGTCTCCAGATGCCTTGATCTATCCACTATCCTTCTCTTCATCCTTTCCTCTATCACTCCTATTTGCTCTCGCTTCAACTCTCTGTAACCCCTTGCGTGCTAGTCGCTTCCCGCTTGTTTGGGGTGAAATGCTTATAAAAAAATGATAGGTAGATATGAATGGAATGAGATAGATAGATAGATAGATAGATAGATAGATAGATAGCAAATATGATTTCATCATTGTTTCCAAATTGACTACCACTCAGGTGGGATTTGAGTCTAGGAAAGAGGAAGAAGTCAGATGAAGCTAAGGCTGGTGCGTAAGGGGGATGGGTTAGCAATTCAAAGCCACAGTTGGTTGCTTCAGCTACGGCAGCCTGAGCAGTGTAAACGAGTGCGTTATCCTGGAGCAAGAGAACACCTGACATTAGCTTTTCTTTGCGTTTCGAGTTGATGAATTGCATCTTTGATTCTGGTTCGAATTAGTGAACCCAGTTTTCGTCTTTCTGCGGTGGAAATTCTCAGGGTCAGCCCGGAAACGAGTTAGAATTGTCCTAGAAATGTTAACAGTTTTCAGCTTCTGATCTAGTGTTAATATTCTTGGAAACCCTCTTGAAGATAGCTTCCTCATCTCCAAGACCTCAATTAAAACAGTATGGACCGAACCAGAATTATAGACTTATCTTATCTGATGGACAGTACAGACCGAACTAAAACTACATTATTTCCTCATAATGGGTTCAGTGGAAAGAAAGCACTTACTACAATTTTTATAAAAACAGAATTAATATCTGACGACAAACCAATTTCCGGAAATCAAGGAAATACGAAAGCATAAATATCTGAGAACTATTTTTTAAAAAGGGGCGGAAAATGTGACTCCGAAATCCGAGCAAACACTGGAGTAGCAAAATATCCCTTCGAAAAGTTAGACAAAGTACTAAGAAATAGGAAACTCTTTTTCGAAACAAGTAACACTGTAATATCAAAATATCCCTTCGAAAAGTTAAACAAAGTACTAAGAAATACGAAACTCTTTTTCGAAACAAGTAAACAATAGGCAATGTGACTCCGACATCCGAACACCGTAATAGCTAAATATCCCTACGAAAAGTTAAACAAAGTACTAAGAAATAGAAAAATATCTTTCGAAACAGGTAAACGATAGACAATGTGACTCCAAAATCCGAACACTGTAATATCAAAATATCCCTTCGAAAAGTTAAACAAAGTACTAAGAAATAGGAAACTCTTTTTCGAAACAAGTAAACGATAGACAATGTGACTCCGAAATCCGAACACTGTAATATCAAAATATCCCTTCGAAAATTTAAACAAAGTACTAAGAAATAGGAAACTCTTTTTCGAAACAAGTAAACGATAGACAATGTGACTCCGAAATCCGAACACTGTAATAGCAAAATATCCCTTCGAAAAGTTAAACAAAGTACCAAAAAATAGGAAAATATCTTTCGAAACAAGTAAACGATAGACAATGTGACTCCGAAATCCGAACACTGTAATATCAAAATATCCCTTCGAAAAATTAAACAAAGTACTAAGAAATAGGAAAATATCTTTCGAAACAAGTAAACGATAGACAATGTGACTACGAAATCCGAACACCGTAATAGCAAAATATCCCTTCGAAAAATTAAACAAAGTACTAAGAAATACGAAACTCTTTTTCGAAACAAGTAAATGATAGACAATGTGACTCCGAAATCCGAACACTGTAATAGCAAAATATCCCTTCGAAAAGTTAAATAAAGTACCAAGAAATAGGAAAATATCTTTCGAAACAAGTAAGCGATAGACATGTGACTCCGAAATCCGAACACTGTAATATCAAAATATCCCTTCGAAAAGTTAAACAAAGTACTAAGAAATAGGAAAATATCTTTCGAAACAAGTAAACGATAGACAATGTGACTCCGAAATCCGAACACCGTAATAGCAAAATATCCCTTCGAAAAGTTAAACAAAGTACCAAGAAATAGGAAAATATCTTTCGAAACAAGTAAACGATAGACAATGTGACTCCGAAATCCGAACACTGTAATATCAAAATATCCCTTCGAAAAGTTAAACAAAGTACTAAGAAATAGGAAAATATCTTTCGAAACAAGTAAACGATAGACAATGTGACTCCGAAATCCGAACAGCGTAATAGCAAAATATCCCTTCGAAAAGTTAAACAAAGTACTAAGAAATAGGAAACTCTTTTTTCGAAACACGTAAACGATAGACAATTTCCTTATTGGATAAAAAAACAAAAAAAACAGAAGATGTCCCGAACTGACGCGGCACATATAGAAGTCTCTCACTATAAATACTTGTATGACTTTAGATAGTATTGTCTTCACAGTTTTAATGAGATGGTTGTACTTATTACGTAGTTTTTCAACTCCATATCAGGCTGGGGGGCAAGAAGATGAAGAATCCTTAGATCTTCGCATTCAATAATTTTATTTCTCTGCCTCGGAAGACGCTAGGCTACTGCACTGTAGCCTGTCACTCGTAAATAAATTGTTAGAAAGTTTATATAGTACATTCGTTCCAGAGTACAGTTTGATTTTAAAGACAGTGTCTGAAACAGAAGTTATTGACGTGTATGTTTAAATTAAGCCCTCATACTTATTTTTCACTATTTACACTGCTCGGATTGCTGCCCCCATCTTCGTTGCCATATTCACGTTGTTTCGACCGTTGTACGCTCCGGACTTCTTCAGGTGATTGGAATTTCTAACTTAACCGTTTTATTTTGTCCACATAGGTGCTAATAGGAGTTTTCCAAGCGTAGGTTAGACGTGGCACAAGGCTGAAAATATGAGTCACCTAGTGAGGATCGAAATCATTTCTCAGCCTAAATGATCCTGTGAGACAAGCTTGATAACCATTACACGACACCCACGTGGTAATAGGGGTTTTCTAAGAGTAGGCTAAATGTGACACACTGCCGAACGTATGAGGCACATGGTGAGGATCGAACTCACTACTCAGTCGTAATTCATCTTGTGAGACAAGCTTGCTAACCATTACACCACACCGAGGTGCTAATAATTGCTTTCAAAGCGTAGGTTAGATGTGGCACAAGGTCGAAAGTATGAGGCACCTAGTGATGATCGAACTCACTTCTCAGCCTTAAATGATCTTGGGAGACAAGCTTGCTAACCATTACACCACACCGAGGCGCTAATAAGCGTAGGTTAGATGCGGTACAAGACCGAAAGTAAAGGGCACCTAGTGAGGATCGAACTCACGAATGATAAAGAAACGACATTGACGTATGACGGCCGAAGAATGTTGAAGCTTCCTTGGTCAAACTGTGGGAGAAGCAAAGATGTTTTACGTAAAATGGAACGATTAATTAGCTGCTGCCAACAGCCACAAAGAGACAGCTGAAGTTATAATGTGGAAAAGACTTGGAGAAAACAACACTCACGTGACGTAGGGAATATAAAAGAAATGGGAGAGAATTGCGAGTAATCTATTTAACAAGTTTCAGTTTAAAAAAAAAAAAAAGATGGCAGAACATGCATCGTAAGGACGATGTGTAGCGATAAAAAGGCAGGAGGTTGTTGAGAGCCGTGATCGACTAAGTGCTGAAATTTTTTGGTTAAAAAAAGAGGAATATCCTCTTCTCATTGCAATATCTCGAATTTTCTCCGTTTCATTGTGAAATTTTGACACTCGAAACGGTTCCAGTCGTGAAAGCAATGACAACAGCAAGAAGAGGAAGGAAGATGAAGACGTAGAAAGAAAGAAACAAACAAAATTTAACAAAATTAAGGATGTTTTGATCTAGAATTTATTTTTAAACAAGAATCCCTGTAGTTTACAAAGAGCGGCAGGATAATTAATAGCGAATGGATAAATAATAACGTCTTGTTGTGAACTTGGAAACCAATCGATGAAAAAGTAAATTGTTTACTCTCGGAAGAGTGAAGTTTTACGTTGTTAGTCTGTCAGTACCTTCGAACTAAAAAGCAGATACGTCACCAGTCTGGGTCACGTGAGGCCGGTTCTCTTAATAAAGAGGCGAGCCAACAAGGAGAGAGAGAGTTTTGGGTTCTTCTGTCTTCGAATGCAGTCGAGCTGAGTGGAGAGACGTCAGAGATTGAAAAGGAAGCGTCCGTTGTATGCTGCTGAAGCTTAGGGCGAAAAAGCGAAATACGCAGCTAACATGTAAGTACAATTACTTCTGGTACTTTGTCATACTAGTACACTACTGAGAAAGTGAACATTGAAGGTTGTAGTAGTTGCGCTAAGAACAGACCAAAAAGGTTTAAAACGAAGGCAAACAAACCTGTGCTTGAATAGAAAACTACAACAAAGAATAATATTTGGTAAGCTCTAACAAAATCTCAAAAATGGAAATCCCCAGGAAATGACAAAGCATTCAACTTTTGGATTGACATGGCATTCCCTGCAGATACTAATGTATCGTTGAAGATCCTCAAAAAGCTATGAAAATACATGGATCTTGGAATGGAAATCTTAAAACTGTGGCACATAAGAACATCAATAATTTCAGTTGTAGTTGGAGCCCTCGGATAGATTGGAAAAGGGTCCGATAGACTCACTGAAAGGATTCCTGATAGCCCATGTCTTAAAGAAATACAAAAAGTGTACTCACACGTACAGCCTACACATTACGAAGTGCTTTATCTTTTTTTTTTTGAAAGCAAGGCGAGAGTGCTACTAGTACGCAAGGTACTACCGAGAGTGAAATTACGAGAAAAGACTGGGTAAAATCAGGATTGAGGAAAGGATAAACAGAAAGAACGGGGATCAAGGCATGAGAAAATGTCAATTGACATTACATCTAAATTTTTGAAAATTATAGTTATCAGGGAAGCTAGTAAGAGGAAGGGAGTTTCACTGTCGGGGAGAGTGGGAAAACAAGCTGTTGGAGTAGGAGAGGCGGTTACATTTAACTGTTTCGACAGTAAAAGCGTGGGACCGTGATGCCATCCTAGCAGCACGCTTTAAAATGCGTGTGATCTTATATTTTTGTTGTTGTTGTTGTTTTGTATTTTCTTTACAAAAATGATGTGGGAAATGTCATGATGCCAATTCTGGTCATAAGACTCTGGGTGGGACCCAGAAAGGAATGTTTATGCAACAGAAATCAAACAAAATAATA
>OZ010575.1:70843822-70853822 GCA_963932145.1 Acanthosepion lycidas | reverse complement strand
AGCGAATGTTGGCTGATTTCCTCAAAGATGAAGAAGAGACTCGAGACGACGGAAATGTGGTTCTACAGAAGGATGCTCAGGATAACCTGGGCCAAGCATGTGAGCAACAATGAGGTCTTAGATAGTTTACAAACAGGGAGACGGCTTATTCTTAACATCAGGAAGAGGCAGCTGAAGTTTCGGGGGCACATAATGAGGAAGGGGGCCTGCAGAATCTGATACTCACAGGTCGAATAGAAAGAAAGAGAGACAAGGTAAAACAACGCCTGACATACCAGGCGGACTTTAAAAAATTCATGACAGAGCGTGGTCTGGGGGGAGGAAGCAGAGGAAAGGAACTCGTTGAGAGCTGCAAGGGATAGAGAGGAGTGGAGAGCCATGATCGCCTACATCCTGAAAGGACACGGCGCATAGAAAGAAAAGAAAGAACTTGAGAAGATAACTGAGGTTTGGTTGGAGATTTCTGTATTAACTTTATTAATATATTAAATGTGGTTCTACAGAAGGATGCTACGGATATCATAGACAGAGAATGTGAGCAACGATGAGGTCTTAGAGAGGATGCAAACAAAAAGGAGGCTTAATACTTAACAAGAAGAGGCAGATGAAGTTTTTGGGACACATAATGAGAACGGAGGGTTTGGAGAATCTTATACTTACGGGCGAATAGAGGGAAAGAGAAACAAGGCGGGCTTAAGCAAGGGGATCACAGAACGTGGTCTGGGGGAGGAAGCAGAGGAAAGGAACTTGTTGGGAGCTGCAAGGGATAGAGGGGTGTGAAGAGCCATGATCACCTACGTCCTGAAAGGACACGGCGCATAGAAAGAAAGAAAGAACTTGAGAAGATAACTGACGTTTGGTTGGAGAATTCTGTATTAACTTTATTAATATATTAGATGTAGTTCTACAGAAGGATGCTAAGGATATCATGGGCCGAAAGTGTGAGCAACGATGAGATCTTAGAGAGGCTGCAACAAAAAGGAGGCTTAAAACTTAGCATCAAGAAGAGGCAGCTGAAGTGGGACACATAATGAGAACGGAGGGTTTGGAGAATCTGATACTTACGAGGCGAATAGAGGGAAAGAGAGACAAGGGAAAACAACCTGGCGAGCTTAAGCAAGTGGACGACAGAACGTGGTCTGGAGGAGGAAGCAGAGGAAAGGAACTTGAGAGCTGCAAAGTGGAAAGCTGTTACGGTTTTTTGGGTATATATATATAGGACTAGTGAGACAATCCAGATGACTTAACTTCCTTTATAGACTACCAATAGAAGGTTAACCAATCAGAAGCCGCAGAACATTGTATCCGTCGTGTATAAAGGCGGTCATTTTTGTTTACCCTACCGAAGGACCAGTGCCAACTTGACCAGGCGAAGATGATAAAAGGAAGAACTACGCTCTGCTACTTTGCTACGAAATATCCACTGCGAACCTGAACTACGCTTTCCCACTGTCTCCGAAATATTCACTGCCAACCACTGGATTCTATACTCGAAGACGACCGTCATGAATTTGTAACAAAGGTCACAGTAGAAACCACATTAGGGCGGTGATAAAAATGACTGAAGCCGAGATGTTAGATCAGGATCAATGATATTGCAGATTCTTCTTTCGATTTCATCAAGGATACCAAAAACCGTACGATAGAAAAAAGAACAATTACCATGAAAGTATTAATAGAAAGGTTGTTACGGTTTTTGGGGTGTATATATATGACTAGTGAGCCAAACCAAATGACTTATCTTCCTTTATAGTCTACCAATAGAACGTTAACCAATCAGAAGCCACAGAACATTGTATCCGTCGTGTATAAAGGCGGCCATCTTTGTTTACCCTACGGAAGGACCAGTGCCAACTTGACCAGGCGAAGATGACAGAAGGAAGAACTACGCTCTGCTACTTTGCTATGATATCCACTGCGAACCTGAACTATGCTTTCCCACTGTCTCCGAAATATTCACTGCCAACCTCTGGATTCTATACTCGAAGACGACCGTTATGAATTTGTAACAAAAGCCAGAACCCACAAACATCAAAACCACCATAATCAAAAGCGCGGAAAATTAAATCAGAACCACCCACATTCATCCTAAGCTAAAGCCCTAAAGCATTTATCAGTCATGTATCAAATAATCCGATGGAACTGTCACGGAATAAAGGAAAACACAAACGAACTGATTCTACTGGTAACAGACCTGTCACTGGCAGTTGTTCCCCTTCAGGATACAATTTCTTAAGCAAAATGAGAAACTAAGTGTAAAATAATACAATTAATAAAACTACACACATGCATCGGGCGTCAGGGGGCACATCTATCCTAGTTGGTAATGACGCACCTTAAAGTAAAATAAATTTAACAACCTTACAGACGACAGCTCTTAAAGTGACTTTACACAGGCCAATAAACATCGGTGCAGTACAGGGTGTTGCAGCAAAATCCGACACTTGACAAAAAGGAAACGAAATCGGCAATAAAAACAAAATTTGTATATGCAGATACCAGACAATTTGACAACAAACTAACGTTTTTCTCTCTACCCTTTTCCAGGATGTAATACGAGCGTAGAGCAGCGGTAGTAGCTTCTTTTCGCGTCGGGAAGAAGCCTGCAGAAGTGATGGCCTGGTTTGTGTTCAAGAGGACCATGGGCATTTGGAGGAAGTGGAAGGCGTGTGAGAACAAGGACGAGTTTACTATCAAACCTACAACTTTCGTTCTTCGGTCGTTAGGACCGACGAATTCGTCGCCACCGTCAAGGAGACGGTCGACAATGATAGAAGCCAGTGCTACGCCAAGATCGACGCCGACCAGGTCTATCACAAGTCGGTGATCTGCTGAACGATCAAGAAGGACATTGTTTACTCCTTCTACCGCAAGTCTCACTGCATGCTCATCACGAATGCCTCCAAGGAGTCGAAGAAGATCAAAGCGGCGGCTTTGCTGAATGAGCTCAAGCATGGGTCCGCCGGGATGCTGAGGTTCTTCTCTGATGAAAAGAATTTCATCCAGGACCAGACGGGCAACAGGCAGAACGACAGGTGGATCTTCAAAAACATAGAGGGTGATCCCGTCGTGAAGCATACGAAGTTATCCTCCTCCATCATACTCCTTGACGTCATCCCAGGCGGGAGGGGTTGCGTCATGCCTTCGTTCTTCTTTCAAAAGGGCCCGAGAGTCACCGCTGAGATCTACCAGGAGGTGCTGAGGAGCGTAGTGAAGCCCTGGATGGACGAGATCGCCGGCGGACGAACCTGCGTCTTCCAGCAGGACTCCGTTCCTGCACACAAGGCCAAGACGACCCAAGCGTTGCTGCTCAACAATGTTCCTCACTACTGGTCGCCGGACTTGTGGCCGCCCTCCTCACCCGACTATAACCCCTTTGACTATTTCTTCTCGGGCGTAATCGAGGCCAAGACCAACAAGCACGCCCACAACACAGTCGACTCTCTGAAGGCTGCCATCGTGGAGGCGTTCGCTGCTATGGACATGATCGACTAAACGTGTGACTCATTTCGCGCCTGCCTTGAAATGGCAGGCGGTTACATTGAAAAATAATGTAGTATGTACCTCTACCTGTTGCTAAATAAACTGTCGGGTATCTGCATATACAACTTTTGTTTTTATTGCCTATTTCGTTTTCTTTTTGTCAAGTGTCGGATTTTGCTGCAACACCCTGCATTTATCCATCCAAATGAACCAGTAAATGAAGCTGAAATTTATGAAATCATACGGCATACCCTTGAAACTTTTATTATACTAGGGGACGTTAACTGTCACAGATTATATGGGGCTGTAAAGACACAAATCCAAAGGGACGAGCGTTAGAAATAATAATTAATAACAACGATTTACGCATTTATGATGATAAAACCCTGACTTACATAATTCCATTTTCTGGCAGCTGCAGGGAAATAGACTTATCCCTAGGGGATTCATCAACTTATATGGATTTCTCTTTGAAGATACTGGCAGACACATGCGGTATCGATCACTTGCCAATCGTCCAACAAAACACAGAAGATAATCACAAAAGTCCTCTGGAAAATAGGCGGAGCGAACTGGGACGAATTTAAAATTCAATGTTCTAAAAAAAACGTGTTCAAGGAAGAACCATCAAGGACATAGAACATTTCACGAAAATCCTCATTTCTATGGCAAAAAGAAATTCATTCGAATAAATTCAGCATCAGAAAAAAAAAAAAAAAAATGAAACAGACCCCTTGGTTCGAAGATAAATGGAAAGAGGCCATCGGCCTAAGAAGAGCAGCTTAAACAACCTGCAACCCTCTAATTTGCTGCAACTTAAGCAACTCCGAGCAAAAGCACGGAAAACAATTTAATAAACCAAAACAGAATGATGTAAAAACTACGTCAACAAACTTAGTTCTGCTACAAAAACAAAATCTGTCTGGAATGTGATAAAGAAAATAGTAGACAAATAACAAACAAACACCGTAAGACATCTCTCGATAATAACTTTAAAATAACCAGCAATAAGAATATCGCTGAGACAAAACAATCTCTAAAAATTAATCTGCCAAGAATGATAACCAACATTTTCTTTTAAAACTCAAACAAAAAGCGGAAAAACAAAGATTAAACTTTGAATCAAATAATGCCAAGAACTATATCCTACTATTCCCTCTGAAAAAAAATAAATGAATCTTTTTTTTCTTTTTTCTTTTTTTTTGGTAAGTGTAGTAAAGTTTTATCCATGACAAAAAAACAAATGAAGTTCTCCCCGGAATCGATACTTCAAATATACAAATCAACCATTCGCCCTTGCATAGAGTATTGCTGCCATATATAGTCTGGGGCACCTTCTGTTTACCTCGGAGTTCTTGACAAGATCCAGAGACGGATATGCAATATAATTCGCCCTGATCTGGCACCTCGTCTACAGTTCCTCTCTCACAGACGCGCCGTCGCCTCTTTCTGTCTTTTTTACAAATACATTCATGGTAATTGCTCCGCTGAGCTGCTTTCACTGGTTCCCAGACTTCATGAATTCAAGCGCTGGCATCCCGCTCTCACCCTTTCACTCTAGAAACTTTTAAATGTATCCGTCTCTTCTACTGCAATAGCTTCATAACTCGCACCTCTCGTCTGTGGAACACCCTTCCCAATTACTGTTTCTCTGAGAGCTATAATCTCCAACTATTCAAATGTAATATCAGTCGACATCTCCAGTTGCCTTGATATATTCACTATCACTCTCCTCATCCTTTCTTCTATGACTCCTATCTGCTCTCGCTCCAAATCTTCTGCAACCCCCTGCATCTTAGTGCAATAAACCCTTATTTCGTTTCTAGCATTTTGTGGGAAAATTTTTTGTAATTTTATTTTGTACATAATCATGCTCTTTACAAAGTGTTATGTTTATGTGTTACGTTTAGGGCTAGTTGTTAGGGCTAGCAGGGGTTTGGTTGGGTTTCTTTCTGTGTAGAAAGGGGACAAATTAAAAAAATAATAATAATACAATAAACCGGGTTAGGTTTAGAGTTAGGTGTTAGGGTTAGGAGTGTGGTTTACTTTCTGTGTAGAAAAGAGGACAAATTAAAAAAAAATAAAAATAATAAATCAACCCTTATTTTACGTTTCTACTTTACCAAGTGTGCGCATTAATTTTTGTTTGTTTTATTTTCAATTTTAAAATATTAAAAAATGCTTTATTTTTATTATTTAATTTGTTCTTTTAATTTGTCATTGCTATTCTACACAGAAAAAAGGTTTTATTTTATTATTTAATTTGTTTTTTGTCAAGAATAAAACTTTACTACACTTACAAAAAAAAAAAAAAAAAGGAAATTGCATTTCTTTACGGTAGTTCGTAGTGATTTTCTGCACCGAATGTCTGTAAAAGAAGTAAATCGGCCAAGATTTTTTATTACGCCGACGGAAGTACTACGCATTGAATCAGTGAACATTATGGCAGTCATGGCGGACGAATGACCAACAAGAAGTCCGATTTTTTCTTGTCGATAACTCCAAAACGGTAAGCTTCTTCATAATTTAATTGTTAATTCGAGTTCAGCATGTACATTTACATGGAATTATGACGGTTTGTGAAAATCTTTAGAGATATTTAGCGCGGGCGTTAAAAAGCAAATTTGCCCTATTAAAAATGTATTATAACATATGGACAAATGGCATCTTCCCAGAAATGTGGAGACAGTCAATCATTATCCCTATTCCAAAACCTGGAAAGGGTGACATTGATCCTGGCATTTAAAAACCGATAGCATTAACTAGTGGTTTATATAAAACTGTGGAGAGAATGGTCAGCAAGAAGTTGACTTTGTATCTGGAAACTAAACTTTTAGAAAAAAAAAAATGAAGAACAATGGACCACGTAATACGTCTAGAAACCTTTGTAAAGGAAGCCTTCATTAAGAAGTGTTATAGTGGAACACACCTATTCTATTGTTATTAGACTCTCCCATCTATTATAAGTAGAAGTAGTAGGAGTTCGCTCAGTGAGTTTGGAGATTCAGTCGATGCCGGATGACCGTTAGTCGGATACTAAAGTATCAGCGACGACAACTAGATTTCTCTGTGTCACTACCTATTATATCAAGTTCCTAACGTACGTCGAACCTATTTTAGGACCGACTTAGTACAAATACAAGCCTCCACTGTGAAACCACTCTACAACACTTGGCGACGAGGGATTTGAATTCATTCGGTGGAAAAAAAAAATTCGTTCGCCACTCTACAACACTTGGTGACGAGGTATTCGGATTCATACGGAGGAAGAAATACATTCCACTCCTTAACAAGAAGGAATATCTTAGATCAGTCTTTTTTTATTTACAAAAGGCGTACAACACGTTCAGGGTTATGGAACTTCAGGTCGATTGTTTGACAATCCGATCATTCATGTCAAACCATGAATTTAAGGTCGTTCTCAACGGATTCTCCTCCAGCTCCTATCCCAGGAACGGAGATGTTCCCCAAGTCTCCATCCTAGGCCCTACTCTGTTCCTTATCTTCATCAACGATCTTCCTGACGTCACAGGTTCTCAAGTAGGCATCTACGTGGATGATACTACAATTTACTCCTGCCTCAAAAACAAATCTAGTGTCGTTGACAAAACTAACCTGGCCGTTCGTCTCGAAAAAGACCTCCAATCGGTTGTGGACTGGGGCAGGAACTGGGTGGTCAATTTTAACGCCTCAAAAAAAAAAACTGCTCTCTATTACTCACCAGAGGGAACCATCTCTGCCTCCCATTAGAATGTCTGATGCTCAACTCCTCGAGAGCACCTCTTTGTGACTGCTCGATATCATATTGTCCGCTGACGTGAGATGGAAGAAATACATTGGGTCAATAGCTTCGTCCACTGCAAGAAAAGTCGGCTCCCTGTACCGCGCCAGGAAATTTTTCTCGCCGGAGTCTATCCTTCAAATCTACAAATCAACCATTCGTCCTTGCAGGGAGTATTGCTGCCATATATGGTCTGGAGCCCCTTCTGTTTGTCTCAAGGTGCTTGATAAAATCCAAAGACGGATATACAATGTAACTGGCCCTGATCTGGCGTCTCGTCTGCAGTCGCTCTCTCACAGACCTGCCGTCGCTTCCCTCTGTCTTTTTTACAAATATTTTCACGGTAACTACTTCGATGAGCTGCTTTCGCTGGTTCCCAGACTTTATGAATTTAAGCGTTCAACTAAGCTAGCACCTCACTCTCACCCTTTCACTATCGAAACTGTTACATATTGCCGTCTCTTCTACTCCATTAGCTTCATGTCTCGCGTTTCTCGCCTGTGGAACTCCCTCCCTTTTTTCTGTTTCCCTGATAGCTATAATCTCCAACTATTTAAATGTAATGTCAATCGACGTCTCCAGATGCCCTGATCTATCCCTTAACCTTCTCTTCATCCTTTTCTCTATCACTCCTCTTTGCTCTCGCTCCAACTCTCTGCAACTCCTTGTAACCCATTGCGTGCTAGTGGGTTCCCGCCTTGCTTGGGGTCAAACGCTTAAAAAAAAAATGAAAGATCTGTATGAACTGGGCCTAAAAGGAAGATGGTTTCAAACCACAGAGCATTTCCTGGAAGAGGAAAGTTTTCAAGAGCGTATAGAAACTACGCTAGCAGAACTGCAAAATCAAAAAGTGATTTCACAGGTAAGCATTCCTTCGGTGACTATTCTGCGTAAAAAAAAAAAAAAATAACTCCACAGTAAAATCATTAAGCTCAAGAGTGACAATCTCCATATACGTCGACGGCTTTCTAATAATGTACAGATCTCAACCTATGCAGACGATACAAAGACTATTCCAGCAATATCTCAATAAAATACAGAAAAGGTCCACTGAAAACGGTCTTACCTTTTTTTTTTTCAGAAAGAAAAGCAAAGGCCTACATTTCTGTTAATTAAGAAAATTGGACAATGACCCCTTTTTTAAAATTAGACGGAAAAGAAATTCCAGAAGTAGAACAAGACAAGTTCCTAGGCAATCATCTTTAAGAGAAAATTTAACACTCACTCCCTATCTAAAATATTTAAAAATAAAATGTAGCAAAGACCTCCAACTTCTGCGTGTAGTAGCCCAGGCTGAATGGGAAGCAGATCGACAAGCGAAATTAAGTCTGCGTATTATGCACAGATACAAAAAGCCTTTAAAAAATTGACGTTTAATCGGTCGATATCAGTTGCGAAATGACTACTCGCCACAAGCATACGACAATTTGACACTAACATTCGGCGATTGCGACCCCATAAGGCTGTCAAATACAATCATATATACCTAACAATACTTACAAATTTAAAATAAAAGAAGAATTATCATAAAACTAAATTAGAATAATATTATTCTATGTTTAAAAACCATTTTTTAATAAGAGTAAGAAACGCTGGCCGTAATTAAAATGGATAGGTACAATTTATAGGGTTTGATTAAACAAGAGGTGCGTATTATGCGTGAGTAGAAGCATTTTCCCACACTTTCAGCACAATTTTAGAGGTGCGTATTATGGAAGAAGGCGTATTATACATGGGGAATTACGGTATATTATACAGGCCACTCCTTCGCTTCAAACTGAATAATGCTAGTTTCATATATCGGGCGGCTAGAAAATCATACCTAAAAATACTTAACGCAATCTATCATCAAGGCCTCAGGATAGTAATTAGGGCTTTTAGAACATGTCAGTGGGGAACTTATACACAGAAGTTAATGAAACCCTTCCACATAACAAGCAGCATTAAATTGTCACTACAGTACAATGTCAAAATAAAACCCTGCCTAACTAACGCAGCTTACAGCAGTACTTTTAAACATAATTACTGTGATGTGTTCCGATAAAAATACAATACAATACAACCCTATTCAATGCTGAAAAGTCAGGGAGTAAACTCTCAAACATGCAAGAAACAACTGCGGTCTGTATTCCACCATAATCAATCAAGCAACACGAAATCTTTCTAGAATTAAATAAATCCCCCCACCAAAAAAAACCCTCATTCCAGTTGAAGGTAACAATAAAAGACACCTAGCAGCCATATTATCTTTAGATAAGGATATTTGCACAAGGACCAAAATCCCAAACACTAACTTTAAAGAAGACATTATCAACTATACTCAAATAAAATGGCGACGGTGCTGGGACGATAACCTACACAATAAACCAATTCAACCCAAACCAGGAGAATGGAAGTCGGCTTTCAGAAAAAATCTTGAAAGGAAGAAGTAATACAGACCCTTTTACGCATTAGCCATGCAAGAATAACCTACTTGTACATACCTTCCAGGACAAGTTTCAGGGCATAGTGGAATATGTATCATGGTCCTTGTGTCGACAGACATATCTAAAGCTAACATGGCGGCTAGGTCTGTTTAATTGTTACCTTCATCTTCAATGTGGCTAGGAAGCTAGCATATTAGGTTGGTGCAAAAATAATGACGTATTTAATGACATATGTAAAGCTAATATGGCTGCTAAGTCTGTTTTATTGTTAACTTCAACTCCGAAGTGGCTCGGATTCTAACATAGTTTG
>OZ010575.1:70816322-70838822 GCA_963932145.1 Acanthosepion lycidas | reverse complement strand
TATATATATATATATGCACACACATACATATATATATATATATATATATATATATATATATATATATATTATATTTATATATGTGTGTGAGTGTGTGTGTTTGTGGGTGCGTGTAAAATTACAGATATACCGCTAAAATATACTTGTAACAGAACAATATGAATAAATTTATCCTTCTGTATTTTTCAAATATATATATATATATATATATATATATATATATATATATATATATAAAGAACAGTAATATATATAATCCAGTGTTCTTATAGATATTTTTATTTTTACAAAATAGTGCTCAATGTAAATTTACAGAGCATTAATATTATAAATTGATTTATTTAAAATATGTTTTTTTTCGCTACACAGTTCTAACCATGTTTCAAAAATGTAAGCTAAAAGCTACGTATTTAATTTTGTAATTAAATTAAAGACATTAGTTCCATTTCATCCTCAAGCGAATTTTGGGGTCACTTTTAAAATTACTGGGTTTTAATTTAAAGATACAGCTAAAATCATAATTCACGTTTCCAAGGTTACAGATAAATCTACTTCAACTGGACAATGGGTGTCTGGGTGTTCATTATGTCTGTATTATTGTATCCGTTATTATCTACGTTTTGGTAGTGGATAGGGATGTATTTTTCAATGAATTCTGACATCCGTTGAATGCATGTCGTCTGGATTTTTTTTTAAATTTATTGTTAACGACAAAAAATTCTTACGGCATTTTTTTCTATTTGTAAATTTAAAGATTTTGGGGTGTTAAAGTTAGAATACGTTTTATTTAACTACCATTTGAAATATTTTCATTTTTTAATTTTTAATTTTTATTATACTATATTTTTTAAGAACAATTAAACGTATTAGAATCCCTTACAGTATGTAGAATTATTTTTACATCAAGTATAAGTATGTAAATTATTAGGTTACAATTTTTTTTTATATTTAAATATTATTTAAGTAAAATTTATGGCAATGACAGCAAAAATAGTTACTTAATTTCACTGATTTAGTAAACTTTTATTTTTTATATAAACCTAGTAATATATTGTTTCTCATGTAACTTACTTACTGTTCTTTCTTTTTATTATAATATATATATATATATATATATATATATATATATATATATATATATATATATATATATATGCAAGGTGAGATATGTAAATTGTCGCCGTTTTTAATTTTGCATATAAGTGCTGTTTGTTTTGTATTTTGTCGACAGCTCAGTATAGTAGGGTCTGTTAGGAACAATGACGCACTTCGCCTGAAATTTGAAAACAGCATACTGTACTGCTTGGCAATCGCACCAGCAGCTCCGTTACGAACATTTCAGAGTGTTTGGGTGTCCATCTGAGGAGAGTGCTTAGAATTCGAAAATATATGGAGAGAGAGAGAGAGAAAGAGTTAGAGAAACAGAGATGTTTTTTTATGAAAGTATTTATTTATTTATATATATATATGTATTTGTTATTTCAGATTGGCCGCAATCTTTCTTCAGAAATAACTGCCTTTTTACAAGTAGCGTCCGTCGCGAGATGCGGACGTCACGTGATATGGAACGCCACTGTGTTCGAATATAAATCTAACTGTAATAATATTTTAGATGTTGTTTAAAAAAAATTAAAAAAATTGTTAACTATATCTACAAAAATGTTTAACTATTGAAATTATATATATATATATATATATATATATATATATATAATTATTTATTCGAAAAATTTAACTATATCTAAAAAGTGTTTAACTATTGAAATTATATATATATATATATATATATATATATATATATATAATTATTTATTCGAAAAATTTAACTATATCTAAAAAGTGTTTAACTATTGAAATTATATATATATATATATATATATATATATATATATATATATATATATATATATATATATAAGTCCGACGGACGCTACTTGTAAACAAACAGTTATTTCTAAAGAAAGATTGAGGTCAATCTGAAATATCAAATATATATATAAATAATTTCATAAAAAACATCATTATTTTTTTAATTTGCAACTTAATATATATATATATATATATATATATATATATATATATATAACGAAATAAACAAATAAGGTAAAAATAAGTAGAAACAGCGTAAACGCAGCATTATATCGTTTAATCTAACTTTTAAACGCAATGTCCTAACTAATATTGGAAGAATTTTCTTAAATTTAATTCATAAACACTTTAAACATTCCACAGCACTAAAAAAAAGATATTTTACCAAAATAGTGTTTATATCACCTATTGCTGCCGTAATAACATAGACAAATCCGTAGGCCAACATAAGAACATTATATTAAAAAATATATATATATTTCCAACAAAGACAACGTAAATTCTTCTAAAAATAAATGCAACTGTCGAAAAAATATAATTTGTCCCTTAAACGGTCAATGTATGACTGATAATATTGTATACCGAGCGAGCATACATTCCGGTAAAGATGTTCAGTTTTATTTTCGTTCCACACAAAATCGTATTAGATTTCATTTTTACCATCATCAAATGACCTTAAGTAATTTAAAATACAAAAATAGCACTGTTATCTCCAAATATTTCCGGCAATTAAAGAATTGTCGCATCTCACCATCAATCAACAGGGAAATTTTATCTAGAGCTAAAGCGAAAAGGGCAATAAATGTACCTTAATGTCTTTTTGAAAAATTGGTTATCTTAAAACACTTAAATAACCCTGACTTATTAAACTAGAGTGATTAATTGATGGTTACATGAAGGCATAAAAATAAATATCTTCTTATATACAATGATCCAAATAATTTTTTCAATTTTTAAATTTAATGTAAATTACATTTAATTTTAATATAAATTACCATTTATTTTGAATATAAATATATAAACAAACATATTACTTATATTATTTACAAAAGAACAAATAATCTCCCTTTAATTAAAAAAAATTAGAAAATTAATAATTTTTAATTTCATTAATTTTCAATTTTGTTAATTTTTTTTTGCATATATATAATTTTTAATTGCCAAATATAATTTTAAAATTGAAATATTGTAATCCCAGCATAATATGTAAATACGCCAACTATGAGATAAACAATTAAGCATTTTTTTTTATTTTTTATTTTTTTATTGTAAGCATTCAACCCCATGCAAGGCGGGAAGCCACTAGCACGCAAAAGGTTACAGAGAGTTGGAGCGAGAGCAAATAGGAGTGATAGAGGAAAGGATGATGAGAAGGATAGAGGACAGGTCAGGGCATCTGGAGACGTCGATTGATATTATATTTGAATAGTTGGAGATTATAGCTAACAGGGAAACAGAAAAAGGGGAGGGAGTTCCACAGGTGAGAAGGGCGAGATATGAAGCTATTGGAGTAGAAGAGACGGCTACATATAACAGTTTCGACAGTGAAACGGTCTGAGCGAGATGCCAGGCAAGTTTAACGCTTAAATTCATGAAGTGTGGGAACCAGCGAAAGCAGCTCATCGGCCCATTTACCGTGAAAGTATTTGTAAATAAGACAGAGGGAGGCAACGGTATGTCTGTGAGAGAGAAGCTGCAGACGAGATGCCAGATCAGGGCCAATTAGATTGCATGTCCGTCTCTGGATTTTATCAAGGACTTTGAGACAAAGTTACATTATAATTCAAATTGCGTAACGATCAGTCCATACTCAGCAATTGAAGATTGCGTCGCATAGGAAAATCCGATTCGTGCTAGCGGTGAAAGGTATTAGGTATATTTATTAATATATATATATATATATATATATATATATATATATATATATATATATAGAGAGAGAGAGAGAGAGAGAGAGAGAGAGAGAGAGAGAAAGAGAGAGACAGATTAATAAACTAAATAGACATAGATAGAGATAGATATTTTTGCAACCTAGGGAAGTTTACTGAATAGTATAATCTAACAAAGGTTGGTAATGAACGATAATGTTTGTACACGATCAACGCAAATAAAGATAGATCGTTATATAACAAGTATTAGAAAACACTTTGCAAAAATGGTTCATGTAAATTATTATTGAAATATATACAGAGTAAATTTCAATATAAAAAAGATACTTATATTTTAATGATTTGCCGCGACATAAAGTTCCATGTGCTGCTTCGCCTGTTCCTCGATATATACGGTGTTTACTCATTCCCCCTCGAGGACGTGATGTGACACAAGGTCTTTTTAAAGTGGGAACCCGAGCTCGCGCACTCGGGCAAGGGACAAAAATTGCCCACAGCCCCCGCAACCGTCCGTGAGCGCTGGCCTCAGTGCGAACATCGATCCGCCTATCTTGTGCAATGGGAGGACTCAGCCTCGGGCAGTTATTCTACAGGACTAGGCACCTCTCAGTATTATTTTCCTCGGTTGCCCCTCTGTCTTTTGACAGAGAAGCCCCTGAGCGCACCCTGCCCAAGGACAGAAACGCAACTGAGAGGTGATAAATAATGCGTACAAATTACTTCATAGTAATTTATACGCTTCAATATAAAAAAGATACCTATATTTTAATGATTTCCCGCGACATAAAGTTTCATACGCTACTCCGACATTTCTTCGATTTATATAATACGGGTCTCGTAATGACCTACTAATTTAGAATCGAGTTTCAAGCACCTCACCAGTGCGCAACTGCTCTACAAAAAGCACGCAAAAAAAAAAGCGCGCGAACATGGAACTTGGAAAACAGTATATATTTCATATACGCTACTGGTTAAAATCTTAAGACAAGATACAAACGCGTTAAAAAAAAAAATACTGTTACTTTAATCAAAATATATTTGCGAAACATTTGCATTTAATTAGAAAAAGCAGTTTTTCAACAAACAAATGAACCTTTTAAGATTTTGACCAGGAGTGTATTTCATCATCAATATCATAATGGACTCTCTTATCGTGAACGATAAATTATGGTAGGCAGCGGATGGTGGCTTTTAAACTTATGCATGCTAGCAAGGGTTGCTGTGGAGAAAATCAAGAAATTAATTTGTGCTCTCTTAAATGCGATACTACAGATGAAATTTGTTGAAGCAGGATTTTGATGGCGTCTCTGCTTCACAGTTTGACGAAGCTGATCACGGTGCTTCACTCTACTGTCTTCAAAACCCTTTAACTATATATATATATATATATATATATATATATATATATATATATATATATATATATATATATATGACAATCGTAAATGAGTAATATTCCTTGCCGATTGACTATTTTATGGAGAGGTTTATTTTAAGAAATTTAACACACATACGAGCATGTAAATAAATAAATAAATATATATATATATATATTAAGAAATGGACAAAGTCCGACAATTTATTTATTAAAGACATTTTTTATGTTTAACGTTCTTTTTATAGATACAAGTATTTAAGTAAATGCTCTGTTTATAATAAACAGTATTAAATAACATTTACCGGCCTGAATGTCCGGGAAATTTTCATAGAAAATATTCGTTCTTTGACAGGATTCGGACCTGCATCCTATACATTCAGGCCGGTAAATGTTATTTAATACTGTTTATTATAAACAGAGCATTTACTTAAATACTTGTATCTATAAAAAGAACGTTAAACATAAAAATGTCTTTAATAAATAAATTGTCGGACTTTGTCCATTTCTTAATGTATGACGTCATTTGTTCACTTTTATATATATATATATATATATATATATATATATATATATATATATATTCTGTTTATACGTTATTTTTATAGATATAATTTATTCAAATAAATCATCTTATTTTAAATAAAATAGCATCAATTTATTTGTGCTGTAATAATCATATTTTTGTCAAGAGACAAATTTAATCAGAATTTTTAGTTTTTTTTGTTTTTGTTATAATAAAATCTACATTTAAAAATGATGTCGTTTTCTTTTTAACCAATTAAAAAATTACCGTGGATGCCTGCAAATTTTTTAACGTTTTTTATATATATATATATATATATATATATATATATATATATATATATATATATATATGTCTGTGTGTGTGTGTGTGTGTGTGTGTGTGTGTGTGCGTGTGTGTGTGTGTGAAAAATATATAGGAAATAGGAAAGAACTCGTTAGGTAAATAATCCAAAGTTCTTTAGAATTTTTGTTATTATTTTAAAAAAAATAGTGCTCGATACAATAGTAGAATATAAATATAATTATTTATTTAAAAATATGATTCCAACACGCTACGTAAGAGTTCTCATGTTTCAAAACAAGAGCCGAAAACTTTAATATAATTATTTTTGAATTAAATTGAATTAAAGTACTAAGTTCTGTTCCATCTTTAAGCGAAATTTTTTTGGAATAACTTATTTTTTTGGAATAACTTATTTCTGAAATTTTTTTTGGAATAACTTATTTCTGAAATTTTTTTGGCATAACTTATTTCTGAAATTTACTGATACAAATTATTAACACCCTACACCGCTGTTTATTTAAACAATTGCTCTAGCCGTTACCATAGAAATTTTGATCTCAATAATGAATATGCTATTAAAACACGTAAATTTCAGAAATTGGAATCATATTTTTAAATAAATAATTATATATATATATATATATATATATATATATATATATATATATATAAGAAATAATCACACATAGAATCAATCAGAAATATTAATGCGTCACCATTAATCGCATTTTAAAAATAGAATACGTGGATTTAACACATCACAAGAAATATTTAAATAAAATTCTCACTTAAAATTTTGAAAAACTTAGCGTTGCGTCTTTGCACGTTCCGAGATTGTTCCTAACCGTCATTAATAGCAGACAGTCAAAAAACATCTTTCGGTCGACAAACAAGTATTTCGTCTTCAAGTTTTTGATTTTATAAGGGAAAAAAACACATGCCTGGTGATGAATAGAGGACTATTCGTAAGTACTAGCATTTTAACATCAAATAAACTGAAAACTACCGACATCTATGGTTTCGACGACGGTCACTTCACTCTATGGATTAACAGTATTTTAATGCATATATTATGTTTCTAGTGACGGATGTCACCATTAATCGCATTAATATTTCTGATTGATTCTATGTGTGATTATTTCTTTGAATGTAAATTATATGCTGTCTAATGTTTTATGTTTATAGTTTTTTGTAGATATCCTATATAATTGTGTGTTTCGAGAAAGTTCTTCACCAGACCAACAAATCCTTTGACAAATTCTAATTTTTTTCAATCAGATTTGAAGAAGTATAAAATGAGCCATGGGTAATTCAGCATATTCTATAGTGTAGCAATAGATTTTTGTTTTCGTTTTATCATATTTAAAAGGTTTATATATATATATATATATATATATATATATATATATATATATATATATATATGTATGTATGTATGTATGTATGTATGTATGTGTGTGTGTGTGTGTGCAAATATATAGAAAATAGGAAAGAACTCGTTAGGTAAATAATCCAAAATTCTTTAGTATTTTTGTTATTATTTTTAAAAAATAGTGCTCGATACAAAAGTAGAGCATAAATATAATTATTTATTTAAAAATATGATTGTAGCGTGTTGGAATCATATTTTTAAATAAATAATTATATATATATATATATATATATATATATATATATATATATATATATATATATATAAATTAACTGATTAAAAATGTTTTTTTTTCGCTACACATCTCCTTTGCATTCTTATTATATGATAAACTATATATTACTAAGTTTATAAAAAATAAAAATTTACTGAATCAAAGAAATGAAATAGCTATTCTTTGCCGACATTAACAAAAGATTTTCGTTAAATAATATTAAAAAAAAATGGAGCTAGTAATATGCATACTTAATGTAATAACAATTTTAAAAAAAATTTTTAGTAATTCTATTACATTTATTTGTTTTAAAAAGAAATATAGTCTATTAGTAAATAAGAATTAAAATAATATTTTTAAATTTTAGTTCAATATAACGTATTCTAGCCCAAATAACCCTTTTAGAAAGAATCATTATCTATACAAGTACGAATTTAACGGGGAAAAAAAAACGAAAAACTTTTTCTTGTTGATTAAAAAAAAAAAAATCAGACGACATGCGTTGTACGGATGTCAAAATTCGTTGAAAAATGCACTCATCCCTTACTTAGACTTAACCTCTTTTTCCAACGTAACTCAAATTGATACAATAATAGTTAATAAAAAATGAACACGCTACCGCCCCTGTCTAAATGATTGGAATTCTCTGTATCCTTGGAAACAAAAAAAATGTGAATTGTTGTACGTTTAAAACTCAGTAAATTTAAAAATAAGTTATTCCAAAATTCACTTGAAGATGAAGCAAAACTAATGCTTTTAATTTAATTATATAATTAAATGTGAAATTTTAGCTTTGGGTTTTGAAACATGGTAATTCCTGTGTAGCGAATAAGCCATATTTTAAATCAGTTAATTTATAATATTTATACTCTTTAAATTTACATTGGCCACTGTTTTGTAAAAATAAAAATATCAATAAGAACACCGGGTTATATATCTTACTGTTCTTTCTTTTTATTATAATATATATATATATATATATATATATATATATATATATATATATATATATATATATATATATATATATATATATATATATATCGTACGGTAAAAAAATGCCATTCCCTATAACTCTTCAAATGTTAACATAAAAAAAACACAAACTAATTCTAATTCCCATAGAGCAATTTTGCCTTACTTAGCTACCCTTGCTCTGCAGTTTAAATGTCTGGGAAGCGTCTTGATAGAAGACAGTAAATGCGACACTGAGATCCGTAGACGTATTGGGATGGCCAATGATACATTGTGAGTGAGGAGAATTTCTTTGGTACCAAAGAAAAGAATACTGAGCTGTTACGTTACTTTCGTTCTTTATCGCAGCGAATGTTGGATGATTTCTTCAAAGATGAAGAAGAGACTCGAGGTGACCGAGATGTGGTTCTACAGAAGGATGCTAAGGATATCATGGAACGAGTGCGTGAGCAACGATGAGATCTTAGAGAGGTTGCAAATAAGGAGGAAGCTTAATACTTAACATCAGAAAGAGGCAGCTGAAGCTTCTGGGACACATAATGAGGAAGGAGGGCCTGGAGAATCTAATACTCACAGGTCGAATAGAGGGAAAGAGAAGCAAGAGATAACAACGCCTGACATACCTAGCGGGTTTAAGCAAGTCGATGACAGAACATGGTCTGGGGGAGAGGGCAGAGGGAAAGAACTTGTTGAGAGCTGCAATAAATAGAAAGAGGTGGAGAGCCATGATCACCTACGTCCTAAAAGGACACGGTATATAGAAAGAAATAACTTGAGATTTGGTTGGAGATTTCTGTATTAACTTTATTAATATATTAAATGTGGTTCTACAGAAGGATGCTAAGGATATCATGGACCGAGAATGTGAGCAACGATGAGGTCTTAGAGAGGATGCAAACAAAGAGGAGGCTTAATACTTAACATCAAGAAGAGGCAGCTGAAGTTTCTAGGACACATAATGAGGAAAGAGGGTCTGGAGAATCTGATACTCACGGGTCGAATAGAGGGAAAAAGAGACAAAGTAAAACAACGCATGACATACCTAGAGGGCTTAAGTAGATGGATGACAGAACGTATTCTTGGGGGAGGAGGCAGAGGGAGGGAACTTGCTGAGAGCTTCAAGGGATAGAGGGAAGTGGAGAGCCATGATCGCCTACGTCCTGAAAGTTGAAATTAATGCATGTATGATATCATACTCTAAACCCCGACAATATGGCAGGGATGACCACCACTGCCTGAAGAAGCACATACAGTCCTGAAACATGATTGCATTTAATAATCAAACAAATCTTTTTACTTCATATGGGGAATAGGCTATTTCGGCAGACGACGAAAGTGGTCGTCTGTTTTTTTCGAAACTGGTGTGCAATGAAGTTTATGTCTGTAAGGTAATAAAATTAAATGTGCTTCTTCAGGCAGTGGTGGTCATCCCTGCCATATTGTCGGGGTTTAGAGTATGATATCATACATGCATTAATTTCAACTTTTCTTATTAAAAATTGCATTGCTTCTTTCCAGGTACGAGAAAGGGCTGAGCACTCCTTAGGGTGACTACGAAGGAATGATAAAAAGAAAGAAGTTACCGCACCTCTAAAAACCGTTTATACTATATTAATTATAATTTATAAACTTCCCCCTAATTAGAATATCTCTCTAAATCTACCGTTAATCCGTTACGTTTCTTTATCTAAATATTTCTTAAATCTATTATTGGAGTTTATTTTTAATTTCTTCGTTAATTTTAAATTTAAATTTAAAAAAAAATGTTTTCTTCTATTACCACTATTTTTCATCATAAGATTAATGTTCTGTTGTTTTTTTTTTGTTTGTTTGTTTGTTTGTTTTGTTTTTTAAATAAAACTTCTCACGTTTAAGATAGATACTTACCACCCTCCTTGAAACTTATCTCGTGCCTAGAGTCTGACTGAAAAAGTGAAACGTGTAAAATCTGCATTAGGTGGTTTCGGCAAGTTAGGGTTTAGGATGACCCTATAACTTCCAACATCGATTCCTCACAGTTAACTACTACTTGCTGCTTCCTCTAACCTTACAGACATAAACTTCATTGCACACCAGTTTCGAAAAAAAACAAACGACCACTTTCGTCGTCTGCCGAAATAGCCTATTCCCAATATAAAGTAAAAAGATTTGTTTGATTATTAAATGCAATCGTGTTTCAGGACTGTATGTGCTTCTTCAGGCAGTGGTGGTCATCCTTGCTATATTGTCGGGGTTTAGAGTATGATATCATACATGAATTAATTTCAACTTTTCTTATTAAAAATTGCATTGCTTCTTTCCAGGTACGAGAAAAGGCTGAGCACTCCTTAGGGTGACTACGAAGGAATGATGCTAGAACTGTGTTACCTTGCACATATTAGTTTCAACCCTTCTTATTAATCACTGCATTGTTTCTTTCAAAGATCGAGATTTGCCTGAAAGGTACATACATTGTCTATGAAGGATTGGTGTTAAACTGATTTTATTAATTAAACGATATTTTTTAATGAATACTCGTATTTTAATAGACGCTCGGTCTATTTAATAATAATAATAATTATATATATATATATATATATATATATATATATATATATATATACATTAAAGAAAAATAGACCACTTTATGGTTCAAATATAATAATTTATTTCACCAGAGCCCTTTTAAAGGACGGTGGATCATCAGATAGCACTTCCAAAGGATGAAACAAAAAATGAAATGAAAATTGATGGGCAGTGTAAGTTTTTATAATTTAATAGAGTGTAATAAGGAGTAGTTAAAGAGACATGGTAGAGTTTAGGGAGGGTTTAATTTCATATCTCTCTCAATCATACTTACTATTGGGGGAGGAGGAGTGACCAGACAGTGACCTATTTAAACGGTTTATTTAAATATTAGCTCTGGATTTACATTCAGCTCTCAGGATTTCATCCTCCTTGGGACTACCCATACGGATTACCAAGTTTTTCATAACTTAAATATATATACATACATACATATATATATATATATATATATATATATATATATATATATATATATATATATATATATATATATATATTTTCTTGAAATTATTTTGGTTAAGCTCACTTTGGAAGAAGTTTCAGTTTGTAAAGAGTGACTATTACTGCTACTAATGCAATACTCTTCGATAAAACGAATCGAGTTCTCTCAGTCACTGACAGGTTTATCTAAGAATAAATACCCTTAAATTCTCTATCATCTATGCCATGCGCAAACGGCTTAGGTGTAGATTCTCCGACTGATGCCTATTAAGCCAGGTCTCGATCCTTGCTAGAGGCAACCGGATGTCTAGTTTCACTGATGAGCTGTGATGCAGCGAAACGGTTTGTGGATGAATATATATATATATATATATATATATATATATATATATATATGTGTGTGTGTGTGTGTGTGTTTATGTGCTTGCTTATATATGCGTGTGGTGTTTTTTTTTTTTGCGTCGGTCGATATTTTTGTGAGTGCAACGAGATCATGGAATATATTGGCAGGTTTGTGAATAAAATCCAGTGGAACTTTTTACTTCATCTCCTTTGTCTTTTAAGTTTGTTGAAACCCTAGTCAGACATGACGATACATGTAATACAGCGTGTTTAATAATTAGATTATACGGATAAACAAAATCAAATTATGACAAAGAACTGGAAATTTAAAAAAGCAAAACGAAACAAAACTATAAAGACAACTTTCTCTTCGTCCCTTCCGCTTCTATTTCAACGCGCATGCGCAAAAAATAACCGGAACTGTTACGCACATACGCAGAAAGGCGAAGAAAACGAGAGAAAAAAAGAAGTAGAAATACTGTAACGGCGGAGAGGAGACGAAAGTGTTCGAGTTTCGAGCCAACAAAACGAACGACGGTAAAAGGTGGGCGGATTTAACTGAATTGGTCACAAAATTACCAACACCACAAGATGATCAAAACAGGATAAAAATAGCCCCGGAATACGTCAGAATGTCTCCGATCGAAGACACGTATCGCTACATTGCTGGAAGCCTCAGAAAGTAACAGAGATCAATAATTATTTACGATAGCTTTCAGCCTGCTAATGTAGGGTCGATCAACTTCGATCTGTATTTTTTCACATGCCGGTCTCTATATATTACGGATTATGTGCTCTCAAAATACGAAAAACTACCATATTTTGTCCCAACATATTCGTCGCACCAAGTGATGTTTACAGTGAGGCAACTACACATGCGCACGAAGGAGAGAAGACGTTGGAATTTGAAGCTTTTGAAATGTAATTAAAAAAAAAATATGTTTGTTATCTGGTCTAGCGAATTTAATTTATCTTTCTTCTTTATATGTGTTTTTTTTTCTTTATATATCGCTGGCGTTATTAAGTATTCGATCTTGTGATAATATAAGTTCCGCCTAGAATAGTGAAATTTTGTAAGCGCCTGGTATATAAAATATATATCATTTTCATCTTATCTTAGTGAATTGTTTTTGCTTATAGTTACAGTAACATTACCAAAAATTGTCACCAGTCACATCGTGGTAAGCAACTAAAGCGTTTAATGTGCCACACACACACACACACGCACATATATATATATATATATATATATATATATATATATATATATATATATATATATACATATATATAAATATATATATATATATATATATACATATATATATAAATATATATATATATATACATATATATATAATATATATATATATATATATATATATATATATATATATATATATATATATTTATATATATGTATAAGCAGAAAGCATCTTAATATTTTACAATTTAAAATATTAAGATTTTCTGTGCTTATAAATTAAGTAAACTTCTTTGGTTATCCCAAATATCGCTTGAGAATGGAACGGAGCTATGGATTTTAAATTTAATTTTATAATTAAATTTCAAATTGTAGTTTTGAAACATGGTTATTCCTATGTAGCGACAGTAACATATTTTTAAAATAGAGAATAATTGTAATATTATGCTCCATTGTTTTTGTATCGAGCACTGTTTTTGTTTTTTTTTTAAATAATTACTAAGAACGTCGGATTGTAAATCTTACTGTTTTTTCTTGTTATATATATATATATATATATATATATATATATATATATATATATATATATTCTTTCTTAATCCATATATTTTTTATTACAAAGAATTAGTATACATATATATATATATTAGGTTGGTGCAAAAATAATGTCGTTTTCTCACATAGTAACATATGTTAGAAAACGACATTATTTTTGCACCAACCTAATACAAAAATACATATAGTTATTAAATAGATTTCTTTATCATATATATATATATATATATATATATATATATATATATATATATAATTATTTATTTTTAAAGAAAAAAAAAAATTATAACATAAATATGTTATAAAATCACTACAAAAATAGCCATTTTGTTTCAACACCTTCGGTGTCTTATCAAGTGATGACGTTGAACGTCAACGTCATCACTTGATAAGACACCGAAGGTGTTGAAACAAAATGGCTATTTTTGTAGTGATTTTATAACATATTTATGTTATAAATTTTTTTTTTTTTTTTTTTAAATAAATAATTATATCTGCTCTACTTTGTATTGAGCACTCTTTTAAGAATAGTAATTGTTGGTTATTGGAATTCATTCCATATACACCAATCATATACTTGGGTATATATATATATATATATATATCGTCTTTATTGATATATTTGTCACAACGTTTTGTTATATGTTAGATGGTATTTATCAATCCACCCACGGGGATCGAATGTGGGTATCTCTGAGCCCGTAGGCCCAGCCAAAAAGAAATAACCATCCAAACCCGCCCAGGCGGGCCAGTTCCGTCAACTTCCCCCAACGAAACCCTACCCTTCGGCGGAGCTTCGTCGGGTTCCTCTCTGCAAGCAGAGAGTTCGACAGACACTCGACTAAATAACTAGATAACTAACAAAATGACTCGTCCGGCTACTGTAGGCCGTAAGCGAGTGGTTTCAGCATTATTCGATTTGATAGTTTAGTTTAAATCGATGTAACACCCACTGTAAAACTGGAGATACGGATCAAGTAATTTATTTTTAATTACATTTTCAATCGGTTACAAATAAAACCACACCGAAAATATTCCATTAGAAATGTTGCTATATAATTTTTATTTTGCTTTTTACAAATGTTCACACAATACAAGGCCCAAGAACCACTTAAGGTAGAAGCTTACTATGGATTTGTATTAGTGTAAGTAAGGACAAGTGTTAGGGATGTAAAGTTGAAGTAGACTTTAGAAAGAACCTGAAACCAAATCCTAAACAGAGAATAGGGCATAAACCTCTACTTACACTATTTACATCATTCGGACTATTGTCCTTATCTTTGTCGCCATGTTTATCACAACGTTTCGGCCGTTGTACGCTCCGGCCTTCTTCAGGTGATGGGAATGTCTCTTTATTTCGCTCGCTGGGGTAGACTGTTCTAGTTCCACGTGCCATCTCTAATGGAGGTCAGTTATCAGTTATCTCCTGTTAATTCACCTCCTCGGGATCTCCACTGCCTAAAGAACAGCTTTATCCGCTGTAACATGTGACCTGATAACTGACAACCATTTGACATAGCACGTGGAACTAGAACAGTCTCCTTCAGCGAGCGAAACAAAGGGGTCAGTTCAACATTCCAACCACCTGAAGAAGGCAGGAGCGTACAACGGCCGAAACGTTGTGATAAGTATGACAACATATATGAGGACAATAGTCTGAATAATGTAAATAATGTACATAATACCTCATCTCAGAAATATAGACAGATACTGAAGGGCCGAAACGTTGTAATAAATATGGCGACAAAGATGAGGACAATAGTCCGAATAATGTAAATAATGTACATAATACCTCATCTCATAAATATAGACAGATACTGAAGGGCCGAAACGTTGTAATAAATATGGCGACAAAGATGAGGACAATAGTCGGAATAATGTAAATAGTGTATATAATACCTCATCTCAGAAATATAGACAGATACTGAAGGGCCAAAACGTTGTAATAAATATGGCGACAAAGATGAGGACAATAGTCCGAATAATGTAAATAATGTACATAATACCTCATCTCAGAAATATAGACAGATACTGAAGGGCCAAAACGTTGTAATAAATATGGCGACAAAGATGAGGACAATAGTCCGAATAATGTAAATAGTGTACATAATACCTCATCTCAGAAATATAGACAGATACTGAAGGGCCGAAACGTTGTAATAAATATGGCGACAAAGATGAGGACAATAGTCCGAAAAATGTAAATAATGTACATAATACCTCATCTCAGAAATATAGACAGATACTGAAGGGCCGAAACGTTGTAATAAATATGGCGACAAACATGAGGACAATAGTCCGAATAATGTAATAATACCTCATCTCAGAAATATAGACAGGTATTTAGCGATGTCTGTATAGCGTCTGTGTGAAACCAACTTTACTGGTTAGTCGGCATGATTTGGACGGAGCAAGATTCAGGAGAAATAAAGAAAAGGTTTAATTTTATGAAGAGCTACGAAAGATAGGAAATTATGGAAACGCCTTCGTCTTGAAGGGGTACGGTGTATAGACAACAAGAGGAAGAATTTGGGACAAAACTGTTGGTGGATTGAGTAGATTTCACAACGTTGAAAATCGTGGCTATGTTCGCGACATTTTCCAATATCTCCCTTGAAACGAAATCTCCTTTAAAAATATATTGTTATACATAGATGATATATATATATATATATATATATATATATATATGTTACAAATTCATGAGTGTCGTCTTCGAGTATAGAATCCAGAGGTTGGCAGTGAATATTTCGGAGACAGTAGGAAAGCGTAGTTCAGGTTCGCAGTGGATATCGTAGCAAAGTAACAGAGCGTTCCTTCTGTTCATCATCGCCTCGTCAAGTTGGCACTGGTCCTTCGGCAGGGTAAACAAAGATGGCCGCCTTTATACACGACGGATACAATGTTCTGCGGCTTCTGATTGGTTAACCTTCCATTGGTAGACTATAAAGCGAGTGGTGTCATATATATATATATATATATATATATATATATATATATATATATATATATATAAAAGGAGGCACGGTGGAGTAGTGGATATCGGCTTGGATTGAGGAGAGCCGAGTTCGAATTACAGTCGAATCCATTACATTCACTTACGTGCTAATACCCTTGGGAAAGGTATGAATCCTATTCTTCTCCCTCCAGCTATGGGTAAAATAGCAGGACAGACTGGGTTCTATAGCCTTGGATGGCAACTGGTCTAGGAGAAGGACAACTCTGAATTCAAAACCTGCGGAGGGTCGTTTGGGAACCTTGTGTCATTCGGTGCACCAGGTCTCTGTATTCGTCCCTCCAAAAAGTGTGGATGGTCCTGCACGAGGCCTTCACCACTATAATCAAATCTCATGTGCCGGTGTCGGGCTGTCGGTTTCCCGGAAACTGATCTGCTTTACCCTCATACGTCGAATCTCGACGGGAGAGTCGATCATATATATATATATATATATATATTACGAATTGTTGAAACTAAATCGCACAGTCAGAGAGATTTAAAATACGCATAACATGAGGAAAGAAGGTTTAGAAAATCTAATAATCATAGCATATATTGAAGTCAAAAAGGATAGAAGAAGACAACGCATTTAGTAAGCTTCAGTAAATGGATGGTGGAATGTTTGGAGAAAATGACACTCTCGGGGCAGATTGAAGGTAAGAGGGACATCCAATCAACACATAACTTACTCCTTGAGCTGGACTACATGGATAGCAAAACAGGGCTAAGCAGAGAAAATAAAAAGACAAAATTTATTAAGAGCTACTATATTATTAAGAGCAAAGGACCGGAAATTGTGGAGAGTTTAGTCGAAATCCGTCTTTCTTAAAAATGATTAAAGATATGTTACTGGAATTCTCCGAGATGTTTTATAAAACTATTGTACCCTGCTTTCAGCAATAAGAATGTATAATTACTCTCCAAGCTTAACAGAAGAATCCTCATGAAATCGATCATAAACGAAAATGACATTAATTGATCCTAGCTAAGGATCGGAAGCTCACGAATGATTGAAATAAAATTCAAATATATAGTAAAAACAAGAAAAAATATATTCCATACCTGAAGATGTCTGTAGGAAGAGACGAAAGCTTGTAAAAATAATAAGACCTTATGCAACTGAAATTTATAAAACAAGGATCTTTTCATTCATAAACAAGTTCGGGGTTCTTATATATTATTTGAAATGTTCGCGAAGATGGATTTCTCGCCAATGAAATCATTAACCTTTGTATTTGTTTTTTGTATGAATAATTCTTGAATTTGTAAATTAATTGCACCTTTATTGAAATATATATATATATATATATATATATATATATATATATATATATATATATATATATATATATTCCTTTTAATTATATACAGAAACTATATATATATATATATATAGTTTGGAAGTAAAGTCTGATGATCCAGAGCCCTGTTAAAGGGGTTGTGGTGAAATAACTTATTACATGGAACCTTAAAGTGATCTGTTTTTATTCAAACATATCTGCTGTGAATCTTACATTGAGCTCTCTGGATATCATCCTCCTTGGGTCTACCCATGCGGATTACCTAGTTTTGCATAAACTCTCACTTTTTCTCTCTCTCTTTCTCTCTCTCTCTCTTTCTCTCTCTCTCTCTCTCTATATATATATATATATATATATATATATATATATATATATATATATATATATATATTAAAAAACCTTCAAACTTTCTGTCCTGGAGGAATAAGGTGCCTCACACGTTTCACATACGATTTCATTTCCAAGTTTGTTTTTGTGTTTTTTTTTCACTGCTCTTTGGACTGTCATAGCTGAAACTCATCTCTCATGTGCCAAACGTCTTATGAATTGAGTTGGATCTTTTCTAATTGATTTCTTTAGCTCTAAGTTGAAATGATGTTCCCTCTTTCTGTTGTGATCTCCTGATCCAATTTTCCGCTCTACTGTTCCCTCTTTTTTAAACTTATTCTCCATTCTCTTGATGGATCATGAATGGACTTTGAAAGTCGGAAGCCAGAGTATGAATGTTGGTACCATTACTGAAGGCCTGAATGATCTTTTTCCTCTCACCGTTGCTCATTTCGGAAGACAGTGGGTCTGACACAAAACACTTTTAACCTGTTCTCTTTTTAGCTGAATAACTCAAAAGGGGTTTTCAGTGATCCCCACGACACATGGTGTCACACTGGCTAAATGTCTTATCGGAAGACCTGGTAAATAAAAACCCAAACAGGTCCGTATTTTTTTTTTTTTTTTTTAGATATTAAATATTCTGTGGAATGGATAATAATATTTTTACACGATTTGGACAATTTTGTTGTTACGCTCGGTATAAAAATTTCAATGTATAATCATGTCCTTTTTCAAATCATCTTGTCTTGTTCATAATATGATTTTGATCATCGATTATCACTGGCTTGCCAATAGATGGAAATTCCAAAGCACGGGATAAAATTCAAATTCATGCTTATTGATTTTCCTATCGTTTCTCTGTGTATCTATGATATACGCCAATGTTTTTATGAGTTAGTTGGGTATAGTTTTGGGTGGGGTTCTCTCTGATGGTGCAACCCCAAGGGTGAAGGGTCGTTGTTCATGTTTGTTTATAGTGCATGCTTCAATGGGCTTTGATATATGAAGTGGTTTGAAAAATTCGAAGCTATGACTGAGAAACGAACAGACAGATGGAGGTATTTCTTTTTTTTTTTTTTCTTTTTTCTTTTTCTGTTTGTCTGTTTGTTCGTTGGAGATATTTTAAGAGAACTCCGATTTCTCTTTCCTCATTTGAGTTTTCCGTTTTTCTACACATTATTTTTTTTTTCTTGTTTATTTTGATTTTACTTCATTGTCAGACAAAAAAAATAATATTTAATAAATAATATATATATATATATATATATTAGGTTGGTGCAAAAATAATGACGTAATAATGTCGTTTTTTGACGTATTTTTTAACGTCAAAAAACGACATTATTACGTCATTATTTTTGCATCAACCTATATATATATATATATATATATATATATATATATATATATATATATATATATATATAATTAACCCTTAAACAATGGGCGAAATGATGTGAAACATAAGGATAGTGGAGATACGTCTAAACTCTTCAGAACAATCTGGTTGGAATTCAGGATGTTTTTGTTTTGTTTCTTAGAATGGTTTCTCAAAAAGTTATGCGGATATCATAAATTGATAATTTTCTTTCTGTGTCCTTTCACGACGTAGGCGTTTCGACAATTTCCAGGCCTTCGTCGTTCTTAATAATCTGTTCCCGACCATACGGGCATCACTCATTCATCATTCCAGACTAAATAACTAATCGGCAACTCTGGGATATGTGAGGTTATATTGATTCATTTCTTGGTGCATTTGCCTGCAAATAAAGTTAGGAGAACTTGTTGCCACTTAGTAGAACTCACCAGAAACCGAGTTAGGATTAGAGCTGCAAGCTCTCCACTCAGAATCGCTTCAGCGGATTAAATCCTTGGTTCTGGAAACACCGCTTCCCTTGGGATCACAGATGGTAAGCAACGCCGAACCGGCTCAGTGCCTAGATGGGTCACCGCTTGGGAATACCAAGTGATGTAAACTTGGGTGTGCGGTTGGTGTAAAGAATTATTAATCGGAGAGTCGAGTTTCAATTCCATTTGAGTTCAGTATATTCACTTACGGGCAAAGGGAAAGCTATGAATGTATCTCTTCTCCAGCATAATTCCGTCATAGTCAGTCTATTTGTGCTTTCGTGGGCCTGACTAATATTTACGCCAAAAATTGGCTTCAATGAAGAATAGCTTGAGAAATACTAGTCTAGATATTTGCATCTTTTATCCCACCCTCGTAAAATGACATCACCGAAAAGAAACACTGAGCTGAATGAATGCATGACAGATTTTCACATTTTTTACTCTTTCCTAGTCAGTCTATGTACAGTTAAATGTCACCGTTCCTTCTACTCCAGTAGCTTCATGTCTCGCACTTCTCGTCTGTGGAAATCCCTTCCTATTACTTGTTTCCCTGATAGCTATAATCTCCAACTATTCAAATGTAATGTCAATCGACATTTCCAGATGCTCTGATCTATTCCCTGTCCTTCTCTTCATCCTTTCCTCTATCATGCCTCTCGCTCCGACTCTGTGAAAACCCTTACGTGCTAGTGTCACACTCGCCTTGCTTTGGGTGAAATGCTTGATTGCTTTTTTTTTTTTTTTTGACAGTTTATCAATCCTTTGTGACTTATTTAAAACTGCATCATTTCAGATTGTAGGAGGTCGCTTATAGTGTCTGGTGTTCCCAACTGGACACTCAACCAAGTACCGACCTGGCCTGACTATGCTTAACTTCGATGATCAAACCAGAAACGGTACTTAAAGCGTGATTTGAACGTAAGCTTATCAATATTTTATGCAACCGAGCCGAAAAAACAAAACAAAACAAAAAAACAAACACTGCAACATTCCCAACGGCAAAAAATGCAAAAATAGCTAGAACAGAGGGTGAAAAAAGACACGGAGAATGTGATACCATCTATGGAAATAAGCAAAATATGACAAAGGAAAAGAAAGAATGAGAAAAGATGAAATACACTTGGAAGCGTGCAGAAGAGATGACACTAATGTCATCAACATGTTGCCAGTTCCACGTAAACTTAGACAAAAGGTTGGTAAGGAAACGTGTAAAAAGATTCTAGAATCGCAATAACAACTGTTGAACAGGACGAGTTTAATTTTCTGAGAAAACGTCTCAAGAAAAAGATTGTCGCTGAAATGAAGAAGAAAAATTTACCTCACCTCCACGCGAGGTGGGATTCGGCACGAGGCCTGAAAATAAAAGAGGAAGAAGCAAGAAGTTTCACAGTACTCATAGTATAAGAAGAGCGACCCCTGGTGATAATATGGGAATTAAGGAGGATCTAACTCCGACAGTAGGTTGTTACATTATTTACATTATTCGGACTATTTTCCTCATCTTTATTGCCATATTCACAACATTTCGGATTTTGAACGCTCCGGCCTTCTTCAAGTGATTGGAATTTCGTTCGAACTCTTTATTTCGCCCACCGGGGTAGATTGTTCTAGTTCCACACTCCATACCTCTTCCGAATGTCTCAGTTATTTTCCTTTAAGACAACTATCCAAATTTTTGTTCACCACTGCTGTGACCTGGTATTGAAGTCACAATTCTTAGTCATTGGATCCAACCAACGTCTTTATCCACTGGGCAAAATGGTTTTTACAAATTTCAGCCGACAGTTGACCGCCGAATATTTCTGTATGGCTCTTTTCTTCATTGTCATTATCAAATTTAAGACGCTTGAGCCAAGTCAACGTTAACAAATCAGCAATATTTGCAAAACGATGTGACCAGTCAGTATTGCATCAGATTCAATAAGACATAAAGAGTCTTTCTTCTCAGCGTCCGAATCGTTTGAATTCAGTATAAAATCGAATGGACAGCTTAGCGAGAGAGAGAGAGAGAGAGAGAGAGAGAAAAAAAAAAAAAACATTGATAAAGAGCGAATTGAATGTGGGGTCTATTATGAAAGAATTGGTTTTCATAAAACGGCTTGGAATCACAATCGCCAGAGGGAAATGGCCGTATCGAATTCAAATGCGCTTGCGCAGACGGTTAAAAGAGGATTCGGTTCGCCATGATACATCAAGATTTGTTTCGTACAGTGTTGGGTGGGGCGGCCTGAAACATTCATAGACTGACTAGGAAAGAGTAATGTTAGAGCTGTGAAAATCTTGCATGCATTCATTCAACTTTTCTTATTAATAAACTCCAGTGATTCTTTCCAGTTATCTCATTTTAC
>OZ010575.1:70801322-70806322 GCA_963932145.1 Acanthosepion lycidas | reverse complement strand
TGCGATAACTATTTGTAGCAATCACAGGTTAGTCCCACAAGGATGTCGGTCATTGCTAACAAGCGATATGGCGGCTGGGGAGTTGATGTAATAAAAACGAAATAGCTTCCAAAGATAAATTTATTTAGAAGCTATACAGGATGTCTATAAAATCTCTCTACAATTTAATATATATATATATATATTTTTTTTTTTATTTTTTTTTTCATGACAGACCGTGGAGATGTTCTCTGTCTCGTCTCTTTTTGTATGTGTGTATATATATATATATATATATATATATATATATATATATATATATATATATATATATATATGTCTGGGTGCTTATATATTAGAATCTGATTGCGTTTGTTTTACGCGTGAGTTTAGGACCCCATTCACACACTATTAGGATTAAAATCTATACATTGTCAAAGGACCGGATATTAAATTAGCTAAAGTAACTTCAATGAAGAAATAAATTGAATAACATATATATTTCTTCTTTTCTCCTCAGTAATTTTATAGTTGTAAACTTAATATCGATTAAATTTTGATTTTGAAATTAGCAGTTTTTAATTTTAATCTTAAATTTTATCATATAATTTAGTAATTATTGGTTGGAGTAAATTCTTTTTTAATACTACCCATATTTTAAACATCTGAATAGATATTATAACATGACTTCGTTGTCAAGCTTATTGAATTTTCCTATACTTGTATTTTGATTGGTCCATCTAGCCTTTGTAACAACGTTTTCCCCTTGCCAAGGATTGTTAATTAATTTGAAACTTTTAAAAGCATTTATTTTACATTCAACGTCATCACTTGATAAGACACCGAGGGTGTAGAAACAAAATGGCTATTTTTGTAGTGATTTTTTAAAATATTTATGTTATAATTTTTTTTTTAAATAAATAATATATATATATATATATATATATATATATATATATATATATATATATATATAAGATGGAATATGCATGTGTTCCCCCTCACTGGATTATGATTGGCTGGTGTCCGCCATAAATACAGACGGACGTGTAGGAGAGTCAAGAGCATTAGTCTGAGATCTAAGTCTATAACGACGGCCATTGGACTACGCCATTGATCTACACTTCTTACCTGCGACTAAGACGGGTACCAGTCGACTACTGCTACCGTATTCTACTTGGTTATCGTAGCCAAAACCACTTAGCCACTTCGTCCATATATATTCCTTTCCGGGACATATCAATATATATATATATATATATATATATATATATATATTATAAAAGCAATTGATGCGATATCTTAATCACATTTGTTTAATGCCAGTCAATTAAATGATGCCACACGCTTGGTCGATCATGTATCTTTCGATACATGACTGATGGGGCAGGAGATTTTCACCGAAGTAGGTTGCCTGTTCTTTCTGCAGTAGACTGGTTGCCAACCAAGGCTAAAGAATCCAATCTGTTCTGTTATTCAACCCATAACCGAGCGGATGTGGGGCGGAAGAGATGGAATCATACATTTCCCTAAGTATTTGTGCGTAAGGGAATACAACGAACTCGACTGGGATTCGAACACGGCTCTCCGAGTTCTCATTCCTAGCCGATATCCATGACTCCACGAAGCACATCCAGCAACGGGCAGGCACGCAATCGACGCGGGCTGTTAACCCGCGCCTACCAGAAATTGTTCGAAGTGCTCATCAAAGTTTTTAATCAATATTGCATTTGTGTATTTCAAGTATCTTGTTGATGAAAGAGATGTTGGTAAATGAACCCCTAACATTTTCAAACTGGTGAATTGGGAAAGAACGCCCTGGCCACTTCGTTCAACATAAATCACTTTCGTTGACTTCATTCTATGGGGTTGTGCTAAAGATATCGTGTATCGAACAAAGGTACGGGACATTACAGATCCAAGGCAAATGATCGCCGTTGCCATTGCCCCAATTCATAACGCAATGCTGCAGCGAACATGGCAAGAAATCGAGTACCGTCTTGATCTGCTTTTTGCAAGCAATATATTAGGTTGGTGCAAAAATCATGTCGGTTTTTGACGTAATTTCTAACGTCAAAAACCGACATTATTTTTGCACCAACCTAATACCTATATAGTAGTATATTAAATTAGTTAAAAAAAAACAAAAAAAACAAACTTCAATATCTACTCCTTATTTTGAAACAATTTCCACATATTTGACTTTTTATTTGCTTTTGAAATTTTTTTTTTTTTTTTTTTTTTTTTTGAAATTGTAAAGAGACATTCAGGACACCGGGTGTAATCATCATTAAGTTTTGTGACGGAGATGTGGTTCTACAGAAGGATGCTGAGGATATCATGGACCGAGCGTGTGAGCAACGATGAGGTCTTAGAGAGGCTGCAAACAAGGAGGGGGCTTATACTTAACATCAGCATGAGGCAGCTGAAGTTTCTGGGACACATAAATGAGGAAGGAGGCCTGGAGAATGTGATACTCACAGGGTGAGTAGATGGAAAGAGAGACAAGATAAAGCAACGCTTGATATACCTAGTGGATGACAGAATATGTTTTGACCTTTTACAACTTCTTCCAAAAAGTTGCAAAAGGTTTAAACATATTGAGAATGAAAAGGGAATAGAAAGAAGTGGAGAGCCATGATCGCCTGCGTCCTGAGTGACCGGCACATAAAAGAAGTAGAAAATAGTATCGAAGAAAGATACAGAGCATCACCGATCGAATGCAAATGATGCCTTTGCAACCATCAATGAGGCTATACTACAGAGAACATCACAAGGTATCGAGTAGCACCTTGATATCCTTCGTGCAAGAAATAGTGCTTACATAGAGGTGAATTAGATTAATTAAATAAATCTTCAATATCTATTCTTCGTTTTGCAAAAATTTCTACATATTTGTCTGTTCATTTGCTTTTGTAATATTTTTTGAAATTTGTAATGAGATTTTATAGACACCCTGTATGGCAAAGACATGACATTAAACAAATAGATTGAGTCAATTGCTTCGTCCACCGCAAGAAAAGTTGGCTCCCTGTGCCGCGCCAGGAAAATGTTCTCCCCGCAATCGATCCTTCAAATCTACAAATCAACCATTCGACCTTGCATGGAGTATTGCTGCCATATATGGTCTGGTAGCCCTTCTGTTTGCCTCGGGGTTCTTGATAGGCTCCAGAGAGGGATATGCAATGTAATTGGCCATGATCTGGCATCTCCTCTGCAGTCGCTATCTCACAGACGTTGACGTTGCCGCCCTCTGTCTTTTTTACCAATACTTTCACGGTAACTGCTCCGATGAGCTGCTTTCGCTGGTTCCCAGACTACATGAATTTAAGCGTTCAACTAGGCTGGCATCTCGGTCTCACACTTTCACTGTCGAAACTGTTAAATGTAGCCGTCTCTTTTACTCCAATAGCTTTATATCTCGCACTTCTCGCCTGTGGAACTCACTCCCCATTTCTTGTTTCCCTGATAGCTATAATCTCCAACTATTCAAATGTAACATCAATCGACGTCTCCAGATGCCCTGATATATCCCCTAACCGTCTCTTCATCCTTTCCTCTATCACTCCTCTTTGCTTTTGCTCCAACTCTCTGTAACCCTTTGCGTGCTAGTGGCTTCCCGCCTTGCTTGGGATGAAACGCTTAATATATATATATATATATATATATATATATATATATATATATATATATATATATGGTCTAGTGCCCCTGCTGTTCATCGCTAGATCCTCGGCAAAATCCAAAGATGGCTTCCCATGTTTTTTCTACTATTATGTTCATGGCAGCTACTCTGAAAAGCTTTTTTTTTACCCCGGTGACCTGACTACATGAATTTAAGCTTGCTACTAGGTCGGCATCTTCCACCATTTTATTGATGAAACAATTAAATGTGACAGCCTCTTCTACTCAAACAGCTTCTTCTCTTGCACTTCCCGACAGTGGAACTCCCTTCCACTTACTTGCTTCCCTGATAACTATAATCTTCAAAAATTTAAATGTAATGTCAATCGTCATTCTTCTTTTTTTTTCTTTTCTCAACTCCCGCTATACCCACAGTCTTTTCTCTTATTTTCACTCTCTGTAACCCCCTGCAAACTAGTGACACGCCCACCTTGCTAGGGGTGAAATGCTTAAAAAATATCTGGAGCATATTTGTGTGACGTTCCACTTAGAACTGAGTCCCTATTGAGTGATATGCATATGAATCCGTTCAGGATTAGTGTTATCATCTCTAAACTGGATCCCCATGAAAGAATGTGGACTTGACGATATCTTGGTAATAACCATTAAGAAGTTGCTCCTGTTCTTGTTAAACTCTGCAATGTGCTTTGCTGCTTGTTTCTTTACTGTTTGTTGGAAATCCTCTTCTGTAGTTTCTGTCTTTAAAAACTCAAGCGAAAAAAATTCTGACCCTTCTTACTATCGGGCTGTTAGCATTCTACATCATGTGGGCAAAGTATTAGAAGTTCTACGCAACTATAACTTGGTTAAGCATCTTCAGATTAGCAATATGGCTGTCGCTTGTCTAGATCAATTGCTGATGTTTTAACGGTTATTGCAGAAAAAGTCTATCAAGCTTTAGATAAGAATTAAGAAGCTCATGCTGTTGCTGTAGATATCTCGAAGGGCTTTTTACATGCAGTTTTTTTTTTCATAATGTGCTCGATATCAAAAGGTAAGGATACAGTGTTAATTGAATTAATGTGTCATTTAACTAAGTGGCGTTGGTTGATTCGTTCCGACTTCGAAGTTTCGTAAACGCATTGCAGTAATGCTGTGTCACTAAAGGATTGTTGTTCTCTCTCAACTCTCAGAATGAACAAGAATCCTCACTCAGTTAAAAGGTATTTTTCTACATTAATCATATCTATATATCTATCCATCTCGTTCTTTCTCTCTCTCTCTCTCTCACTCTCTCTCTCTCTCTCTATACACACACACACACATATACACATATATATATATTGATAATATTAGTGGTCAATATATAAATATATATATATATATATTACCAAAAG
>OZ010575.1:70771322-70793822 GCA_963932145.1 Acanthosepion lycidas | reverse complement strand
GTGGTGTTTCTGTAAGCTACATGAGAGCAGTATTTCTAAGAGCTACATATGTCATGTGTTTTGGGGAGTTACATGTGTTTTGGATAGCTACATGTATTTCGGGAAACTACAAGCGGGACGTGTTTCCGGGAGCTACATGTGAGTGGTCTTACTAGGAGCTGCATGTGATAGGTGCTCCTGGGAACTACATGTAGGAGGTATTTCTGAGAGCTACATGCGGGAGACATTTCTGACGGAAACTCTACTATGAAGGAATGCATTTGCTGAAATGAATATTCCAACAGATGTGTCTGTCTGAATTATTTTTTCAGATCGCTCACCCCACGCAAGGCCCAAGAGCCACTCAAGGTAGAGGGTTACTGCGTGATGGTGTATGAGTATAAGAAGAGAATCCTGATAATGAATTTATGCTGGAAAGATGAAGCTTAACGATCGATTTGAGGATTTTTTTTACAGTAACATTATACACACAAACACACACACACACACACACACACACACACACACATATATATATATATATATATATATATATATATATATATATATATATAGCAAGGAAGAAGCAAAATTTATATGGCATTTTTACAAAAGCTAAAAAAGAACAACGGGTTTCGTCCCAGTCTTATCAAGTTTATTTTCTAGGATATAAAAAAAAAATTATATATTAGATAAAATTAATATAACGAATGGAAGGGAAAAATATGAATTTCAACAAAACTAGAGTCCAATAATATTTAATATATATATATATATATATATATATATATATATATATATATATATATATATATATATATTACGTTAAAATAAATTCCATGGTTGTATAATCCAAGTGGATCCTAGTAATCTAAAAAATATTAAAACTGATCCACAAAAAGAAAGCTGGATGTAGTCGTTTGTCTTTTCAACCCCCATATGAAATGGAATTCACTTCCGTAGAACTATATATATATATATATATATATATATATATATATATATATATATATATATATAGCTGCAGTTCTAAATATATATATATATATACATATATATATATATATATATATTTCAATAAAGGTGCAATCAATTTACAAATTCATGAATTATTCATACATAAAACAAATGCAAAGGTTAATGATTAAATGGCGAGAAATCAATCTTCGCGAACAATTCAATAATATACAAAAACCCCGAATCTGTTTATGAATGAAAAGATCCTGTTTTATAAATTTCCGTCGCATTATATAAGTATAAACAAGAACACAATATTTCATACCTGAGGATGTCTGTAGGAACAGACGAAAGCTTCTAAAATAAAAAGATCTAACACAACGGAAATTTATAAAACAGGATCTTTTCATTCATCGCCCTAGTAGTTATATCTACCCAAGCATGTATTTGCATAAAAGCTGAGTATCATCTACCATGTATTCAATCGTGAAAGCAGAATAACATATTATATTTTTATCAGTTCAAAGCTCGCAAGAAAATTAAATTTCGACATTGAATGTGTTGCAGTTTTTTGTGTATATGTATCTACTAGTGAGTTCGCCCAAATGATTTGACTCACTTTATAGTCCACCAGTAGAAGGTTAACCAATCAGAAAACGTAGAATATTCAATCCGTCGTGTATAAAGGCGGCCATTTTATCTACTCTACCCGAATGTCCAGTCCAGCTTGTAAGGCGAAGAGATAACAGAAGGACGAACTACGCTCTGCTACTTTTACCAAAATATCCGCTGCTAACCTGAACAACGCTTTCCTACTGTCTTCGAAATATTCACTGCTAACCTCTGGATTCTATACTCGAAGACGACCGTCATCATGAACAACAGAATGAGCCATAAGGAGTTGATATCCCGCTGAACAAAATCAACAAACATGGAAGAAAACTTTCATGATATTAATCCATATAATATTCTACAATTTCTTAAAGAAATCAAACTGTGTTCCAAAATATAAGTTTAATGACAACATAAAAGACCTCCTCTAGTAATTATGTCCACACAAACATGTATATGCATAAAAGCTGAGTATCATCTACCATGTATTCAATTGTGAAAGCAGAATAACATATCGTATTTGTATTATTTCAAAGCCCGCAAGAAAATTAAATTTCTGCTTTAAGGTGTTGATATGCCGTTAAACAAACAAATCAATAAAACATTCAGCCGAGAGGGGTTTATAACATGTTTGGTGTTAACTACTTATTGTTCTTTGTCAAGCTTCAGCATAATGACTTCTGGTGAGTCTGTAATCCAATAGAATCTGTAACTTATGAAAAAAAATCCTCAAAAAAACAAACAAAAAAAAACCAACTGTACTGAAAAGCATTCTTGAAAGAAAATGATGATTTTTTTTTTCTTGGCGTGACGATTCGTTAAAATCGTCATGACAATCTAAAATAATCTTTCTTCGACCATTATACGCTTAGCAAAAATCCAACTTTTAAAATAATTTAAAAAAAAAAAGAAAAAAAGAAAGATTTTTCATAATTTTAAAATGGAAAGCATAAATAAAAAAAAAAAAAAAATATTGATACTAGAAAATCGATATATGATTTTTGGATGAACTCCAGCTTAAATTCTTTGAAAATTAGATTTTAAATAGGAAAAAAAATTACTTACTTGCCATATATTGAATTGAATGTTCGAACTTCATATGAAATCCAGTTAAAGAAACAACAAATACTTACCTACAAAAGAAAAGAAAAAGAAACATATTTGAATTTATCAAAAGTAGATCAACGTTTAGATTATAATTGAGAGTAAGTTAATAAGATTTTTTAAAAACATATCTTTGAAGATTCAATCAAAACTTTTTGTGACATTCTAAATGCATTTGAACAACGGATAATATAAGGTTGGTGCAAAAATACTGACGTAATAATGTCGTTTTTTGACGTATTTTTTTCAAGTCAAAAAACGACATTATTACGTCATTACTTTTGCACCAACCTAATATATCGAGATTATGATACATATTTTCTTTAAATCATTTCAAGCAAGATAACAAAGCCACTAACAGGCAGAGAGTTACTAAACAGGACGTTTTGGTCTGGTTTGGTTTGGTCTGGTTTGGTTTGGTCTGTTTTTTTTTTTGTTTTGTTTTTTGTTTTGTTTTTTTGTTTTACGGCATATCAACCTCAATGGGTTATTTAATGCTGACAAAAAATTTTATTGCTGGTAATATTTTGTTTTGTTTTGTCTGGTAATATATTTCCTTCCTTAGCAGGGCCATCTGAGAGAAACACCTCCATGAAAATTATTGAGAAATTGTCCAAATACAAGGGCCTGGAGATCGAGATTAACAGGTTGGGCCTAGTAACTGAAAGAATGGATAATATTACTAACAGTGTCCAAAAGGTAACATCAATATACAAGTTTCCCTGAAGATCACCCTACCGAAAAATGTGTTCGGTATTCATGTATTAGTGTGTGTTTAAAACCATCTGATGATGCCGTTAGAGGTATAATGTATTAAGGAATGTCATTTTTCATGAACATTTTTCCGAATGTCAATCACTTATAATACTGTCGAGATTAAATATCCAAATTTCTTACATACTCTCGGCATAGAGAACGCATGAATAAAAAGAAATTTTTTTTCTATAATTCATTTTCTACCCATTCGGAAGAATTTCCATCTCAAAACTTGGACACTTAAAAAGAAGAATATAAAAATATGTTGAATGATTTTTTTTTTTAAAACCATTTCATTTTCTTTGTTTTTTAGTCTAGAGCAATGCCAGCTTGAGAAAAATAATATATAATTATTTTAAACACACAAATACACAACACTATTCTCGTTATCCATTTGATGAAGCCATTAGAGGCAAAATGCATTATCGGATGTTATTTTCGGGACATATTTTCATGAACGTTTTTCTAAATGTCAAAACTGATAAACTTAATAAATATACAATAGGGGATTAACCAAGATCTAATTTTACCTTAGATTAAAGTACATTCATATCCTGCTAAATCTTAATAAATACATCTAGGATATAAAAATTCAGAACTCTAGGTATATAACCTTTATAAACATATTTCTCTGAATATAATTAATAATCATTTAATTCAAATCTGTTAGTTTTTTTTTAACTTAAATTTTTTGGTTAATTAGACAAAAATCTTTTACTAATTTAAATATAATTTTTTTAAAAATCTTTTCGCTAATTCCGAAAAAAAGTTATTTAACAATGTTCTGAATCTGATATTTTTAAAATATTATTTACCGAGAATTTGTTGAATGAAATAAAGGGGATTAACCCTCTAACTTCTCCTTGAGATAAAGTACATACATATCCTGCTAAATATTAATAGATACATCTAGGATATAAAAGTTCAGAACTCTAGGTATATAACATTTATTAATATGTTTCTCTGAATATAATTGATAATCATTTAATTCAAATTTCTTAGGTATTTTAATTTAAATTTCTTGCTTCTTTAAGCTTATGAATTTTTTATTTATTTATTTTTTTTGTTAATTTCGAAATCTTTAAAAATGATCACTTTTAATTTTTTTTCTTTTTTATTTACAAAAAAAAATGTTGAATGAAATATTAGGTTGGTGCAAAAATAATGACGTAATAATGTCGTTTTTGGACGTTGAAAATTACGTCAAAAACGACATTATTACGGCATTATTTTTGCACCAACTTAATATATCAGCATTGAAATTTGACTGTCAACAGAACCAGACGGAATTGAACTAACCACACTTTATGCCCTTTCGCCATCGTCAAATAACATACTGAGGTCAGTATATAAAAATAGGTCAACACCTTTGATTTTAACCAAGAATATTTTTTCATTTTATGTGTGATTTGTTTGTAGGTCTTGAAGATTGAGAATTGCTGTGTAGAGCTCTCAGGAAATAAAAAAATTATCACCTATAGTATTTTAAGTGTTGGATATTCTTTTAATAATAATAATAATAATAATAATAATAATAATAATAATATATATATATATATATATATATATATATATATATATATATATATATATATATATATATATATATAAATTAACTGATTTAAAATATGCTTTCATTGTTAAACAGGAATTACCATGTTTCCAAAACTCAAAACAAAAAATTCAAATTCATTTATATTAAATTAAAAGCATTAGTTCTGTTCCATCTTCAAGCGAATTTCGAAGCAAAAATTCGCTTGAAGATGGAACAGAACTGATGCTTTTAGTTTAATATAATTCAATTTGAAGTTTTTGTTTTGAGTTTTGAAACATGGTAATTCCTGTTTAACAATGAAAGCATATTTTAAATCAGTTAATTTATAAATATATATATATATATATATATATATAATATATATATATATATAATATACTATATATATATTATAAATTAATGATTTAAAAAATATAGTTTCATCGCTACACAGGATATATATACATATATATATATATATATATATATGGTAAAGTTAAAATAAATCCCGTGGGAGTATAATCCAAGTCGATCCTAGTAATATAAAAAATATTCAAATTGATTCCCAAAAAGAAAGCTCGTTGTAGTCGTTTGTCTTTCCAACCCCCATATGAAATGGAATTCACGTCCGTAGAACTTCAGGTATTTGTTTGTTTGTTTGGGTTTTATGGCATATCAACCACTGTGGGTTATTTAATGCCAAATCCAGTTTATATGAATTTTAAATGCCTATTTTGTATGGAATAAAAAATGTATAGCTTGCAACATTATTGTTTAAAAAAAAACGTATAGCTGGCAACATTATACTTTTACAAAAAAACGTATAGCTGGCAACATTACTTTTTTTACAAAAAAACGTATAGCTGGCAACATTACTTTTTTACAAAAAAACGTATAGCTGGCAACATTACTTTTTTACAAAAAAACGTATAGCTGGCAACATTATTGTTTCAAAAACTTAGAGCTGGCAACATTATTTTTCTGTAAACATTATCTGAGACCTTGCTGTTGGATGCAGTTTATCGCCGTACCCAGGACGCGGATGTAGTTTATCATCATACCCAGGACGCGGTTGTAGTTTACCGTCATACCCAGGACGTAGAACTTCAGCTAATTTTGATCATTTTTATCTTTGTATATTTACTCGCTTAAGTTAGATTTCAATAGGTTGTTAACATTCATGCAATGACATTTTCTGTCTTAAATATTTATCGGTTGGGGTATCCAACTGTCTGGGTCAATGTCTGTGGATGTGTGTGCATGTATTTATATGTATCTATGTGTATGGAAAGTGCATCCACTTTTAATTATGTATGTATGTACGTGTGTGTTGGTTTCCCTTCTCCCATCCCCCCCCTTTTTTATGACAGACGGTGGTGATGTTCTCTGTCTTGTCCCCTTTTTTGTGTGTGTATATGTCTTGGTGCTTATGTATTAGAATCTGACTGCGTTTGTTTTACGCGTGAGTTTGGGACCCCATTTACACACCATGAGGATTAAAATGTATACATTGTAAAAAGACCGGATATTAAATATAGCTAAAGTAACTTCAATGAAAAAATAAATTGAATAACATATATATTTCTTCTTTTCTCCTCAGTAATTTTATAGTTGTAAACTTAATATCGATTAAATTTTAAATTTTGATTTTGTAATTGGCAGTTTTAAATTTTAATATTAAATTTTATCATATAATTTAGTAATTATTCGTTGGAATAAATTATTTTTTAATACTAAACATCTGAATAGATATTATAACATGACTTCGTTATCGAGCTTTTTGAATTTTCCTGTACTTGTGTTTTGATTGGTCCATCTAGCCTTTGTAACAACGTTTCCCCCTTGCGTAGAATATTAATTAATTTGAAACTTTTAAAACCATTTATTTTACATTCAACGTCATCACTTGATAAGACACCGAAGGTGTTGAAACAAAATGGCTATTTTTGTAGTGATTTTATAACATATTTATGTTATAAATTTTTTTTTCTTTAAAAATAAGTAATTATATATATATATAATCAGATTTACCTGATGATCTTGAATCCTTAAAAAAGGATTTAGGTGAAATAAATTATCGTAATGGTACATTAAAGTGATTTGTTTTTCATTACATATTTATATATATATATATATATATATATATATTATCCTTATATGCGTAATAATAAACTGAACATACAGACGTTTAAGCTGAGTAGTGCCTCCGTTATTTTTTAATTGATAAAAAATGAGATTTTTTTTTTATTTCTTGTACACTGCGGACTTGTGAGAAAAGTCTGGCGAGACACACGAATTGTGCCGATTTAGCTAATATATAAATTATTCAAATTACACAGGATTTGTAAGTGTGTCTGCGATTGTGTGTGACCAAATGCAACCACTGAGAATTCACGTAACGATTTACTATTAAATTAGGCTTTTTTTTTTCTCATATATTATCCGACTTCTTACAGATTTACAAACAACATCCCATTGAAGTAATTCATTTAAGACATCACAGGGGAGCAACCCATAAAAAAATTCTCTGAGCTCTTATTTTCAAATCAATTTTGTAAACAAATGCCATATTTCCATGTCAAGAAGCTTTTACCAAAATTATTTTCTTTTCATTTTATATTGATTAACGTTCATTGACGCATAAGATAGAATTGGCGAACCAGGTTCAAAGTCTGACTAAGTCTGTTACGTTTAAAATTCACCCTAATTTCATTTTTGTCCTGGGTAAGACGATAAACTGCGTCCAGCAGCAAGGCCTCTGATCAGGACGTTTTGAGGAGAGTGGAACCACCTCTTAAGTGCTGGTGTTCCCATGACCACCCTGACCCGGGGTGGTAGCACCTGTTAGGGTCCCAGCTATGGGAAAATAGTTAACTATTACCAGCAATACATTTTTGAAAAAAATGATTACCAGCAAAACAATTTTGAAGGGAAAATATTACCAGAAACAGATTTTTGACAAAAACAAAATATTACCAGCAATAAAAAATTTTGTCGGCATTAAATAGCTACTGAGGTTGATATGCTGTAAAACAAAATAAGCCAAACGAAACCTAATCATGTCTTCTCTCACTAACATGCTGTGTATAAAATATAAAGCGAATAAGTGAAAAAATCGTTCTAGCTAAAAGCAAACAAAAAAAATTAGCCTGACGTGCCTTAACCGATTGAGCCACGGAGGATCGTTCGATTAGCAAATGACGGTTCCGTATAGGAAACAGGTTCGATTCCTCTCGAAGGACGAATATTTTCTATGATAATATCTCGGACATTCAGGCCGGTAAATATTATCTCTATCTATAAAAGGCAGGGTGTGTGTGTGTGTGTGTGTGTGTGTGTTTGTGTGTGTTTGTGTGTGTGTGCGTGTGTGTGTGTGTGTGTGTGTATGTGTAAAGAATGTACGGCCGCAATTTTCGACGGATTTGCACCAAAATTTACATGCACATGCTCTAAGTTAGCGGGAAAGGCCAACACCGACTTTGCATTTCCTATCTCCCATCGATAGTGGAAATAATCGATTTTTTCATGCTTCTACGGCAGTTTTCATGTAGTTTGCGGCCATTTTCTACTGACCAGAGTGAGAGCCTATAGCTGGCTGCCACGAATAGGCAGGAAGATTCTATTGGCCAGCGTGAGAGCCAACAGCTGACTGACACGAATGTTAACTAGCATGTTAGCATGCAAAAAAATCGATACCTGCATTCGTTGAAGGTCGAAAGGAAATCACCATATTGATACATGTTTTAATCCAATATATATATATATATATATATATATATATATATATATATATATATATATATATATATATATATATATCCTTGGAAACGTGAATTAAGATTTTTGCTGTGTCTTTAAAACCCAGTAATAAGTTACTCCAAAATTCGCTTGAGGATGAAATGGAACTAATGTCTTTAATTTAATTACAAAATTAAATTCCAGGTATTTAGCTTCCATTTTTGAAACATGGTTAGAACTGTGTAGCGAAAAAACCATAGTTTAATTCAATCAATTTATTATATATATATATATATATATTAATTTTTCTCTACCTCTCTCTGTCTTACTGTTGTAACCAAGTTAAGTAATAACCAAAAATAGGTTTGCAGATATATCATATATTAAACAGTAAGTACAACTGAAGAGTATTACAATGACTAGTAAGTGTGTATCGAATGAACTAGGGCTAAATCTATTTACTGTTCACTGTTCCCGGAAGCCTTCTCTCCTACTAAATTTATATAAAAATGTCTTAAGTTGAAACATGAATGAGATAAATATGACATTAAGAAAGGGGTCTCTTTAATTATTGGGTATGATTAATTTTGTATGAAACAAAGCAAGTTCAGTTGACAATCTCTGATGATGCTTTGATTGGCCGATGAGCAAAATTTCATCTGGCCCTTTTTTTTTTTTTTTTGACAGTTATATTGTATCTTCATTGGGTTTATGGTATTCTTTCAAAAACTTCAGGTCGTTAATAATCGATAGGTTGCCATTTCAATATACTTATTACCTTTTACGGTATTTTTCCTTCCTCTCAAATATCTGCGCATGACAATTCCCGAAACTATAATTTTTTTTTTTTGCTGTCCTCTGCCAGCCGCAATGATGGAGAAAGCATTACCTCGAACCATCGCCAGTGAGATACGCTGCAAGAGCCGTTCCGTTTTCGCGAGGCTCGTCTCTTAATCGAGACGCAATGGCTCCAATCTTCCGAAGGAACGCCATCGAAAGAGGGCCAATAGATTTTTGTTTTTACTCTTGTCACAGGAAGGATTAATATACAGTATGGCGGAGATAAATCCTAAATTTATTACGTGGCAACAGTGCCGTGATGTCACAGCCTAGCGACCTTTGGAGACAGTCATTAGAAAGTGCTCGACCTCAATCGCTGTCTGGCTATTGACGCACAAGATGTTTAGTCCTCGACATGCCTTCAGAAGACGATCGTCGAGTTGCCGTTATGGAGAGTCTTCGCACCGGCCACAAAGCCAATGGAATCATTGAATGGTTTAAATACCATAAAACTATGGTCTACCACTTTGCAGGCGTTAGACTAATCTTGATCAGAACAGAATTGCACTGGTCTGCTCAGTTTTACAGGGCGGAAGACTACCGTTTGCCTAAGCAGGTCTTTTTTTATACACCTTTATATGCCGTTGTGGAGAGTCTTCGCACCGGCCACAAAGCCAATGGAATGATTGAATGGTTCAAATACCATAAAACTATGGTCTACCACTTTGCAGGCGTTAGACTAATCTTGATCAGAACAGAATTGCACTGGTCTGCTCAGTTTTACAGGGCGGAAGACTACCGTTTGCTTAAGCAGGTCCTTTTTTATACACCTTCTTTATTTGCCGTTGTGGAGAGTTTTCGCGCCGGCCACAAAGCCAGTGGAATCATTGAATGGTTCAGATAACCTAAAACCAAGGTCAGTGATCTTGCAATGGTGCCTCAGACGACTAGAACAATTTTGGACCAGAACTAAAGACTCTTAGGAAAGTCTCTGTCGATAACAAGGACACCCGAGTTCGTCGCAGAGGTTGTATGGGAAAACACAGCAAAAGCATTAGAAAAATTGTCAAGGAAATTGACCCCCAATAGGGGGACAATCGCGCGTATTGTAAAGGAAGAACTTAATTCTCAATCATATGGGCTCAAGAGGCACCAGTCGGTCACTCGATTTATGCCCAACCTGATCTGCCTACTGGAATCCTCGACTATTTTGTGTGTGGCGTCTTGGAGACAGAGGCGAACAGCCAGCCCTACAACACCGAGGGTGCTCTCAAGACAGTCATCAGGGACGCTATAGCCAACTTGGAGACGCCGTTGCCAAGTCCTGCTTCAGGTTCCGGTCTCGGCTGGAGAAAATGGTGACCGCAGATGGTGGACACATCGAGTGATTTGTTCGACCTTATATATGCGCCTAACTATTTCATTGAAATAAACTAAATATTAAAAAAAAAAACGCTGTTTGTATTGTCCATTATCTGCGTCACACTTTATTTTTGAGCAACTAGTATATGTTAGAACACAATTAAAATGTTCTTCTCTTGCTGATAGAATTTTTTTTTTTACTCTTGTGGCAGTGGAGACTTCTGGAGTTATTGGCGTCCGATGGCGTTCCTTTGGAAGGTTGGCGGGATACAGCCTCGCAAAATGGAGTGGCTCTTACAGCGTGTCTCACTGGCGATGGGGCGAGGTAATGAATTCTTAATATTGCGGCTGGTAGAGGATAGTAAAAAAAAAAAATGTTTATAGTTACTTTGTTCAAACTTTTTTTTATTTTTTTTTTTTTTTATTAATGACGGAAACAGAAACTTTCTTTGTTGATTATCTTCTTACATACTTTTAAAATGTTTCTAATAATTTTTGTTATTCATCAAAAGGTTTCGTCTAAAATGGGGATACTAAGTTTTATTGTTTTTTGTCTTTGTACTGCATTCGACCGTCTTTTTTTTAGTTTTCTTTCTCGATTATACTTTACTTATTCTCTCTTTCTTTTTCTATTCAATTGTCATATTTTTTTCTTCTTTTTCTTCCCATTCAGAGAATCACGCGTTTTTTTCTCATTTTCCCGTTTAATTCTTTTTTCTGTTTAGTTCTTTCTTTCTTTCTTTCTTTCTTTCTATTCCTACTCATTCATTCTTTCTTTCTTTCTTTCTTTCTATTCCTACTCATTCTTTCTTTCTTTCTTTCTTTCTATTCCTACTCATTCTTTCTTTCTTTCTTTCTTTCTCTTTCTTTCTTTCTTTCTTTTTTCTTTCTATTCCTAATCATTCTTTCTTTCTTTCTTTCTTTCTTTCTTTCTATTCCTACTCATTCTTTCTTTCTTTCTTTCTATTCCTACTCATTCTTTCTTTCTTTCTATCCCTACTCATTCTTTCTTTCTTTCTTTCTTTCTTTCTTTCTTTCTTTCTTTCTTTCTTTCTATTCCTACTCATTCCTTCTTTCTTTCTTTCTTTCTTTCTTTCTATTCCTACTCATTCTTTCTTTCTTTCTTTCTTTCTTTCTATTCCTACTCATTCTTTCTTTCTTTCTTTCTTTCTTTCTTTCTTTCTTTCTTTCTATTCCTACTCATTCTTTCTTTCTTTCTTTCTTTCTTTCTTTTTATTCCTACTCATTATTTCTTTTTTTCGTTCGTTCTTTCTTTCTTTCTTTCTTTCTTTCTTTTTCTTTCTTTCTTTCTTTCTTTCTTTCTTTCTTTCTATTCCTACTCATTCTTTCTTTCTTTTTTCTTTCTTTCTTTCTATTCCTACTCATTCATTCTTTCATTCTTTCTTTCTTTCTTTCTTTCTATTCCTACTCATTCTTTCTTTCTTTCTTTCTTTCTTTCTTTCTTTCTATTCCTACTCATTCTTTCTTTCTTTCTTTCTTTCTTTCTTTCTTTCTTTCTATTCCTACTCATTCTTTCTTTCTTTCTTTCATTCTTTCTTTCTTTCTTTCTTTCTTTCTTCCTCTTTCCAATTTGTTCGTTTTTCATTCATTCCTGTGTATCTTTCTATCTGTCTTTTCTTTTTTCCTTCAATCATTCAAATAGTTCTTCCTTTTCCTCTCAACATATTCAGTGCTTTATTTTCCTTTTGGTCTTTTAATTTTTCTTCTTTTTCATTCAGTTCTCTCTAGCTTCCTTCAAATCTTTCATTCACCTCTTAATTCTTTCCTTCTTTGTTCTTTGTTCTTATACATTTATTTCTTCAATTCCTCTGTTCGATTTATATCTTTTCATATCTTATTTCTATTTGCAATCAGTCAAATCTTCTTTTTTTTTCTTTTTGTGATAAAGGAAAGACTAGAATATATAGTCTTTTCTTCTTCGTTTATTTTTCTTTTGAACTATTAGTTTCATTTTCTTTCTTCTTTCTTTCTTTTTTTCCTTCTTTCTTTTTTTGAGAAAAAAGAAGGAGCAGAATATGATTTTTTCTTAAATATTTTTCTTCATTCATGTCTCTCTTGTACCCTTTGATTGAATTCTTTCTATCTTTCTTAATGCATCTATTCTCTTCATATCTATCTATCTATCCATCTATCTATCTATCTATCTATCTATCTATCTATCTATCTATCTATCTATCTATCTATCTATCTATCTCATTCTCTCCAATATCTATCTATCTATCTATCTATCTATCTATCTATCTATCTATCTATCTATCTATCTATCTCATTCTCTCCAGTATCTATCTATCTATCTATCTATCTATCTATCTATCTATCTATCTATCTATCTATCTATCTATCTCATTCTCTCCAATATCTATCTATCTATCTATCTATCTATCTATCTATCTATCTATCTATCTATCTATCTATCTATCTCATTCTCTCCAGTATCTATCTATCTATCTATCTATCTATCTATCTATCTATCTATCTATCTCATTCTCTCCAGTATCTATCTATCTATCTATCTATCTATCTATCTATCTATCTATCTATCTCATTCTCTCCAGTATCTATCTATCTATCTATCTATCTATCTATCTATCTATCTATCTATCTATCTCATTCTCTCCAGTATCTATCTATCTATCTATCTATCTATCTATCTATCTATCTATCTATCTCATTCTCTCCAATATCTATCTATCTATCTATCTATCTATCTATCTATCTATCTATCTATCTATCTATCTATCTCATTCTCTCCAGTATCTATCTATCTATCTATCTATCTATCTATCTATCTATCTATCTCATTCTCTCCAGTATCTATCTATCTATCTATCTATCTATCTATCTATCTATCTATCTATCTATCTATCTATCTCATTCTCTCCAATATCTATCTATCTATCTATCTATCTATCTATCTATCTATCTATCTATATATATATATATATATATATATATATATATATATATCGTTCTTCCTTTTTGTGAAAAAAAGAAAGAGTGGAATATTTTCTTTATTTTATTTTTTCATTCAGCCATTTCTCTCTTGCACCATTTGTTTTACTTCTTTCTTTCTTTCTTTCTTTCTTTCTTTCTTTCTTAAAGCATCTATTCTGTTCATATCTATCTATCTATCTATCTATCTATCTATCTTGGGGCATGTATTTCCTTCTATTCGCATCTATCTAAATATCTATTTATCTTTCTATCTATCTATCTATCTATCTATCTATCTATCTATCTTGGAGTATCTATTTCCTTCTATCCCTATCTATCTATCTATCTATCTATCTATCTATCTATCTATCTATCTATCTATCTATCTTGGGGCATCTATTTCCTTCTATTCGCATCTATCTATCTATCTATCTATCTATCTATCTATCTATCTATCTCTCTCTCTTGGGGCATCTATTTCTTTCTATCCGCATCTATCTATCTATCTATCTATCTATCTATCTATCTATCTATCCTTTTCGGAAAAAAAAAAAGAAAAAAGAAAGAACAGAACATCCTCTTTCTTTTTTATTTATTTCCTTCTCATCTCATACATTTTAAATCATTCTATCTTCACTTCAGTTCTTTCTCTCCTTGTTTCGCCCCCCCCCCTCGTTCCTCAGAAGCACACATTTCATTTGACATCTGGTACTTTCACGCCGTGTTCCTAAACATATGCCCGGGGGCCTTCTCCAAGAGAATCGGAAGAAAAACGACATTCATGTTTACTGTTCGAGACCTTAACTAAATTTCATTTGCTTATTGATCTTGTTTTTTTTTTGTAGTTTTTTTTTTAGTTTTGTTTTGTATTTTTTTTTTAGTTTTGTTTTGTTTTTTTTTTAGTTTTTGTTTTGTATTTTTTTTTTTACCTATCTTCGTTTGTTCCTGTTTATTTTTCCTTATCTTATTTTCCTTAATATTTTCAAGAACTTCCGTTTAACTTGTTTTTTTTTTTTATTTTTCGTTTGCTCTCGCAATCGAGTTTCTCATTTAATTTTCCAACACAACGCAGCATAACAACGACAAAGGGATGTAAAATTAGATTTCTCTACGTTTCGCATGACTATATTTTAAAGCTAACCTAAAAAAAGAACCTTTGATATATATATATATATATATATATATATATATATATATATATATATATATATATATATATAAATATATATATATATATATGTTTATATGTAATTATGTAAAGACACACATGCACACAAGCACATCCACGGACACATATACAGAGTTACACACGCAAACACAGAGACACATACGCACACACACACATACAGACACACACACATATATATATATATATATATATATATATATATATATATATATACATACACCCCTTTCTATTTGAACAGCCGTTAGCATGAAAATTTTGATTTCAATAATGAATATGCATATAAAACACGTACATTTCAAAAATAAGTTATTCCCAAAAAACATTTCGCTTGAAGATGGAACAGAGCTTCTAACTTTAATTCAATTTAATTCAAATAATTATATTGAAGTTTTCGGCTCCTGTTTTGAAACATGAGAACTCTTACGTAGCGTGTTGGAATCATATTTTTAAATAAATAATTATATTTATGCTCTACTGTTGTATCGAGCACTATTTTGTAAAAATAATAACAAAAATACTACAGAACTTTGGATTATTTACCTAATGAGTTCTTTCCTATTTTCTATATATTCTTCACACACACACGCATATATATATATATATATATATATATATATATATATATATATATATATATATATATATATATGTGTGTGTGTGTGTGTGTGTGTGTGGGTGTGGGTGGGTGTGTGTGTGTGTGTGTGTGTGTATTTAGAAGTATAGTATGACAAACTGGAATAAAGTTTTTGTGACGCGTTTCATTCCGTTAGAAATATATCAGACTGGGCTTTGTTGATGGGACCACGTCTACAGAGGAACACGAAACGAGAGATGCTGGTAGTTTCAAAATTTTTGAAAGAACATGTTTTTCACTATTTTTTTCTCTCCATCAACTTTCTCCCTGACTATCCCACATTGTGACAACAGAAAATCTTCCAAGAATGGTGATAGACTGTAACAGCCTGAAGGCAAAATAAATATGGCTGAACCAGCGATCAAAGCACTTACCAGACATTTTCGTCTCAGTGGATTATTTTCTCATTTAATCAAATTAGCATTCCCTATGTCAAAATTGTGGTCAGTTTCATTACGGTGAACAACTAATGCGTTTTGCGTGTTGTTATTTAAAATATCCCTTTTGTGTTCATATAGTCACTTGTTAAAACTAATTGAGCTTTCTCTAATGTATTTATTCTGGCAATTCCTGCTTTTGGTAGAGTAAATTCCTCCTTCAAATTTTGGCTTGTTTTGTTTGTTATTGATTAATCTTTTGTTTTAGATGTTATATCATATATATATATATATATATATATATATATATATATATATATATATATATATATATATATATATTTATGTGTGTGTGTGTGAAAAGAAACAAAGACGGCTTGTATAATATACGGCTAGCAAGTAATACATACAGGCTGTCCATAAAATTAATCTGTAAAAAATGTTATAAAGTTTAATGTACCCAGTTTTAAGTAGAGCTAAAATAACTAATGTGATTTCAGGCATTACTGTAAATCATTTGGCAAATGTTTTCCGTAAACTGCAAAATCGTATTACCATTTGTATTGCTAATGATGAAGGACATGTGGAAACTTAAATAAAATTTCAATAAACCTTAAAAAATATAGATTTATTTCTTTCTAATTCTTTTTACAAATTATTTCTATCGCAAATACAAATAGAGTTATAAATTTTTTAAAGTGCACACGAACTTTATGGACACCCTATATATATGTGTGTGTGTGTGTGTGTTTGTGTGTGTAAAATATATAGAAAATAGGAAAGAACTGGTTAGGTAAATAATCCAAAGTTCTTTAGTATTTTTTTTATTATTTTTAAAAAACAGTGATCGATACAAAAGTAGAGCATAAATATAATTATTTATTTTAAAATATGATTCCAACACGCTACATAAGAGTTCTCATGTTATATATATATATATATATATATATATATATATATATATGTGTGTGTGTGTGTGTGTGTGTGTGTGTGTGTGTGTGTGTGTTTGAATTGAGCCCTCTCGGTCACTGGCGTGTTTATTCAAAGACTAAATGCGCAAAAATTCACCATCCTCTCCACCAGGATTAAAAGCTCCGACTGATGGCAAATAAATTGTGTTTCGATGCGGGCTTGAGGCAATCGGATGTATAGCCACACTGATGAACTGTGATACACCGAAACTGTCTGTCTGTGGATGACATATATATATATATATATATATATATATATATATATATATATATATATATATATATATATATATATATATATACTTCCACACTCATTAACCTACACCCACACACACATATATATATGTTACAACAGGAAAATGTGTAATAATAATAATAATAATAATAATAATAATAATAATAATAATAATAATAATAAAAAATCTAAGTTAAATCTCCCGTAGAGGTCTGAAGAGCGGGAGTGAAACTGGTTACTTCTCTTTTAAAAATGTCATGTAATATGAAGCTACACACTTTCATTTCTTTAATATATATATATATATATATATATATATATATATATATATATATATATATATATATGGAGAGAGAGGGAGAGAAAGAGAAAGAAAGATATTGTTGATAACCCTTTACGAAATGTAGTTGGGATTCATATTAGATAAAAATCTGAGAAGTAGATTTAGATATTATTTTATTAGTAATATCTATACCTACAAATTACTTTAGAAACTTTAAGAAAAATTCTTGTTGAAAACACTAAAATTGTATATAAATGATATTACTATGGGCAGTAATGTCATTTATGCTGGGTGTGTATAAAGTTCGTGTGCACTGTAAAAAATTATAACTTTATTTGCGATAAAAATAATTTGTAAAAAGGATTAGAAAGAAGTAAATCTATATTTTTTAAGGTTTTATTGAAATTTTATTTAAGTTTCCACATGTCCTCCATCATTAGCAATACAAAGGGTAAGATTTTGCACTTCACGGAAAACATTTGCCAACTTATTGACAGTAATACCTGAAATCACATTAGTTATTTTAGCTATACTTAAAACTAGGTACATTAAACTTTATAACATTTATTTCTATCGCAAATACAAATGAACTTATAAATTTTTTAAAGTGCAAACGAACGTTATAGACAACCTGTATGTCTTGCTCTTAGAGAGTTCCTTTATATTAAGCATCTCCCTCCTTATTTAACAATAGGAATGGTGTGTTAAAAGATATTTGTTTTTGTTTTTTTAATAGAAAGACGCTGAATTCTAGCGGCGCTCAATATCCGAAGGCTCGGAATAAACGCTCCTATCCAAAACAACGCAAAAATAACAGATGATAAAAGCTAACAACACCAAAAAAAAAAAAAAAAAAATCCTTAACAATGGCTAAAGAAATAGCCGAAGATGAATGGGTGAATGAAAAACCAAAACAGAAAAACGTAATTAAAAAAATTAAATCATCCTTGTCTGCCATATTTCACAAAAGATGTTTAAAAGAAAGGTTGCTGCCCAAATATACATTAAAAGTCGAATACGAAAATATTTATTTCACATCACTTAATCTAGAACACCAACGCATTTTTATCCATCTATGGCTGTAAGAACGTGACAAAAACTAGTTAGATATTACATAGATAAAATTCGATACTTCAAATTCGAGTATCGTTCCTATCGTTCGTGTATCTAATGAGATAAAGAAGAAAAAAACGATCACTAACGGCACACATCATTGTGGAACTTGGCCAATGAATTACAGAAAGAATACGGATGCGCAAAGCGCATGCGTACATATAACAAAAGGAACGCGCAGGCAGTCGGGTGATATGTTTGGTATGTGCGCATGCGCGCACATATCAATGTCAGTGAACAACTGAGTCTGCCCAATTTGTTGGAAAGGAAGCGCGGGCTTCCTCTTTGCTCCTCTGTTTGACGTCACACATTTCGCTTTTGTAGTCATGAACCATTGGCGTCCATGGTACGCTTCGGTGAGTGAGGCATGAGGCCCCAGAGAAAACGAATCATCGGAAGAGGAAGTTTCAAAGGACTCTAAATTTATAGTGTTCGTACCAGCGGCTGTCGGGGGTGGTGGCGTTGGTGAAGAGTGGGCGGTTGTTGGGATTATAAGATTAGATTAAAGGAAAGGAGCAACAGAAGTCAAAAGCAAAGATGGCAGAAGTGATAGATGGGACACAAGAAGAAGAAGAAGAAGAAGAAGAAGAAGAAGAAGAAGAAGAAGAAGAAGAGGAGGAGGAGGAGGAGGAGTAAAAGAAGACGGAAAAAGAAGAGAAGGAGAAGAAAAAAGAGGAGGAGGAGAAAAAGAAAGAGGAGGAGAAGAAAAAGAGGAGGAGGAGAAAAAGAAAGAGGAGGAGGAGAAAAAGAAGAAGAAGAATAAGAAGGAGAAGAAAAAGAAGAAGTAGGAGAAGTAGAAGGAGGAGGAGAAGGAAAAGAAGAAGAAGAAGAAGAAGAAGAAGAAGAACAACAACAACAACAACGACAAAAAAAGTAGAAGAAGAAACAAGAGGAGAAGGAAGAGGAGGAGGAAGAAGAAGAAGAAAAAGAAAGAAGAGGAGGAGGAGGAGAAGAAGAAAAAGAAGAGGAAGAAGAAGGATGAGAAGAAAAAGAAGAAGTAGGAGAAGTAGAAGAAGAAGGAGGAGAAGAAAAAAGAAGTAGGAGAAGAGGAGGAAGAGATGAAGAAGAAAAAGATGAAGAACAACAACAACAAAAACAACAACAACGACGACAACAACAAGTAGAAGAAGAAAGAAGAGGAGAAGGAATAGGAAGAGGAGGAGGAAGAGAAGAAAAAGAAGTAGGAGGAGAAGAAGAAAAAGAAGGATGAGGAGGAAAAGGAGAAAGAGTAGGAGGATAAGGAGGAGGAGGGGAGAAGAAGGAGGAGGAGGAAGAGAAAAAGAATAGAGAAGGAGGGGAGGGGAAGAAGTAGGATGAAAAGGAGGAGGAGGAGAAGAAGAAGGAAGAAGAAAAAAAGAATAGAGAAGATGGGGAGGAGTAGGAGGAGAAGAAAAAGAAGGAGAAGTAGTAGTAGAAGAAGAAAAGGAAGGAGGAGGAGAAGAAGAAGAGAAGGAAGAAGAAGGAGGATGGGGAGGAAGTGTAGAGTTGAGTAAAAATGAACGAACACAAGAGAGAGAAAGTGAAGGGAAAGCGAATGAAACTGAAAGAAGAAGAAGGAGGGGGGGGAGGAGGTGAATAATAGCGAGAGATGAATAAGGAGGGGGAAAAGAAAATAAATAAAATTGAATGAAGAAGACGACAACAAAGAAGAAGAAGAGGAGGCGAGTAAAAGAGATGAAGAGGAAAGAGGGGAGTACGGGGAGAATAAATTAAAGAAGAAGAAGGTCGGGGAGGAGGCGAGCAAAAACGAGAGAAGGAGAGGGGGAGGGAGAAGGAGAGGGGGGCGTAAGTAAAAAATGAAGAGTAAAAGGAGATGAACCAAAGGGATGGAATATGGATGGAAGACAGGATAAGGGGGGAGCGCGTTGAAGAAGAAGAAGAAAAAGAAGAAGAAGGAGAAGAATCAGAAGAAGAAGAAGAAAAAGAAGAAGAAGGAGAAGAATCGGAAGAAGAAGAAGAAGGAGAAAAAAAAAGAATCAAACGAAGAAGAAGAAAACTCATCGGAAAGAGAAGAAGAAGAAGAAGAAGAAGAAGAAGAAGAAGAAGAAGAAGAAGAAAGAAAGGAAGAAAGAAAGAAAGAAAGAAAGAAAGAAAGAAAGAAAAAAAAAGAAAGAAGGAAAAAAAGAAATAAAGAAAGAATTGTAGGAAGAAGAAGAATGCTCATTGAAAGAAGGAAAAGAATACAAGAAAACTCAGTGAAAGAGACGAGGAAAAAGAAGAAGAGAAAACTCATCGGAAAGAGAAAAAGAAGAAGAAGAAGAAGAAGAAGAAGAAGAAGAAGAATCGGAAGAAGAAGAAAAAAAGAAGAATCGGAAGAAGAAAAAGAAGAATTTGAAGAAGACGAAGAAAAAGAAGATCAAGGTAAGAATCGGAAGAAGAAGAAGAAAAAAAAGAAGAATCGGAAGAAAAAGAAGTAGAAAAAGAAGAAGAAAAAGAAGAAGAATCGAAAGAAGACTAGGAAGACTCGGAAGAAGAAGAAGAAGAAGAAGAAGAAGAAGAAGAAGAAGAAGAAGAAGAAGAAGAATCGGAAGAAGAAGAAGAAGACGAATTGGAAGAAGAAGAAGACGAATCGGAAGAAGAAGAAGAAGAAGAAGAAGAAGAAGAAGAAGAAGAAGAAGAAGAAGAATCGAAAGAAGAGTAGGAAGACTCGGAAGAAGAAGAAGAAGAAGAAGAAGAAGAAGAAGAAGAAGAAGAATCGAAAGAAGAAGAAGATTCAGAATAAGAAGAAGAAGAAGAAGAAAAAGAAGAAGAATCGAAAGAAGACTCGGAAGACTCGGAAGAAGAAGAAGAAGAAGAAGAAGAAGAAGAAGAAGAAGAAGAAGAAGAAGAAAAAGAAGAAGAAGAAGAAAAAGAAAAAGAAACTAAGGAAGGTTATAATTATAATGATTGACATTGTCTGGCTCTACTTATTCACACTAATACAAGAGATTTTGTTAAAAATGAAAATAAAATTTTCCCAAAAGTTTTGACACGCTAAAAAAAAAAAAAAAAAAAAAAAAAGAATGAAGAAGAAGAAGAAGAAATCTTCTGGAAGAAATAAACGTGCAACCCCCCCCCCTGCGGTTCGTTGGCAATTTGGTAAATGATCAAGCGTCATTGACGACACCAGGACCTGTTTTCTGTACAAAAGCCAAGGAAATTTAACACGAAAAAAAAAAAAAACTAGCACGTTCTCATTATAAGTCGTCCTCTTGGCCCAATTTCCTATATGCGTTGTTGGAATTCCTCGTTCTAGTAAAAAAAAAATGGTCTTCTTTACATTCAGCTTCTGATTTTCCAAAAAGAACATGCGGTTAACATTTTGCACACATTCAACAGACATGCGCATATTCAAATAATAAATCTAAATTTTGTTTCTCTTGCTATTTTAGATCGACCAGATTTATTACCAACAGCAATTACTATATATATGCATGTTAGTGTATGTATGCATATATATATATATATATATATATATATATATATATATATATATATATATATATATATATATATACTTATTCCCCTAATGAGCCAAATGATAACCCCCACCTACACCAATACACACGGTTACACATGTCATACTCACTCACTGCCTAAGAACCAAATAGCAGACACACAAACACTTAACAGAGACACGTCCCCTTACCAGGATCAATAAAACTGTCAAACTGACCAGGGGAATTTAGAGTAGCATAGATCCATCCAGCTCTTATCTCAAATAACAACTTAAAAGAGACTGTTTGGCCAACACAAGGAATGTTAAAAGATTCATGTTAAAATAATAAAAAAATAAAAAAAAACAAATGAAAACTTTAGACAAAAGTTCATTTTCTCCATCAAGACATTCATTTCTGTAGTTTAGTGCTAGCAGCAAGCAGAAATATTTCTAAATGGAATAATAATAAAAAGAACGAAAGAATATTAATCCAGTGTGTCTAA
>OZ010575.1:70751322-70768822 GCA_963932145.1 Acanthosepion lycidas | reverse complement strand
TTAGAAATGATTAAAGATATCTTACCGGAATTCTCCGAGGTTTTTTAACACTACTGGATTCTACTTTGAACAATAAGAATGTATTTAGCTCTAAGTTGAAATGATGATCTCTCTTGCTGTTGTGATCTGCTGATCCAATTTTCCGCTCTTTTTTAAACTTATTCACCATTCTCTTGATGGTTCTTGAATAATCTTTGAAGAGGAAAGCCAAAGTATGAATGTTGGTACCATTACTGAAGGCCTGAATGATCTTTTCGTAACCTGTTCTTTTTCTAGGTTAATAACTCAGAGTGTCTTTCAGTGATTCTTACGACAACTGGTATCAAGATGGCTAAGCCTGCGAACAAGAAACTCAATTTAGTTTAGGTTTTTTTAGTTATTAAACATTTTGTGCGATGGACACTTATGCTGTAACATGATTTTGTTTTTACACGCTGTATATTAATAAATATTACCTTACGCCGGCGTCAGGTAACATGTTATTTTAATATATACTTCATCGATGTGTATTTCTATATTGAGCACTGGTTTGTTAACACAAAAAATTGAATAAAATAATTTCGTACAAATTTATATATGCATGATCGCACGCATGTATGGTTGCTTGTATCTATCATTATTTATTTAATTTATATGCATACATATATATATATATATATATATATATATATATATATATATATATACATATATAATATATATATATATATATATATATATATATATATATATATATATATATATATATATATGCATATCTATCTATCTACCTATCTATTAGGTTGGTGCAAAAAATAATGTCGTTTTCTCTCATATGTTACTATGTGAGAAAACGACATTATTTTTGCAAAAACCTAATATCTATCTATAGATCTATCTCTCTCTCTCTATATATATATATATTTATTAAAGACATTTTTATGTTTAACGTTATAGATACAAGTATTTAAGTAAATGCTCTGTTTATAATAAACAGTATTAAATAACATTTACCGGCCTGAATGTCCGAGAAATTTTCATAGAAAATTGTCAGACTCTGTCCATTTCGTAATATATGACGTCATTTGTTTACATTCGATACGCCAATGAGCAGTTATGAATGTACGAGATTCATGGAAGATTGAAGTTTATAAGCAGTAAATTCGACCTTGCCTACCGAACGCTCCTTTGTGGCCGAGTCGGTTAAGGCACGTCTGCGTAAATTACGGTTCCGTATAGGATGCAGGTTCGTATCCTGTCCAAGGTCGAATTATATCTATGAAATTTCTCGGACATTGTCTGCATTAAATAACCCACTGAGGTTGATATACCGTAAAACAAAACAATCGAAACACAAAATGAATGAGCAAAGACTTTGCTACTTCTGAAAACCTGAGGCGGCCATTCAATAAAAATAATATCAAAATCAATTATTGTTGTTGTAAAAATATGAGAAAGTTAATTGATAATCATCTACATATAAAATTCCCTGACTTCTGTCCGTCCACCACTCACATTTACTAAAATATCCATAAATTGGCCGATCTTTGGGAGAAGTGCAAACAAGTAAGGGTGTACAAAGTATAGTTTGTTTTATATTATTTAGCATACAAAATACTCCCACTATTTTAAAAACAATTTAATGATTAAACTAAAAATGCATATTTAATAAAAATGCAATATTTTTTGCATATCTTTTCTTTAAGTTTTATATGCACCGAATCCAGTTTCCAGTCTCTCCCTGCGTTTGTGAGAATTATAAACAAATCACAAGGCCAAACGCTTCAAATAGTTGAAATTTGGCACTAGAAAGAAATATTTACGCATGGACAGTTGTATGTTGCATGCTCAGGAGTAAGAAATCTAAAGAATTTATTCTTTGCAGTTTAAAAGGGAAAAAATGAAATTTTCTTAAAGTATATTGTTTACTATGAAGTCATATAAAATTAAATTAAATTAAAAAAAAAATTAAACCGCGAACTAGGTTTTTTTTGTCAAAGTATTTTTCAAACAAATCAAGGTATTCAAATTTCATCAATTTTTATCTGTCTATAGTTCTGAGATGAGGTATTATGATTACTTACATTATTTAAATTATTCGGACTGGTATCCTCATCCTCCTTGCCATCTTGTTGCCTCAGGGACAAATGACCCAGTGAATAAAGGCGTTGTTTAGATCCAGTGACTAAATCCAAAGAGTTGTGAATTCAATATCAGTCTGCAGCCGTGGCTAAGTGAGTTAAAGAGAAATAACTGAGACACCCGGAAGAGGCATGGCACGTAGAACTAGAAGAATCTTGGTGGATGAAATAAATGGTTTGGTTTTAAATTCCAATCACCTGAAGAATGCCGTATTCACAACGTTCGGCCATTGTGAATAAGGCAATGAAGATAACAGTCCAAATAATATAAAAAACTATTCATCGATTGGTTTGAGAAATTGAACGAAACATATAGTTTGTAAATTTCGACGAAAATGTTAGCTATGATTTCAACAATACTAAATACTGTAACAGAAAATTGATCAAAAGCAGTGATTATAAACAAAATAAAACCATATGCAATTGTAGACTAAAAAGTGCCTGTCTTATGGTAGGTAATTGTTTGGCACAAAGCACAGCTTATTTGGCGAAAATTGAGGTAGAAAATAGTAATATAGTCAAGGAAGAAAAAATATATATAGGGGCTACAGAAAAGTGAATGGAAAAAAAGGTACTAAAATCATAACAGTAAATACGAAAATACCTACAACGCTGCCAGTGCATTATTGAAAGATGAAAAGGGAAGTAGGTATCTCCTTAAATAATTAATTAGATAGTTTTTTGGGTTTTTTTAAAAGCAGTACATATGAAACTGCTAGGGATAGTTGTAGGCTTTACTTTTTTTTTTAAATAAAATTATTTTGTTTAATTTTTACCCGTGATGCTTTAGTGTAGATATATTACGGTCATGGTTTATATAAAGCTGGTCTTCACTTCATTCATTTGCGATCGAGTCGTCTGAGCATCACGACAGCGTGAAACTCAATTAACGAGTCGGACTGTACTTTGATAGGAGTTAATGATATGAAAACATTTTTTTATTTGCTCTGCCTGGCGTTCGGTACTTTTCTTTGTTTTTAAATATCCCACATTGTGATAACAGAAAATCTGCCAAGAATGGTGGAGCGTTATAAGAAGCTGGACGTAAATTTACTGCGGCTGAATTAATGATTAAAGCAATTTCTAAACATAGGTTATGGAAAGGAAAAGGAAAGGAGAATATGGCTAAATTCCAAAAGTTGTTTTAAAAAATATTGGAAACATCTTAGACCTACTGTGGCCGTTAATAATTAAGTATAACTCAAAACTTCAGTGTTAAGATAAAACAGTATTTAATTAAAACCACAAATAAATACTTAAAAAGAAGAAAGAAGTAAAAGCCAACCAAAGATAATTAACCATTTCAATGAATACCTTGTTAGTTGGCCCTAAATTAAAACCCAAATCATCGACGCACACTAATTCGACTGGATAGTTCCACTCAATAGTCACTGCAGTCAGTAGCCTGACACCGCTATTTATACAGCTGGCGGAAAATGTATATTCATAAGTCCATAGTGTCACGCTCGAATCTGGGTGTCGGTAGTTACTCATTTTCTGCCAGCGTCTCTAGTTAATGCGCATGTGCAGTAACAACAATGTAAACACACCCACTCCGATGAAGTCAAACGGAAGAAACGCATCACAAATAAAATTTTAGTCATAGAATTTCCACAAAACTTTTCTTGATATATAAAAATATATATCGTTATCCACTCACACACACACACACACACACACACACACATATACATATATATATATATATATATATATATATATATATATATATATATGTATATATATATATATATATATATATATATATATATATATATATATATATACGCACAAACACACACACACGCATATATATATATATATATATATGTGTGCGTGTGTGTGAGTGAGTGTGTGTGTGCGTGTGTGTGTAAAGGCGCGTCAATCTAAATGATGGTTCTGTATAGGATAAAGGTTCGAATCCTGTCGGAGGACGAATATTTTCTGTGAAAATTTCTCCGACATTCAGGACGGTAAATGTTGTTTAATACTGTTTATTATAAACAGAGCATTTAATTAAATATTTGTATCTATAAAAAGAATGTATAAACATAAAAATAATTGTCGGACTTTGTCCATTTCACAATGTGTGATATATATATATATATATATATATATATATATATATATATATATATATATATATATATATATATATATATATATATATATATATATATATTAGAAGATATACATAATATCCAACGTCGATAACAGTGCCCGCAGTTTCACGCGGTTAATGCAATTTTTAAGTGAGAATTCTGACTGTACATTATGTATATTCGCTGATATATGCTTATAACTTTGTTTCATAACATTTTGCACAGTATTTAGGAGATTTAGGAATAAATATATTTACGTACACGCAAGTATTTGTGCGCGTATGTAGATTTTTCCAATCCATTCCTATATATATATATATATATATATATATATATATATATATATATATATCAGTTATGAAAAACTGGGTAATCCTTATGCATAGTCCCATGAAGGATGAAATCCTGAGAGCTCAATGTAAATCCAGAGCTAAAAATTTAAAGAAAAACAGACCACTTTATGGTTCTATTATAATAATTTATTTCACAAGATCCCTTTAAAGGAAGCTGGATCATCAGATAACACTTCCAAACACATTTTTGGAAGTGTTATCTGATGATCCGGCGTCTCTTAAAAGGGCTCTGGTGAAATAAATTATTATAAGTGGTCTGTTTTTCTTTATATATATATATATATATATATATATATATATATTTCTTGAAAATATGATTCAATTGCTACATAAGAGTTCTCATGTTTCAAAAAAAATTTTTTTTAAATGATAATTTAGGCTTTACTTATGTATTGAGCACTGTTTTTTTAAAAAAATAAATGCAAAAATACTAAAATTTTTGGATTATTAACCTCACGGTTCTTTCCTATTTTTCTATATTTGTACACACATACACACACACACACACACACACACACACACACATATATATATATATATATATGAAGAAAAATATACGGAAAAAACAAACAAAAATCCTTATATGCAATTATGCTGTTTTAATGTTAATATAATATCAACCTTGGACGTTTCGGTCTAATAAACCATCTTCAGGACATATTCATAAAATATAATTAACATTATCAATTCAACATGACAAAGACGATAGACATAAGAACAAGACTTATCCAAGCAGATAACTGAAAGTTTTATATGATCAGCGTTCCGTTTTAAACATGGTCGCGTTGTCGTCACGTGGGCGACGCTGTGAAAACGTATTCCTTAAATTTGAGTATTTTGAATGAAAATTGAAAAATGAAAAGAATTCTCTTTTGATCTAAAATTTATATGTACGCTTGTCGATCAGAATTCTTTTCATTTTTCAATTTTCATATATATTTATATTTGAGAAACATCTTTAGTGAGCCATTATAGATGCCATCCAAATGTTATGTAACGTAGCATTAGCCAGATCAAATTTTAAGATTCTCATTTCTATTATAGACGTATCAAGGGCATTAACAAAGGAGCATCCAATCTGACAAGGAATGCCGAATGTTTCCTTATAACAAAACGGATAATATTACCATTACCAACTTTATTGATTATTCATGTTGATATTAACAATGCTTTAAATTAAAAATTCGAAAACCAAACTAATATGGCTACAATATCAATACCTTCACAGTATGATGCCATAATAGATACTGCCGACCATCAAAGAAGTGCTTGTACAGAGCCTGCTTTTTTTACCAGCATTCTCTAATTCACTTGATTTGAGATTTTAACAACATCGTACCGCCATTTTTTTTCCTTCCATTGTTTTTAGTTTTACTCAAGTTGGAGCAAAAAGAGCAATTCTCATTGGCTATTCAGTTTTACATTTCTGCACAATTGCTACGAGGGTTTGCTTTTCTTGAAAAGGAAAAAAAAAAGCCTCCTCCAAAATGGTCTTTTCTCAACCATAACTTTTAAATGAATTTTAAAATAACGAAGAAAGATGGCATGTTATAAGACTGGAATTACTCCTTCGATTTGTTTGCCTGAATTCATTTTTAGAATTGAAGGTATTCAAAATTTGAATGAGGTTTTAGAATTTCTGTCGAATATGTTCCGCAATGCTAAAGAATCTTTTTCTTAGAATTGAACTTATTTTAGGAAATATTTCGGAAAATAAATGAGGCAATGGAGTGAAATAAAATTAAAAAAAAAAAACAAAAAAAAAAAACAGGGTTGTAATTTCTGTTTTAAAAAATCTATCGTGGTTTTCGATTATTACAGAACAGCGAGTACTCCTAATTTACGTCAAGTTTAAGCTTTCACACCCTGGTGATGATACATGGAATGTCGAACAATATCACATAATGATATATATATATATATATATATATATATATATATATATATATATATATATATATAATAAAATGGCTTAAACACTAAAGACCTACAAATTCATTTGTAGGTTTGATGAATTGGATCGTATTTACGATTCCAATGGAATAAATTATGACCATGGAATATTAGTGTTTAAGCCTTTTTATTATATCCTTACTCTGTCCTGGACATTGAGTTCTACCTGGATTCTATCCACCTGGAATTTTTTATTCAAAAAAATGTACATGTGTGTATATGCACCTGTGAATTTCGCTTATATATGTATATTTACCACTAATATTATCTATCTATCTATCTATCTATCTATCTATCTATCTATCTATCTATCTATCTATCTATATATATATATATATATATATATATATATATATATATATTAGGATGATGCAAAAGTAATATCGTTTTTTGACGTATTTTTTAACGTCAAAAAACGATATTATTTTTGCACCAACCTAATATATATATATATATATATATATATATATATATATATATATATATATACACATACACGTTTCCTTAAATAATATAGACAAGTGTTGTCTTTTTATTTTAATTTTAAATTCTTTTCATAACGTCTGATAAGCTTAATAACATTATCATTAAACGAAGAAAGATAATCACAATATTGATCCATATTTTTTAATCCAATCTAAGCTTTAGGCTTACTTAAGCCATTATAAAAGATGTCAATTTCAGTACAATATATTAAGCAATACACGGACAAGAAAGTGATTGTTTACACAGATGATTTCTAAGCAATGATAAACACGTGTATATAAGACGCTAGAAGCGAAAATCGCACCGCATCTTGCGTATACTATTTAATGAAAAGTGTATGAATGAAAAAATGCTGCCTAAATACATACAATATATGTGTGTGTGTGTGTGTACAAATATAGAAAAATAGGAAAGAACCGTTAGGTTAATAATCCAAAAAATTTTAGTATTTTTGTCTTTATTTTTTAGCTAGCCACCCTGGTATCCACGAACACAAGTGGCTCCGAGAGAGAGAGAGAGAGAAGGTACCGACAGATAGAGAAAGTGGAAAATCTTAATGAACGGCGCGCTTCGAATTTTTCTCCCAAACAAACAAATCACGCCAATGCGCCCGGCAGTACCAGTGATAAAAAGCGGGCCGCACAAATAAGTAAAATCCATGGGTAAAAAAACGGCACTAAAATATATATATATATATATATATATATATATATATATATATATATCATACTTATTATAAAACCCAGGTTGTGTGTGCGTCTGCTCGTTTATATATTAGAGCGGATTTCCTACATTTTTCAACCGATTTCAACAAACCTTCACAGGACTACGTAAAATTACCTTGCGGCGGTTCTGACAGCTCCAAAAATTGGAAAAACACAATTGTTTTTGCACGAAATCAATTTGAAAAGCACGATTAGGACGCATTGCTACCGCGAGAATGAAAGGGGGACAACTCATATGGAGTTATACTTATTATAAAACCCAGGTTTCTTGTGTGTGCGTGTGTGTGTGTGTGTGTTCGTTTATATATGGGATCAGATTTCTTACATTTTTCAACCGATTTCAACAAAACTTCACTTTTTTTTTGGCAGGTAGTGTTTCTTATTGTCTTGCACACTTTTTTCTTTATTTCTACATTCAGAATGCTTTTAAAATTCCATTTACAAGACAATTGTTTATAATAAAATTCTATTCAATCGGTAGACTCATAACGATTGAAAACAATGTTTTTTGTTTGAGTTTGGGTTTGACCAATTCGTAAAAAAAAAAAAAAAAAAAAAAAACTAATTAAGACATGTGTGTCCGTCAACCTTAAACAATAATCTTTGTCAATTTTATTTTTCAGTCTTTATGAAGGTCGATACTTGATAACTCTTACCGTTACATCCCCGGGCAACGCCGGGTTCGGCTGCTAGTATATATATATATATATATATATATATATATATATATATATATATATATAACACGGGCAACAGCGAAATTGTTCAAATCGTGTGAAAGCAAAATTGTCGATATGTTAGATTAAGATTTGAAGCGTTGCATCTAAGAAATGATTAAAGATATCTTACTGGAATTCTCCGATGTTTTTATAACACGATTGAACTCTACTTTGAGCAGTAGGAATGTCTAATTACTCTGTAAACTTAGCAGAAGTATCGTGATGAAATATTCTTCTTCTTTCGACGATTTTTGTCTTCTCCAACGATTCTTCTTCTTCTTCTTCTTCTTCTTCTTCTTCTTCTTCTTCTTCTTCTTCTTCTTCTTCTTTCAACTATTTTTGTCTCCTCCATTTTCGACCATTCGTCTTCTTCTTTCGACGATTTCTTCTTCTACTTCTTCGAAGAAATCGTCGAAAGAAGAAGAAGAATTATCGTCGGAGAAGACAAAAATCGTCGAAAGAAGAAGAAGAAGAAGAAGAAGAAGAGTTTGATGAAGGAGAATCGTTAGAAGAAGAAGAAGAAGAAGAAGAAGAAGAAGAAGAAGAAGAAGAAGAAGAAAGAGAAAATCTTTATGCATTAATGAATACCTCGAGAGAAATGCAAAGACGATTTTTCTAACAACTTTGATAAGCCACATACTTCAAGACTAACACATGGACGCCTCTGCGGGGAGTAACGGCTAAGTGCTAATTGTTTGTCTGTCTCTAATGTGTTCGTTTCACACACGATGCTCTTTTCTTATGGCCTTGTGCCAAAAGCTAAGCCTAGTAAATGACAATCGAAGTGTAACGAATATGTTTATCGGAGTTACTTTATGATTATAAATATTTGAAGAACCGATGATTTATTTTTAGTGTTAGGTTGACGCAGCTGAGGTACGATTTTCTGCTACAATCATGGCAAAGCGCTAATCAAAGAGAGGTAACAGGACGAAACAAACAGGCGGACAGATCGAAAAATAAGAGAGTCTAGAAAAAAAAAAAATTGAAAAAAACACCGAGAAACAAGAAGAGTGGTTCCTGAAAATTGGTTGGTTGAAATAATTTGATTTCCCAAAGACAATGGAACGCCTGACAGGAAAAAAAAAAATATCGATTGAAACTGCTTTCAGAGGTCAACGCCAAATAATTCTTCTATAACTTGTTTCTTTCCATATAGGTTTAACTGGCAGCTTGCGTTTTCTCTTACGGAGAGGTTGTGCGCATGCGCGTTTGTAAAGGGAGATAATAAGAAATATGGAAGAGATTAAGAAATCGTGAGCAAAGACGAACGAAAAAAGAGAAAGGGAGAGAGAGAAACGCAGCTAGAGAGAGAGAGAGAGAGAGAAAAAGAGAATAGAATATGGAAAGATAGTGTTTGAAGAAGAGGTGCAACTGATAGAAAAAATACCATGGACTGAATGAATATAGTGTACTGGGTAGAACGTGCACCGAACATGGGGAAACTATGAAGTTATAGAGAAAATACACATACTGAGATAGATAGATAGATAGATAGATAGATAGATAGATACTGAAGAGAATGAGATAGATAGATAGATAGATAGATAGATAGATAGATAGATAGATACTGGAGATAATGAGATAGACAGATAGATAGATAGATAGATACTGGAGATAATGAGATAGATAGATAGATAGATAGATAGATAGATATGAACAGGCTTAGATAGATAGATAGATAGATAGATAGATAGATAGATAGATAGATAGATAGATATTGAAGAGAATGAGATAGATAGATAGATAGATAGATAGATAGATAGATAGATAGATAGATAGATAGATAGATAGATACTGGAGATAATGAGATAGATAGATAGATAGATAGATAGATAGATAGATAGATAGATAGATAGATAGATAGATACTGGAGATAGATAGATAGATAGATAGATAGATAGATAGATAGATAGATAGATAGATAGATAGATAGACAGACAGATAGATAGATACTGGAGAGAATGAGATAGATAGATAGATAGATAGATAGATAGATAGATAGATAGATAGATAGATAGATAACGTACTCGGATAGATAAACAGATAACATTATCTGAGACATAGATAGATAGATAGATAGATAGATAGATAGATAGATAGATAATGAATAGAATCCATTTATCTCATTCTCTTCAGTATCTATCTATCTATCTATCTATATGTGCTGGCTAATCACACCGTTACTTTGCCTTACTGTTATTTCAATACACTTGTTCAATTTACCTTTTTCTTCCCGTGTTTTTCTTTCTGGACCCTAATAATCTACAATAATATATATATATATATATATATATATATATATATATATATATATATATATATATATATATATAGATATGATCGACTCTCCCGTCGAGATTCGACGTATGAGGGTCAAGCAGATCAGTTTCCAGGAAACCGACAGCCCGACACCGGCACATAAGATTTGATTATAGTGGTGAAGGCCTCGTGCAGGACCTGCCACACTTTTTGGAGGGACGAATACAGAGACCTTGTGCACCGAATGCCACAAGGTTCCCAAACGACCCTCTGCAGGTTTTAAATTCAGAGTTGTCCTTCTCGACCAGTTGCCATCCAAGGCTAAAGAACCCAGTCAATCCTGCTATTTACCCATAGCTGGAGGGAGAAGAATAGGATTCACACCTTTTCCAAGGGTATTAGCACGTAAGTGAATGTAATGGGATTCGACTGGAATTCGAACTCGGCTCTCCGATTCCTCAATACAAGCCGATATCCATTACTCCAGCGTGCCACACACACACACACACACACACACACACACACACACACACACACACACACACACACATATATATATATATATATATATATATATATATATATATATATATATATATGTATATATATATATATATATATATGTATATATATATATATATATATATGTATATATATATATATATATATATATATATATATATATATATATATATATATATAACAGACAAGTTGCCAAAAGAACTAATACCCCGAGCAAAAGAAAAACAGAGATTAGGCAAGATGCCAGAAAACAGTCCTTTCAAATTTCTATATTGAGGATTTACTATTATTTACATGATTTCAAATCGGACTAATATTTTAATCCTTTCTTTTTGCACTTTTGGCCGTTGTACCCTCCGGCTTTATTTAAGTGTCTGTCCATCCGGGCAAGCTTTAATTAATTTTGAATCGCTGCCTTTTATATAATCTGCCAGTGTATACTGTCCTCTTTTTACAGTCTCTGTGTAAGGAGATCCGTCTTTTTTTTCTGTTTCGCTAACAATAACCAAACAGTAACAAAAATAAAAGGCCAAGATGACCCCTAGATCGTTTAAGAAGAATCTGCAATGTTATCGGTCATAATCTGGCATTTCGGCTTCTGTTACATTCCACTCGACGTAATATAGCTTCCCTGTGCCTCTTCTATAAATACTTTCATGGTAATTGTTCTGTTAGCCTTTCATCTTTGGTTCTTAGATATTAAGAATGTAAGCGCAGTACTAGATTGGCGGCAAGATTTGACAGTTAAAATGGCCAGATAACTGTAAGTTCTATGCTAACGGTTTCTTCTCTCGCACTTCTCGCTTGTAGAAATCTCTTCCGGCTTCTTGTTTTCGGGTCAACATTGATATTGTTCTCCCCACTTAATGATGTTTTCTTTTTCTCAATTTCTTTGACACTCATTGACCGCTTGCATCTTAGTGGCTTTATTGCCTTGCTTGGAGGTGAAATGATTCACAAAATGAACATGGAGCGAGAAACGAGAACAATCTGCCCAATTAGATTAAAAGGATTTTTTTGTTTTTTTGTTTTTAACAAATATTTTCTAAATACAAGGCTCGAGAACTAGATAGATAGATAGATAGATAGATAGATAGATAGATAGATAGATAGATAGATACCGAACAGAATGAGATAGATAGATAGATAGATAGATAGATAGATAGATAGATAGATAGATAGATAGATAGATAGATAGATTACGGAATGTGATTGATACCGAACGGAATGACATAGATAGATAGATAGATAGATAGATAGATAGATAGATAGATAGATAGATACATACATAGTTACATAGATAGATACCGAACAGAATGAGATAGATAGATAGATAGATAGATAGATAGATAGATAGATAGATTGATACACCCATCCATCTATACATCCATACATCCATACATCACATAAGCATACGGATCTAGCTCGCTAGCTAGCTGAATAGATAGATTTCCAAAACAAAACTGCTCTCTATCAATCATCTGCGAAACCTTTTCCGCCTTCCATCAACGTGGTTTAAGCCACCTTCCAAGAGAGTGGGTCCCTGATCTTTCTGGTGCTATCAAATATATATATATATATATATATATATATATATATATATATATATATATATATATATATATATATCAATTTCCAAGATGATAGAATCCAAGTAGAAGTCAATGTCCAGGACAGAGTAAGAATATAATATAATTTTAAGGCCTGATAAATTGGATCGTGATTACGATTCCAATGGAATAAATTATAACCATAGAATATTAGTCATTGAGCCTTTTATATATATATATATATATATATATATATATATATATATATATATATATATATATATATATATATATATATATATATATTTCCAAGACGATAGAATCCAAGTAGAAGTCAATGTACAGGACAGAGTAAGAATATAATATAATTTTAAGGCCTGATAAATTGGATCGTGATTACGATTCCAATGGAATAAATTATAACCATAGAATATTAGTCATTGATCCTTTTATATATATATATATATATATATATATATATATATATATATATATATATATATATATTTCCAAGACGATAGAATCCAAGTAGAAGTCAATGTACAGGACAGAGTAAGAATATAATATAATTTTAAGGCCTGATAAATTGGATCGTGATTACGATTCCAATGGAATAAATTATAACCATAGAATATTAGTCATTGAGCCTTTTATATATTTATATATATATATATATATATATATATATATATATTGAATCCGAGGGCAACGCCCTGTAATTGTCAGGCAATTGATGACCTGACGACTGCGTTTCAGCATAGAAAATAAACAGTTGACCTTAATGTCCATTTTCACCTTTATATATATATATGTGTGAAAAGTGTGGGTATATATATATATATATATATATATATATATATATATATATATATATATATATATATATATATATATATATATATATATATGTATAATTATTTATATATTATATGCGCTGTACTTATTAGAAAGCGCTCAATATCAGAGATAGAGCTAACATATATGTTTGGATAGATGTGAGCTTGTGACCCTGGGTTTCACGCTTTAGCGATTGTCAGACCTGACGATCGCTAAAGCGTGAAACCCAGGGTCACAAACTCACATCTATCCAACCATATATATATATATATATATATATATATATATATATATATATATATATATATATGGTATAAAATGACAATTGGAAAAAAGATCTTAGATTTTGCCGACGCGTTTCGGCGAATCCCGTCGGCAAAATCTAAGATCTTTTTTCCAATTGTCATTTTATACCAATCTGTCTTGTCCACAGAACTGATCAGGGAATTTAACTATATATATATATATATATATATATATATATATATATATATATATATATATATATATATATATATATATATATCCATGATATACATCAATTTAATGATAAGTATAGCACACTTTCAAAATATTCTTATCATATATGTGTGTGTGAGACAGAGAGATGGGGAGAGAGATAGAGAGCAATTACATTAAAATCGTTCAATGAACATCAATATAATTTTGTATGCCCAAATCTATACGTGAATATGTCACAGCTCACGTGTAAATGTATTGGCACATGGAAGCTTCTATGTCAGCCTCGGAAATGTTAGCATGTAATTAGCGGGGTTGGGGTGGGGGGTATCAATACGTACTCGCTTTGATTTCCGGAACTTGCACGCTGTTATGCAAACTCGATATTATTTTTGCGGGGTGGGGGGATTATTTCCTCATATTGTTGCTTTTTTTTCTTCTTTGTTACCCCGCCTTCTCCGAGAGACAACCGGAATTCCTTCCAGACAAACACATGTCAATATTCTTCTTCTTCGGGATGTTGGACGATAATGGTATTCCTGCACTTTGGTAGATAGATAGATAGATAGATAGATAGATAGATAGATAGATAGATAGATAGATAACATGCTCAATTAGATAGATAGATAGATAGATAGATAGATAGATAGATAGATAACATGCTAAAATAGATAGATAGATAGATAGATAGATAGATAGATAGATAGATAGATAACATACTCAGATAATATGTTCAGATAGATAGATAGATAGATAGATAGATAGATACCATGCTCAGATAGATAGATCGATAGATAGATAGATATATAACATGCTCAGATAGATAGATAGATAGATAGATAGATAACATGCTCAGATAGATAGAGAGATAGATAACATGCTCAAATAGATAGATAGATAGATAGATAGATAGATAGATAGATAGATAGATAGATAGATAGATAGATTGATAGATAACATACTCAGATATATATATATATATATATATATATATATATATATATATATATATATAGATAGATAGATAGATAGATAGATAGATGAAGGAGCCTCAATGACATTAACAATTAACTTGTGTTGCTCTCAGTAAATTTCTCTTTTTCGCTCTCTCCTCCAATTCCTGCGTCTGTCAGCCATTTAACTAGATTTCATCTTTTCTTCATTGCCTTCCATATCTACTGCGATACTTAAATATTGTTTTGATCGATTCATTTCTTACGGCTTATCAACCCAATTGCAGGTTATTTAAACTCAGAAAATATTTTTAGATGGTAAGAATCTTTTTTTTTAGATAATAATGATCTATTGATAAAAATTTTACTGATTAACCCATAGCAGGGAGGAAATTGGGTAGATACCTTTTTCAACGATATTTGCTCATAAATGAATATAACGAAAGCAACGGGAACTTGAACTCGGCCCACCGATTAAAAATTACGGGCCATTATTCATTATATCACCTGCATATCGAAGCTTATAGTATCTTACATTCTCAAGTTGTCACCCATCAAGTTACTGACCAGATACAGCATTGCTCAACTTCGGGAAACGGTTTCTCAACGCGTAAGCCTTTTTCGGTTTCTTCCCGCATGGCCCGAGAGATAACCGGCAATTCTCTCATGTGACGTTTTCCTTCAGGACGTGGGCGATAACGGCTCTCCACAATTTCCTCTCCTTTGCAGCTCTCAGTAAATTTGTTTTTGTTAATATCTTCCCATCCCCGTTCTGCTAACCATTTACACAAGATTAATATCTAGGTGACTCACTGCTTCCCTCAGTCCGTCTTGGATTAAATATCTCTTTGTGGGTGTTAAATTTTCCAAGCCTTCTTTCCTCGCTATGCGCCCCAGGAAGTTGTAACTGATTCTATGTACAGTGTAACCCGGATATAATAGACCCGGATATAATAGACCCGGATATAAGAGAGATGTTCTCTGGTCCCAAATTAGAGCCATACTTACCTAAACAAAATAGACCAAACCCGGATATAAGAGAAACCCGGATATAAGAGAGATTTTATCTGGTCCCAAATTAGAGCCATACTTACCTAAAGAAAACAGACCAAACCTGGATATAAGAGAAACCCGGTTATAAGAGACTTCGTCTCCGGTCCCGACAGCTCTCTTATATGTGGGTTACACTGTATATATATATATATATATATATATATATATATATACAGTATTTTCCTTCTTCCTATATTTTGCTTTTTCTTTATTTGCATATTTAGAAATGACTTTCATCTTTGTTACTCTTATTCTCTTTCATTAATACAGAGTAACCCGGTTATAAGAGACCCGGATATAAGAGAAACCTGGATATAAGAGAGATTATATCTGGTCCCAAATTAGAGTCATACTTACCTAAACAAAATAGACCAAACCCGGATATAAGAGAAAGCCGGATATAAGAGACTTCTTCTCCGGTCCCGACAACTCTCTTATATCCGGGTTAAACTGTATATCTGTTTTTTGTTGATGTTTTTCCTATCATTTTGTCAAAACAATAGCTTCATCGGCTGCAAGGAAAGTTTGGTCACTGTTTTTGTATCAAAAACTTTCACCTTTCAGAGCCAATCTTGCACATTTAAAAATCTACTATTCGTCCCTTTCTACCATTAAGACGGCTAATTCTGGAATCCAGGAGAATGATATCAGGTCATCCCATAAGTTCTGTCTGAATTTTAAATTTTGTTAAAATGAACGAAATTTAAAGAGTATTTTATAATGTCTAATGGAGCTGAACATTATTTTGATGTTTAGATGCATTTAAACTGATCGAATTTTATTTCAGAGAACAATAAAATTAAATTTTGTTTGATTAAAATCCTGCTAACATGGAAGTACCCAAGAATCATTTGAGGCACATAATGATTTATGAGTTCAAGAAAGGAAACTCAGCAGTCGAAGCGGCTAGAAACATTCACTCAGTTTATGGAGAGGAATGTGTGAATGAAAGAACTTGCAGAAGATGGTTTGCAAAATTCAGAGGTGGAGATTTCACCCTTAAAGATGAAGATCGAACCGGACGTCTAGTTGAGTTTGATGTAAAGCTTCGTGAAGAAGCCCTTGAAGAAAATCCTGCTTTATCAGTTGAGGAATTGGCAGTGGTTCTCAGTTCAAACCATACAACTGTTCATCGTCATCTTCAACAACTTAGTAAATTTCCTAAACTTGGAAAATGGGTGCCTCATGAATTGTCTGAAAACAACCTCAAATCACGAGTTGACATCTGCTCTTCTCTCCATTCTCGCCAACTTGTTTCACCTTTTTTGTATAGACTTGTGACTGGCGACGAAAATGGATCTTTTATCGAAATGTTAAGCGTCGTAGACAGTGGCTTAGTAAAGGGGAAGGACCCCAGACACAGCCGAGAAGGGAACTTCATGGATAAAAGGTTCTTCTTTCAATCT
>OZ010575.1:70738822-70746322 GCA_963932145.1 Acanthosepion lycidas | reverse complement strand
CCCTAAAAAGCAAATAACACACACACACACACACACACACACACACTTAACAGAGACACATCCCGTTTCCAGGAACGAATAAAACTGTCAAAATGACCAATGGAATTAAGAGCAGCATGAATCCATCCAGCTCTTATCTTAAATAACAACTTAAAAGAGACTGTTTGACCAACACAAGGACTGACCAAAATTCGTGTTAAAAAATAAAAAACAAATGAAAACTAGACAAATATTCATTTTCTCCATCAAGACATCCGTTTCTGCAGTTCACTGCTACAAGCAAGCAGAACATTTGTTCCCCCGATGATGACCATGTTGGGCGGAACTAGACGACGAATCAAAATGAAATATTAAAAAAAAAAAACGAAAGAATATTAATCTACAATCCAGTGTGTCTGAAGATTTCCATTTTTTAATATTTTTTATTGTTCAATATATTAGGTTGGTGCAAAAATAATGACGTAATAATGTCGTTTTTTGACGTTAAAAAATACGTCAAAAAACGACATTATTACGTCATTATTTTTGCACCAAACTAATATATATATATATATATATATATATATATATATATATTAGGTTGGTGCAAAAATAATTTCGTTTTCTCACATAGTAACATATGTTAGAAAACGAAATTATTTTTGCACCAACCAATTATTGATAGAAATCTTATAAGTATAAGAAACTATACTCGCTCGGAAAACCTTGGTTGTATTGATTTGCAAATAAACAAGCCAATACCAAAGGGAAAAAAAGGAACAAAAAAAAAAGAAAGTACCAAGAACATTTATGTTAGCCGAAAATAATGTCCAAGGCCCAAAGAAAAAAAAAAACCCGATGCGAGTACCCAAAATAACTAAATAAAGTGCTCAATACAATGAGTAGAGCAGACCTAGTTAAACCTAGAGAGCCAGACAAACCTACCAGGGTTTGACCTAAGCGGATCGTCAGGGAAGGCTGACGATCCGCTTATATGAAACCGTGGCAAGTTTGTCTGGCTCTCTAGGTTTAACTATATATATATATATATATATATATATATATATATATATATATATATATATATATATATATATATAGCTTTTTATATTTAGGGATAACTGTTGAAATAAATTCATAACCTATTATATGATGACTAATTGTCTTTTCCTTATTACACATATATATATATATATATATATATATATATATATATATATATATATATATATATATATATATATATGTTTATTCTTAAATTCGTTTGAGGATGAACCTGAGCTGGGTACTTTAATTCAATTTAATTTTTATAATTAATTTGAAGGTTTTAGCTTCTGTTTTTGAAACATGAGAACTCTTATATAGCGATAGAATAATATTTTCCAAAAATAAATAATCATAATTTAGGCTCTACTTATGTATTGAGCACTGTTTTTTTTTGTTTGTTTAAAATTTTGTTTAATATTAAAAAAACTTCGAATTATTAACCAAACGTTTATTCCTATTTTTCTATATATTTGATCACACACGCACACACACATATTCTTTTTATTCATTATTTTTATATATATAATTATTTAAGTAAATTTTCTGTTGTTTGCTAATTAATTACATTTACTTACCTGAATATATTTAATACTATTTATTATAAACAGAGCATTTACTTAAATTAATGTATCTATAAAAATAAAGTATAAATAGAAAATCTATAAAATAGTAGTCGGACTTTCATAATAGTTGTTGTTATTAGTTTACGATAAGGTACGCTTCGAGCAGATATGATCATCCGAGAAAGTTCGTGGTAAAGTTGTTGTTTAAAAACAGTAAATTGACTTTGCTAACCAGACGCTTCCTCTGTAGCTAAATAGTATAGCGCGTCCGGTCAAATGATTGTTGCGTGTAGCATATAGGTTCGATTCCTGTTAGAGGACACATTTTCTACGAAATATCTTCGATATTCAGGCCGATAAATGTAATTACTACTGTTTATTATAAACAGAGCATTTATTTAAATAATTTATCTATAAAAAAATAACGTATAAAGAGAAAATATATTATAATTGTCGGACAGTCCATTTCATAATATATATATATATATATATATATATATATATATATATATATATATATATATATATATATATATATATATATATATACACACACACTCAGTTAGTGAAAGAAGTATTTGGTAATCGGTATGGATAATCCCAAGGAGGATATAATCCAGAGATTAACTATTAGTTAAATTAAGAAACAGAGAAATTTGAGGTTTCATAGTATTATAGTTTGTTTCCCCCGGGACGAGATTTTCGTACTGTTTATTGGATTCGATTTCCAAAACCATATATACATATATATATATATATATATATATATATATATATATATATATATATATATATATATATATATATGCTGACCAAGGGAATTCAGGGAAGCATAGATCCATCCAGTTCTTATCTCAAATAACAACTTAAAAGAGACTGTTTGACCAACACAAGGACAACTTAAAAGAGACTGTTTGACCAACACAAGGAATGTTAAAAGATTCATGATAAAAAAATCAAAAACAAATGAAAACTACAGACAAAAGTTCATTTTCTCCATCAAGACATTCATTTCTGTAGTTTAGTGCTAGCAGCAAGCAGAAATATTTCTCCTCCCGATGATGGCCATTTCGGCCGAAACTAGTCGAAGAATCTAAATGGAATAATAATAAAAAAACGAAAGAATACTAATCTACGACCCAGTGTGTCTGAAGATTTTAATTTTTTAATATTTTTTTATTGTTCAATATATATATATATATATATATATATATATATATATATATATAATGCGCAAACACTAATATTCCATGGTTATAATTTGTTACACTGGAATCGTAATCAAGATCCAATTCTTCGAAAACCTGGATGCTATCCTCTTGGAAATTTATATATATATATATATATATATATATATATATATATATATATATATATATATATATATATATACTGACTATATACTGACCACTAATATTTTATATATATATATATATATATATATATATATATATATATATATATATATATATATATTTGGTAGTCATACGCAGGATCAGAAAGAGATCTGGTATTTCTTGGAATGTGTGTTTTTTTAGAAAAGAAGAGATATGGGTGAGAATCGGGCCACCAGCCTGACGATCCTCTGTGAATGCATAGCGAACAGGGCTGGTAGCTTGGTAAAAGGAGAAACTTGGCTAAGGGTCACGTAGCATAGGAAGTTGTGGAGAGCCGTGATAGCCAAAGTGCTGGAGGCTCGCGATACGTAGATCAATAGCAGCAAAGAAAGAATAGAGTTTCTTGTAAGGAGATCTGACTAATATTGAAATGTCTTCCTTGAATAACAAATGAAAGAAAATTATTATTAATTAAAATTAATGTGGAAACGCCATGAGAAATGCCTGAAAATTTTAATTAAAATTAACGACACTAATTGTGAAAAGGATTCCTCTAATAATGAGCGGGACTTAAACGAAATTCGCGGCTCCAATCACTTTACCACTTCTGCTCTGTATTTAGAGATTCTTTATAAAATCCAAAGACGCATCTGCAAGGTTATCTATCCTGACCTGGCATCTCGGCTTCAGTTACTCTCCCACTGCCAGAATGTAGGTTCCTCGCAGTTTTTCTATGATTCAATTGTGTGCCAAGCGTGATACACGCTTAGACGATCATGTATCTTTTGATACATGACTGACGAGGCGGATTTTTTTTCCCGTAGTAGGTTGCCATTTCTTTCTGCGGTAGACCAGTTGCCATCCAAGGCTACAGAACACGGTCTGTCCTGCTATTTACCCATAGCTGGGGGGAGAACAAGAGGACTCATACCATTCCTAACGGTATGAGAACGTAAGTGAATGTAATGGATTCGACTGGAATTCGAACTCGGTTCTCCGATTCTTCAATCCGTAAATCTTAGTCAGTTATGTGTCATGCGTGATACACGCTTAGACGATCATGTATCTTGCGATACATGACTGACAAGGCAGATTTTTTTCCTGCAGTAGGTTGCCATTTCTTACTGCGGTAGACCAGTTGCCATTCAAGGCTATAGAACCCGGTGTGCCCTGCTATTTACCCATAGTGGAGAAGAGGATTCATACTTTTCCCAAGGGTATTAACACGTAAGTGAATATAATGTTTTCAACTGGAATTCGAACCTTTTCTATACATATTTATATAGTAATTGTTCTGGTCAGCTTTCTGCTTTGGTACTAAGACATTTTTTTCATTTAAGCGCAGTACTTGATTGGCATCTAGGTCTCATCATTTTGCAGTTTAAATGGCAAGATGTACCAGTAAGTTCTATGGTAACAGTTTCTTTTCTCGTAAATCTGTGTCGAATTTTCTTCCGGTTTCCTGCTTTTGCAATCAATTTTGATCTTTAAAAATGTAAATGCAATGTCAATCGTTATCTTTTGTTTTCTTAATTTCCTATTCGTTTATTGTTCTTCCTCTTGCATTGAGTAAGTCTTTGCATCTTAGTGGCTTTATTGCCTTGTTTGGGGTGAAATGATTTAAAAACACTCTCTCGACCTCAAACAAGTTTACGAAACATCAGTCAGTCAGTTCTGTGCCATGCGTGATACATGCTTAGGCGATCATGTATCTTTCCATACATGACTGACGAGACAGATTTTTTCTCGCACTAGGTTGCCATATTTTTCTGGGGTAGCCACCCAAGGCTATAGAACCCAGTCTGTCCTTCGAATTAACCATAGCTGAGGTCGGAGAAGAAGAGGATTCATACCTTTCCCAAGTGTATTAGAGCGCAGGTGAAGGTAATAAATTTGACTGGAATTCGAACTCGGCTCTCCGATTCCTCAATCAATGCTTCCTAGTCAGTTATGTGCCATGCGTGATACACGCTTAGGCGATCATGTCTCTTTCGATACATGGTTGACGAGGCAGATTTTTTTTTCCTGTAGTAGGATGCCATTTTTTCTACGGTAGACTAGTTGCCATCAAAGGCTATAGAACCCGGTCTGTCCTGCTATTTACCCATAGCTGGGGGAGAAGAAGAGGATTCATACCGTTCTCAAGGGTATTTGTCTTTTATATTCACATTTCACGTAGGCGTAATAATAATTCCAATATATATATATATATATATATATATATATATATATATATAGATAGATAGATAGATAGATAGATAGATTATATACATATAGATTATTTATATATTAATGTATTCATATATATATTTATATAGATTATATATATATATATATATATATATATATATATATATATATATATATTTGCGAGATATGGATAGGAAAAAATATCAGTAGCCTCAGCGTAGTTCTTTGCCAAAATTTGATCGGATATTTTCAATGTATTATGTCGGATCGATGTGATTTAACAACCAACGCTGAATACCTTGAGAATGCAAAAAAATTATTTTGAAAAGTAAATATATTTTGCGTAAAAAGAAATGCTTTTAGCATCATTACGCATAGATCTAACTATATATATATATATATATATATATATATATATATATATATATATATATATATATATATTGGAATTATTATTACGCCTACGTGAAATGTTAATATAAAAGACAAAGCTTTTGCGCACGCAGTTATAAGTATTGTTGTAAGACCTTGAATATATAAGAGTGTAGGCGTGTTCTTTGGCTTCCAGGTGTTCTTGACCTTCTTACGGTAATTTTAAAATCTTTTTGCGTGTTGATGTTACAGCACAGAATGTTTAGGTTTCGTCATTTCATGAAATCTTTTATTAATTTTACTGAAGTTTATTTTTCTCTCTATTTAAGCCTTTTAGAAATATCTCTCCTTGTAAACAAACAATCAATCATTCGTGCGAGTTACACTGATTTGAAGATAAAAGTTTTTCCTTGTCTGATTATTGCATTTCATTGAATATATATATATATATATATATATATATATATATATATATGAAATGGACAAAGTTCGACAATTATTTTAAGACATTTTTGTATGTTTATACATTCTTTTTATAGATACCAATATTTAAGTAAATGCTCTGTTATATTAAACAACGTTTACCGGCCTAAATGTCCGAGAAATATTCGTCCTTTGACAGGAATCAAACTCCTATACGGAAACGTCATATAGCCAGACGTGCCTTAACCGATTGAGCCACAGAGGATCGTTTGGTTAGCAAGGTCGATTTTACTGCTTTGAAACTACATCTCTCAATCGGTTAAGCTCGTCAGGCTGTAGACGATTCCGTAAAGGATAGAGGTTCTATTCCTGTCGAAGGACGAATATTTTCTATGACAATTTCTTGGACATTCAGACTGGTAAATGTTATTAATACTGTTTATTATAAACAAAGATTTAAGTTAGATATTTGTATCTATAAAAAAATGTATAAACATAAAAATATCTTTATATATATATATATATATATATATATATATATACAGTGTGTCCATAAAAAAATTATAACTTTATTTGTTTTTGCGATAAAAATATTCTGTAAAAATGTTATTAAGTTTAATGTATCTAATTTTAAATATAGCTAAAATAACTAATGTGATTTCATTGGCTGAGTGGTGGCGTGAGTGATGGGCGAAGGTGAACATATGAAAAAGAAGGTAAACTTGTTGACGCCCACTGAAGGGATTGGTATGAGATACCAATGTGAGAAACAAGAGTTTAGGAGGATAATTCTCCTCCGCCCACTCCTCACAGAAGGGGGAAAACCCCTCTAAAACAGAAAGTACTTGACTTACAAAAATCGGGAGTGATAAATTTTCCTGTCCGAAGACAAAGAGAATCCTTACTGGGGATTTGGAATTATCGAAGAACCCAAACCACGACAGGTCCCAACCCGATTTTGGTCGGCGTCCATATAAATGAACGTTCCCCGGGCGTTCAAAAAAGAGAGTTTCGGGCAGAAGGGTTCAGAAAGAGTCCCAGAGAGCTGTTGAGCTCGGGGACCAGCCTGGCAGGTGCTGACCGAAAGATTTCCACGCATTCCAACTTAGACTTCTAACCAAAAGCATTTTTTTTTTTAATGAAGAACGACTTAGACAAGCAAATTTTAATGAATATCGCCTGAAAATACGAAAAAGTAGTTTATTGAAAAACAACTTAAGCTATCAAGACTCACTTAAGAAACGTAAAGTGTCAGAATCCATAGAAGTCGGTTGAGAGAAAGACGCACTCCTGTATTCAGCAGACAAATATAAAGATACTTGTTATTTTATCAACACATTTGAACCTCTTGAGCTTATTTCATTATTTTTTTCTTTTACACACACTTGTGCGATATCACTTTTGTCCCGGATTCAGCTTGCACTCCGGCCTGTCACCTGATTGATTTCGTCAAATCACAACGTGGGTAGGTTAGACTAGGGATCAAAATCAAAGCAGTTACTTCGGTAACCAGACGTTAGAGGCGAGCTGGGAAGGACAAAGCTGATATCGAATCTAACCAGACATCGACCGCGACCAAGCCCACCAGA
>OZ010575.1:70727575-70738622 GCA_963932145.1 Acanthosepion lycidas | reverse complement strand
GTTACCAAGCTAACGCACTTGCAGACCACTTGACAAATGAAGAAGAGGTAAAAAGAAAAAAAAGTAAGGACAAGGAAGAAGTTACGAAACAAACTGCTGGTAAACATTGAAAAGAACTGCAATTCTTAGGATACATAAAGAGGAAAGAAGGCTTGGAAGACATAACACTCAGGACACATCTAAAGCAATAGAAACAAGCAAATAGCCTCGAGAATCTATCGTAGATATCTATAAGTCTACCAGTCGTCCAGGCTTAGAATATTACCGCCACATATGGTCCGGGGCTCCTGCTATTTACCTTGTGCTCCGTGATAAAATCCAAAGAAGAATCAGCAATATTATTGGTCCTGATCTGGCAGCTTGTCTTCAGTCACTTTCCCACCGCCGTAAGTTTGTCTCCCTATGTCTTTTCTAGAAATACTTTCACGGTAATTGTTTGGATCAGGTCTTCGTTATAATTGAATTGTACATATGGAGACTAGTTAGGATTTTCATAGAGACAATGAGGTATTATGGTGAAAGTAGTGAGAAAGGTAAGTACGAATGTGTTGTTTTGGTGTAAGGTATATTGTTGTATGTTTGAGTCAATGTTTATGGCGAGTTAAGTTTAACGTTAAGACAGAACAAGACCGTCCTTTTCCCACATTTTTGGCCTTGTGTCACATTTTCTGTATTTTATTTTTCTGTATTATAAATATCGCTCTTCGCTATAAATATCGTTATATCCCCAACCCCGCCATAGGCAAGAATTGTTTAGTTTGGATTTTCATAGAAAATCTGTGATATTATATGGTGGATGTAGTAAGAATGGTAAGTCAGAATGCATTGTTTTGGTGTAAGGAATATTGTTGTATGTTTGGGTCATTGATTGTGGCTAGCTAAGTTGAAATATAAGACAAAACAAGACCATCCTTTTTCCCTTTCTCCATTTTGGCCTTGGGCCACATTTTGTACTTTTTATACAATTAAATATCTCTCTCCGCTATGGTATGAAACTTTATGAATTTAAGCGCAATGCTGAACTGGCGTCAAGATCTCGCCAGTTTACAGTTGAACAGACGAGATATAGCCGTAAATTCTGAGTTAACAGTTTCTTATTTCGTGATTCTCGCTTGTGGGAACTCCTTTTCGAATCCACGCTTTCCTGATATCTGTCATCTTCAAAAATTTAAATACAATGTCAGTCGCTATTTAATCTCCTACTGAATACTCTTTTGTTCCCGTTGATCAGTAATGTTTCCGTCTCTAATTCTTACACACCCAGTAACCCCTTGTGTCTTAGTGGCTTTAGTGCCTTGCATGGGGTGAATTCGATTAAAAAAACAAACAAAAACCAACAGACAATTTTGAGCAAATGGATGCAGAGAAAGATTGGTTTGGTTTAGTTTGTTTTGATTTACGGCATATCAACCTCATTGGGCAATTTAATGCCGACAAACTTTTCAGGATAAAGTCGTATGAATAGAATATGTATTCTTTGTTTTAGAATGGTTTGGTTTATTTTATTCTACGGCATATCAACCTTAATGGGTTATTTAATGCCGACAACAGTTTTAGGATAGATTCGTAGGAATAGAATATGTATTCTTTGGTTTAGATTTGTTTGGTTTATTTTGTTTTACGGCATATCAACCTGAATGGGTAATTTAATGCCGACAACATTTTTAGGATAGATTCGTATGAATAGAATATGTATTCTTTGCTTGAGATTGGTTTGGCTTATTATGTTTAACGGCATATCAAGCTCAATGGGTTATTTAATGCCGACAAAATTTTTAGGATAGATTCGTATCAATATAATATGTATTCTTTGGTTTAGATTGGTTTGGTTTATTTTGTTTTACGGCATATCAAGCTCAATGGGTTATTTAATGCCGACAACATTTTTAGGATAGATTCGTATGAATAGAATATGTATTCTTTGGTTTAGATTGGTTTCGTTTATTTTGTTTTACGGCATATCAACCTCAATGGGTTATTTAATGCCGACAACATTTTTAGGATAAATTCGTATCAATATAATATGTATTCTTTGGTTTAGATTGGTTTAGATTATTTTGTTTTACGGCATATCAAACCCAATGGGCTATTTAATGCCGACAACATTTTGAGGGTAGATTCGTACGAATAGACTATGTATTCTTTGGTTTAGATTGGTTTGGTTTATTTTGATTTACAGCATATCAAACTAAATGTGTTATTTAATGCCGACAACATTTTTAGGGAAGATTCGTATGAATAGAATATTTATTCTTTGGTTTAGCATCGTTTGGTTTATTTTGTTTTACGGCATATCAACTTCAATGGTTTAGTTAATGCCGACAACATATTTAGGATAGATTCGTATCAGTAGAATATGTATTCTTTGGTTTAGATTGATTTGGTTTATTTTGTTTTACGGTATATCAACCTCAATGGGCTATTTAATGCCGACAACATTTTTAGGATAAATTCCTATGAATCGAATATGTATTCTTTGGTTTACATTGGTTTAGATTATTTTGTTTTACGGCATATAAAACTCAATGGGTTATTTAATGCCGACAACATTTTTAGGATAGATTCGTATGGATAGAATATTTATTCTTTGGTTTAGATTGGTTTGGTTTATTTTGTTTAACTGCATATCAACCTCAATGGGTTATTTAATGCTGACAACATTTTTAGGGTAGATTCGTATGAATAGAATATTTATTCTTTGGTTTAGCATGGTTTGGTTTATTTTGTTTCACGGCATATCAACGTCAATTGCTTATTTAATGCCGACAACATTTTTAGGATAGATTCGTATGAATAGAATATGTATTCTTTGGTTTATATTGTTTTACGGTATATCATCCTCAATGGGCTATTTAATGCCGACAACATTTTTAGGATAAATTCCTATGAATCGAAGATGTATTCTTTGGTTTACATTGGTTCAGATTATTTTGTTTTACGGATATAAAACTCAATGGTTTATTTAATGCCGACAACATTTTTAGGATAGATTCGTATGAATAGAATATGTATTCTTTGGTTTAGATTGGTTTGGTTTATTTTGTTTTACGGCATATCAACTTCAATGGTTTATTTAATGACGACAACATATTTAGGATAGATTCGTATGAATAGAATATGTATTCTTTGGTTTAGATTAGTTTGGTTTATTTTGTTTTACGGCATATCAACTTCAATGGGTTATTTAATGCCGGCAACATATTTAGGATAGATTCGTATGAATAGAATATGTATTCTTTGTTTTAGATTGGCTTTCTTTATTTCGTTTTAAGGCATATGAAACTCAATGGTTTATTTTAGCCGACAACGTTTTTATTATAGATTCGTATGAATCGAATATGTATTCTTTGGTTTAGATTGGTTTGGTTTATTTTGTTTTACGGTATATCAACCTCAATGGATCATTTAATGCCGACAACGTTTTTATTATAGATTCGTATGAATCGAATATGTATTCTTTGGTTTAGATTGGTTTGGCTTATTTTGTTTTACGGCATATCAACTTCAATGGTTTATTTAATGCCGGCAACATATTTAGGATAGATTCGTGGGAATAGAATATGTATTCTTTGGTTTAGATTGGTTTGGTTTATTTTGTTTAACTGCATATCAACCTCAATGGGTTATTTAATGCTGACAACATTTTTAGGGTAGATTCGTATGAATAGAATTTGTATGGTTTGGTTCAGATTGGTTTGTTTTATTTAGTTTTACAGCATATCAACCTCAATGGGTTATTTAATGCCGACAACATTTTTAGGATAGATTCGTATGAATAGAATATGTATTCTTTGGTTTAGATTGGTTTGGTTTATTTTGTTTAACTGCATATCAACATCAATGGGTTATTTAATGCCGACAACATTTTGAGGGTAGATTCGTATGAATAAAATATGTATTCTTTGGTTTAGATCGGTTTAGATTATTTTGTTTTACGGCATATCAACCTCAATGGGTTATTTAATGCCGACAACATTTTGAGGATAGATTCGTATGAATAGAATTTGTATTCTTTGGTTTAGATTGGTTTGGTTTATTTTGTTTTACGGCATATCAACTTCAATGGTTTATTTAATGCCGACAACATATTTAGGATAGATTCGTGTGAATAGAATATGTATTCTTTGGTTTAGATTAGTTTGGTTTATTTCGTTTTACGGCATATCAACCTCAATGGGTTATTTAATGCCTACAAAATATTTAGGATAGATTCGTATGAATAGAATATGTATTCTTTGTTTTAGATTGGTTTGGTTTATTTTGTTTTACGGCATATCAACCTCAATGGGTTATTTAATGCCTACAAAATATTTAGGATAGATTCGTATGAATAGAATATGTATTCTTTGTTTTAGATTGGCATTGTTTATTTCGTTTTAAGGCATATGAAACTCAATGGTTTATTTTAGGCGACAACATTTTTAGCATAGATTCGTATCAATAGAATATGTATTCTTTGGTTTAGATTGGTTTGGTTTATTTTGTTTTACGGCATATCAACTTCACTGGTTTATTTAATGACGGCAACATATTTAGGATAGATTCGTGGGAATAGAATATGTATTCTTTCGTTTAGATTGGTTTGGTTTATTTAGTTTTACAGCATATCAACCTCAATGGGTTATTTAATGCCGATAACATTTTTAGGATGAATTTCTATAAATCGAATATGTATTCTTTGGTTTACATTGGTTTGGATTATTTTGTTTTACGGCATATCAACCTCAATGGGTTATTTAATGCCGACAACATTTTTAGGATAGATTCGTATGAATAGAATTTGTATTCTTTGGTTTAGATTGGTTTGGTTTATTTTGTTTTCCGGCATATCAACTTCAATGGTTTATTTATTCCGACAACATATTTAGGATAGATTCGTATCAAAAGAATATGTATTCTTTGGTTTAGATTGGTTTGGTTTATTTTGTTTTACGGCATATCAACCTCAATGTGTCATTTAATGCCGACAACGTTTTTATTATAGATTCGTATGAATCGAATATGTATTCTTTAGTTTAGATTGGTTTAGATTATTTTGTTTTCCGGCATATCAACCTCAATGGGTTATTTAATGCCGACACAATATTTAGGAAAGATTCGAATGAATAGAATTTGTATTCTTTGTTTTAGATTGGTTTGGTTTATTCAGTTTTACGACATATCAAACTCAATGGTTTATTTAATACCGACAATATTTTTAGAATAGATTCGTATGAATAGAATATGAATTCTTTGGTTCAGATTGGTTTGGTTTATTTAGTTTTACAGCATATCAACCTCAATTGGTTCTTTAATGCCGACATTTTTGGGATAGATTCGTACAAATAGATTATGTATTCTTTGGTTTAGATTGGTTTGGTTTATTTTGTTTTACGGCATATCAACCTCAATGGGTTATTTAATGCCGACAACATTTTTAGGATGGATTTGTATGAATAGAATATGTATTCTTTGGTTTAGATTGGTTTGGTTTATTCTGATTTACAGCATATCAAACTAAATGTGTTATTTAATGCTGACAACATTTTTAGTGTAGATTCGTATGAATAGAATATTTATTCTTTGGTTTAGATTGGTTTGGTTTATTTTGTTTTACGGTATATCAACCTCAATGTGTTATTTAATGCCGACAACATTTTTAGGATAGATTCGTATCAATAGAATATATATTCTTTGTTTTAGATTGGATTGGTTTATTTTGTTTTACGGTATATCAACCTCAATGGGCTATTTAATGCCGACAACATTTTTAGGATAAATTCCTATGAATCGAATATGTATTCTTTGGTTTACATTGGTTTAGATTATTTTGTTTTACGGCATATCAACCTCAATGGGTTATTTAATGCCGACAAATTATTTAGGATAGATTCGTATGAATAGAATATGTATTCTTTGTTTAAGATTGGCTTTGTTTATTTCGTTTTAAGGCATATGAAACTCAATGGTTTATTTTAGCCGACAACATTTTTAGGATAGATTCGTATGAATAGAATATATATTCTTTGGTTTAGATTGGTTTGGTTTATTTTGTTTTACGGCATATCAACCTCAATGTGTTATTTAATGCCGACAACATTTTTAGGATAGATTCGTGTGAATAGAATATGTATTCTTTGCTTTAGATTGGTTTGGTTTATTTTGTTTTACGGCATATCAACCTCAATGGGTTATTTAATGTCGACAACCATTTTAGGATAGATTCGTATCAATAGAATATATATTCTTTGTTTTAGATTGGATTGGTTTATTTTGTTTCAAGGCATATCAACCTCAGTAGGTTATTTAATGACGACAACATTTTTCTTCCTAGTAATATGTTGTTTTGTCAAAAATGTATTTCTGCTAATATTTTTTTCTTCAAATTTGTACTCATGTTATTATCTTTTCTTCCAAAATTTATTGCTGATAAATGTTTTCTGGTATTAAAACATATTTTTACACTTTCATAATGTTTTCATCCCAGTTTGGGTGTTAACTATTTACCTATAGCTGGGACCCTAACAGCTGCTACCACCCCGGATCAGTGTGGACCTGGAACTCCAGCATTTTCGATGTGGTTCCACAGCGCTGATCAGAGGTTTTGCTGTTGTATGTAGTTTAACGTCTTTCCCAGGACCCGCATGTAGTTTTTCTTCATACCCCGGACCTGGATGGCGAGAAAGAAGAAAGAGCCGTGTTTGCACACATACTTAACGGATATGGCACTATTTACTCTCCTCCTGATTACTCTTTTGTTCCCGCTGATTAGTAATGTGTCTGTCTGTAATTCTTCCACACCCAGTAACCCCTTGTGTCTTAGTGGCTTTACTGCCTTGCATGGGGTTGAATTCGATTAAAAAAAAAACAAAAAAAAAAACAAACCGACAATTTTGAACAGTAGAATGGCGAGAAAGGAAAAAGACAAAAAGAGGACAAAGGAAGGGAAAAGTATTTCTGAGAGAAAAAGAAACTGTGGAGAGCCGTGTTTGCATATATTTATGAATGGATATGGCATGTAGAGAGTGAGAAACGGAGGGAGAGACTCATATTGGAACAGATCTAAACTTTAAACACAAATAACAGACGAATACCAAAAAAAAATTCTCGTAAACCAAAAATAAAAATACCACCGAAAAAAATAAGATTTTGGATCATTTTTTCACGCCAGACTTCAAGACGAGAAGAACTTTAGAAATTAGAATTGGCATCCTGTAATTAAAAAAAGGAATTATTCTATTTAAATAAACAGTGATCTCAATTTTCTTTGTGTATGTGAAGTGTGCGTTTATAACATTAAAGATATATATATATATATATAAAACAATTAAATATTACTGATTTATTTTGACAATTGCTTCAGGATTTCCTGTTTACTTTTTTTATCATACTTATATTTCAATACCGCCGACTAAGATACGTTTTCCTTTTGTCTTTATTCATATATATATATATATATATATATATATATATATATATATATATGAATAGATATTATTATATATATATATATATATATGAATAGATATTATTATATATATATATATATATATATATATATATATATATATATATATATATGAATAGATATTATTATATATATATATATATATATATATATATATATATATATATATGAATAGATATTATTATATATATATATATATATATATGAATAGATATTATTATATATATATATATATATATATATATATATATATATATGAATAGATATTATTATAGATATATATACATATATATATGAATAGATATTATTATATATATATATATATATATATATATATATATATGAATAGATATTATTATAGATATATATACATATATATATGAATAGATATTATTATATATATATATATATATATATATATATATATATATGAATAGATATTATTATAGATATATATATATATATATATATGAATAGATATTATATATATATATATATATATATATATGAATAGATATTATTATAGATATATATATATATATATATATGAATAGATATTATTATATATATATATATATATATATATATATATATATGAATAGATATTATTATAGATATATATATATATATATGAATAGATATTATTATATATATATATATATATATATATATATATATATATGAATAGATATTATTATAGATATATATATATATATATGAATAGATATTATTATATATATATATATATATATATATATATATATATATATGAATAGATATTATTATAGATATATATATATATATATGAATAGATATTATTATATATATATATATATATATATATATATATATATATATATATATATATGAATAGATATTATTATAGATATATATATATATATGAATAGATATTATTATATATATATATATATATATATATATATATATATATATATGAATAGATATTATTATAGATATATATATATATATATATATATGAATAGATATTATTATATATATATATATATATATATATATATATATATATATGAATAGATATATTGAGATTATTATATATATATATATATATATATATGAATAGATATTATAACATGACTTTGTTATCAAGCTTTTTGAATTTTCCTAAACTTGTGTTTTGATCGGTCCATCTAGCCTTTGTAACAACGTTTTCCCCTTGCGAAGGATTGTTAATTAATTTGAAACTTTTAAAACCATTTATTTTACATTCAACGTCATCACTTGAGGGTGTTGAAACAAAATGGCTATTTTTGTAGTGATTTTATAACATATTTATGTTATAAATTTTTTTAAATAAATAATTATATCTGCTCTACTTTGAATTGAGCACTCTTTTAAGAATAATAATTGTTGGTCATTGGAATTCGCTCCATATACACCAATCATATACTTGGGTATATATATATATATATATATATATATATATATATATGGGCGGAGCAAACAGAACAGTTTATTCTCTCATTTAGCACACTAAAATATTTTTGTTGTTTTTGTTAAAAAAAAGAAATTGTTTTCGCTAACGTTTATTGTCTGACGAAGGTTGGTCGAAAAGTTTTTTTTTTCGATATTTGCCTTTTTTATTTGCCTTACATGAGGATATAACAAAATATTAAGGATATAATACAATATTGTAATATATAGGCATTGTTGATATATACAGTGGTGTTCGATAAAAGTGACTCACAAATGTTCTCTTCTCCGATGAATCGAATGTTGAGCTAAATTCAAAGGATAAGCGATCTAATATCCGAAGAACAAGCTTTGAAAGCTCTTTGAATTTAGCAGTAAGTACTGTCAAAAATATATATATATCAGTATAATGTTCTGGAGATGCTTTTCTTTTCATGGAAAACTTTCTCGAGAGCCTGTACTTTATAATAATCCATAAGTTTTCTATGGGGTTGAGGTCAGGAGATTGGGGCGGCCATGTCATAACACTCACCTGCTTCTCATCAAAGTATTCCTTCATCAATTTTGATTTGTGACAGGGAGCCTTATCCTACATAAAAATGAGCTTGGTGAGGTCGATTTGCACCCTTTCAGCAGAAGGGAGCAGACAAGACTCTAAAATTCTCTTGTACTGCTCGCTCCTGAGGGTCTTTTCAATAGGTTTTAAGAAACCAGTTTCAGGACAACGTAAAAAAAAATGACATGTTCGATTCTTTTCGGAATTTTGGCAAGTTAAATGTGGAGAGCATGTCGCCATTTTATTTATGTTATCGATCGAATACCGAGGCTTGATAGCGAATATATCTCCTTTTTCAACTTCGACAATTGATCAAATTTATCTGTAAAGTCCATCATAGAACAGAACAAAAATCATTTTTTTTTTAATCTTTTCTACTTATTTTTTCTCTCTCCCAATCAATAACTTACGTCCTAAAAAATATATATATATATATATATATATATATATATATATATATAATAAATGAACGAGATTAAACGGTGATCTCGTTCGAAAGCAATAACAATTTCATGATATCATGGTCCATTTTGAATTGCTTTCGAAATGGGCTTTCATTATTTCATGCTGAGCAACACTTTCAAAACCTAAAGATTGGATTGCTCTGTCGAAGGGATTTAGAACAATGTTTCTCAGCCTTATTCTGGTCGTGGCCCCCTTCAATTCAATGCGAATTCTTTATGGTTCCCTCATGCCAACTTAAGTTCTTATCCCCTGTCCAGAAACATCCCTCAACTTAATGCATCTAGAGAAGTAGGAATATTAAAGGTTGTAGTTTTGATAGTACCATGGCATCAAAACACTAACTCCAGTTGTAAATCAAAGAATAATATTATTTGGATAAATATTTTATTTAAATAAACTCATTTATTTACAAAAAAAAAAATACATGTATCGTCAGCTTTATCTTTATCTTGTATGGTTTCGATCGGATCCCCGTGACTGGTGCAGGGTTTCTAAATTATCAATGTTTGTCTTGAAAGCCGTCAGAGAGAGAGAAAGAGAGAGAGAGAGAGAGAGAGAGAGAGAGAGAGAGAGAGACATAAATCTATCTACGTCAAGGTAATTTCGAGTCTTTGACATCAGATGCATCATCTGTCTGAAACCAAACTCAACCAAGTAAGATGTGGGGAAAAAGCGAGTAAGAGCAACTTCACATCTTTCCAGATTAGTGGGGTAATTCTTATGTACGTCTTCATTCTCCATGCTCGAACCTCGCTTCAGCTGCTGTGTCGTTTTTGAAGTTCAATGAAACTTTCTTGTAGGGTGATATCAACTTTAGATACATTAGCAATGAAGGGATCCAAAAAACCAATGCGGCATTGTCATTTGGAGTAGATCAGAGAAGTGAGTTTTCATATCATTATGCAACTACTTCAAATAATCAACATACACTGCTAGGCCATCACCAAGCAGCTCGGTGGATATATTTGCCAAGGGAGGAAACTCTGTAAACTCCCGTCTCCCAAGGTTCAACCAGAACAGCTTTATTTTGCCCGTTAAATGCGTTGTCTCCTTGCAGGAAAACAAGGTAGAATCATTTCCTTGAAGCTCTTTATTCAGGACATTTAGTTATTCAAAACTGAATGACA
>OZ010575.1:70720075-70725075 GCA_963932145.1 Acanthosepion lycidas | reverse complement strand
TAGCTGCTCATTTTGGCCGAATTTGCGAGTGTCCAAATTTTATATTTAAATAACCTCTATCTCTGATATTGAACACTTTTACATATAAATATAGTATACCTTAAAACTAAATTCTTATCATATATATATGCATTAGGATCTGACAGCTTAATTGATTCAGTTATGAAAGTTTATGCGATAATCTTAAGCGGTACTTAAGACCCCCTAGTGATCTACAAAGGAGGCCGCATATGGAGCAAGAGTGAGGATTGTGGGATGAGATAACTGTTAGATTGGCAGACCTTTTAGATCCTGCTCTCGATTTTTGAAGACGATTCAGACAAATATATATATATATATATATATATATATATATAATGTCAATAGTAATAATGTTAAAATGTAATAATATAATAATAATAATGTTAATAGGAATAATGTCATTTTTTGACGTATTTTTTAACGTCGAAAAACGACATTATTACGTCATTATTTTTGCACCAACCTAATATATATATATATATATATATATATATATATATATATATATATATATATATATATGATTAATGTGAGTAAAATTTTTCAATTAGCTGATTGATATTACCATCAGCATCCCGACGTCAGAGTTTCGTAGACGGACCTGCACGATCACTCTTCAGAGAGTATCAGCAATATATATATATATATATATATATATATATATATATATATATATATATATATATATATATATATATATAATTTAAATGATTACCAAAGACCCAACTTAGATTTAGATTTTCTTTCTCGTGAGCGAAGTTATTCCCACTTGAGAATTAGAGATTTACAGGAATAAAATAATTTATTTTTCATTGTAGCAACCCTGTTGAAACAATTGTGACTACGAAATAGGCCATATTTATACGCACTCAGCGAATGCTCTCGTGAGGCCAGATCGCTAACCATTGTTCCACTCTAAAAGATTTTTTCAACTTAGTCTGACACAAGATACCTATTGAGATTCGAACCCTAAACTTGCACGGTGGGTTGCGAAATGAGCTTATGAACATATAACGATAGACACACCGTTCCCTTGCGCATGCGCTCTCTCAGAGGAATCATTTTCCCAGAAGACGACGATCAAACAAATATGACGGCTTAGCAAAAGTATGGTGTCCTCTACTGACAACAATATCAAAGGAAAATACTTACATATGAGTGGAAACAGAATCGAATACAATCCGGTTTCATCAGACGCAACTAGACACCTGTCTAATTACCAACCAACTACATAAGAGACCATATTATTATTTCTACTCATATAGAGAGAAAAAAGGTGGAGAAAGAGAAGAAGAGAGAAGAAGGTGAGAGACCAAGAGAAAGTGAGAATGAGAGAAAGAAAGAGGGAGAAAGAGACAATAAGAGGAGGAAAGAGAAGGAGAAAAGAGAGAAAAAAGTTAGAGAGAAAGGGAGTCTGTAAGAGGTGAAGACAGAAAGGGAGGAAGAAATTGAGGGAAAGACAAAATGAAAGAAAAAGAGAGAGAGACAGAACGAGAACGAGTTAAGAGAGAGCAAGAGAAAGAGAGAGTATAGAGAAAGAAAGAGGGATAAAGAGACAGTAAAAAGAGGAAAGAGAAGAAGAAAGAGAGAAAGAGAGACGGTAAGAGAGAAAGAGAGGAAGAAATTGAGGGAAAGAAAAAAGGAAAGAAAAAGAGAGTGAGACAGAGCGAGAACGAGTTAAGAGAGAGCAAGAGAAAGAAAGAGTATAGAGAAAGAAAGAGGGATAAAGAGACAGTAAAAAGAGGAAAGAGAAGAAGAAAGAGAGAAAAAAGTTAGAGAGAAAGAGAGACGGTAAGAGAGGAAGAGAGGAAGAAATTGAGGGAAAGAAAAAAGGAAAGAAAAAGAGAGAGAGACAGAGTGAGAACGAGTTAAGAGAGAGCAAGAGAAAGAGAGAATGAGAGAGAAAAAGAGATAGTAAGAGGGAAAGAATGAGAGAAAAAGCAAAAATTAGAAAGAGAGACTTTGAGTAGGGAAGAGAGAATGGGAGAGAAATGGAGGGAAAGGCAAAAGGGAACAGTAAGAAAGAGAACGAGATTAAGAGAGAGGGAGAGAAAAGTGAAAAAGGAAAGAAAGAGTAATATATATATATATATATATATATATATATATATATATATATATATATATTATTCACATTATTCGGACTATTGTCCTCATCTTTGTCGCCATATTTATTACAACGTTTCGGCCGTTGTACGCTCCGACCTTCTTCAGGTGGTTGGAATGTCGAACTGAACCCTTTATTTCGATCACTGGGGTAGACTGTTCTAGTTCCACGTGCCATGTCTAATGGATGTCAGTTATCAGTTATCTCCTGTTAATTTCCCTCTGAAACTTCTCCACACGCATACCTCCTTAACTTGAGGACACATGGCACAGTGGGTAAAGGCGTTGGTTAGATCCAGTGACAAGACCCAAAGATTTTTGCCGTGGCTTTTAATAATTTCTGTGGAGCGCTAATAATCACGGTTAGTAGTGACTATACTTATAATAGGCCTGGCAAGCATGCAACCGGGGGCAACGACTGGGGGCGGATATACGGAGACGTAAATTACGACTTAATAATAGTTCTTACTGAGAACATTTTTAACAAGGAACTTGCTAGTAATATCCAGTTTCGCAGTACAGAATTGATCAATACCGAAAAACGAAAGAGAAAACAGTATTGTCTTTTCATTTACATTGTGGCGGTGTATTTTTAAGAACAATTATAAATTATTAGATTAAATTTACTGAATTGAATTCTGGCATTAACTTTTATATATATATATATATATATATATATATATTATAAATTAACTAATATAAAAATATGGTTACATTCCTACACATGAATTACCATGTTTCAAAAACGGAAACTAAAAAGTTCAAATTCAATTATATAATTGAATGTGAATTTTTTAGTTTCTATTTTTGAAACATGGTCATTCGTGTGTAGCGATGGTACCTTATTTTTAAATCAGTTAATTTATAATATTTATGTTCAGTAAATTTCCATTGAACACTGTTTTGTATAAACAAAAATATTAATAAGAACACTGGATTATATACCTTAATGTTCTTTCATTATATATATATATATATATATATATATATATATATATATATATATATATATATATATATATATATATATATATATATATATATATATATATAAAAATAAAAAACCGCTAACGTCATACCATCTGTCCCACTAGCCTCGGTGACGAAAAAGATATATATAGCGCCACTACTCATTCAGCTCCGCATCGATACTCATCCAAGTATTCAGATAACCCAGTGCAACGACTGCTTTTTGACCCTTAGCCGCTTCATCGCAGGGTATTCGCTGGGTCTAGCAAGGATATACAAGTGATTTAGGCTAATCATATAGTAATTCGTCAAGCCTAGAATAATCCTCGACAGAATGCAGAAATCCCTGGACGGCCGTTACGTCCTATCTGGGACTCATCAGCAGTGCGCATCCACTACCGAGAATCGAACCCGGACCGTTTCGATACAAAACAAACGTCGTACCAACTGTACCACGGGACTCGGTGACGAAGACGGCACAAGATAGACTCGAGCCTAGAATAATCCTCAAAAGAATGCAGAAATCACCGGATGGTTGTCTTGTCCACTACCCGGACCGTTTCGATACAACATCGTCATATCAACCGTACCACGGGACTCGGTGACGAAGAAGACACAAACTAGACTCGATATAGCGCCGCTACTCACTCAGTTCCGCAGCGATACTCATCAAAGTATTCAGCTAACCTCCAGGAGGCGGGCCCAACGTTCGGTACCTTTGAAAAGTGCCTGGAAACCATCCCACGGGTTGACCCAAGCCTTGTGAATTAAATTGGGTAGACGGAACTCTTTGAGAGCGGTCGATGGTGGTGCTAGTCACAAGTCATCGTGACCAGGGATTTCAGCGTTCTGGACTTGTTCAAACTGTTGATGAGGCTAGATAAAAACGCGTTCTCCCAGAAACTGTAACTAAGGTCCTCTCAGCATAGTTGCAGAATAAACCACAAGTGGACTCTGTGGATGTTGAACAAACAGAAACATGCCTAAGCAACAGGGATTGGATATCCCCCCTCCCTAGTAAACGGGGATTCTCGAATACCAGTGGCCAGCCTTTAGTTCTCTTTGTCATTGCACTTATTCTCATCACGTTGCTACTGAGGAGAGTAAAAATGGGTTAACAAGCTGGAAAGAGAGGGTTCATTCATGAATCACCCCGCTGTTTATAGATAACCTAAAACTGTTTATGGAGTCAGGAAACCTAATTGATTCCTTGGTTAAAATATTTTAAATATATTGCAGTGACATTGGCATAGAGTTTGGTATTTCCAAATGTTTAAGAAATGAGAGTGAAAAACGGTTTGCGGAGATATGTTTCTAAAATCTGGAGAATCTACGGGCGAACTTGATGCTGACATGGGAACTTGAGGTAGAGGGTTACTATGAGTTAGTTTCTATAGGTAGGAGTGAAAGATATCAGTTACGACTCTAAACTAGAACAACTTAATATTGTAGTGATCGGGGAAACACACCCTAGAGAGTCTGCTCCATAGGGCAGTGTTTCGTTGGAAGAAGCTGTTCGAGTGGAACTTACTTCTTGCTAATGGAATATGAAGTGAGTGTGGATGGTTTGTTACTATTTAAGCGGCATGTCGGGTCCTAACATTGAAGGTCAGACCTGGTGGAGATGCAGTTCGTCTGAGCACTTACTATGGTAGTAGCGAGAGAGCAGCAAGAGGCTCACCACATCCTGCCTGCCTGTGTGTGTGTGTGTGTGTGTGTGAGAGAGAGTTTGGATTGTGAAAAATAATTATTCTTCCACAAGGAGTCGAAGACGATTTTGAATTCTACCAAGACTGGAAAGTGGGGTCTGGTCAGCTTCTGTCCAGATATTTTCGGCCTGATCTATCTCTTATAAAGATAGAAGAAAGAGGGTACATGGAGCCGATCATCGTATATAGATGGAT
>OZ010575.1:70647575-70715075 GCA_963932145.1 Acanthosepion lycidas | reverse complement strand
ATAAAGTTTGTGGACTTTACTCTGATCAACCAATCAAATATGACTACGTTAAATTTAAACTAAGCGAAGAAGCAAAATTAAAAATCATTCTTTCCAAATAGTTAATGACCCGTAGAATGGCATCTAACGGCAGCCAGAGTAGAGCTGATGTCAATGGCGGCGTAAGTTATGCAAACTAGACAATATCGTTTCCTAAGAAATAAAATTGGTTGGAGAGGTAATTTGACAAAATGCTAAACAAGTTATATGCTTTGCGAATTTCCTACAGAATTTCTTTTATAGATCAAAACTAATAAATAATTTAAAAGTATAGAATTATTCAGTAAATTAATATCCAACAGTTAAATAAAGATTCTTCATATAAGATGTTAATAATACTAACCAATCGATGTAGAATGTGAAAAATGCCAACAAAATATCAGTAAATTCGTACAAGATATTACTAATACTACCAGGAGATTAATACAAAATTATATTAAATCCAGATTTATCTTACAAATTAGAAAGATAAGCCATATATGGTGCAACGCAGAACAACGAAAATATATTAAAAAAAAAGCTTAATCAAATTCCAAAGTTTAACTAAATTTTAAGCTGAAAGGCAAACTATGTTTACAATTTACTGTTAATTCAATGAATTTTGTTGACTACATCCGGGTACGTTTAACAGCGCTGGAATTCAATTCAGTCCCAAGTAACATAATGTGTAACAATTAACAGTCGACAAACATATATCAACTATTTATAGGTATTCTTATTATTTTGTAAACATATTAAATATTTTATATGCAGTCCAAGATGGCGTCTCATATGGAGGAAGATATTTTGTTTACTGTGGGTTGCTTCTTTTGTATAAAAATGGCTTCTAGAATGTTATGAGTCTATCTTAGCAGTGTACATTAATGCATAACACTTTGCTATTATCTATTAAAATTTGTCTTACGTTCTTAATGTCAATTGTTGTTTGCGATGTAATCTCTATCTATAAAAGGTAGGATGTGTGTGTGTGTGTGTGTAACGAATGCACGGCCGCAATTTTCGACGGATTTGCACCAAAATTTACATGCACATGCTCCAAGTTAGCGGGAAAGGCCAACACCGACTTTGCATTTCCCAAATCCCATCGATAGTGGAAATAATCGATTTATTCATGCTTCTATGGCACTTTTCATGTAGTTTGCGGCCATCTTCTACTGGCCAGAGTGAGAGCCAATAGCTAGCTGCCACGAATAGGCAGGAAGATTCTATTGGTCAGTGTGAGAGCAAACAACTGACTGACACGAATGTTAACTAGCATGCTAGCATGCAAAAAAAATCGATAGCTGCATTCGTCACAAGTGGGAAAAATTTAAATCTGCATGGCACTTTACTCCAATTGGCTCATTCGCTTGCTTAAACTGAACGTTGATTCTGATTCCGCAGAACTGGGTTGGGTGTGAAAAAGTATTTGTTGTTAACATTCTTTTTTTCATTCGGTTTTCCAGTTACGAGTCCTTTTTTTAAAGCTGATCGTTTTGTGTTCATTTTGTTTAGTTCTTTTTTCGTAACAGATTTAATGTTTAGTATAGAGTATAGAAAAAATTCACAGTGTGAGATAGGCAAGAAGTAAGGCATGTAGCAACATCAGCACGGCAAAGGGCACTCCTTTAAAGGCCAGAAAGGGCAAAAATATTTTAAGTCAAGTGATAGCGATTGCTGTATGAGTCGTATGATTTTTGAATCAAGCACGGGCAACGCCGGGCCATGCTGCTAGTGGTCAATATGGGAACAAGTTAAAATAAGTTTTGAGAAAATGACAAGTCAAACTACAAGAGAGTGTGCCAGGTTAAGAATTTAATTAGTATTATATATATATATATATATATATATATATATAGGGTCATCCACAGACTGACTGTTTCACTGTATCACAGCTCATTAGTGTGCTTAGACGTCCGGTTATCTGTAGCTTGGATCGAAATCCGTCTGAATTGGCGGCAGGGATGGAGGTGAATTTAAGCGTAATAATACAGACATTAGGTCTGCTTATTTTTATTATAATCTTTTCATATTCACGAATATTTTTCCGTATATTACAATTAAATAAGGCAAGAAATATTTAATTGTAATACTCGGAAAGATATTCGTGAATATGAAAGGATTAAGATAAAAATAAGCAGACATAATGTCTGTAATTTATTCAATCAGACATGCGTAAAAGAGAATTTGCAGCTTGTATATATATGTGTGTGTGTATATATATATATATATATATATATATATATATATATATATATATATATATATATATATTGACTCTCAAACGTCAAATTCAACGGGAGAGTCGAGTATATATTATATCAAACGGTGGCAGTCTGTTTCATGCCTGAACAAATTCAGATCATGGTTCACATACAATATATGACAGTGATCAATTTTACTCATAAATATTGCATTAATTAAAACTATATTCTTTATCATATATATATATATATATATATATATATGTATGTGTGTGTGTGTGTGTGTGTTGTTCCGATGGCCCATCCATGGTATTCTCAGCAGCCTTTCTGTAGAATCACACGTCACAGTTGCCTTACGTCTTCTCCTTCTCATCTGTAGCATTCACTGACATATAAGCGGATTTGATATTTCGTAGACTTCAGCACAGTTTCGCACGGTGTCAGCTCAACTGAGGTTGTGTCTTTTTCACTGAATCTTTCGTGGGAGAAAGTACGGTTCTGTTTGTATGCAATTTTGCAGCCTGAAAAGCTTGATCGCTTTTAAAAACTTGACACATGGGAAGATCACAGAAAACGGCAATTCGTTTTCATCTCTCCAAGAAGCATTTTCCAATGTCTTTTTGCTCACTCCTCAAAGGTGACTTGAATGATTTCTCTCCATGAATACGACGACCTGTAATCTCTTTCTTCAGATGAGCCACAACCCAACTACGCATGTTATTCACGTGTGTAGAAATTATATTTTGATCAGACCGAAATTCTCTTTGTCTAAATGCTGTAAGCAACAGGCTATATTGCCTTTTCTCTCTTTTTTTCGCTTATATCTCCCCTCTTCTTCGTCTTCTTTTTTTTTCTTCTTCTCTTCCTCCTACCCTTCTTCTTCTTCTTCTTCTTCTTCTTCTTTTTCTTCTTCCTCCTCTCCTTCTTTTTCTTTTTCTTCTTCTTCTTCTTCTTCTTCTTTTTCTTTTTCTTCTCTTCCTCCTCCCCTTCTTCTTCTTTTTCTCTTCCTCCTCACCTCCCTCCTCCTCCTCTTCTTCTTCTGTCCCTGTTCTATCTCATGAGCATCTTTCTTCTTCTTCTCTTCCTCCTCCTCCTCACCCCTCCTTCTTCTTTTCTTTTCCTCCTCCCCTTCTTCTTCTTTTTCTCTTCCTCCTCACCTTCCTCCTCTTTTTTCTTCTTCTTCCTCCTCCTCCTCCTCTTCTTCATCTTCTTCTTCCTCCTCCTCCTCTTCTTCTTCATCTTCTTCTTCCTCACCTTCCTCCTCCTCCTCTTCTTCTTCTTCTTCATCTTCTTCTTCTTCTTCTTCTTCTTCTTCTTCTGTGCCTGTTCTATGTCACGAGCATCTTTCTTCTTCTTCTTCTTCTTCTTCTTTTTCTTCTCTCTTCCACCTCACCTTACTCTTCTTCTTCTTCTTCTCTTCCTCGTCCTCGTCTTCTTCCTCCTCACTTTCCTCCTCCTCCTCCTCTTCTTCTTCTTATGTCCCTGTTCTATGTCACGAGCATCTTTCTTCTTCTTCCTCTTCTTCTTCTTCTTCTTCTTCTTTTCTTTATCCTCCCTTTCTTCTTCATCTTCTTCTTCTTTTTCTTCTCTTTCTCCTCCCTTTCTTCTTCTTCTTCTTCTTCTTCTTCTTCTTCTTCTATTTCTCCTCCCTTTCTTCTTCTTCTTCTTCTTCTTCTTCTTCTTCTTCTTCTTCTTCTTCTTCTTCTTCTTCTTCTCTTTCTCCTCTCTTTCTTCTTCTTCTTCTTCTTCTTCTTTTCTTTGTCCTCCCTTTCTTCTTCATCTTCTTCATCTTCTTCTTCTTTTTCTTCTCTTTCTCCTCCCTTTCTTCTTCTTCTTCTTCTTCTTCTCTTTCTCCTCCCTTTCTTCTTCTTCTTCTTCTTCTTCTTTTCTTTGTCCTCCCTTTCTTCTTCATCTTCTTCTTCTTCTTTTTCTTCTCTTTCTCCTCCCCTTCTTCTTCTTCTTCTTCTTCTTCTTCTTCTTCTTCTTCTTCTTCTCCCAGTCTTTTAATAATCTGCTTTTTCTTCTCTGTCTTTTTTCCTATGCTAACAGACCCCCTTTTTTTTAATCCTCCTCCCTCTCGCCCCTGTTCCCGTCGCCTCTCCAATTCTTCGTTTCATTTTTTTTTTTTAATTTGCAGTGGTTGTTACAGCCTTTCTTTATTCTTTTACCTTTTCAATTTTCTAACGAGTCCCTCTTTAAAACAGAGTTCAGGTGAAGTCACGTCTCTCCAATACTGTCGCACTACCCCCACCAACCAGTATTACGTCAAGTTTCAGTAATGTTGTCGTCTCTATTCTTTCAATATTATCATATTATACAGCACGCCCCAAAAAGTGATCAGGGGTACAAATATACGAAGTCTAACCTACCCAGTCTGATTCATTTCAATCAGGTACCCCAGAAGATGCACTTCAGCCAACTGTGCGGTGTAGGATGACAGGCTTTGTTAAAAAAAGAGTGCATAACTTTGAATAAATTTCCCCACTTTTGCATAATTTTTAGCCGAGCCTACAGGCTCGGATACCCCCACATTAAATTCGGCTTTGTGCCACATCTGACCGTGTACGAGGAGTGGTAAATATCCTGCAGTTGGAGATTCGTCTCCAGCTGTGCTGGTCAAACTCTCTCCCTCCGGGCAGAGAGGATTCCCAGACGAGGCTATGTCGACGGACAGAGTCTCGTCTCGGGAAACAGCTACCTGACCCCGTTTTATACAGGGTCTACGGGGAATTTTTGGCTGAACCTACGGGCTCGGGAACCCCCTTATTAAATTCGACCTTGTACCAAACCTGACCGCATAGAGTGGTTGGTTAATATACTGCAGCTGGTGGTTCATTGTGGAAATCACTTGATTCACTTCTAGCAGTTGACTACTTCCTCTACACGCCGCTGGCGAATCTTATATTTGTTGTTCTTTTCTTAAGTATTATCGTTCATTAGCAACCTTCGTTTGATTATTCTATTCAATAACATTCCCTAGGTTACAACACACACATATATATATATATATATATATATATATATATATATATATATATATATATATATATATATATTAAAACTGATCCACAGACGGATCAATGTATTTATTATAACAAAGCATATATTTTTTTTCCAAAGGTATTTAAGCGCAAGTGAATTGTTGTAGCATACCTACGGACGATAATGGGTATGTCCCCATTGACATAAATGCAGTAGTAAACACTGTATGTTGGTCTGCGAACGGAGATTCGTCTCCAGCTGTGCTAGTCAAACTCTCTGCCTCCGGGCTCGAAGAGCAGGTTCTTGTCTCGGGAAACAGCTACCCGACCCCATTTTATACGGGGTCTAGGGGAATTTTTGGCTGAGCTTACGGGCTTGGAAACCCCACATTAAATTCGGCCTTGTGCCATATCTAGCCGCGTAGAGTGGTTGGTAGATATACAGCAGTTGTTGATTCATTGTGTAATTCACGTGACTCACTTCTAGCAGCTGACTACTTCTATGAACCGCTGGCGAATCTTATATTTATTGTTCTTGACCTAAGTATTATCGTTCATTACCAAACTTCGTGGGATTATTCTATTCAGTAACCTTCCAGATATCATTAGTGGTTTTAAATGCCTAATTACTAAACCCTTACCTATGTACATTCGGGAGGTTTAGTTTAGATGGAGAGCGTTTTGCGCCTGACATGTGCAATTCTGCACAAAGTAATGTTTTGTAGCTCTGAGATGCTGATGCGTCCAGGAATTTTACAACCATGATTTTCGATGCCCTTCATTCCCAGTGCTCCTATCACAACTGAGATAACCGTAGCTGTACGTTTCCCCATTTTTGCTATTTCAATTTGACTTATAAGTCCTTATAACTTGACAGTGTTTGACAATCTTTTTTTTTTTTTTTTTTTTTTTTTTTTTTTTTAGAAACAGTGGAATCCCGTGGAAAAGAAATGTCAATTATTTGTAAGGTTTCTTTTTTGAGATGTTTCATGACTCTCCTCGTCATCCCCTTGACTTTTGTAATCGTAGGGCGGATCCGAATGCGGAAGCCACACTAACTCATTTCCACAACAGTCTATCAAAAAGCAGCCATCGGCAATTCTGGTACAGTCATATCTGTCCATTGTTTGACATTGTCCATCCAGCATTGACGTCTTCTCTTACGTTCACCTTCAACATTGACTTGCATATTGGTCCTGCAAAGGCTGTCGTTCCTTGCAACGATTCCAAACCACGCCATTTATCTCCGTTTAAACAGTGGCGAGAAGAGGTTGCTGGTGTCCCACACAAACTTTCAATCCTTTTCCGCACAAACTCATCTGTTTTTTTATTTTGTTCCCAATGGAAAATGCCAAGAATTTTTCCCATGCGCTCATCATAAATTAAATAAAACCTATCCGAATGTTCTTTTTCTCCAAGCGCTTTCGGCTATACATTTAGCCATTTTCAAGCTTGAAATATTTTAACTGTAAGATAAGAAATAGCTTGTTGCATGTATCTATTAATAAACGTTTCTCAAACACGGTCAAGATATTGTGTCCATGTTCACATTTGATAAAATTCAGCATTGTTTTGTTTTTTGTTTTTATTAATAGTTAATTAAGTAGCGACAGATGGATTATTGTTGAAATTTAAAAGATAAGCTTAAATATTAATGCAATACTTATAAGGCAGCGGTAAATTCTGAGTTCTTATGTAGTGTATCGTTGCCTATCGCATACGGCAGCGGTATACCTCGCAAAAAGAAATCTCCGCCAGCAGAGGACCAGATTGCAATCAAACGGCAGTCAGGAGAGGTTCCAATGCTGAGAATATGCACATAATTAAGGACACTCAAAACCCTGAACAACGCAGTGACCCAATCAAGTGCCCTATATATATATATATATATATATATATATATATATATATATATATATATAGATAGATAGATAGATAGATATAGGACCAGAAAAAATTTACCTAGGTTTCACCTAAGCGGATCGTCAGGTAAGCCAGTTTACCCTGAAGATGAGTTTAGGTGACCCCTAGGTAGGTTTTTCCTGGTTCCATGAATACATACATATATATATATATATATATATATATATATATATATATATATATAATATATATATAAGTAAATAGACTCCAATATTCGCTTGAAGATAAAATGGAACAACTGTCTTTAATTTAATTACAAAATTAAATTTGAAGTTTTTAGCTTCCATTTTTGAAACATGGTTATTACTATGTAGCGAAAAATACCATATTTTAAACCAGTTCATTTATAATATATATATATATATATATATATATATATATATATATATATATATATATATATATATATAGGATTTATTCCATTTATCACTGCTCTACTTAGCGTATTGAGCACTCTAGGTTTATGCTTTATGACTAGCTTGGGATTTTTTTTCTTTGGACTAAAAACTTAAGGCACTAGACGATTAATTTCGCCCTGTTCGGATGTTTCTAGTTCTTTGTTTTTTTTCCATTTTTTTCCTCGGGTATCTATTTATTTTAATAGACTTATAACTTTTGCTATCCTAAGTTTTTTTCCAACCGAGTATTACTAGTAGTTTAATATATATATATATATATATATATATATATATATATATATATGTCAGGTTTATTTCAATATCGTGTCTTCAACGTCTGTTTTGTTTTGAGTATTTTCCTTTTTATTGAACGAAATTTTATTAATATTGGGTTGTGTAATTTTATGGTTAAGGCTTCTAACATTTGTAATACAGTTTATATGACATAGTATTTTTCTATTAGCGTGAATTATTTGTCGGATTTAGGCAGTAATTTATTGTTGATGATATGTGATTTAATGAAAATATCAAATAGATGGCAAATGAAACTACGTGTTAGTGTAGTGATTGTATAACCAGAGTATCGGTTGTTTCAATGTTTATAATCATTACAGACACATTTTCCAAGTTGGCAAACGAATCCGTGGACGATATTGGTTTGTTGGAATTTTGATTCTTGTCATATTTTTAGTTTGTTAATAAGAAGTAAGGAGTTTCATTTGTTCTTTTTTTTGCAGATAGATGATATGTATCTATGGACATCCTCAGTTTCTCTTTCTCTCTGTATATATAAAAATGTCTTAAAATAATTGTCGAACGCTCCTCTGTGGCCGAATCGGTTAAGAGCACGTCAGGCAAAAAGACGATTCCGTATAGGAGGACGCATATTTTCTATGACAATTTCTCGGACATTCAGGTTACTTAAATATTTGTATCTATATGTATAAAAATAAAAATGTATAAACATAAAAATGTCTTAAGATAATTGTTGGATTTTGTCCATTTCATAATGTGTGACGTCATTTGTTTACATTTGGATACGCATCGAGCAGATATGAATGTACGTGAGAGAATCATGGAAGATTGTAGTTTAAAAGCAGTAAAATTGACCATGCTAACCGAACACTTCTCTGTGGCCGAATCGGTTAACGCACATCAGGCTATATAACGGTCCTGTATAGGATACAGGTTCGATTCCTGTCGGAGAATGAATATTTTCTATGAAAATTTCTCATTCAGGCCGGTCAATTCTGTTTATTATAAACAGAGCATTTACTTAAATATTTGTACCTATAAAAAGAATGTAGAAACATAAAAATGTCTTAATATATATATATATATATATAAGTTATGAAAAACTTGGTAATCGGTATGGGTAATCCCAAGGAGGAGATCCTGAGAGATCGATGTAAATCCAGAGCCAAATATTTAAAGAAAAACAGACCACTTTAAGGTTCCATTATAATAATTTATTTCACCAGAGCCCTTTTAAGGGACGCTGGATCATCAGATATCACTTCCAAAAAATGAAACGAAAGATTTCTTAGAAGTGTTATCTGATGATCCAGCGTCCTTTAAAAGGGCTCTCTGGTGAAATAAATTATTATAATAGAACCTTAAAATGGTCTGTTTTTCTTTAATATATATATATATTACGAAAAAGACAAAGTTCGACAATTTATTTATTAAAGACATTTTTTATGTTTAACTTTCTTTTTATAGATACAAGTATTTAAGTAAATGCTCTGTTTATAATAAACAGTATTAAATAACATTTACCGGCCTGAATGTCCGAGAAATTTTCATAGAAAATATTCGTCCTTGGACAGGATTCGAACCTGCATCCTATACGGAACCGTCATTTACGCTGACGTGCCTTAACCGACTCGGCTACAAAGGATCGTTCGGTAGGCAAGGTCGAATTTACTGCTTATAAACTTCAATCTTCCATGAATCTCGTACATTCATAACTGCTCATGGCGTATCAAATGTAAACAAATGACGTCATACATTAAGAAATGGACAAAGTCCGACAATTTATTTATTAAAGACATTTTTTATGTTTAACGTTCTTTTTATAGATACAAGTATTTAAGTAAATGCTCTGTTTATAATAAACAGTATTAAATAACATTTACCGGCCTGAATGTCCGAGAAATTTTCATAGAAAATATTCGTCCTTGGACAGGATTCGAACCTGCATCCTATACGGAACCGTCAAGGTAACGGTAAGGCACGTCAGCGTAAATGACGGTTCCGTATAGGATGCAGGTTCGAATCCTGTCCAAGGACGAATATTTTCTATGAAAATTTCTCGGACATTCAGGCCGGTAAATGTTATTTAATACTGTTTATTATAAACAGAGCATTTACTTATATACTTGTATCTATAAAAAGAACGTTAAACATAAAAATGTCTTTAATATATAATATATATATATATATATATATATATATATATATGCATGCTAGAGATAATGTGCCCCTTCAAATGTCGTAGTTGATAAGGTGATCTATGCGTTGTGTTATTTCCAAAACTCAGCTTTGTTTGTCGTAAGGTTAAAAGTGTGAATAGGATGGAAGTTTTCAGTAGTGGTGAACAACCAGACGAGCTCGTTAACCACTACTCCATCCGGAAGCGCCCAAGGCTATTCATGTGTCATTGAATTAACAATATAAGCGACCAGCATTTTCTCTGCTTGCCATTAGTTTTCCGATTCCATTATCCGGGCTGATATAGAACACTTAAGGGCATGCCCGACCGCCTGTCTGTCTATCTATTTATCTATCTATCTGTTATTCACTTCAGTATGTATCTATCTATCTATCTATCTATCTATCTATCTATCTATCATTGCCTTCAGTATCTATCTATCTAAATATCTGGTTAACTAGCTAGCTTAGTAACAGTATTTATCTATCTATCTATCTTAACATATCTATCTATCTATCTGGTTAGCTAGCTAGCTTAGTAACATTATCTATCTATCTATCTATCTATCTATCTATCTATCTATTCTATCTATCTATCTATCTATCTGGTTAGCTAGTTTGCTTAGTAACATATTTAAATATCTATCTATCTATCTATCTATCTATCTATCTATCTATCTATCTATCTCAATTTGCTTCATTTTTTCTATCTATCTATCTATCTATCTATCTATCTATCTATCTATCTATCTATCTATCTATCTATCTGGCTAGCTATCTCGCTTTTTAACCTACCTATCTATCTATCTATCTATCTATCTATCTATCTATCTATCTATCTATCTATCTATCTGGTTAGCTAGTTTGCTTAGTAACATATTTAAATATCTATCTATCTATCTATCTCTCTATCTATCTCAATTTGTTTCATTTTTTCTATCTATCTATCTATCTATCTATCTATCTATCTATCTATCTATCTATCTATCTATCTATCTATCTATCTGGCTAGCTATCTCGCTTAGTAACATATCTATCTATCTATCTATCTATCTATCTATCTATCTATCTATCTATCTATCTATCTATCTGACTATCTATCTATCTATCTATCTATATCGCTTTGTAACATATCTATCTATCTATCTATCTATCTATCTATCTATCTATCTATCTATCTATCTATCTATCTGGCTAGCTATCTCGCTTAGTAACATATCTATCTATCTATCTATCTATCTATCTACCTATCTATCTATCTATCTATCTATCTATCTATCTATGTATCTATCTATCTGGCTAGCTATCTAGCTTAGTAACCTATCTATCTATCTATCTATCTATCTATCTATCTATCTATCTATCTATCTATCTATATCGCTTTGTAACATATCTATCTATCTATCTATCTATCTATCTATCTATCTATCTCGCTTAGTAACATATCTATCTATCTAAATTTTAACTTCTTTGTGTAGAAAGTCATGTGTGTGGGGCACATATTAAAATCGAATCCACTACATTACTAATAATACACAAGGCCGGCATTTTTTGTATATTGCACCACACGCGGAGGTGATTCATCTTTGTCTTTCCTTCTTTCTTTCTACAACGAACTGAATTTTGCCTTTCATGTCTGAATCTGAAGAAATAGAATAGAATTTGCGTACTTTCATTCTGCAGAGCTCTCTTCTAACACCTGAGCAAAACCGCCTGTTTTCAGGACAAATGGCGAAGATGCGAATTTTGGTATACAAGGCTGTGAGCCATGTTTGCTGAAATCCTCACAAAAGATTTTTATTTTCCCTCAACCCACTCTTACTTAGAGACATGGCAGCGATTTGTAACTGCGCCTGTGTTAAACAATGAACTTCCCGTTTCTCTTATTCGTCTGCCACAGCTTCCGAAACTCGACCGGCAGGACGCCATTTTTCTTTTCAAATCGAGACACACGCGACGACACCGGCTCAGAGTGAGGCAGACATAAACAGAATGAAATAAGTAACAATACTTTCCATTCAGGGTGTGTCAGTTTAATTAAATGGCTATTGCAGCAACAGATGAGACCATTTGTATCAATGTAGTGGTTAACGTGCCTGTTTGACTGATTATGGACAACGGGTTTGTGGCTTATTATGAATATATGGCAGACCTTTTCATTAAAACCAAGGAATTTATAAATAGTATTTAAATTATCATCGGATTAGATTAAAACGAATTATGTAGATGCTGTTATAATCTAAATTAAAAAAAAAAAGCTTGTTTATAGGCAAATGCTTTCTTTACAAACTTCTGAATGTTTCTGCGCAGAAGGAGGAGAAAAAAAGAAGACTATACGTAGTTCTGGGTATGACGATAAACTACATCCGGTAGCAAGGACTCTGATCGGGAGACGGAGGTTTTGAAGAGCAATGGATCCACATCTGAATTGCTGTTGTTCTCAAGTCTACACTGAACCGGCTGTTAGGGTCGTAGTCATGAACCTCGAAACAAAGCCAAAACCCTATGAAATGTCGTGAGGAATAAAGCCGACCATCAAAAAGTCTGCGTTACTTGGCACTGCAAATAACCGAGAAAGGGTACCCTCTGTGTGATGCGCATTGATGAAGAATACTCATGATTCAAGATCTCCGATTGGAAACCAAAAACAAAAGTCTACTGAACTGTTATGTAATATTGGAATTCCTCTATGAAAAAGGAACTCTTGGCAATCTTCTCACAGATTAAAAAAATACTTTAGGCAGATTTGGTTCTACAGAAGGATGCTGAGAATACCATGGGCTGAACGTGTGAGCAACGAAGTGGCTTCAGGGAAAGTGGAAACAAAAAGGACGCTTATGCTTAGAATCAGAACGAGTTGAAATTTCAAGGCCATATAATGAGGAAAGAGGGCTTGGAAAGTATAATACTCAGAAGTTAAAAGCAAGAGTGACAGAAGAAAGCAGTAAATAACATATCTAACGAGCCTGTGTAAATGACTGGCAGAGCAGGGATAAGGGAGAGAGAGAGAGAGGAAGAGATAGAGGGAGAGAAAGAGAGAGAGGGGAAACAAAAAGCAGGAGAGAGATAAAGAGAGATAGAAAAAGAGAAAGAGAGGAAGAGAGAGAGAGAGAGAGAAAAAGAGGGAAAGAGAGAAAGAGAGAGAGCAAAAAGATAAACACTGCTACGTGTGACAAAGTTTAGGAAGTTGTGGAGAACCATGATTGCTAATGCCCCAGAGGGACATGGTATATCGAAGAAGAAAAAAGAAAAAAAAAAGAAAAAAAAAAACTAGGTTTGTTCCCCTAAATCGAGAAAGGTTTAAATATATGTTTTTTATGGACAATATTTTCTTGATTGTATTTATTTGGAATAAAAAAAATATGTTGCAGCTTTTTTACATCGTAAAACAACAAAAAAAAAAAAAACAAAAAAAAAAACTGATTTCCACCAAAAGAGAAGAAAATCGATCGGAAAAAACATTAAATGACTTCGATCTTTTTTTAGATTTTATCAAAAACAATTATTTAATGACAATTTTATGACGTAAACATTAACTTCCTAAAATATGGAATCGTCCCTCTCCCCCCCTCTCTCTATATATATATATATATATATATATATATATATCTATAAATCAAATTCTCTTATCTATCTATCTATCTATCTATCTATCTATCTATCTATCTATAAATCAAATTCTCTTATCTATCTATCTATCTATCTATCTATCTATCTATCTATCTATCTATATATCAATCTATTTATCTATCTAATTCTCTTCACTATCTATCTATCTATCTATCTATCTATCTATCTATCTATCTATCTATCTATCTATCTATCTATAAATCAAATTCCCTTATCTATCTATCTATCTATCTATCTATCTATCTATCTATCTATAAATCAAATTCTCTTATCTATCTATCTATCTATCTATCTATCTATCTATCTATCTATCTATCTATTCTATTTATCTATCTATCTATAAATCAAATTCTCTTATCTGTCTATCTATCTATCTAATTCTCTTCACTATCTATCTATCTATCTATCTATCTATCTAATTCTCTTCACTATCTATCTATCTATCTATCTATCTATCTATCTATCTATCTATCTATAAATCAAATTCCCTTATCTATCTATCTATCTATCTATCTATCTATCTATCTATCTATCTATCTATCTATCCACAAATAATAAAACAATCATATATATAGGTCTGTATCGCATTTAGGTAATACCTATATAGTGTCATATAATAATAGTTGTATTTTTACTGTTGCTGGTATTAATGTACAAATTGCAATAGGATTCGATAACTGTTCTAGTTAATCTACAAGAGAGTGTGGGGATTGTGTGACCAATGTTAAAAAAAAAAAAAAAGAAGAAATAATGTTATTATCGTCTCTTCTTCCGCAAGGTTTTTGGTTTCCAATCGGAGATCTTGAATTACGAGTATTCTTCATCAATGCGCATCAGACAGAAGGTACCCTTTGTCGGTTAATTGCAGTGCCAAGTAACGCAGATTTTTTGATGGTCGGATTTATTCTGATTTGCTTAATGTAGGCCTTGAGTTCCGGTAGTATATAATCCGATGCCTGAATGATAACGGCGACATTTATGAACGACCCAGAATTCTGGCTACTGAAATCAGGAGGCCGGTGTATCTCGTAAGATTTCGAATTTCTTTGATTTAAAATTATGGTCACAAGGAACAGCCATATTATTTACATTATTCGGACTATTGTCCTCATCTTTGTTGCCATATTTATTACAACGTTTCGGCCCTTCAGTATCTGTCTATATTTCTGAGATGAGGTATTATGTACATTATTTACATTATTCGGACTATTGTCCTCATCTTTATCGCCATATTTATTACAACGTTTCGACCCTTCAGTATCTGTCTATATTTCTGAGACGAGGTATTATGTACATTATTTACATTATTCGGACTATTGTCCTCATCTTTGTCGCCATATTTATTACAACGTTTCGGCCCTTCAGTATCTGTCTATATTTCTGAGATGAGGTATTATGTACATTATTTACATTATTCGGACTATTGTCCTCATCTTTGTCGCCATATTTATTACAACGTTTCGGCCCTTCAGTATCTGTCTATATTTCTAAGATGAGGTATTATGTACATTATTTACATTATTCGGACTATTGTCCTCATCTTTATCGCCATATTTATTACAACGTTTCGGCCCTTCAGTATCTGTCTATATTTCTGAGATGAGGTATTATGTACATTATTAACATTATTCGGACTATTGTCCTCATCTTTGTCGCCATATTTATTACAACGTTTCGGCCCTTCAGTATTTGTCTATATTTCTGAGATGAGGTATTATGTACATTATTTACATTATTCAGACTATTGTCCTCATCTTTATCGCCATATTTATTACAACGTTTCGGCCCTTCAGTATCTGTCTATATTTCTGAGATGAGGTATTATGTATATTATTTACATTATCCGGACTATTGTCCTTATCTTTGTCGCCATATTTATTACAACGTTTCGGCAGTTGTACGCTCCGGCCTTCTTCAGGTGGTTGGAATGACAGATAATAAAGGAACAGCAACATTGATGAGGAGGATTTTGGAGGTGCCGTGTCGTTCTTATTGCGAATGGTCGGTTTGGATGGTTTCAATTTTTGCACATGCGTACTTTCAAAAGTTTTTTGTGCAACGAATGTAGCAGGATTCGAAAGTACACGGAAAAATGATAGAAAATAAAAAATAAATATGAACTTTGGTAAATTGTGAATGGCATCAAAAAACAAATTGGGAAATTTGAAAAAAAAAAAAAATGCAAATGCAGAAAATGACAATATCATTTACAGATATAAATCTTTAAAGATTCTCCTGAAAAAGCAAACATAATGGTCGTGGAATAGCAGGCGCAGGTCGTAAATTCCTGATACAGTTCTATGACGTAAGAGGACAAAATATTAACAACAGAACCATATTTCTAGATGCAATGTAATGTGTTGGGACTAGTCTGAAGTGTAATTTTGCTAAGTATGGGTCGCTTCGTTTTAATGGGCCTCCAATATCTGAAGCTTTTTTTTCCTCTATGCTTCAGTATTGTTGTGTTATCAACTAATATCTGTCTAATATTACGTTCATGCCTATGTTTTTCTAAGAAATGTTAATATTTAACAGTCCCCGCCGCACGAACGAATGTGACGCAAGGCCGAGTTTACCGTGGATTCTTCGAGCCCGTAGTCTTGGCCATAAATATTCCCTTTCGAAACCGTATAAACGGATTCAGGGTCGGTCTACCTCCCCGAACGAGACACTGCCCTTCGGCATAGCCTCGTCCGGGTTCCTCTCTGCCCGAAAGCAGAGTGTTGGACTGTGTAGCCGAAAGATTTCAGCTGGAATATTCAGCCCCCTCCCCCCCCACGAGGGTAGCATGTGGCACAATGCCGGATTTAACGTGGGTTCTCCGAGCCCGTAGGCTCGACCAAAAAATGCCTGTAGAACCCTCATAAACGGAATCGGGTTGGTCAATCTCCTCGAACGAGACTCTGCCCTCCGGCAGAGCCTCTTCCGGGGTCCTCTCTGCTCAGAGGCAGAGAGTTCAACCGTCTAGCCGAAATGATTTTGGCTTGACTCTGTATTCCGTTGACTTACAGATACTTATAGGCAGTTACTACCTATAGTGTAGTCACTCATGGGGGTGACAAGTTATTCCATTACATCAATTCTGAAAATATAGATGAAGCAGGATAAATATTGCAACTTGGGATTGACTTCTATGCCGGCTCTATATATATATATATATATATATATATATATATATATATATATATATATATATCTTTCCGTTGAGCACTGTTGAGAGATGGGCAAATTCTATAAAAGTCGGCTGTCAGCGATAATGCACCCATAGCATTCTGGCTGTCTGGCGTTAGTTTACATTTGTATAAACGATACGCTAGAATTCGGCCTTTTCTCTGCCGAAGCGCCGATGGCTTAGGCGTAGAAACTCCGACTGGCACCAAATCGGTCGGTTTTCAATTCTGGCTTGAAGTATCCGCTTGTCTAGTTACACTGGTATATATTGTAATAATATTGCTAATATAATAATATCAAAATTCGCATCTAGGAGTTTCAGTGGGTTATATTATTTCATGAATATATATATATACTTTGTATTTTTTGCTTTTGTGGCAAATAGCAGCCTGTTCACTGACGCAAATATACTCTTCTAGACGAAAAATAACTTTAGGTATACGCTTTAACGTAAAAAGACAAACAAACCTGAAGGTAAAAATAATTGATTAATTACAGATCTATATATAGAAATAAATAGATAAACCTTAAAATTGATCCGAATTTTTTTTCTGTCTTCCATATATTAATAAAGAAAAAAGAAGCATTACAAAAATAAAAAACAAAATTAGAAAATAAAAAATCAAATAAAAAAATGATTCTAAGTTTTAAAATGGAATAAAAAAGGAAAAGAATCTTGAAAGAAAAAGAAAATTTACCCAATTTGAGAAATATTAAGGAAAAGAGAATATTTAGAAAAGCTAAAAAAAAAAAATAAATAAAAGGAGTTGGTTTGTGGGGGGAAAAAAACAATAAAAATAAACGAAACTTAAATTTTCAATAAAATAAAATGTAGAAAAAATATACACCATAAAATTATGAATTGAAGAAAAACAAAAGAAATATGAAATATGATAGATGAGTACAAGAAAGATTGATAGAATATATATATATATATATATATATATATATATATATATATATATATATATATATATATATATATATATGGTTGGATAGATGTGAGCTTGTGACTCTGGCTTTCACGCTTTAGCGATCGTCAGACAAACTGATTAATTTTTTAAAAAATTTTGGTTACCGGGTATATAATATATAAATAATTATACATATATATATATTTATTTATATTTATATACACACACTTTTCACACACACACACACACACACACACACACACACACACACACACACACACATACACACACACACACACACACACACACATATATATATATATATATATATTAGGTTAGTGCAAAAATAATGACGTAATAATGTCGTTTTTTCACGTATTTTTTAACGTCAAAAAACGACATTATTACGTCATTATTTTTGCACCAACCTAATATATATATAAACAAATGTCGATGAAAAGAAAAGATATATCTTCCTCGTATCATAATCTGTTGGCTCAGTGATGGAAGGCCCGGCTTGCTTGTAAAATCCAATGCCAAAACCAAAGTATTAACGCCGTCGACATCACCGAGCAGACCCTGAACTTTCACCTATCATGATGGATTGGTGTTCCCTCAAGAAAGTTCCTTGCCTGATCGCCTATTGGGACTGAAACTCACCTCAGAATACATAAATATGATCTATCGCTAAAGACGCTGGCAAAATAAGTATCTAGCCCTCACTTGCCTGTCTTGAGAGAGTTCAAAAAGATCTGCGTGGCCTTGTGGGTGATGAATTATTTACTACTCTACAAACTCTTTCTCACAAACTAAACGACCCAAGCTAAATCTATCTTTATTTCTATGGAAATCTTCTCTCTGTCTTTTCTATAAATATTTTCAAGGCATCTGTTCTGAAGAGCTATTTTCACTTGTGAGCCGTCTGCATGAATTTAAGCGTGCTACAAGGTTGGCATATCGGTCCCACCTTTTTACTGTCGAAACAGTTAAATGTCACCGCCACTTCTATTCCAACAGCTTCTTCTCTCGCACTTCCCGACTGTGGAACTCTTTTCCTTTTACTTGCTTCCCCGATAACGATAATCTTAAAATATTTAAATGTAATGTCAATCGACATGTCTTGTTGCATTGATCCCTGTTATTCTTTTTATCCTCCCCTCCTTCTTTTTTATCCTTTCCTCAACACAACCCATAGCCAGTCTTTTCACTCACTTACACTATCTGCGTACTAGTGGCATTCCTGCCTTGCTTGGGGTGAAATGCATTAAAAAAAAAAAAAAAGAATGAAAAAAAAGAAAAAAAAAAGGAAAAAAAGAAAAAGTGCATTGACAAACCACATTCCATAGTTCCGTCAGACTTTGCAACTAAAAGCGACCATGTTAGGGACATGGAGAGAAATCGTCGTCATCCCACACGTATTTCATTAGTTAGAAGTAAGTTCCACCCAGAAAACTTCCTCCCAAGAAGGGCTGGCTTCCGGCAGGATGGTTTTTTTTTCCCGATCACTACAACCCTTTTATTGCTGTTGTTCTCAGGCCCATCCTGACCCCGGTGTGGTAACACCTTTTAGAATCCCAGCTATGCGCAAATACTGAACCCCCAAACAAAAATCACTATTAAAAAAATAAGATAACATTTTTATAGCAAAAATATCAGCAATATATATTTATAATAAAATTCCCAACAATTTTATAGCAAAATGATAAACAACAGTTTGGTTTGGTTGATTTTGTTTAGCGGCATATCAACATCTCTATGGGTTAGCTTCCTGGGTATGACGATAAACTACATCCGCGTCTTGCGTAAGACGATAAACTATGTCCAACAGTGATTACTTTGATTAGGTTTGAGGAGGGTGGAACCACCTCTTAATTGCTGGCGTTCACAGGTCTACCCTGACCCGGGGTGGTTGCACCTGTTAGGGTCCCAGCTATAGGAAAATAGTTAACACCCAAACTTGTGTAAAAATAGGTTTTGATTCAAGAAATACTTTATAATAAAAAATATTAACAGCAATAATTTTGGAAGGAAAAATTATTATCAGCAATACTTTAAAAAAACATACGAGCAATACAAACATCTATACATTCTTTGACAAAAATACGGATAGCTATAGATTTCATCAAGGAAAAATATTGCCAGGAATAGATTTTGGAAGAAAAAAAATATTATCAGCAATAAAATAACCCATTGAGGTGTTGATATGCCGTAAACCAAACCAAACCAAACTAAACCTATGGGTTATTTAATGCAGAAATATAAGTATTCTGAAGGCAATTGTATGCCTTCAAATAAATATATTCTGAAGGCAATTGTATACCTTCAAATAAATATATTCTGAAGGCAATTGTACGCCTTCAAATGAATATATTCTGAAGGCAATTGTACGCCTTCAAATAAATATATTCTGAAGGCAATTGTATGCCTTCAAATAAACATATTCTGAAGGAAATTGTACGCCTTCAAATAAATATATTCTGAAGGCAATTGTATGCCTTCAAATAAATATATTCTGAAGGAAATTGTACCCCTTCAAATGAATATATTCTGAAGGAAATTGTACGCCTTCAAATAAATATATTCTGACGGCAATTGTATGCCTTCAAATGACTATATTCTGAAGGCAATTCTACGCCTTCAAATAAATATATTCTGAAGGCAATTGTATGCCTTCAAATGAATATATTCTGATGGCAATTGTACGCCTTCAAATAAATATATTCTGAAGGCAATTGTATGCCTTCAAATGAATATATTCTGAAGGCAATTGTACGCCTTCAAATAAATATATTCTGAAGGCAAAAATGACATTATTACGTCATTATTTTTGCACCAACCTAATATAAATATAATTTCTTTTTTTTAATATTAAAATGAACTGCTGGTATTTTTACTATAAAAATGTATTTTTCAACTTTCATAGTTTTTTGTTTTTGTTTCGTGGTTCACTATTCAAAAAACGACATTCAGTCTGATGTTAACTGGAGCAAAGGATGGCCTGTTAATTTTAACACTTCCAAAACTAAACTTCTCTCAGTTAATCATCCGAGAGTCCCCTTTCAATGTGGAATCGAATCGAGAGTGTATGCTTCCCTGATTGCACCACTTTTAACCTCTTGTAGCCGAGGATCAAACTGAATTTATTCGACGTATTTTCTTAACATTACTTCTTTAAGGCCCCTTACAACATCACGGTTCAGTGAACGTAGAGTTTGAGTGATAATTGGGTCGTGATTTGAGTGAACAATTGAAAAATAAAATAGCCAGAAAGATGAAGAAGTGGGTAAATGTAGGGGAAAAAAAAAAAAAAAAAAGAGGTGGAAAGAAAATCAGATAAAAGGAAGTCGGGGAGGGGGTGACAAGAAAGCAAGACAGACAGACGAGAAAAGATGAAAGACGCAAAGGCGAAAGAAAAGCGAGAAAGAAGAAGAAAGTGATTAGGAATACGAAAATAAGGAAGAAAGATTGCAGATGAAAAGATACGAAAAGCTTAAAAGAATTAACGAAAGAGGTGTAAAGAAATAAGAAAAAAAAACGAAAAAAAAAAACAAGCCTCGCGTAAAAAGTGAAAAAAACAAAACAAAAAAACCCCCAAAGAACGAGAGAAAATGGCGGAAATAGCCGAGCCAAAAAAATATAAAGAAATTAAAAAATAAAACTAACCGGCATAAAAGTCTTGCAAATAAAAATAAAAAAATGGACCAAATGTAATTCAATTCAATGAAAGTTTGACTCCGAAAGAATCATAAAAGGAAACAAAGAAAAGTGATTTACATTATACGAATGTTTTATCGATAAAAATGACATTTGAAAAGGAACCTAAATGAGCAAAGAACACAAACATAGTTACTGTAGGAAACTGTTAGCCTCCTCCTTGATTTTTACCATGCTTGGCTAAGAAGGACACAAGGGCATAAATTCGAGGCGCCTTGTTAACATCCTATTATAGTTGTGCTTGCCCTTTCCTTTGTTAATTCGCACGATCGTTACGTCCTGTCAATACCTCATATATAATGGACTAATCCGTTTTGATTTTGTGAAAGAGACGAGTTTCTATAAGAAAACGAACGAAAGAAAGATATAAATAAATAAATAAAGAAAGAAAGAAACAAAAGAAAGAAACAAAAGGAAAGAAAGAAAAAAAAGAAAGAAAGAAAGGAAAAATGAAGATAGAAGGGTTTAACGTTTGCTGATACTTCATGATCGCGTGGAAAAACAAATTCGTATCTTTGATTAGTGAGAAAAAGAAAGAAAGAAAGAAAGTAAAAAAAGGAAAGAAAGAAAAAAAGAAAGAAAGAAAGGAAAAATGAAGATAGAAGGGTTTAACGTTTGCCGATACTTCATGATAGCGTGGAAAAACAAAGCCGTATCTTTGATTAGTGAGAAAATGAATGAAAGAAAGAAAGAAAGAAAGAAAAAAAAAGGAAAGAAAGAAAGAAAAAAAGAAAGAAAGAAAGGAAAAATGAAGATAGAAGGGTTTAACGTTTGCCGGTACTTCATGATCGCGTGGAAAAACAAACCCGTATCTTTGATTAGTGAGAAAATGAATGAAAGAAAGAAAGAAAGAAAGAAAGAAAGAAAGAAAGAAAGAAAAAAAGGAAAGAAAGGAAAAATGAAGATAGAAGGGTTTAACGTTTGCCGATACTTCATGATCGCGTGGAAAAACAAACCCGTATCTTTGATTAGTGAGAAAATGAATGAAAGAAAGAAAGAAAGAAAGAAAGAAAGAAAGAAAGAAAAAAAAGGAAAGAAAGAAAAAAAAGAAAGAAAGAAAGGAAAAATGAAGATAGAAGGGTTTAACGTTTGCCGATACTTCATGATCGTGTGGAAAAACAAACCCGCATCTTTGATTAGTGACAAAATGAATGAAAGAAAGAAAGAAAGAAAGAAAAAAAAGGAAAGAAAGAAAGAAAAAAAGAAAGAAAGAAAGGAAAAATGAAGATAGAAGGGTTTAACGTTTGCCGATACTTCATGATCGCGTGGAAAAACAAACCCGTATCTTTGATTAGTGAGAAAATGAATGAAAGAAAGAAAGAAAGAAAGAAAGTAAGAAAGAAAGAAAAAAATGGAAAGAAAGAAAAAAAAGAAAGAAAGAAAGGAAAAATGAAGATAGAAGGGTTTAACGTTTGCCGATACTTCATGATCGCGTGGAAAAACAAGCCCATATCTTTGATTAGTGAGAAAAAGAAAGAAAGAAAGAAAGAAAGAAAGAAAGAAAGAACAAAAAAGGAAAGAAAGAAAAAAAGAAAGAAAGAAAGGAAAAATGAAGATAGAAGGGTTTAACGTTTGCCGATACTTCATGATCGCATGGAAAAACAAACCCGTATCAAAGAGACTATTTGGTTTTAGTGAGAAAATGAAAGAAAGAAAGAACGAAAGAAAGAAAGAAAGAAAGAAAGAAAAAAAGAAAACAAAAAAGACAGACGTGCTTAACGTATCCTGCCTTCTTTTTATGTGCCATGTCCTTTCAGGACGTAGACGATCATGGCTCTCCACCTCCCCATCTATCCCTTGAAGCTCTCGACAAGTTCCTTCCCCCTGCTTCCTCCCCCAGACCCCGTTCTGTCGTCCACTTGCCTAAGTCCGCCAGGTATGTAATGCGTTTTTTTCCTTTGTCTCTCTTTCCCTCTATCTGTCCTGTGAGTATCAGATTCTCCAGGCCCTCCTTCCTCATTATGTGCCCCAGGAACTTCATCTGCCTCTTCTTGTTTGCAACCTCACTAAGACCTCATCGTTGCTCAAACGCTCGCTCCATGATATCCTTAGCATCCTTCTGTGGAACCTCGAGTCTCTTCTTTATCTTTGAGAAAATCGTCCAACATTCGCTGCCGTAATGAAGGACAGATGTCACGTAGCAGCTCAGTATTTTTTCTACGTTACCCCCAAAAAATCTTCCTGTCTCGTAATATTCTGCCCAGCCTTTGGGATTCGGTCTTGGCCATCCCAATACATCTTCGGATCTCAGCATTGTAATTATCGTCCTCTGTCTGAACACTTCCCAGATATTTAAACTTCCGCACTAGCTTGATTTTAGTGTCCCTGACCTTCAAATCGCATTTTGGGCTCAACCTTTTAATAATGACCATGCCTTCTGTCTTCTTGTAGTTTGTGGTTAGTCCCTTCACACTCTTCGTCGCTACCTTTTGTCGGAAATTTTGTGGTTTCTTTTCCGTGTTTGCTATCAGTACTCCATAAATAAAGGACTAAACTTATTAAGCTTGGCTCTTTAAGGAGAATCTATCTATCTATCTATCTATCTATCTATCTATCTATCTATCTATCTATCTATCTATCTATCTCATTCACTTCAGTATCTATCTATCTATCTATCTATCTATCTATCTATCTATCTATCTATCTATCTATCTATCTATCACATTCATTTCAGTATCTATCTATCTATCTATCTATCTATCTATCTATCTATCTATCTATCTATCTATCTATCTATCTATCTATCTATCACATTCATTTCAGTATCTATCTATCTATCTATCTATCTATCTATCTATCTATCACATTCATTTCAGTATCTATCTATCTATCTATCTATCTATCACATTCATTTCAGTATCTATCTATCTATCTATCTATCTATCTATCACATTCATTTCAGTATCTATCTATCTATCTATCTATCTATCTATCTATCTATCTATCACATTCATTTCAGTATCTATCTATCTATCTATCTATCTATCTATCTATCTCATTCTCTCCAGTATCTATCTATCTATCTATCTATCTATCTATCTATCTATCTGTCTATCTGTTGTGGTAGTATCCACCTAATTTGCATAGTCGAGTACCGACGATATAAATATGGTTGGTACTGGGAAGGAATCAAGAGATTCAACCAGAGACTCTGCCCGACTGCGACTCAGTCAACACATTCTCCAGAAACGGTCTTCCCAGGAATATACAAAAGACTATATGTAAATATTGTGTACACTTTCTTGTTTCAATACATTTTGTTCTAAGTACATTTTGTGTTGCATTATTATTCCATGCATTAGGCAAGTTTCAACATTATCTATCTATCCTCATTGTTTTCAACATCTATCTATCTATCTATCTATCTATCTATCTATCTATCTATCTATCTATCTATCTATGTCCCTAATTTTATCTATCTATCTATCTATCTATCTATCTATCTATCTATCTATCTATCTATCTATCTTCGATACAATACTCTGGCGCTATGCACATATTTCAGTAGGTACTCTCCACGCATCACCGGAAGCATGTCACAATTCGAGCCTTTTCCGAAATGCTTTGACCTCGTCTTTTGGCCTTTATCAAAGCCACTGAAATCTGCCATCTTGCAGTATTAAACAAAACCAAGTACTCAATTACCAACTACCAAGTACCAGCTTGTATATCCCAGCCAGTGTCATGCATAATACCACTCAAAAGTGAGGGTCATCATTTATAAATGGAAAGGTAGCTGTTCGATTTACTTTTAATCAAAGTCTTGCTCCCGGAAACTAGAAACAAAAGGAAGTATCTATCTATCTATCTATCTATCTATCTATCTATCTATCTATCTATCTATCTATCTATCTATCTATCACGGGTCCTTACCTATAACTACAGAATGAACTCTTCCTAACACTATGTATACTACGTCTCTCAAGAGAGAGGGTCGAATTGAGTCGAGCCGATAATAGTTTACTCCAAACCAGACTGACAGTCATACTAACACCTTCCACATCTTGTATTATTATGTCGTGTAATATACCTTCGTTATTTCTACTTTTGTGTTCGTGTTGTTCTTCCTGGACCATAACACTAAGTCACTTCAATATCTATCTATCTATCTATCTATCTATCTATCTATCTATCTATCTATCTATCTATCAAATTCTCTTCAGTATCTATCTATGATCTTACGATAGATATATTTCTATAATTTTATATATCAACAAGCAGTATTAAGAAAAACAGTATGACCAATTGGAAACAAAAGTTTTTGTGACGTTTTTAAACACAATTTCCCCTGATTTTCTCTCGTTCATTCATATCTACTCAATGCGTATCCAAATGTAATGTCAATCGACATATTTGTTGCCTTGATCCTTGATCTTCTTTTTATCCTCCGCTCGTTCTTTTTTATCCTTTCCTCAACACAACCCATAGCCAGTCTTTTCACTCACTTACACTATCGGCGTACTAGTGGCATTCCTGCCTTGCTTGGGGTGAAATGGTTTAAAAAAAAAAATGAATGAAAAAAAAGAAAAAAAAAAATGGAAAAAAAGAAAAAGTGCATTGACAAACCACATTCCTTAGTTACGTCAGACTTTGCAACTAAAAGCGACCATGTTAGGGACATGGAGAGAAATCGTCGTCATCCCACTCGTATTTCATTAGTTAGAAGTAAGTTCCACCCAGAAAACTTCCTCCCAAGAAGGGCTGGCTTCCGGCAGGATGGTTTTTTTTCCCCCGATCACTACAACCCTTTTATTGCTGTTGTTCTCTGGCCATATCTATCTATCTATCTATCTATCTATCTAAGTACATTATAAAGTTAAATTATAGTTCCACATTTGCGTCTGATGATTTTTTTAATCATGTCACCCCATGTAAAGGAGTAAAGGGGTTCGTTCTTTTTATGTGCCGTGTCCTTTCAGGACGTAGGCGATCATGGCTCTCCACCTCTTTCTATCCCTTGCAGCTCCCAACAAATTCCTTCCCTTTGCTTCCTCCCCCAGACCATGTTCCGTCATCCACTTGCTCAAGCCCGCCAGGTATGTCAGGCGTTGTTTACCCTCTGTCTCTATTTCACTCTATTCGACCCGTGAGTATCAGACTCTCCAGGTCTTCCTTCCTCATTATGTGTCCCAGAAACTTCAGCTGCCTCTTCGCGAATTTTGTCTTATAAAAAAGAAACAACACCATGATGATGACATTGTGCTAATGTCGAAAGTACTCGGAGTAAATGAATATTTATGAACATGGTAATTTTTCTCTCTTCCTTTAATATTGATGCTAAGAGGCTTGTCTATTGATATGAGAGTATTCATCAAGTATAAGCTTCCTCTTTGTTGCAGCCTCTCTAAGATCTCATCGTTGCTCACATGCTCGGTCCATGACATCCTCAGCATCCTTCTGTAGAACCACATCTAATATATTAATAAAGATAATACATAAATCTCCAACCAAACCTCAAGTTCTTTCTTTCTATATACCGTCTCCTTTTAGAACGTAGGCGATCATGGCTCTCCACCTCTTTCTATTCCTTGCAGCTCTCAATAAGTTCCTTCCCTCTGCCACCTCCCCCAGACCACGTTCTATCATCCACTTCCTTAAGCTAGTCAGGGATGTTATACGTCGTTTTCTCTCTGTCTCTCTTTCCCTCTATTCGACATGTGAGCATTAGATTCTCCATACCTTCCTTTCTCATTATACGTCCCAGGAACTCCAGCTGCCTCTTCCTGATATTAAATATAAGCCTCTTCCTTGTTTGCCACCTCTTTAAGATCTTATCGTTACTGAGTATGAAAAAATAAGAAAAAATGAAAAGAAAATCATTATTAAGAATTTGGTTGGTTGAATTTGTTTAGCAGCATATGAACCACAATGGGTTATTTAATGTTGAAATCGAAATAATCTGAACACAATTTTAAATATATTTTGAACGGAATTGTATGCTTTCAAATATAAATAAAAATGTATTGTTGGTCATTAATTTAGATGTAAAGATGGCATTTTAAGTATAAAATTGTAATGTTATACTTTCATCGTATTTTGTTTGGGGTTTGCCCAAAGCCTAGATCCTAACAGGTGCTACCACGCCCATTATCAAGGAGCGAGAACAATACAAGAGTAATCGAGAAGACAGTAGATAACGATTGACATTGCAGTTACACTTTTGATGATCAAAGTTCGCGGAATTCACGATTGTGTCATGAAAGTCTGAGGTGCGGATTTTGCTAGCATTGAATCGTTAATATTATTATATTATACGAGGTCGATTTTACTGTTTTTAAAAACAATTTCCCCTGATTTTCTCTCATTCATTCATATCTACTCAATGCGTATCCAAATGTAAACAAATGACGTCACACATTATGAAATGGACAAAGTCCGAGAATTATTTAAGACATTTTATGTTTAACGTTCTTTTTATAGATACAAATATTTAAGTAAATGCTCTGTTTATAATAAACAGTATTAAACAACATTTACCGGCCTGAATGTCCGAGAAATGTTCATAGAAAATATTCGTCCTCCGACTGGAATCGAACCTGTATCCTATACGGAACCGTCATATAGCCTGAAGTGCCTTTAACCGATTGGGCCACAGAGGAGCGTTCGGTTAGCAAGGTCGAATTTACTGTTTTTATACACAATTCTCCATAAATCGGTTAAGGCACGTTAGGCTATATGTATATATCATACAATAGGAAATAAGATACCATTAAATAAATTATCATTTTCACCTTGTAAAATTAAATTTACAGGATTTTTAAAACAGCCAATGGATAATAAATTTTTGTTAAAAAGAACACAAATGAGAGGGAAGAAAGAAAGGAAGAAAAACATGGGATAAAAGAAGATGAAGAACAGAAAAAAAAGATTACTACCTGCACATATATATATATATATATATATATATATATATATATATATATTAAAAATATGATTCCAACTCGCTACATAAGAGGTCCCATGTTTCAAAACAAGAGCCGAAAACTTCAAAATAATATTTGAATTAACTTGAGTTAAAGTAGGCTCTGTTATATTATATAGTTAAATTATATTTATGCTCTACTTTCGTATCGAGCACTATTTTTTAAAAATAATAACAAAAATTTTAAGGAACTTTGGATTATTTACCAAACCAGTTTCTTTCCTATTTTCTACAATATTTTCACACACACACACACACACACACACACACACACACACACACACGCACATATATATATATATAAACAATAATAAGAACAAGAATATATTTTCTTATATTTTGGAGTAGAGTAAGTGGCATTCTAATGTAAGCGATAATGACTTCTGTTTTTTTATTCTTTATTTTTTTTTAGCACATTTCTGAGAAACGTTTAAAAATAAAACACCTTTGCCAGAATGTTTAAATAAATTCACGTCCTCCATTAAAACATTTTTCACATATTTTTTAAGTTTTATACTCTCTTGATTTCGATGTCTCCAATTCGTAATTCACACGTTGAGCTGTTTTCTGAAAATTGATCAACTGTCCTTTCTTCTCTCTTTCCTTTACTAGCTTCTGTAGGAGGTCCACTCTTCGAATCATATTTGCGCGGATGCATATTGTTTCCCCTTTCACTATTAACTCGGAAAAGAATGTCTAGTCAGTATTACAAAAGGAGAAATGATTCTCAGTCCGTCACACACTGTCTGCCCTTGGCATTGCTCCATAAGTTTTCTTTGTGTGACAACCGGTCTAGGAGAAGGAAACTTTGAATTAAAAAAAACAAACTGCACCTACGGGTAAATAGTCGAGCAAACTGGATTCTACAGCCTCGGGTATAGAAAGGTGTAGGAGAAAAAAAAAATCCAAATTCCAAATCTCCAACTTTGGGTGAATAGTCAGGCAGTCCGTAGCCATGATTGGCAACCAGAATAGGAGAAGGATAACTTCAAATTTAATTCCTAAGACAGTCCGATGGCATGTTCAATATCGTTCTGTCAACTCTTAAAACGTTCCCAGGCTCTATTGGCCTCTGACTTGCCCTTAGACAACATTGGTGGAGAAGGGAGACTCGTTGCATGGGCAACTGCCTATCTCTCTCTAAAAAAAAACAAAACAAAACAAAAAAAAAAACAAAACAAACTCAAAAACACCACCAAAAAACAAAAACAGTGCCGGGGGCAGATCCAGGATCTCTTGAAATCGATGATGGTATACCATATATATATATATATATATTACGAAATGGACAAAGTCCGACAATTTATTTATTAAAGACATTTTTATGTTTAACGTTCTTTTAATCGATACAAGTATTTAAGTAAATGCTCTGTTTATAATAAACAGTATTAAATAACATTTACCGGCCTGAATGTCCGAGAAATTTTCATAGAAAATATTCGTCCTTGGACAAGATTCGAACCTGCATCCTATACGGAACCGTCATTTATGCTGACATGCCTTAACCGACTCGGCCACAGAGGAGCTTTAAACATAAAAATGTCTTTAATAAATAAATTGTCGGACTCTGTCCATTTCGTAATATATGACGTCATTCGTTTACATTTGATACGCCATGAGCAGTTATCAATGTACGAGATTCATGGAAGATTGAAGTTTATAAGCAGTAAATTCGACCTTGCCTACCGAACGCTCCTTTGTGGCCGAGTCGGTTAAGGCACGTCAGCGTAAATGACGGTTCCGTATAGGATGCAGGTTCGAATCCTGTCCAAGGACGAATATTTTCTATGAAAATTTCTCGGACATTCAGGCCGGTAAATGTTATTTAATACTGTTTATTATAAACAGAGCATTTACTTAAATACTTGTATCTATAAAAAGAACGTTAATCATAAAAAATGTCTTTAATAAATATATATATATATATATATATATATAGTCCATAGTGAGTGCTGGTGATAATAAAACAGTATTCGATGTATAATAATAAATATGCATTATGTCAGGTCGCCGTTAGCCCCGCAGCTATGGGTTAATTAATAGGAATTGTATCAGTGAATCTTTAGTATCTACAAACAATTCTTTTACTCCAAAAATATTTTTCTGCCTTTAAATAACCTGGAAAGGGTTAATAATCGCTTTAAAATAAATCAAACAATCTTCGGTCCTATTTTGGTTGAACATTAGAAAAAAAAACAAAAAAACAAAAGCTTGTTTGGCTTAATATAATCTTTGTTAGGATTAAATAAAGGAAAAATTATCTTATCCGCCGCATTTCGTCCTCTGAGGGACTTTATGAAGACAAATGCAAGGATTTTATTTTGTAACAAGTATTTATACACAAGAGCAAAAATTTTATTGATTTTTTTTTTTTTTTTTTTTTAAATCTTTGGCATAACTCTGTGTTAAACTAATGATTATAAAAGTATAACGATGGGAACTAAATAGGTAATCTATAACTAGGCCAAGGGGACGTCGAAATAGATGTGTAATATTGAGGAAAGACGGTTTGGAGAGCTTAAAAATCACAGGACATACTAAAGTCCACAAAGGCAAGGAAGACAACACGTAACCTATTTTATGATTTCCCCTATAAATAAACGGACGGCTCCGTTACCTTAATAGTAGGTTATATATATATATATATATATATATATATATATATATATATATACCACTCTTTAACTATTAATAGTAATAATAATATTAACGAAATTCCTTTAATAATGAAGCATTTCAGAAGTCACCTAAAGTTAAATTTTAACTATGAAATCAAACTAAAATCTAAATAAATTTCAAATATTAAAATATAGGTAATGATTGGTAAATGTATGTATAGATAAATTATGTATGAAGATAGATGAACATTTGTGTATATTATTACACGTATATCTATGTGTGTATTTGCACATGTAAATAAACGTATGTATATATGGGATTTGCATGAATATGTTTGTGAGATATAAGAAGAAAACAAAATTTTTAATATTACCCTCAAATATTATTCAATAATGAAACCTAGACCCTAACTAAATTTACCCATATAATAATAAAGAAAAATTGCATTCATAAATTAGATTAAAAGTAAAACTAATAAAGATATTACCGAAAACTTTTTTTACAACTTTAAGAAAGTATAATTGGTCGGGTAAATAAACTATAATAATTAAAAATATTTCATTAATATGTTCTCTATAAATGTACTAATATAAATAGTAGTTAACTTATATTAAGTTCCTTAACTATTTACTTAAAAAATTAAATATTTAAATTGATAACAATCATCATTTTTTTAAACATCTAAATTTCTATCAAGCATTGAAATCTATCTTTTACATAAATTTGTTATAACACACAATTACAACCTCTTTCGATTTACTCCCTCTCCCCCTCTCTCCTTGCCGTAACACTCATTTGTATATATCTGTATTACTGTCTTCTGTCTCCTCTCTTTTTTCCATTTTTCCTTTCCTTTTCACCCCACTACCCTCCTATTTCGATATATCATTTCCGTTAAGTTAACCATCTAAATAGGTCAAGGCCCGGTCACTCCTCCTACCCCAATATAACGCACGCTTAAGAGAGATATGAAATTAACCCCTCCCTATACTCTACCTTGTCTCTTTAACGACCCCCTCATCCCACCCCCTGTTAAATTACAAATATTACACTACCCATCAATTTTTAATCTCATTTCTCCTTTCATTTCGATATTGGAAGTGTTACCTGATGATCCGGAGTCCTTTAAAAGGATTTTGGTGAAATAAATTATTGTAATGGTACTTTAAAGTGGTCTGTTTTTCATTAAATAATTATATATATATATATATATATATATATATATATATATATATATATATATATATATATATTAACTCTACAACGGTCGCTTTTTAATCCGCGCCTGACGATTGCCTCGGGCATGAATCTCAGAGTTGTACATAAAAGTGAGGGACAAAGTTTATTTTTATTATATATATATATATATATATATATATATATATATATATATATATAAAGTGAACAATGAACTCAAAACTCAGAGGCTGTTTCATGCTAGAGGCCATCGTCTATTTGCATACGCTTCATCTCTGATATTGAGTACTTTATCCCATCAATATAGCACATCTTAAAACTATATTTCTTCATCCTTTTATATATATATATATATATATATATATATATATATATATATATATATATATATATATATATATATAATAAATTAACCGTTTTAAAAATATGGTTCTTTAGTTACACAGGAATTACCATGTTTCAAAAACAGAAACTAACAACTTCAAATTCAATTATTTAAATTAAATTAAAAACACTAGTTCTGTTTCATTTTAAGCGACTTTTGGAATAACTTATTTTGAAATTTACTGAGTTTTAAAAGCACATACATTCATAATATTTGTTTCCAAGGATACAGAGAAATCCATTCATTTAGACAGGAGCGGCAGCGTGTTCATTTTTTATTAACAACTATTGTATTAAATATGAGTTACTCTCGAAAAGAGGTTAAGTCTAGGTAGGTTAGTGGTGTATTCTCCACTGAATCAATGCATGTCTGGGTTTTTTTTTAACAACAAAAAATATGCTTTGTAAATTTTACATTGAGCACTGTTTTGTAAAAATAAAAAAATATCTATAAGAACATTGGATTATATATCTTACTGTTCTTTATATATATATATATATATATATATATATATATATATATATATGAAGGAATATAGTCTTAAGATGCGCTATATTTATGGGATAAAGTGCTCAATATCAGAGATAGAGCGTGCGTAAATATAAAAGTGAACATAGAAGTCAACACTTAGAGGCGACAGTCTGTTTCATGCTAGATGGAATCGTCAGGCCTGGCGATTGCATTTAGCATGAAACAGACTGTCGCCTCTAAGTGTTGACTTTTGTGTTCACTTTTATATATATATATATATATATATATATATATATATATATATATATATGAGCAGACGTTACTTTTTCCTGTTATTAAGTTTTAATTCTTAAAATAAAAACAATTAAAAATAAAATAAAATAAATAATTCCCATTCTTTTTGTGCGGCCTCGTCCCCATTTGCCGATAGACACATGCCGTCCGTCAGATCATTTCCAACTTACCAAAGAATTCCAGGGATCCAGAACTTCAACTACCATACAGACACACAGTTGGTTCTTGATAATAAAACCGACCTACGTGAAACCTTTTTGGCACTCGTGTAAATCGAACATATGCCAATATTTTTGTCTCTAGTTGTAACCGGACATATTTTTGATTTTAGTGTCAGCTGAACCCATGCCTACCGTGTTAAATTCAGTGTAAAGCGAACCTGCGTATACCTTTTTGACTCTTGCAAATCGAACATTGTCTGGCTTTTTCCACTCTGGTGTAAACTGGATACTTTCTTCATTTTTTACAGTACTTATAGAAAGGGCATAGGGAAGCTACATTGCGGCTGTGTGAAAGTGACCAAAGCTGAGATGCCAGATCAGGACCAATAACATTGCAGATTCTTTTTTTTTTTTGGATTTTAACAAGACTTTCGAAATATGGAGTAGAAACTTCAGACCAGATGTGGCAGCAATATTGAAAGCATGGGCGAAAAAGCATATTTTTTTAATTAAAACTCAATTGGCATTACAGGGGCATTATGAGGAAAGAGGGCTTGGAAAAATTAAACTCACAGGACATACTGAAGGCAGGGTGGGGAGCAGGAGGAAATAGCAAGTAACATATATTGTGATTGTTAAGGGGTCCACCCCTTTTTATACAAGTGGACTCGCCCAGTGTGTACTTGTACTGCAGCCGGTGAATACCCGGGAGAGTGAGCGAGTGAGAGGGTGAGGTAACCGCTTTGTAGGAGTCACAGTTGCGAGCACGTAGACTCAGAAGGAAGTCATACTTCGATACTGAATTTCCCAGACTGTATATATATATTACTAGCAGTAGAGCCCGGCGTTACCCGGGGATGTAACAGTAAGAGATAGATCAAGTATCGACCATCATAAAGACTGAAAAATAAAATTGACAAAGATTATTGTTTAAGGTTGACGGACACGCATGTCTTAATTGTTTTTTTTTTGTTTTGTGTTTTTTTTTTTACGAATTGGTCAAACCCAAACTCAAACAAAAACATTGTTTTCAATCGTTATGAGTCTACCGATTGAATAGAATTTTATTATAAACAATTGTCTTGTAAATGGAATTTTTAAAGCATTCTGAATGTAAAAATAAAGTAAAAAGTGTGCAAGACAATAAGAAACACTACCTGCCAAAAAAAAAGTTTTGTTGAAATCGGTTGAAAAATGTAGGAAATCTGATCCCATATATAAACGAACACACACACACACACACACACACACACACACACACACACACACACACACACACACACACACACACACACAACCTGGGTTTTATAAGTATAACTCGATATGAGTTGTCCCCCTTTAATTAATGCCTCTTAATCGTGTTTTCAAATTGATTTCGTGAAAAACAATTGTGTTTTTCCAATTTTTGGCGCTGTCAGAACCACCGCAAGGTAATTTTACGTAGTCCTGTGAAGTTTTGTTGAAATCGGTTGAAAAATGTAGGAAATCCGATCCAATATATAAACGAACAGACACACACACAACCTGGGTTTTATAATAAGTATAATTATTGCTACTAAGCGCATTTCTGGATCTACTAACCGTATTACCAATTGTATTATTACGTCAATACATTTATTTGCTATATTTCATTCCTGCGTTTGTCATTCATTTTGAGACCGGATTTCATCGCGGAATCCACAACAGTGATTTTGTAGACAATTTCTTTACCGATGAAGAGGACACTGGAAGAGCAAGTAGATTCTGTGAATGTCATAGACAGTAAATGTGAGTAATAATGAAGTTTTAAGAAAAGCGGAAAGAAAAAGGACCCATGTAAAATAATAAATTTGCATTTTCTTTTTTATCCTTTGGCACAGCTCTGAGCTAAGCCAATAATTGCATAATAATAGTTATAGCTTAAGCTATGCGTACCTTATTTAGTGTAAACCGAACCTCCGTATACATTTTTGCCTCGTGCAAAGCGGACGTTGTCAGCCATTTTTTCCCTCTTGTGTAAACAGAAGATTTTCTGCCTGTTCTGCATAGAAAGGGAAGGAGGGATGGGTAGAGTAGCAATGTTTTAAGATGCATTTGAATTGACTAACATTTAACAGCTGTTTGTCACCTACCATTTCTGGCTATCCCCCTTGCATTTGGAACGCTTGTTTACAAAACATCGTAACCACAACAGTTAGCGCAAAGCGGTTTCGCGCGTGTTTGCAACAATCACCATCACGGGTCTTACAGTTACATTAAGTTTGTCTTCGTAATTTACCTCCGAGGATAATCTGGGAGGAGATCGAAAATACTTGGGTTAACAGAAAAAGATGTATGTATGTATATTATATTCGAAGATGTATGTATGTATATCATATTCGAAGATACCCGTCTACTAGGGCGGCTATCCAATCCCTATTGCAGACGCTTGCTCAGGAGTATTTGTGTTTATTCAACACCCACAGAACCCTCCTGTGGTTTATACTGCAACTATGCTCAGCAGATCTCAGTTTCAGTGTCTGAGAACGAGCGTGTTTATCTTTGGAACAAGCACATTAAAACGCTCAAGCCCTCGATGACTTGTGACTTCGCGCGAGCACAACTATCGAGAGCACCGAAGGGTTCCGTCTACCCAATTTCAAGCACAAGGCTTGGGTCAAACCGTGTTATGAGCATCAAACGCTTTCCAATTGTACCGCACGCTGGGATCGACGCCCTCCCCAGTCTCCTTCCTGACTAGTCGACCGTAGCGAGATTCGAACCCGGGTCTCATGGTCAGAATTCAAACGTTCTAACCACACGACCACGTGGCTTTTAGAAAAAGATATATGAAAGTTATTGGACATTAAACGAGGCTTGGAGAATTTGATACTCACAGGGCCCACTGCTGGTAGGAAGACCGGAGGGAAATAGTAAGTAACTTATTTAATGAGTTTTTGTGAACGGGTTGCAGAGCGAGGACAAAGCGAGATGGTGAAGAGTCGAACGCTGCTTAGGTCTACGAGGTTCAGGAAGACGTGGAGAGCCATGATCAAACATGATATGAAGGAACACAGCACATAAAAGAAGGTTCGGAGCTGAACTAAAGACCGAGTTACCTATTTGATAACAGTTAAAAAAAAAAAAAAAAAATTTCAACTTCGGGGACTTTTTTTTTTTTTTGCAAAGATGTTAGAAGATTACCAATCACGCTAAGAAGCTACATAGAAAACCCAGTATTTTGCCAAACCAATTAGGAGAGAAAAAATCCTTTGATGTTTATTCTTAAATGCTTATTCCGTTCACAGTTCTTTTTTGACAGTTGACATATATGAGATAAACTGTATTTTTGACTACAAGAGTTTATAACACAAGGAAACACGTATGAAAATCTATATGTGTGCCTACCAATAACTTTATATATATATATATATATATATATATATAAATATATATATAAGTATAGGATTGGTATATACGCAATAAATTCCAATAACCAACAAATACTATTCTTAAAAGACTGCTCAATACAGATTAGAGCAAATATAATTATTTATTCGAAAATTATAACTTAAATATGTTATAAAATCAATACAAAAATAGCCATTTTGTTTCAACACCGCTGGTGTCTTATCAAGTGATAGTGTTGAATGTAGAATTTTATATATATATATATATATATATATATATATATATATGTGTGCGTGTGTGTGTGTGTGTGTGTGAATATATAGAAAAATAGGAAAGAACCGTTAGTTAATACTCCAAAGATCTTTAGTTTTTTTGTTTTTATTTAAAAAAAACAATACAAAACAAAACAAAAAAAAAAACGGAGCTCAATACATAAGTAGAGCCTAAATTATAATTATTTTTTCAAAAATAGGATTCCATCGCTACATAAGCTAAAAAAACAGCTCTATTTTATCCAAAATTCGCCTGAGGATGAAATAGAGCTGATTTTTTTAGCTTCTGTTTTTAAAACATGAGAACTCTTATGTAGCGATGGAATCATATTTTTACAAATAATAACCAACACTGAAGAAAACTTATAAGTACAGTAGCAATGATTTAAAATGCCATTGAGTTGCCATTTAACACCATTTCAATAAAACTTTAAAAAATTTAGTTCTTTCTAATCTTTTTTACAAATTATTTCTATCGCGAATACAAATAAAGTTATAAATTTTTTGAAGTGCACACGAACTTTATGAACACCCTGTATTCATACACAAGAGCGAAAATTTTTTTTTTCAAATTTAAAAACGGTCACATATATTCTTCAAGTTAGCTGGAAAGTCAGACAAGCTATGGAAGACACGAAGTGAAACAATTCAATGTTTATTAAATGAAATTTCTTTTTTGGCTTTATTCATATTTCCTATCTGAAATTTTTACACAAACTTTGTTATAGACATTTTATTTAAGCTAAATGACGGTTCCGTTTAGGATGCAGGTTCGAATCCTGTCAAAGGACGAATATTTTCTATGAAAATTTCTCGGACATTCAGGCCGGTAAATGTTATTTAATACTGTTTATTATAAACAGAGCATTTACTTAAATATTTGTATCTATAAACATAAAAATAAAATGTATTTAATAAATTTTCGGACTTTGTCCATTTCTTAATGTATAAAACTTTGTTATGTATAAACTTTTGCATGCCATAATATTCGCCAAATGTGGAGCATTTGGTTTGATGTTAATATTAAAATGCATTATACAGGGAACAGGTTGTTAGAAAGCTTGTAAAAGCATGTATTGCAATCTACTAGCATTCTTAATGGACTTTTATGTATTACCATTTGACAGTTTGCATAATGAAAAAGACAACGAAGCAAGGAATAAATAAAAGGCATTGTCTGAAGAAAGATATATATATATATATATATATATATAGAGAGAGAGAGAGAGAGAAGAAATGGCTGAGAGTCCATTATTTTTCCATTTAGAAGTTAGGGATCCATTTTTCCGTTCGATTTCTGAGGATAATGATGCTAGGTGGAAGAGAAAGGTCTAAAAGGAATTAGAGAGAAGGTTTAAGAGTCGGGGAAAAACAGAGGGAAAAAGGGGGTATCGAGAATTCGTTTTTGATTTTGTCTCAAAGGAAGGGACTTCTGTATGGATGCATATCAACGCTTGAAAAAGTAGCAAAATGGAAGGAGAAAACAAAGGAAAAAAATGGCAAAAGGACAAGCGAAAAGGAAAAATGGAATAAAAAATGAAAATAAAAAAAATAAGAGGGGAATAGAAATAAATAAAGTGAGAGAGAAAAAGGAAAATAGAAAGAAAAAGGCAAGGGAGAATATAGGAAAATAGAAAGAGAAAAGAGAAAAAGAGAATAAATGAAAACGGGAAAGAGAAAGCGAGAGAGAGAGAGAGAGAGAGAGAAAGGAAAAATAGAAAAACAAACTGTTATGGGACCTTACCCATAATAACATAATGGACTATTCCATACGTAATAAATACTGCGCCTCAAGAGGAAGCAGCGAGTTCAGTCCGAATTCGGTATTTATTAATTCGGGCGACCGGCTGATCAGTTGAACTCTCTACCTTCGGGTGGGGAGGAACCCGAACGAGGCTACGCCGAAGGGCGGAGTCTCTTTCGGGGGAGGTAAACTGACCCTGAACTCGTTTATACGGGTTCAAAGAGCATGTTTTGGGCGAGCGCACGGGCTCGGAGATCCCACGTTAGACCGGCCTTGTGCCACAGGATGTAATCGTGGGGGGCGGGTGACTAAATACCGTTCAGACCGAAGTCGGGCGACCGGTTCATTGGCTGATCGGCTGATCGGTTGAACTCTCTGCCTTCGGGTGGGTAGGAACCCGAAGGAGGCTACGCCGAAGGGCGGAGACTCTTTCAGGTGTAGTAGACCGACCCTGAACCTGTTTATACGGGATCAAAGGGCATATTTTTGCCCGAGTCCACCGGCTCGGTAACCCCACGTTAAACCGGCCTTGTGCCACATGATGCCCTCGTGGGGGGTGTGTGTGACTAAATACCGTTCAGTCCGAAGTCGGGCGACCGGCTGATCGGTTGAACACTCTGCCTACGGGCGGGGAGGAACCCGAAGGAGGCTACGCCGAAGGGCGGAGTCTCTTTCGGGGTGGTAAAGCGAACCTGAACCCCTTTATACGGGTTCAAAGTGCATATTTTTGCCCGAGCCCACGGGCTCGGAGATCCCACGTTAAACCGGGATTGTGCCACATGATGCCCTTGTTAGGGGGTCACTAAATACTATTCAGTCTGAAGTCTGGAGTGAAATCCGGCAGGAGTCTGTCAGTCAGTCAGAGCGAGTCAATCAGTCAGTCGAGTCAGAGGCAGTCCGAAACAGAGTCGAGTTCAGACAATTACTACAAGACATTGGAATAGTGATACTGGTCGAGACTACATTGTTCTCCCTACTAAACCTGATTCTTCGTACTAACACTTCTACTTCTCTGTATATATTCCTGTTTGTAATATATCTGTGTTATTCCATATCCGTATTCGAGTTCTTCTTTATTGGTTGTACCTTGGACTATCACCGTGATACAAGGAACCGGACCATAACACTAACACTTTCTACTTCTCTGTATATATTCCTGTTTGTAATATATCTGTGTTATTCCATGTCCGTGTTCGAGTTCTTCTTTATTGGTTCTACCTTGGACTATCACCGTGGTACAAGGAACCGGACCATAACACTAACACTTTCTACTTCTCTGTATATATTCCTGTTTGTAATATATCTGTGTTATTCCATATCCGTATTCGAGTTCTTCTTTATTGGTTCTACCTTGGACTATCACCGTGGTACAAGGAACCGGGCCATAACAGAAAGGAAGAGAGAATAAAAAGAAATACAAAAAAGAGGAAGAAAGAGAAATGAAAAGAGAATGAGAAAGTAATAACGAATATCGAGAAAGAGAAAGTCGGGGAAGATAGAAATCGAAAGAGAGGCTGCTAGAAGACTATAAAGAACATCATTTCACCCCAGGCAAGAGGTTACTGAGTGTTCGAGAACACGAGAAAAACTCCTATTAACGAGGAAGAACGATAAAGGAAAAAGAACTAAGAAGACAGATCATAACGATTGACATTGCATTTAAATATTTAAACATCAAAGTTGACTGGGAAGCGAAAAGCTGGAAGAGAGTTCCTCAAGCGGGCCATATGATAGAAGAAACGCTCAACTTAGAACTTAAAGTTACATCTAGCCATTTCAACTGTAAAATGATGAGACCTAACAGCCAATCTAGTACTGCGTGCAAATTCCTAAAATTCTTGGTATCACAGAGGAAATTTCATGAGAACAATTACCAATGAAAGTATTTATGGAAAAAGACACAAGGAAGCTACGTTACGGCGGTGGGAAAGCGACTGAAGCTGAGATGCCAGGTGCGAACCATTAACATTGCAGATTCTTCATTGGATTTTAGGAATAATCTCTAAATATATATCATGAGCCCCAGACCCCGGATATGGAAGGAATATTAAAGGCAGGAATGAAAGGTAAACTTATAAACATGTAAGATAGATTCTGGAGCGGAAAAATTGCCTAGCACGACATAAGGAACCAACTTTCTTAGCTGCAGACATAGCAATTGATTCAAGATACTCTTTCTACTTCATCTCAACTGAAAACCTTACTCCGGGAAGGTGCAACATGTCAGTCGAGAAACCCTTTTTACCTTCCCTCGGCTATGATGATGGAAGGGGAAAATGTTACGGTTTTTTGGGGTATATGACTAGTGAGACAATCCAGATGACTTAATTTCCTTTATAGTCTACCAATAGAAGTTTAACCAATCAGAAGCCGCAGAACATTGTATCCGTCGTGTATAAAGGCGGCCATCTTTGTTTACCCTACGGAAGGAGCAGTGCCAACTTGACCAGGCGAAGATGACAGAAGGAAGAACTACGCTCTGCTACTTTGCTACGATATCCACTGCGAACCTGAACTACGCTTTCCTACTGTCTCCGAAATATTCACTGCCAACCTCTGGATTCTATACTCGAAGACGACCGTCATGAAAATGTGTAACAGAAAAGGCTTCTGTCGGATCATTAAAGGAGAGTCGTTTCGTTTTTGAGGCGTTAAAATTAACAAACCGTACCATTTAACAAGAGATTGTGGGTCATTTTTGAGATCAGCTACCGATTTGACTTGATCGAAGCGATCAGATTTACTATTAAGAGAAGGTGTAAATAGCTGAGTGATCAGCATAGATGCCGAGTCGGGAACTGATGACAACAGAAGAGAAAGTAGGAAAGAATTCAATATATATATATATATATATATATATATATATATATATATATATATATATATATATATATATATATATGTATATATATATATATATATATATAGTAAAAAAAGAAAAAAACAATAAGATATATAATCCGGTGTTCTTATTGATATTTTTACTTTTACAAAACAGTGCTCAATGTAAATTTACTGAGCATAAATAAAGGAAAAATTCACTTGAAGATGAAACAGACATAATGCATTTAATTTAATATATGTTAATTTGAAGTTTTTGTTTTTTGTATTTGAAACATGGTAACTCCTGTGTAGCGATGAAATCATATTTTTAAATCAGTTAATTTATAATATATATATATATATATATATATATATATATATATATATATATATATATATATATATATATATATATATATATATTTATTAAAGACATTTTTATGTTTAACATTCTTTTTATAGATACAAGTATTTAAGTAAATGCTCTGTTTATAATAAACAGTATTAAATAACATTTACCGGCCTTTTTCATAGAAAATTTCTCGGAGATTCAGGCCGGTAAATGTTATTTAATACTGTTTATTATAAACAGAGTATTTACTTAAATACTTGTATCTATAAAAAGAACGTTAAACATAAAAAATGTCTTTAATAAATAAATTGTCGGACTTTGTCCATTTCTTAATGTATGTATATATATATATATATATATATATATATATATATATATATATATATATATATATATATATATATATATGTGTGTGTGTGTGTGTATGTGTGTCTGTATAAACAAAGATTTTTGATAATGGCTTATGTTAGTCGAACGTAGTCAGGCATAAACATATATATATATTGCTAGATGGTTGTAATCATAATTTAGTGATACAAGTATTACTAATTATCCGGGGGAGAAGAGGTAAAGTCATACTTTTCCAAAGATTATTTTCGTGTAAGGGAATATAATAAACCCAACTGGAATTGGAACACGGATTGACAATTCCGAGCCATTATCCATTACACCATCCATACATCCAAGCTTACAGCACCTGCTAATTTTGGCGATCGTACGGGGACTGGTGCTTCCACCTGATGCGGCCGTAAACCGAGAAATTGAAAAACAAAATGACAAAAAAAAGACACCATGTAAAGTGTAGAAAATAAGATATTGTGGGGACCCACCTACAAATGGACTCTTCCACACCTATATAATATGGCTACCAACTCTGAGTAAAGGGGAGTCACCAAGTGAGGGTCAGCTAGTAGATGCCAGTGAGTGAATGAGTGTGTCAGGACACCAGTGAGAGAAAGTACTCTCCACTCCACATTTACCTTTGTACTAAGTTTTCCAGAATATACTGTTTAACCTTTATACCCGAGACGGTGTTATCTTTGTATGATTCTACACCATAACATAAGAGAGAATCCTGTGAAAATAGAAAGTGAAAGTAAAAGAGAATAAAAGGAAAATGTAAAGAGAAGCCAAGCGAGAAACAAGATAAAATTGAAAAGTGAAAGTAAAAGCAAAAATGAAAGGAAAACTGAAAGAGAGAGAGAGAGAGAGAGAGAGAGAGAGAGAGAGAGAGAGAGAGAGAAAAGGACGTTAAAATGAAAATGAAAGTAAGAGAAAATTAAAGGAAAACACACACACACACAGAGAGAGAGAGAGAGAGAGAGAGAGAGAAAGACGTTAAAATGAAAGTGAAAGTAAGACAGTATAAAGGAAAATGAAAATAAATAAAAATGATAACGGGAAAATAGATTCGAAGTATGAGAGAAAGAAAAGAGAAACATGGAATAATAGAAAAGAGAAAGAACAAAAGGAAAATAGAAAGAGAAAGTAAGAGAATATAAAAGGAAATGGAAAAGAAGTAAGAGAGAACAAAAGGAAAATGGAAAGAGAAAGTAACTGAGAAGAAGTGATAAAATTAAAGTGAATGTCTTAGACAAAATGAAAGTGAAAGTAGAATAAAATAAAAAGAAAATAGAAAGTGAAAGTAAGAGAGAATAAGAAGAAAAAGTGGAAGTAACGGAGAATAGAAGAAAAATGGAAAGTATAAATAAAAGAATAAAAAGAAAATAGAATAAATTTAAAATAGAAAGGGAAAATAACGGAGAATAAATGATAAAATAAAAGTGAAAGTGTGAGACAAAAAGAAAGTGAAAGTAGGATAAATTAAAAGAGAAAATGGAAAGTGAAAGTAAGAGACTATAAAGTAATAAAGACAGAGAAGCGAGTGAATGATAGAGAAAAACCCCCAAAACGCCCCAAAATAAACTGACCAATCAATATCTAGGGTAAGGTATGAATCCATCTCTTCTCCCCGCATCTATGCATCAATTAGTAAGACTGGTATCACTAAAACCATTATTATCTAAAAAAAAAATGCGTATAAAATATTTAGATTTCGCCGTTAAATAACCCATAGAGGTGTTGACATGCTGCAAAACTGAAACAACCAAGCAACGAACTTTCAGTTACCCATTTTGATTTTAATTTGTATATCGTATTAACCTAGAATTGATATTGCGTAGCAGTTCAGCACTGGCGAAATTTTATCGCCAACTACCATCTTTAAAATCGTTGACCTCAACATTAGTGAATTATAAAAGAAAAATAAACTGTAAGACAATGCATGTAGCTTAGCAGGAAACGTATTTGTCATTTGAAACGCTGAAAAAAAAAATTCATTTGTTTATGATTTGCTTTTCCACAAATTCGCTTTGGGGCTAGACTTGGTTAAGCCGTAGAAGAACGGAAGTTAAGAAGACTTGTTTATTATTTTCTCCGTGGAAGCATGACATTTGAAATGGAAAAGATATTTTTTTTAAATATAGATAGATAGATAGATAGATAGAGAGAGAGAGAGATAGAGAGAGAGAGAGAGAGAGAAAGAGAGAGAGAGAGAGAAGTCTCTGAAATATAATATTTTATTTTCCAAATTATATTCTCTATATCGGTGGCACCCCAAGGAATTTCCATGGTTCTTTTGAATGTGAGGTTCCTTCCAGCGCTAATGTAATATTGCTTTCAGTATTACAACAAGAACTAAACCAAAGAAAAAAAACAAAGTCGTAAATGTCACAGAATGAAGAAAAGTGATTTGGTTTGCTCGAAGCTTTTTCAGAATGTTACTCAAAGCTCAGAGAAATAATAATAGCAATAATAATAATAATAACGGAGATAGGACCTGTTACAATTCTATGGGACTACACAATTCACACTGACAGAACAATCAAGGCCAACCGCCCAGATATTGTTATTAAAGACCACAAACAAAAACGGTGCCTCCTTATTGATATGGCAGTCCCTGCTGACTGCAATGTATCTTTGAAGATATTCAAAAAGCTGTTAAAATACAAGGACCTTGAAATAGAAGTCTCGAAAATGTGGCATATGAGAACATCAACAATCCCTGTTGTAGTTGGAGCCCTAGGACTGGTTGGAAAAGATTCCAGTAGACTAATTGAAGAAATTCCTGGAAGTTCATGCCTCATAGAGATACAAAAAATTGTTCTTACAAGTACAGCCCACACTTTACGAAGGGCTTTATCTAGGTAATATTTTTTTTTTTTTATTTGTCAGTGGAAAGTGTCATGATGCCATTTCTAACCTTAGGTCCCTGGGCGGGACCCGGAAAGAAATGTGTAAACGCCAGAAATCAAAGAAAATAAAAAAATAATAATATTCAGACCCCATCGTCGTCGACATAGAAGCAAGAAAATGGCTTTTTGGAGCAACCATAATGTCAAGATCAAATGTATTGCCAAACTTACACATACTTCCGATTGACAGTAGGTGGGACGCTCAAACCATATGATTTAGTGATAAAAGTCTTAGTAATTAATCTATAGCTAGGAGGGAAGAAATGGATTAATATCATTCCCAAAGGTATGTGCGTGTAAATGAACATAAAGAACCCAAATGGAATTAGAACACGGCTCCTCGATTAACAATTGCGTGCTATTACCTATTACACCACCCGTACATCCAAGCTTACAACACCTGGTAGCTCCAAGTGGCCACATATCTTTCTTTTTTCTTCTTCTCGTATTCCATTAGTAAGGAGGAAGTTCCAATCAGAAAGTTTATTCTCGGGAACTTCTGAGAGGATGCTTTCCCGATCATAACAAACTTACCTCTTCAAATCTTATGTCAAACGTTATCTATACAATATTAATATGCGTATTTTAATTCCCCCCATTGGGCCCTTACAACACCTTCATTCAGTAACCCTCTACCTTGAGTGGCTCTTGGCCTTGTATTGGTTGAAAAAGTTATATTTGAGTTTATATATATTTACTAAGTTCGGAAATAATATATACATCGCTCGTTTTTATTTGTCTTTGTGTGTAGTTACTTGTAGATGACCTCTTTTTGGAATGTAGCCGGCCATCACCCTAGATAGATAGATAGATAGATAGATAAGCGACTAAGCTTGCTAGCTAGCTAGCTAGCTAGCTAGCTAGATAGATAGATAGATATTAAAATGACTAAAATAGATAGATATTGAAAGGACTAAGATAGATAGATAGATAGATAGATAGATAGATAGATAGATAGATAGATAGATAGATAGATTACAGAATGTCACTGATACCGAACAAGTAGACAGATAGATAGATAGATAGATAGAGAAATAGATAGATAGAGAGATAGATTGATAGAGAGATAGATAGATAGATAGATAGATAGATCACTATATAGATAGATAGATAGATAGATAGATAGATAGATAGATAGATACTGAAAAGAATGTGATAGATAGATAGATATTGAAACCACTAAGATAGATAGATGGATATATATTGAAGCTACTAAGATAGATAGATAGATAGATAGATAGATAGATAGATAGATAGATAGATAGATAAGCGACTAAGCTAGCTAGCTAGCTAGCTAGATAGATAGATATTAAAATGACTAAAATAGATAGATATTGAAAGGACTAAGATAGATAGATAGATAGATTGATAGATAGATAGATAGATAGATAGATAGATAGATACTGAAAAGAATGTGATAGATAGATAGATATTGAAACCACTAAGATAGATAGATGGATAGATATTGAAGCTACTAAGATAGATAGATAGATAGATAGATAGATAGATAGATAGATAGATAAATAGATAGATAGATAGATATTGAAGTGATTAAGAAAGATAGATTGAAGCGACTAAGCTCGATAGATAGATAAAAAGAAAGATATTGAATCGATTAAGATAGATATTGAAGCCACTAAGATAGATGGATAGATATTGAAGTTACTACGATAGATAGATAGATAGATAGATAGATAGATAGATATACAGACAGACAGACAGATATCATACTGGAATAGATAGATAGATAGATAGATAGATATACAGACAGACATACAGACATCATACTGGAATAGATAGATAGATATTGCTTGAAGCTTTTTCAGAATGTTACTCAAAGCTGAGATAAATAATAATAATAGATAGTTATAGATAATTTGATAGATTTTGAAGCGACTTCGATACATAGAAAATATTGAGGACAGTGAAATAGATAAATAGCAAGATAGACAAACAGATATTGAAGCGTCGTAGATTTTTTTAATCTTGTGATGTCAACGTATACCCGTTGTCTCTTTCGTAATGCTCGTTGTAGTAGAGACTTTGTAATCGCAGATACAACTATAGTAACGCCGATGAACAATACTGGTGTCAGAGGCCTTCGAATATCACTCGAACTAATAGTACTTGCTCGGTAATACTCGTTCGACAAGTATCCACCGAATAGCCATTCGAATAATGATCAGTATTGAGAAATAGCATAGTGAAGAGAATAGCGATCTGTGTAGTAATAGAGGATAGAATAGAAATGAAGATCATTTCGACTCCACACTAATTCCCATATATACATTTCCTTTATCATCACGTATTTCTACTTATTCAAAATGGGATCACCTGTGTTTGCTCTCTGGTTATTTGTGTTCAAATTCCCATGTAACACGGAAACACTCCCATGAAAAACAGTAATGCCACTAAAAAACAAAGGGTTACAGGGCGTGGAAGAATTAGGAACAGAAACATTAATAATGAGCGGGAAGAGGTGAAACTAATCAGGTTCCCCCAAGGAGTCATTCACCATCCTTTTTTCTTTTTTTTTTTTTTTTCGTATTCCATTAGTAAGGGGGAAGTTCCACTCAGAGAGTTTATTCTCCGGACCTGTTAAAGATAGCGATTGACATGGCATTAAACTTTTTGCAGATTAAAGTTGGCTGAAAAGCATGGAGCCGGAACGGAGTCACACAAGTGAGAAGTGCGAGAGAAGAAACTGTTGACATAGAATTGACGGTAACATCTAGCCAGCACAACTGTAAATTGATGAGATTTTGACGCCAGTTTAGTATTGAGCTTAAATTCAAAAACTCCATAGCGAAGAGGTATTGAGCTTAAATTCAAAAACTCCATAGCGAAGAGCACGTTCGAACATTTACCTTGGACGTATTGAAGGGAAAGACAGAGAGAGGCAACCTTATGGCAGTGGGGAAGTGACTGGAGCCGAGTTGCCAGGTTATGACCACTAATATTGCAGATTCTTCTTTTGAAACATATCAAAGAGCTCCAGGTAAAAAGCCGGGCCACTGAGCCATATGTGGCAGCGATTTTCTAATCATGGACAAATGGTACACTTATAGGTATTTAAGATAAATTCAGCAGAAAAAAATGTCTCGTCCGACACAGTGAACCAATTTTTTAGCAGCTGACCTAGCAATGGATTCAATATAGTCTTTTTGGAGTAGCCAAAACCACTTAGCTACTTCAAACAAATATATCCCTTTCCGGGACATATCAGATAGATAGATAGATAGATAGATAGATAGATAGATAGATATTGAAGCGACTAAGATACATAGATAGATAGATAGATAGATAGATAGATAGATAGATAGATAGATAGATAGATAGATAGATATTGAAGCGACTAAGATAGATAGATAGATGGATAGATATTGAAGCGACTAAGATAGATAGATAGATATTGACTAAGATAGATAGATACATTGATATTGAAGCGACTAAGATAGATAGATAGATAGATAGATCGATAGATAGATAGATAGATATTGACTAAGATAGATAGATAGATAGATAGATAGATATTGAAGCGACTAAGATAGATAGATAGATAGATAGATAGATAGATAGATATTGAAGCGACTAAGATAGATAGATAGATATTGAAGCGATTAAGATAGATAGATAGATAGATAGATATTGACTAAGACAGATAGATAGATAGATAGATAGATATTGAAGCGACTAAGATAGATAGATAGATCGATAGATATTGACTAAGGTAGATAGATAGATAGATAGATAGATAGATAGAAAGATAGATAGATATATATTGAAGCAACTTAGATAGATAGATAGATAGATATTGAAGCGACTATGATAGATAGATAGATAGATATTGACTAAGATAGATAGATAGATAGATAGATAGATATTGAAGCGACTAAGATAGATAGATAGATATTGAAGCGACAAAGATAGATAGATAGATAGATTACGAACAGAATGAGATAGATAGATAGATAGATAGATAGATAGATAGAATAATTACTTAATAAAATATATATATACAAGGATATCCGTGTGGTGGGTGTGGGTGTGTGAGTGTGAGAAAGAAAGATAGAAAGAAAGAAAGAAAGAAAGAGAGAAAGTCAAAGAAAGAAGAAAAGGAAACGAAAAAAGAATGAAAGTAAAAAGATAAAGTTGAAGAAAATAAGAAAGAAATGAAAAGAAAGAAAGAAAGAAAGAAGGAAAGAAAGAAAGAAAGAAAAAAGAAAGGAAGAAAGAAAAAAAAAGAAAGAAAGAAAGAAAGAAAACGAACGAAATCAAAATGAAAGAAAAAATAAAAAATAAAAAGTGAAATAAAAAGAAAGAAGAAAAGAAAAAAAGAAAGAAAAAGACAACGCAAGAAAAAAGAAGGAAAAGAAAGAAAGAAAGAAAAGAAGAAAGAAAGAAAGAAAGAAAAAAGGAGAAGGCCACCACAAAAGAAGGAGGAAAGACCAGAAACGATGAGATTGAAAGAAAGAAAAAGAAAGAAAGAAAGAAAAAGAACGAAATAAAAATGAAAGAAAAAATGAAAAGAAAGAAGGAAAGAAAAAAGAAAAACAAAAAGTGAAATAAAAAGAAAGAAAAAAAGGAAAAGAAAAAAAAGAAAGAAAAAAAGAACGAACAAAAAAGGAAACAAAAGAAAGAATGAAAAAGAAAGAAACAAGAAAAGTAAGAAAGAAGGAAAGAAAGAAAGAAATATAAAAAAGAAAGAAAGAAAGAAAGAAAAAAGAAAGAAAGAAAGGAAGAAAAAAGGAGAAGGCCACCACAAAAGGAGGAAAGACCAGAAACGATGAGATTGAAAGAAAGAAAAAGAAAGAAAGAAAGAAAAAGAACGAAATAAAAATGAAAGAAAAAAAGGAAAAGAAAAAAAGAAAGAAAAAAAGAACGAACAAAAAAGGAAACAAAAGAAAGAATGAAAAAAAGAAAGAAAGAAAAAGAAAGAAAGAAAGAAAAAAAAGAAAGGAAGAAAAAAAGAAAGAAAAAGAAAGACAGAAAGAAAGAATTAGATAAAAAGAAAGAAACAAGAAAAGAAAGAAGGAAGGAAAGAAAGAAATATAAAAAGAAAGAAAGAAAGAAAAAAGAAAGAAAGAAAGAAAGAAAAAGAACGAAATCAAAATGAAAGAAAAAATAAAAAATAAAAAGTGAAATAAAAAGAAAGAAGAAAAGAAAAAAAGAAAGAAAAAGACAACGCAAGAAAAAAGAAGGAAAAGAAAGAAAAAAAAGAAAGAAAGGAAGAAAGAAAGAAAGAAAGAAAGGAAGGAAGAAAGAAAGGAAGGAAGAAAGAAAGAAGAATGCCACAACGAAAGAAGGCGGAAAGACCAGAAACGATGAGATTGAAAGAAATAAAAAAAGAAAGAAAGAAAAAGAAAGAAAGAAAGAAAGAAAAAGAACGAAATGAAAATGAAAGAATAAATGAAAAGAAAGAAGGAAAGAAAAAAGAAAAACAAAAAATCAAATAAAAAGTAAGAACAAAATGAAAAAAAAAGAAAGAAAAAAAGAGAACGAACAAAAAAGGAAGCAAAAGAAAGAATGAAAAAAAGAAAGAAAGAAAAAAAGAAAGAAAGAAAAAAAAGAAAGAAAGAAAAAAGAAAGAAAAAAAAGAACAAATCCGAAATAAATAAATAAATAAAAAAGGGAATAGAGATATTGTCGTTGTTTGAAGTAGAAGAAATCATTTTCTTAAAAAAGACAAACAAATATATATATATATATATATATATATATATATATATATATATATATATATGAAAAAGCGAGTATAAAATTCCACATAACAATAAACTCGATGATTATTTTGTCAAGTTGCAATCATTTTTCAAAGACTAGAAAAAAAAGCTGAGAGAAAATTTCACAAATCATTCCTTCTATAAATGAAAACTTCTTACCTAAGAAATCATAAAATTGTAAAAAAAAAAAAAAAAAAAAAAACCAGGCCGAAAAGTGAACGCCATTACATCGTAACTCGTACTGAAGTTTTCTTTACCCAGAAGGGGAATATAATGCTTTCATTGTTCCCTTCATATCTGCATAAATCCCTTTTTACCGGAATGGGATCACCGTACGTCTCCATTTCTTTAATGAATCAAACGCCTCTTGACACTGTCGATCAGCGGATCATGTGCTGAAAAATTCGCGTTTCTTTATTTCCTCCCTGAAAATATCTCCAAAAAAAGGCCAAGATGACATATAATCTGTCCCCAGAAGTCGTGACAGGAATGAAGGCATTTTATAAAATGGCTGCTACCTGGATTGACAATTAACATTGCAAGACTCTGAAGATATTCTTCGGTGGAATGAAAAGATTAAACGCAAAAGAAGTTTAAGACACGAAATGATCATATCGACATGTTAGCTGAGCTTAGTGAATTTCCCAACACATCGGCCATTGTTGGTTATTAAATGTCGAATACGATGCAGAAATTGCCAGGCATGAAACCAGTCTGTAAGTAGATAAATAAAATAATGTGTTTTTTTATGCACGCACACACACACACGCCCGCACGCGCGCGCGCACACACACACACACACATTGGTGAGTCTGTGTTGCAGGATGTATACTAGTAGAGGGAATACAGATTTTTCGAGCAAATGAGGAAAAATGTTTGGGGATGTCGGGGTGGGGGATAGAGACCCTAACCCTCATTTAATGTCCTATTACCGAACCGCCAGTAATCGCGAGAGCAAAATATAGGCTATTGAAGCGACTGAGATAGATAGATAGATAGATAGATAGATAGATATCGAGGCTATTTAGATATATAGATAGATAGATATCGAAGCTACTTAGATAGATAGAAGCAGAATGAGATAGATATATAGATAAATAACTTCTTAGATAGATAGATAGATAGATAGATAGATAGATATCGAACCGACTGAGATAGATAGATAGATAGAAGCAGAAAATAATCGGTGAGAAAATGATAGATAGATACATAGATAGATAGATAGATAGAAAAGAAAGAAGCAGAATGAGATAGATAGATAGATAGATATGGAAGCTACTTAGATAGATAGATAGATAGATAGATAGATAGATAGATATCGAGGCTATTTAGATAGATAGATAGATAGAAGCAGAATGAGATAGATATATAGATAAATAACTTCTTCGATATATAGATAGATAGATAGATAGATAGAAGCAGAAAATAATAGATAAAAGGAGAAAATGATAGATAGATAGATAGATAGATAGATAGATAAGAAAGAAGCAGAATGAGATAGATAGATATCGAAGCTACTTAGATAGATAGATAGATAGATAGATAGATATCGAGGCTATTTAGATCGATAGATAGATAGATAGATAGATAGATAGATAGAAGCAGAATGAGATAGATATATAGATAAATAACTTCTTCGATAGATAGATAGATAGATAGATAGAACCAGAAAATAATAGGTGAGAAAATGATAGATACATAGATAGATAAAGAAGCAGAATGAGATAGATAGATAGATATCGAAGCTACTTAGATAGATAGATAGATAGATAGATAGATAGATATCGAGGCTATTTAGATAGATAGATAGATAGATAGAAGCAGAATGAGATAGATATATAGATAAATAACTTCTTCGATAGATAGATAGATAGATAGAAGCAGAAAATAATAGATAAAAGGAGAAAATGATAGATAGATAGATAGATAGATAGATAAGAAAGAAGCAGAATGAGATAGATAGATATCGAAGCTACTTAGATAGATAGATCGATAGATAGATAGATAGATAGATATCGAGGCTATTTAGGTCGATAGATAGATAGATAGATAGATAGATAGAAGCAGAATGAGATAGATATATAGATAAATTACTTCTTCGATAGATAGATAGATAGATAGAACCAGAAAATAATAGGTGAGAAAATGATAGATACATAGATAGATAAAGAAGCAGAATGAGATAGATAGATAGATATCGAAGCTACTTAGATAGATAGATAGATAGATAGATATCGAGGCTATTTAGATAGATAGATAGAAGCAGAATGAGATAGATATATAGATAAATAACTTCTTCGATAGATAGATAGATAGATAGATAGATAGATAGATAGAAGCAGAAAATAATAGATAAAAGGAGAAAATGATAGATAGATAGATAGATAGATAGATAAGATAGAAGCAGAATGAGATAGATAGATATCGAAGCTACTTAGATAGATAGATAGATAGATAGATAGGTTGGTTGATAGATAGATAGATAGATAGATAGATAGATAGAAGCAGAAAATAATAGATAAAAGGAGAAAATGATAGATAGATAGATAGATAGATAGATAGATAGATAAGAAAGAAGCAGAATGAGATAGATAGATATCGAAGCTACTTAGATAGATAGATCGATAGATAGATAGATAGATAGATATCGAGGCTATTTAGGTCGATAGATAGATAGATAGATAGATAGATAGAAGCAGAATGAGATAGATATATAGATAAATTACTTCTTCGATAGATAGATAGATAGATAGAACCAGAAAATAATAGGTGAGAAAATGATAGATACATAGATAGATAAAGAAGCAGAATGAGATAGATAGATAGATATCGAAGCTACTTAGATAGATAGATAGATAGATAGATATCGAGGCTATTTAGATAGATAGATAGAAGCAGAATGAGATAGATATATAGATAAATAACTTCTTCGATAGATAGATAGATAGATAGATAGATAGAAGCAGAAAATAATAGATAAAAGGAGAAAATGATAGATAGATAGATAGATAGATAGATAAGAAAGAAGCAGAATGAGATAGATAGATATCGAAGCTACTTAGATAGATAGATAGATAGATAGATAGATATCGAGGCTATTTAGATCGATAGATAGATAGATAGATAGATAGATAGATAGAAGCAGAATGAGATAGATATATAGATAAATAACTTCTTCGATAGATAGATAGATAGATAGAACCAGAAAATAATAGGTGAGAAAATGATAGATACATAGATAAAGAAGCAGAATGAGATAGATAGATAGATAGATATCGAAGCTACTTAGATAGATAGATAGATAGATAGATAGATAGATAGATATCGAGGCTATTTAGATAGATAGATAGATAGATAGAAGCAGAATGAGATAGATATATAGATAAATAACTTCTTCGATAGATAGATAGATAGATAGATAGAAGCAGAAAATAATAGATAAAAGGAGAAAATGATAGATAGATAGATAGATAGATAGATAGATAAGAAAGAAGCAGAATGAGATAGATAGATATCGAAGCTACTTAGATAGATAGATAGATAGATAGATAGATATCGAGGCTATTTAGATCGATAGATAGATAGATAGATAGATAGATAGAAGCAGAATGAGATAGATATATAGATAAATAACTTCTTCGATAGATAGATAGATAGATAGATAGATAGAAGCAGAAAATAATAGATAAAAGGAGAAAATGGTAGATAGATAGATAGATAGATAGATAGATAGATAGATAAGAAAGAAGCAGAATGAGATAGATAGATATCGAAGCTACTTAGATAGATAGGTTGGTTGATAGATAGATAGATAGATAGATAGATAGATATTGAAGTGACTTAGATAGACGGACAGACAGGTATCGAAGTGAGTTGAATAAATTCACAGATATATAGACTGTCGCTGAAATGGCGCATTGAAGTCAAGAGGAAATCTTCATGAAGCCTACCTTAATTATGCTTTTGTAGAGCCCACTCATGTATAATACGCTAAAGATAAACATATCTCCCGTGTATAATACGCAGTTATTTATTCATTGTTTTAGATTCGTAGTAGCAAAATTTAACATTTGTTCAAATATCTAACTGGTTCTTACCATATTTAGAAAGTTTTTACCCTTTACATTTTGTCTCGTCATCATCAATTTTCTTTAAGAAGATATTATTAAAAATACTTTAGTGTTTAAAAAAAAATTATTCAGTATTATTATTGTTAAGGAATTTTCGATAATATCTTCATCAACGATCTTCCTTCCGGACGCCATAGCTTCCCAAGTAGGCATCTACGCGAACAACACTACAATTTACTCCTGCCTCAAAAACAAATCTAGTGTCGCTGACAAAACTAAACTGGCCGTTTTGTCTCGAAAATGACCTCCAATCGGTTGTTAATTGGGGCAAGAATTGGCTGGTTAACTTTAATGCCTCAAAAACAAAACTGCTCTCTATTAATCACCACAAAGATCCTTCCTTGTCCTCCATTAGACGCTCAAATTCTCGAGAGCACCTCTCTGCAGCTGCTCGGTCTCACGTTGACTGCTGGCCTAAGATGGAACAAATACATTGAGTCAATTGCTTCGTCCACCGCAAGGGAAATTGGCTCCCTGTGCCGCGCCAGGAAAATTTTCTCCCCAGAATCGATCCTTCAAATCTACAAATCAACCATTCCCCTTGCATGGAGTATTGCTGCCATATATGGCCTGGAACCCCTTCTGTTTGCCTCGGGGTTCTTGACAAGATCCAGAGGCAGATATGCAATGTAATTGGCCCTGATCTGGCATCTCGTCTACAGTCACCCTCTCACAGACACACTGCCGCCTCTCTCTGTCTTTTTTACAAATACTTTCATGGTAATTGCTCCGAGGAGCTGCTTTCACGGCTCCCAGGCTTCATGAATTCAAGCGTCCTACGAGGCTGGCATCCCGCTCTCAGCCTTTCACTGTTGAAACTTTTTAATGTATCCGTCTCTTCTACTCTAATAGCTTCATATCTCGCACCTCTCGCCTGTGGAACTCCCTTCCCTTTTCCTGTTTCCCTGATAGCTATAATCTGCAACTATTCAAATGTCAATCGACATCTCCAGTTGCCTTGATCTATCCACTACCCTTCTCTTCATCTTTTCCTCTATCACTCCTATCTGGTTTTGCTCGAAATCCTATGGTAACCCCTTGCGCCCTAGTGGCTTCCCCACCTTGCTTGTGGTGAAATGCTTAAAAATAAAAAATATACGCATTTTTCTTACGTATTTAATTTTATTTTTTAATTTTTATCTAAAACAACATTTTTGCACATTTAATTATGGATAATATAATACATTAATTAGCCATTTTTTTTTTAATTAATAACTATTTGTGCTCAGATGTTGATATTAATAGCTGTCTGCTGATTTGTTAAAATTATGGAATAATGCAAAGATAACAATTAAAATTTCGTCTCTCTGATAGAATGTCACGATCTGTAAGTTGAAATTATGGTCAGTTGTGTGAATTACCTGTGCGTCTAAATTGTTATTATATATAATAATAATAACTACAACAACAACAACAACAACAATAATAATAATAATAATAATAATAAAAACAATAAAGATAAAAAAAAAAGATAAAAAAAAAAGACAGCAAAGACGAATGCAACCGACCAGATACAGAAGCGATGGCAAGATAAACCGCTTCATGGCCAATACTCTGCCCGTATCAACCAAGCTGATGTAGACAAAACCCGTACCCATCAGTGGCTACGCAGTGCAGGATTGAAAGCTGAAACTGAAGGTTTTATCTTTGCTGCACAGGACCAATGCTTGTTAACTAGGAATTATCAAGCACATATACTAAAATATTGTGTCAGCTCAAAATGCAGATTCTGTGATAAATATCCTAAACGATTGATCATCTTGTATCAGGTTGCACGATGTTGGCACTCACTGAATATAAAACCCGACATGACAGAGTGGGCCAATATCTGCACTGGAAAATCTGCAACTTCTACGGGAAGGAAAACTGAAAGAAACTGGTACCAACACCACCCAGACCCGATTAGGGAGATAGGACCTGTTACAATTCTATGGGACTACACAATTCACACTGACAGAACAATCAAAGCCAACCGCCCAGATATTGCTATTAAAGACCACAAACAAAAACGGTGCCTCCTTATTGATATGGCAGTCCCTGCTGACTGCAGTGTATCTTTGAAGATATTCAAAAAGCTGTCAAAATACAAGGACCATAAAATAGAAATGTCGAAAATGTGGCATATGGGAACATCAACAATCCCTGTTGTAGTTGGAGCCCTAGGACTGTTTGGAAAAGATTGCAGTAGACTAATTGCAGGGATTCCTGGAAGCCCATGCCTCAAGGAGATACAAAAAATTGTTCTGACAAGTACAGCCCACACTTTACGAAGGGCTGTATCTATGTAATTTTTATTTTATTTTATTTTATTTTTTATTTATTTATTTTTTTTTTGTCAGTGGAAAGCGTCATGATGCCATTTCTAACCTTAGGCCCCTGGGTGGGACACGGAAAGAAATGTGTAAACGCCAGAAAGCAAAGAAAATAATAATAATAATAACAATAACAATAACAACAACAACAATAATAATAAAAACAATAATAATAATAATAATAATAATAATAATAATAAGAATAATAATAGGTGGCCACTCGTGTTTGATGATAACCGTTTACTAGGGTGGCTAGCCAATCCCTACTGCAGACGCCTGCTCAGGCACAATTGTGTGCTTTTTTTTGTTCAACACCCACACATCCCACCTGCGGTTTATACTGCAACTATGCTGGGCAGACCTTAGTTACAGTTTCTGGGAGAAAGAGCGTGTTGTCCAGCGTGATCAACAATCTGAGCGAGGCCGGCACCATTAAACCCTCGGTCACGATGACTTGTGACGTCGTGCTAGGGACACGTCTAACCAATTTCACTCACAACGCTTGAGTGAACCCGTGGCATGTTTTTCAGGCAATTTCCAAAGGTCAACCCCACCAACACTCCAGACCGATAACATTAGAAATCTCCTTTCTAATAATCGATCATGGCCAGAAAAAGAATGTTCTAACCATTCGGCTACTCGCCCATGTTATTATATATATATATATTTCATATGTGTGTGGTTGACTATATATATATATATATATATATATATATATATATATATATATATATATATATATATATATATGTATATATATATATATATATATATATATATATATATATATATATATATATATATGTATATATATATATATATATATATATAAGTATAAAAGTGAACATAGAAGTCAACACTTAGAGGCGACAGTCTGTTTCATGCTAGATGCAATCGTCAGGCCATGAGTGCTGTTATTTTTGCCGGCTATTTTATGTCGCTTCTAAGTGTTGACTTCTATGTTCACTTTTATATTTACACACGCTCTATCTCTGATATTGAGCACTTTATTCCATAAATATAACACACCTTAAGACTATATTTCTTCATATATATATATATATATATATATATATATATATATATATATATGTATTTATATATACATACATATATATATATATATATATATATATATATATATATATATATTTAAAAGAAAAACAGACCACTTTAAGGTACCATTATAATAATTTATTTCACCAGAGTCCTTTTAAAGGACGCTGGATCATCAGATAGCACTTACAAAAATGAAATGAAACGAAAAATGAAATTAAAATTGATGGGTAGTGTAAGTTTTTGTAATTTAATTTATATATATATATATTACAATGAATCATTCATACAAAAAGTAGATTAGTAAAGTTAATGATATAAAATGGCGAAATCTCTTCGCAAACAAAGTTTTAAATTTGCATTAACCTACGAACCACTCGATGAATGTTATGATCGTTGTTTTTAATAACTACAAGCTGTAGAAGGTCTTTTTTAAAAAAAAAATCTGCAAGTACTTTCAACTGTACATTCAGTCATCCTCAGGCATGGAAATTATTTTGTTTATATATATATTTTTTTTTTTGAGAAATGTGTTATTGTTAACGGATACAAACTTTTGGAGCGTGCAGTCGCAACGCTAAGGTTGATTGTTTTTTAAATTTAAGAGAGTGTGTGTGTTTTTTTTTTTTTTGTTTTTTTTTACTGATATAGTTATTTGAGAAGTTTTTTTTTTATTGTATCTGTTAACAATAAGACATTTCGAAAAAAAACATATTTCGATTAGCATTTAACTTTTTCGTCTCTGATACTACCTGGATTTTACTAAAAACAAAATAACTTCTGTCTGTAGATATGGCGAGGATGTTTGTCTTTTTTAACAACTTCAGCGTTGTTATTATCGATTACGATGATATTTAATCATAATATTACCTGTTATATTATTATTGATATATTGATAATAATCGATGGTATGATGGCTGTAACAATAATGGTACCAATAATAATAATGTTAATAATAATAACAACAACAGAATAACAATATTAATAATAATAATAATAATAATAATAATAATAATAATAATAATAATAATAATAATAATAGCATTGATGATAACACTAAAAATACAAAATAAAATATAAGATAATAAAGAAATCTTGCATCTTGTATCAGGTTGCACAATATTGGCACCCAGTGAATATAAAACCCGGCATGACAGAGTGGGCCAATATCTGCACTGGAAAATCTGCAACTTCTACGGGAAGGAAACTGAAAGAAACTGGTATGAACACCACCCAGACCCGGTTACGGAGATAGGACCAGTTACAATTCTATGGGACTACACAATACACACAGAACAATCAAAGCCAACTGCCCAGATATTGTTATAAAAGACCACAACAAAAAAGTGCCTCCTTATTGATGTGGCATTCCCTGCTGACTGCAATGTATATAATTTGAATTTATTACATATAATTTTAGCGAAAGAAAGCACTAATATTAAACGTGATGAAATTGATATAATGAATATTATCAATGATAACATTTTTAATCTGTATAATAGCCTTTTAAATAATGCCAATATGTATATAAAAGTTTCTCTAAAGTCTCAGCTAATAGAAATTGCCAGGTAGCTAATTTCGGTTGACTATCGCGAACTTTAAACCTACATGTCTCATATAAGACGCAGGGGGGTATTTTAAAAGATATTTTTAGTAAAAAAAAAAAAAAGTGCGTCTTATATACCGTCAAATACGGTAACATTTTTAAAGGACAACGAAACAGCCTTGGAAAGGAGTTCAAGAGACGAAAAATACATTCACTTTAATGACGCTACTGCCATATCATTGCTGTTCTCAGAACTCACTACAAAACTCCCGCTTCAACATTTAAAAAAAAAAAGAAAAAAAAAGAAAAGAAAAGGAAAAGCAACTAGAAAAAGTAATAAAATAACACTATATATGATATTAAAGATTATCGTGCGCCATATTGGTTAAATACACTGTGGAAATGTTCTGAAATCTGGGATGCGCAAAAAAGCAGATATAAAATGTCGCGCATGCGCCACAGGGAAAAGTCGAAAACCCAGAATGAGAGGAGAAAAATTATATATATATATATATATATATATATATATATATATATATATATATATATAAATGTCGTTCAACCGCTGTTTCATGAATAGTGACCCCAACCAAATGTGCGCAACGTTAAAAACGAATTTGAAATAGTAACGAGAAAGGTTAAAATGTCAGATATTTTGTTTAATAGAATAACATTTGCTTTCTCTCTCTCTCTCTCTCTCTCTCTCTCTGAATTTTTGTTTTTTGTTATTGTCGTTATGGAGGGTGAGAGATGAGAATGCAAGATTTTTTAAAATGTGGGGAGGGGTCGATAAAGAATTTATAATTCGTACGTTCGCCTTAGATTTCGTTAAATTCAAAGAAAGCCAAAACGGAATTGAATTTAACTCTCCTGAACTTTGCGAAATCCTTTAATTTCTAAATCTTTCACCATTTTCTTTAGCGTTTGCATGTTCCTGCTTTGTGATGTCTAAAATAAAATATGACAGTGAACTCTTAAGAATTACGTCACACTTAAAGCTATCGATATCTCGTTCTAACGAGAAAGCCTGAGAATTCAAATTGTAGACAGATGGGGCGTTTTTAAGTGGAATAACAACTGCAAAGAATTTGCCTTAATTATTTACATTGTTGAGGACTGTTGTCCTCACCTTCACTGCCATATTCACAACGTTTCGCCCGTTGTATGCTCCGGACTTCTTCAGGTGACTGGAATTACGTCCACCGGGGTAGATTGTTCTAGTTCCACGTGTCATGCCTCCTTTGGGTGTCGCAATTGTCTAACTTTAATTCAGCACTCAAAGTCTTTTTTGCTCTCTACTGCAGTAGCCAGGATACATGTGTTATGGGACCTTACCCATAATAACATAATGTGCTATTCCATACGTAATAAATACTGCGCCTCAAGAGGAAGCAGGGAGTTCAGTCCGAAGTCGGGCGGCCGGCTGATCGGTTGAACTCTCTGCCTTCGGGCGAGGAGGAACCCGAACGAGGCTACGGGGAGGTAAACCAACCCTGAACCCGTTTATACGGGTTCAAAGGGCATGTTTTTGGCCGAGCCCACGGGCTCGGAGATCCCACGAGATCGGAGATCCCACGTTAAACCGGCCTTGTGCCACATGATGCCCTCGTTGTGGTGGGGGTGACTAAATACCGTTCAGTCTGAAGTCGGCCGACCGGCTGACCGGCTGATCGGTTGAACTCTCTGCAGTTCAGTCTGAAGTCTGGTGTGAGGTCCGTCAGGAGTCTGTCAGTCAGTCAGAGCGAGTGAGTCAGTCGAGTCAGAGGCAGTCCGAAACAGAGTCGCGGTTCTCCCTACTAAACCTGATTGTTCGTACTAACACTTTTCTACCTTCTCTGTATATATTCCTGTTTGTAATATATCTGTTTTATTCCATATCCGTGTTCGAGTTCTTCTTTAGTGGTTCTACCTTGGACCCTCACCGTGGTACAAGGATCCGGACCATAACACATAGCTGAGTGTTGTTTGGATTCAGTGACTTGATCTAAACAGTTGTGAGTGCAATACTCGATGTAAATGCGTTATCCATATTTTCCAAATCTATATAAAGAAAACTGAAGAGATAAACAGCGGATTTCCAGTTTGTGCAATAAACCATAGGAAAAAGCTCTCCCGTAGTGAGTGATCAGTGGGCGAAAGGCCCCGCACACGTTGCAAATGATATGGATACAAGAGCTGCTCTTGAAGTAACCCTTTGTGATACTATAAGATGTACGACATGCTAGACTTGACTGATGTGCTGATACCTGGATCGTCTCCGACAGCCTGTAGAATATGTTTCTTCGGGATCAGGCGTACGTTCCTCCTCAATTTATAGTTTATGGTGTCATGGATCCTGTCCCACAATACCGACGGTAAACAACAGCAAAATATGGATGGCTCGGCTGCCTTCGGTCTTGGAACGAAATCTGATACAGCTGTGCAGCCTGGCGTCCATTATTCGCAAAAATCACATCTGATTACTCCCGATATGAATATCCTGACATTGTTAAATGGAGCACTTCTGAGTTAACGCACTACTCGATACGTTGAACGTTGAAGACAGACTAGCCACAAATGTACATTAGTGACAAATGTCCCCTAGTCTCTATGGCAAAACAGCGCCATCTACCGTAAACTTTCATTAAATTTAATAGCTCAAAAATGATTCGCCGACATCAGTTTATACGGACTTTTGGTCTGAGGAAACCGCTTACAATGTATTTTTATTACACCCTTTATATATAACTTAAAATCTTATTATAGTGGATACTTCGTATTTGAAAGAGACGCCCCAATTTTATTTAATGTGTATTACGTCTATAGGCCCGCGCATTAAGAAAATCCTAGTAAAGAAAATGTGTTCTCTGGTAGGGAACGAACTAGTATAGCACTTTCTATAAGAAACCGCCGTTTAAATTCAGTGTGCTTTACCGCTTGGCCACGAAGAACGTCACAGAAAGCACGGCTCTCTTTTCCGTTCTTTGTTAGTATCCATTAAAATAACGTTTGAAGTTATAAAATAATGTCGGATTAAAAATAAATCCATTAATTTTTCATATATATATATATATATATATATATATATATATATATATATATATATATATATATATATATATATATATATGAAGAAATGTAGTCTTAAGGTGTGCTGTATTTATGGGATAAAGTGCTCAATATCAGAGATAGAGCGTGTGTAAATATAAAAGTGAACATAGAAGTCAACACTTAGAGGCCACAGTCTGTTTCATGCTATATGCAATCGTCAGGCCACGTATGCTGTTATTTTTCTCGGCTATTTATATATATACGGGTCAGTGGTGCATTGTGGGTAGTCTATTATGGTGGTTATTTTACCGGAAGTCGTTTATTTATTTATTTGGGTTAAATTATTTTGCTTTTTTTTATTTTTTGTCTCTTATTTTATTTATTTTTTATTTTTATTTTTATTTTTTTTTTTATCGGTGTTTTTATTAACGTAGTAAAAATTTGTTTATATCACTTATTTAATAGTTTTGTTTTGGTTTGACAATTTAATTAAAACTATTTATTCGATTTTGGGGTTGATTTTTGTAGTTTGTCCTAACTATTATTTTGGCAATAACATATATATATATATATATATATATATAGGAGCGACGGATAAATTGTACAAATGTTTAATGGAAATATCATTGATATTTAATTTGAACAAACAAAATGTAGGAAATCAACAAAGCGTATTAGGCATTTGGTTAAATTGCTTCTCTAACCACCCCTCCACTTATATTTCTTAAGAGAGTTCCCTGTCTGATATGTGTACATTTATTGTAGCCATTTGTATCACTCTTTAAGTTAATGTCTGGCTGCTGTTTAGATGCCAAATCTTTGCCTTGACACATTTGTAAGATAATTTCTTTTTTCTTTTTTCTTTTTCGCTTAACTTGAATTTAACGTAGGTCATATTCGATTAGTTTGGTTAATCCCACAATTAATCGTTCACTCGCCAGTAAATCCACAAAACCCCGAGGAGCCGCATCGTTCTGTGTTTAAACACGACTGCAATTTGTGTCTATATTTCTGAGATGAGGTATTATGCAAATTATAAAGGCGTTGGTTTTATCCAGTGACAGGACCCAAAGAGTGTGAGTTCAATACCCGGTTAAGGCAGTGGAGAACTTTCAGAGGGAAAATTAACAGGAGGTAACTGATAACTGACATCCATTAAACATGGCATGTGGAACTAGAACAGTCTACCCCAATGAGCAAAATAAAGGGTTCAGTTCGACATTGCAACCACCTGAAGAAGGCCGGAGCGTACAACGGCCGAAACGTTGTAATAAATATGCCGACAAAGATGAGGACAATAGTCAGAATAATGTAAATAATGTACGACTGCAATTGTGTAGCAATTTTAAATGTTTTATGTCTAATATTCTCAAATCAATAATATTGCTCTACAATGTATTGAGCACTCTTTTAAATTAAATGTTACGGCCGTTGGAACTGTACTCTATTCGTTCTCATCGTACCTATATATATATATATATATATATATATATATATATATATATATATATATATATAATTCTTTATTTAAGTAGTAATTCCTTTTTTATGCCATTATCATTAAAGACAGCTGACAAGGTGATGCGATTAAGCTTTTAATCAATATTTCCTGTGTTCGTATAAGGGTTTTCTTTTCTGGACATGAGTGTGTAGAAACTGTCCAAATGTTCTTTATAGCCAAGCGCTTTCGGCTATTCGATTAGCCATTTTCAAGGGTGTTTTTTTTTTTTCATTTTTATCTTTAACTGAATCTGTACATTTTTATATATGTGCATCTATAGTAATGTGGCTTTTATTTTCCAAACACTGTCATCCCGCTCTGGCCATGTTCGTAGTTGATATTAGTGACTGTTAGCTTTTGCGTTTTTTTTTTTTTATTATTGATGCTTCCATTATTTTTAGGGGTCTTTTTTTTATTAATAAATCGGAGACTTCAGAAAGCCATGGTAATATTTTATTTCGCTTTGTCGGACCTGGCGGTTTTAAAACAATGAATTCTTTGTTTTGAAACCGCCAATGTCTGACGAAGCGCAAACGAAGTATAAGTTTGATAATGGATTCCATTCTCTTTTCAAGAGCTCTTTTTCATTTTTTTTTCCATTCTTCCGTCAAGTTGGTATTTCTGGGAGTGACTTAAAACTTTTCAACTGTAGTGTATATATTATAATTGTCTGATTTCGTACTTATGCGTGTGTGTAAATGTGAGTATATATATATATATGTATATATGTGTGTATATATACACACACGTGTATGCATGATTGATTACTCTTTTCCGCCATCTTTCATTTGTCTGCCGTTATGTGGACACACGCACACAAATATATATATATATATATATATATATATATATATATATATGTGTGTGTGTGTGTGTGGGTGTGTGTGCAAGCACTGACAAGTTGATTTCTGGAGAATGTTTTCCTGGGTCAAAAAACAAATAATAAAAGAAAACAGATTAAAAGATGAGAAAAAAAAAAAAAAAAATAGAAATATTTTATGAGGAAAGCATCTCCTCAAAATTATGAAGCGAAAACAAATGTCGGTAGTTGACAAGGCAAACAAAAAAAACAAACAAAAAAACAAACAACAAACCCCCCCCCAAAAAAAAAAAAGCAGTAAGAGCAAAACTAAAAAAAAAACAAACAAAAAAACGATCACAAAAATTTCATCACAAATTTTCAAATTCTAATTAGACGAAATCGAAAAAGCCATATTATTTCCACGCACCGAAAATCCTCGAGTTCGTAATTTTCAAAGAATTTGTGTAATAAAATCATTTTCTCTATTGATCTGCCACACAATTATTTGACTGTTTTAACATTAGACATAGTAGATGAAAATTTTCTCCTATGACGAAGTTTAAAGTAACTCACATCGAATTTGAAAACGAGGCTCATAGATTTAAAGTTTTGAACGGTATATTTATTTAACCATTTAAATAATTTTGAAATAACATTTGTTTTCAAATAAATTTCGTTATATACATATCTCTATCTATAAAAGGCAGGATGTGTGTGCGTGTGTGTGTAACGAATGCACGGCCGCAATTTTCGACGGGTTTCCACCAAAATTTACATGCACATGTTCCAAGTTAACGGGAAAGGCCAACAACGAATTTGCATTCCCCAACTCCCATCGATAGTGGAAATAATCGTTTTTTGCATGCTTCTACGGAAGTTTTCATGTAGTCTGCGGCCATTTTCTACTGGCTAGAGTGTAGCGCCTAAGCTGGCTGCCACGAATAGGCAGGAAGATTCTATTGGCCAGCGTGAGAGCCAACAGCTGACTGACAAGAATCTTAACTAGCATGCTAGCATGTAAAAAAAATCAATAGCTGCATTCGTCACAAGTGGCAAAAATTTAAATTTGCATGGCACTTTACTCCAATTGGCTCATTCGCTTGCTTAAACTCAATGTTGATTCTGATTCCGCAGAACTGGGTTGGGTGTGAAAAAGTATTTGTTGTCAACATTCTTTTTTCATTCGATTTTTCCAGTTACGAGTCCTTTTTTAAAGCTGATCGTTTTGTGTTCATTTTGTTTAGTTCTTTTTTCGTAACAGATTTAATGTTTAGTATAGAGCTTAGAAAAAATTGGCAGTGTGAGATAGGCAAGAAGTAAGGCATGTAGCAACATCAGAATGGCAAAGGGAACCCCTTTAAAGGCAAGGAAGGGCAAAAATATTTTAAGTCAAGTGATAGCGATTGCTGTAGGAGTAGTACGATTTTTGAATCAAGCACGGGCAACGCCAGGCCATGCTACTATAATATATATATATATATATATATATATATATATATATATATATATATATATATATATGAAAATTTCTCCGAATTAATCAGTAGAGAGACAATATTTATGAAATATATAAATATATATATATATATGTGAAAAGTGTGTGTATATAAATATAAATAAATATATATATATATATGTATAATTATTTATATATTATATGCGCGGTACTTATTAGTTTGCTCCACCACTTCCACAATAACACCAATACACGCAATCTACATAAAACCAAAATTTAAAAAAAAATTAATCAGTTTGTCTGACGATCGCTAAAGCGTGAAACCCAGGGTCACAAGCTCACATCTATCCAACCATATATATATATATATATATATATATATATATATATATATATATATATATGCATATTTACAGGGCTAGCACAAGGGTCTTGAATCTATCATATGCACTCCCTCTACTACATCTCAAGTTTCACAAGGTAGTATTCATATAAAATATAAATTTTATTGTAAACTAATCATGTACAATAATGGATCATATGCAATATAGATGAACAATTCAACTAGAAAATAAATACACTGTATCTAAATATAAATTAGAGACAGTTTATAATATATGATCCCCTCTTAAGGAAATCAACAATGTTTTGCAACAATTTTAAGACAAACTTTCTGGCTAAGAATTTGAATAATT
>OZ010575.1:70607575-70645075 GCA_963932145.1 Acanthosepion lycidas | reverse complement strand
ATATATATATATATATATATATATTATGTTTCCAAAAAAATACGCTAAAAATCCACCTTCGTCCCGACCGTGCGCCGACAGCTTAGTGGTAGAATATCCGCCTGATACCAATTCAGTCGGGTTTCGATCCTAGCTAGAGGCAACCGGATGTCTAGCCGCACTGATGAGCTGTGATACAGCGAAACAGTCTGTCTGTGGATGACATTATATTAGCTCCTGAATTAAATTTAATTCTAGTTGAGCACTCTCGGGCTGAGGTATGGGTTTGTAAACAGTGACTATTATAGCTATATAGCGAGACTCTTCGCAAGCCGAATTGAGTCACTGTCGGTCACTGGGCGTGTTTCCAAAAAAATACGCTAAAAATCCACCTTCGTCCCGACCGTGCGCCGACAGCTTAGTGGTAGAATATCCGCCTGATACCAATTCAGTCGGGTTTCGATCCTAGCTAGAGGCAACCGGATGTCTAGCCGCACTGATGAGCTGTGATACAGCGAAACAGTCTGTCTGTGGATGACATTATATATATATATATATATATATACAGGGTGCGATGGCTAAATTGTGCCATTTTATATTTTTAATTCTGTGCGTGCACGTTGTTCGTTTTTGATTTTGTGATCTGATCGATATGTTAGGGTCAGTTTGGCACAGCCTGTGAGAACAAAGAGCACTATGACGCAATTAACACCGCCAAAAATTTGAAAACGGCATGCTGTACTGCTTGGCATTCGCGCCGGGAGCTCAAATGCGAACATTTCAGAGCGGAGGCCTAAATTAAGTCCCTCGAGGAGGTAGTACTGCCCTGGGTCAATTGGGCGGTTGGTGAAAGACCCCATGTCATGCAAGAAGACTTTGCACCATACCACACGAACAGGAGAACCCAGTCATTGCTGTCAGACAATTTCTACGACAACATCAACCCTTACATCTGGCAATCTAACTTCACAGACTGCAACGTCCTTGATTGTTATGTGTCGGACATAGTTGAGCGAGAGTAACATCAAAGATGAACTAGAGGCAAGGGTTATGGCAGAATTCACCAACTTAAGCAAGGAGACCGTCCAGAAGAGTTGCAGGAGATTCCGAAGTTCTCAGAAGTCCGTGGTTGAAGACAATGGCTATTTTATTGGATGAATTTTTTTGTGTAATTTTAGTAAATATATCTCTTAAAATGATATGCCAGTGTTATTTTCAATTCAGCGTAATTTAAACGACAATTTAACCATTATTCCTTGTACATATATAATTTAAGGTAATGGACGATTTCTTTCGCCCTGTTCGTAGGTTTCTGGTTCTTTCTTGTTTTTCCTCGGTGTGTATTCATGCCTGTGTGTGTCGATATGAGTATGTGTATACTTATATGTACGTACAAATACAAATGCTCTATTGTGTTAGTGACGTTTGCTTTACTTCCTAACCACTGGCTTCGTTTTCAATTATCAGGTCATCCCATAAGTTCTGTCCGAATTTTAACTTTTTGTTAAAATGAACGAAATTTAAAGAGTATTTTATAATGTCTAATGGAGCTGAACATTATTTTTTATGTTTAGATGCATTTAAACTGATCAAATTTTATTTCAGAGAACAATAAAATTAAATTTTCTTTGATTAAAATCCTGCTAACATGGAAGTACCCAAGAATCATTTGAGGCACATAATGCTTTATGAGTTCAAGAAAGGAAACTCAGCAGCCGAAGCGGCTAGAAACATTCATTCAGTTTATGGAGATGAATGTGTGAATGAAAGAACTTGCAGAAGATGGTTTGCAAAATTCAGAGGTGGAGATTTCACCCTTAAAGATGAAGATCGAACCGGACGTCCAGTTGAGTTTGGGGAAAAACTTCTTGAAGCAGCCCTTGAAGAAAATCCTGCTTTATCAGTTGAGGAATTGGCAGTGGTTCTCAGTTCAAACCATACAGCTGTCCATCGTCACCTTCAACAACTTGGAAAAGTTCCTAAACTTCGAAAATGGGTGCCTCATGAATTGTCTGAAAACAACCTCAAATCCCGAGTTGACATCTGCTCTTCTCTCCATTCTCGCCAAATTGTTTCACCTTTTTTGGATAGACTTGTGACTGGCGAAGAAAAATGGATCTTTTATCGAAATGTTAAGCGTCGTAGACAGTGGCTTGGTAAACACAGACACAGCCGAGAAGGGAATTTCATGGGCAAAAGATTCTTCTTTCAATTTGGTGGGATCGCCAAGGAATAATCCACTTTGAATTCTTACCACCTAATACAACAATTAATGCTCAAATATACTGTCAGCAATTAGAGCGTTTGAATCAAGCTTTGAGGAAAAAAAGACCTGCTCTAGTGAATAGAAAAGAGGTGATGTTTCATCAGGATAATTCGCGACCCCACACAGCAAGAATCACGTCATAAAAAAGCGAAGAACTTGGTTGGAAGAAAATTCCTCATCCACCTTATTCTCCCGATCTTGCTCTCTCAGACTACCATTTGTTTCGTAGCTTACAGAATCATTTGGAAGAAACAGCTTTTGTAACACAGGAAGAGGTTAAAACTGACATTTGTGAGTTCTTCGAATCAAAGCCAAAAGAATTTTACAGTAATGGAATTAGTAAGCTTGTTAATAGATGGAAGGAAGTCATAGATAATCAGGGAAAATACATTGTTGATTGAATCTGTAATTAAATGTAACATTTGGTCACTTGTTTTCTTTATTCAAAATTCGGACAGAACTTATGGGATGACTTGATATAATGCAATACTATATTAAAATTGGTTTAAATGTTTTCCTGACAATAAACCACAATGTGTTTACATTATAAATATTATATTCTTGCCGTAATTTCTGGCTACTAATGGAATGCTGGACAATTTCCTCAAAGATGAAGAAGAGACTTGAAGCAACAGAAAGATGCTGAGGATTCCATGAACCGAACATGTGAGCAACAACAAGGTTTTGGAGGAAATGGAAACAAAAAGGAAACTTATATTTGACATCAAGATGAGGCAGTTGAAATTTCTGGGGAACGTAACGAGGAAGATAGGCTTGGAAAATCTGACACTCATAGGACAGTTTGAAGGAAAGAGGGACATAAGAATGCAGTGCGTAGCAGACTTGATAAGGTTGAATAAATGGATGGCTGACCAGGGTTTGGGAGAAATAAAAAAAAGCATATTAAGATCTAAAAGGGACAGGAAGATGTGGAGGACCATGATTCAATGCATAAAAGAAACAACAATAATAATTACTTCGATTTATAAATTCGTTTAAAATTCGTTCCGATAGTAAACTTATTTATTTATTATTTCCAATAATTTCTTCTCTTAAATTATTATCGAAATCTTTACATTCGTTCTTTTTATTTCGGGCCTACAAGGTAGCAGGTGGTTTGAATTCAGAGTTTCTTTCTCCTAGACTGGTTGCCAACCAAGGCTATAAGAACATGAAGTAGGGCACCTCGAGGCAGTGTAATGTTTAGCGAGCTTGTCTCGCTAGAACAAATACGACTGAGTAGCGAGTTCGATCCTCATTGGGTGCCTCCTACATCTTGGCCTTGTGTCACATCTAAGTTACGCTTGGAAAATCACTTTAAGAACATGAAGTATAAATAGAAAAGAATGCAGATTAATTTTTCGTTTTTCGATCAATTCAAATAAGGCTGAATGGACAATGAAATCCAGCTTGCCATCCTTTTTTACCCATAGGCGCGGGAAGAAAATTAGCACGTAAGCGAATGCAATGAACTCAACTGGAATTCGGCTCTCCGATTCCTTAATCCGAGCCGCTAACCATACATTTTTACAAATACAATTACTCCATATTATAAAATTCTTATTCTGTCAGTAAAGTCAGACACTTCGATCAATTCAAATAGCGTTGAATGGATAATGAAACCCAGTCTGACCTGCTATTTTACCTATAGATGAGGGGGTAGATAAGATTGACTTACAGGGATATAAGCACGTAATGAACTTGACTGGAATTCGAATTCGGCTCTCCGATTGTTTCAATCCGAGCAGCTAACTGTTAGCCCACCTCGCCTTTAAATATAGTTCTCCATTATAATTATAAAATTTTTATTCAGTCAGTAATTCCTGACCATTGTGGTTAATCTTGATCTACGCTGCTAACTTAATGGTTGTAAAACGTGAAAGCTTTTTTTTTTACGACAAATATACAAGAATAATATGAAAGAAAAAACAAGTGAAAAGTTAATAATAAGATGCATAGAAATTGAATGATTATTTTAACACCTTTTGCCAATGCTTATCGGTCTATAAAATTGTTTACAATCGAGGCGAGATGTAGATAAATTCATTTGGAGTTTTGGCGTAGAAAATCATAATAAAAATGGCGCGCTAACTAAATAATGTCGGTTTTAAAAATGAATTAAATTAGTGTAAGACTCGATTACGTTTGTACCAGAGTTAAAGATAAGACACTTCTTCTTCTTCTTCTTCTTCTTCTTCTTCTTCTTCTTCTTCTTCTTTGCACCGTGTCCCTTCAGCACGTGGGCGATCATGGCTCTCCACAATTTCCCGCCCTCTCTACTTCTTAGTAAAGTTTGCCATCTGTCCGAATTCCTTTTCTGCCAAACATTTATAGAAGCTTACTAGGTTGGTTTTCTCTTGCCTTCAATACAACCTGTTGTTGTCAAAAATTCTAAGCCGCCTTTCTTCTTTACAGACCCTAGAATTTTCAATTGACTCTCTCTGATTCGAAGTATAAGTGTCTTTTCTGCTTCTGTTTTCTCTAAAACTTCGTCATCGCTTACAAGTTCAGTCGATGGTATCCTCAGCATCCTTCTGAAGAGTTACATATTTTCGACTCGTCTTCATCTTTGAATCCCAGCCGAGCTCGTCACAGACATGCAATACAGTTGAGAAAGGTATGAATCAATCTCTTCGCCCACCAACTAAAGGGCAAATAAAGGGTGCTTCATTAAAACGGATTATATATAAAGGGTGTTTCATTAAGACGGATTATATATAAGGGTGTTTCATTAAGACAGATCAAAGTCAGCGGTAAATAAATCAGTGTTATTGGTGTAAATTTACTTATTTTTCCATTGGATCATGTTATTTAAGTCATGGCAAATATATGTAAAAAATAATATTGCCCAAATGCCCGTCAAATCTGAAAGAAAAAGAAAAAAACATTAGACGCTTAAACTTAATTCACATTTAAAATCGGTCTAATTTATTGGAACACCCTTTAGCAGGTTAGACTGCGTAGGCTTGGGTGGCAACCGGTCTAGGAGAAGGACATCCCGGAATACAAAATCGCCAAATTGGGGAAGAATGGGCTCTTCAGCTTTGGGCAGAAAGTGAGCCTTGTAATTGTATGTTACCCTGGAAAAACACATACACTGCAGCCAATGAAAGGATTGCGTTTACACTGACTCTGGCTGGTGTATCTTCATCCAAGAAATTCAGACAGAAATTCTTGAGTAATCTTAAAACACAAAATGCAATATATATACGAGAATTGAGATACATCTAAAGCTCACATAGCAATCTAGCACACTCGGCTCCTGTTTCTCATCACATTGCTTAGGTTTTGGAAGGCATCTTTCGCTCGTCCAATGCGTCTTCGGATAGCGGTGTCACATTTTCCATCCTCTGTTAAAACGCTTCCAAATATTTAAACTAGAGTACCTACTTGTTGTTTATGGGGATTTTCTCGGCGTTGCTTAGATGTGACGCAAGGCCGAAAGTATGGGGCACCCAGTGAGGATCGAACTCACTATTCAGTCATAATTGATCTACTGCTTGATTTTTATACCTCTAATTTGCAACTCATATCTTGGGATTTTTCTCTTGCAGATGATCATACTTTATGCTTTCTTGCAGTTGACGGTTTTTCATTGTCCCTCGTTTTCTTCTGTCACCATATCTTGGGGGCTCTTTGGTTTTCTTTCCGAGTCGGAATATTACGAAAAGTGTTGGTAAAATTTAGGGATGGGTTATTTTACACATACACCGTCTTTTCCTGATACTGAGTATAATTGTTCTTTCTGTTGCCATTTTCTTTAAGATTTCCTTGTTGCATACTCGCTCCGTCCATATAATTCTCAGTATCCTTCTGTAGAACCATATTTCTGCTTCCTCTAGTGTTCTCTCCATTCGGTGGGGGGGAGATTACTCAACATTCACTGCTGTATATGAGCTTGGATATCACATAGCAACTCTTTTCTTTGATTCTAACGAAATTGTCCTGTTTCTCACACCCTTGATTAGATTTTGGAATGGTTCTTTCGCTGATCCAATACGTATTCTGATCTCTGTGTTGCATTTTCAATCTTCTGTTAAAGCTTCTTGTAGTATATGAATCTAAATGAGAAAACACCGACTGAAAGATTGTGTTACACTAAACCGCTTCCTGAAGAAGGCCTATGTAGCTTGAATTTCAGAATTCGAAACAACGTTTTGTTTTTTGAGTTGAAACCCCACCTACTTCAGTCATAATTATAGTGAAATATTCAAATTCCAAGATGCGTGTAAATGCACACGAAAAGACAACAAGTATAAATAGTTTCGGGATGCAAGAAATCGAAAGCCATTCTTCTTCTTCTTCTTCTTCTTCTTCTTCTTCTTCTTCTATACTCCACATCTATCATAGCTCTCCCGAACTTTTTATCTCATATAGCTCTTTGCTAAGGGCCCCATGCTCCTTCCCGCCTTCCACTCGTACAATCTCATCAAGTAAAATGGCTCACTGCACTCCCCTATCTCTCTTTCCTTCATTGTGATTCTAATAAATGAATAAATAAAAATTCAATTCTTTTTTAATAAAATCAAATAATTAATTTCAAACATAACATTGGAGACAGAAAATTCTCAGTCACTGAAAGTTATTTCTAAGGCTTCATTTATATTGTGAAAAATTTAAAGCACTGGTAACTAATATATCATAATGGTAATATTAACCGTTTCCCTATAAGGAAACATCTGGAATTCATTGATGCGGCAGCCAGGTCTGCTTTAGGTTGAAATTTATAAAAACATTCTCTTAAAACAATTTTTTCGAGAAAATAAGTCTCTGAAATCCAGATGCTCTTATCGCTTTTGGGGGGAGGTTTCCTTCCAAACCTTTTGCTTGAAGTTGCGTGGAATATCAACATCTTGATTATGTCATCATTTTCTCTTTTTGTGCTACAATATGCAATCGATTTTTGTTGTTGCTGCTGGTGGTGGTCCTCAACTGATGTGGGTTTTTTTTTAACGTTCTTTGTGATTCTGCAGCGCCAATCTACAATGTTCAAAGAAGGATGATGTTTGCCAAGACCCATTGGGCTTTACTCGCTCAAAGCCTTTTTTCAACATTCATTATTAGAAAGCGGTTGTATGCAGCTGACAGTTTAGATATTTCTGAACGGGTTTGGCGTCATGCATGAGAGCCATATGAAAATCTCGATCTTACGAGCTTAGTTAAGGACATGACGTGTTTTTACATTTATGTTTTGGTTTTGTAGAGATTCGTGGTCTGAAACTACATGTTGTGCAGCCTATTCTATGTTAAGTTTCTTTGTCTCCTATACTTAATTTGTTATAGACGATCTATACGTAGAGATATCTGAGCTGTTTCGTATTTACTAATCCCACATCCTGTATTTTTATGATATATTCACTGCGTTCAACTCAATTCCGTGTAATCCTTAAAAGAGCATGACCTATCGCTGATTTTTTTAATCTCATTATCGATCATAAGACCAACTGCGACTTTTGAAACCATATTTTCCCCACTTAAACCAAATCTTCCGCCTGTATCGCTTTTTTGCGTCCTTCGTCGGTATCCGGGAAAGCGGGATAGCTTCAGGTGACTTTTTGAGCCAGATCGACTTTTGCAAACCTTTTTTTCTCACTCCTCATATGTCCGATGACTGTTGTTAAGGAATGTCCCATCTTTGATTAATAATGGGTCAGCATGAACATGCTGATATGTAGTTAAGCCTGCGTTCGACAGGCAACTCGCCCACACTCCTGACGAAGAAACTACGACACGCTTGGATCGACATTAACACATTTCCCGACTGCTCTCTTTGTTTTAGCCCAGGTAGTTGCATTTCATTCGGAGCAATGGGATCCACTATATGCTATCTTTCTTCAAATATTTCCATCACAGGCCACCATTTCCCAGCTGGGATCGCCAATTTCACATAGCGCTAGTGAATATTTCGTATAATCATAGAAACGTTTCTTCAAATTATGACGTGGTCGGGGAGCAGTTGATAATCCATGATAAAGCAGCTACTTTGAAATGCAATTAATAAATTAATTTTAAAAGATATAATGAAATTAATTTAAAACCATCAAATCGCTGACGTGAAATTCCGAGATTTACGTAAGCTTCAAAGTCATTTCTAAGATTTCTCTAATATTGTTAAAATGTTGGCGCAGATAAATTTAACTTGAAGCTGACACGCATAGACACACACACTCAGAGACAGGTACACACACACACACATGTACACACACACATGTACACACACACATAGATAGATATATAAAGTGAGACATCAGAAAACTTTAGGCTCTGTACAATCTCAAACAGATGTGATTAAAAAAACTGAATTTGACTTTAAGGAAAACAGCAATTTTAAACAAAATAAAAATGTATTAGGAATTCTAAAAGAAAAAAAAATGGTTTCAAAGAAAAAGAAAGAATCTACACGTTAATCTGTTTAGTAGAATCAATGGAAAGCAGATGACGTTTTGATGTGCATCAACATACACACACACACACACACACACACAGACAGACAGACAGACAGACACTTGTGCACATGTAGTCCTCTGCATAAATACGGATATTTACCTATCTATCTTTTTAATCTGTTCGTATCTATCAATGTAATTTAATCTTATCGTATCGTATCGTATCTATCTATCTATCTATCTATCTATCTATCTATCTATCTATCTATCTATTAGTCAGTTCATATCTATCTATCTATCTATCTATCTATCTATCTATCTATCTATCTATCTCATTCTCTCCAGTATCTATCTATCTATCTATCTATCTATCTATCTATCTATCTATCTATCTATATATATATATATATATATATATATATATATATATATATCTATTTATCTATTCCGTTATGATATCTATCTATCTATCTATCTATCTATCTATCTATCTATTAGTCAGTTCATATCTATCTATCTATCTATCTATCTATCTATCTATCTATCTATCTATCTATCTATCTATCTATCTCTCTCTCTCTCTATATATATATATATATATATATATATGTATATATCTATTTATCTATTCCGTTATGATATCTATCTATCTATCTATCTATCTATCTATCTATCTATCTATGTATCTATCTATCTATTAGTCAGTTCATATCTATCTATCTATCTATCTATCTATCTATCTATCTATCTATCTATCTATCTATCTATCTCATTCTCTCCAGTATCTATCTATCTATCTATCTATCTATCTATCTATCTATCTATCTATCTATCTATCTATCTATCTAAGCCTGTTCATATCTATCTATCTATCTATCTATCTATCTATCTATCTATCTATCTATCTATCTATCTAAGCCTGTTCATATCTATCTATCTATCTATCTATCTATCTATTAGTCAGTTCATATCTATCTATCTATCTATCTATCTATCTATCTAACTATCTATCTATCTATCTATCTATCTATCTAAGCCTGTTCATATCTATCTATCTATCTATCTATCTATCTATCTATCTATCTATCTATCTAAGCCTGTTCATATCTATCTATCTATCTATCTATCTATCTATCTATCTATCTATCTATCTATCTATCTATCTATCTCATTCTCTCCAGTATCTATCTATCTATCTATCTATCTATCTATCTATCTATCTATCTATCTATCTAAAAACGGATTGAAGAATTTAAAAAATGCAGCTTACTTGTGTATTAAATTTAACTTTTGCATCATCGGGGGAGGCAAATCAAATGCTAAAATATTATTATCTCTTATATTTGCCTTGCTAAACGTTGGCGGCAAATTTGCATATTATTATTATTATTATATAAAGTCATCTATTTTCAATAGATTTTATATCTGCCATTATTCCTTTGATATTATAAACATTATTTTTAGTGGGGACTGATATTGAAGTTGACATCACTGATTTTTTAAAAAAAAATTCTTAAACGAATTTATGTAGATTTGAGTTCTAGGCAGGTTCAAAGTCCCATAAAAATCACTGTTTCTTTTTATTTAATAAACTATACTGATTCTCAAATGCAGCAATCGCCATGTTTTTCCTCATGGCATCACCTGCAGGATTTGACTGTTAGTAACTAGTAACTTTTTAAAAATATAATTTACCATTCCATTTATTTTCTTTAATATCCAACTTGTATTATCTGCCACGCTATTATTTATTCTGCAATGTTTCAAGCGATATTCTGTGGTTAGAAAATCTTTGCTTGAAAATTCATTTCCGTCGATCCGATATTGACGGTCTTAATTGTGGCTTCATAAATCATGTTGTCTACTTAGCAGTTTTCATCAAGAGGGCATGTTCTGTATATTATTTTTTTTTTTATTAGCCATTTGGCTCAAGACCTTTTTCTGTTATGCCACTTCATCAATCTTCATTTTGTTTTTATTGCGTTTGTAACTAACTAGCCATGGGAGAAGATGATATATAAATTTTGTTACACCGGAACATTATTAGGTAAATAAAACGAAACTAGCTAGATTATATACCCAGACATATCTAGATTATATACTCAGACATATCTAGATTATATACCCAGACATATCTAGATTATATACCCAGACATATCTAGATTATATACTGAGACACATCTAAAAAGAAAAGGTTAAAATTTTAGCGTCACCTCTCTCAACTTCCTGCACATGTGTAGTTACATCATCAGAAACACCATTTTAATGAAAAGGATGTTCCATTTTGTCATTAATTTTCCTTTCTCTCTCTCTTTTTCCTTTTTTTCGTTTTGTCTTCTTTGGTTCTTTCTTTTTTCTTTCTTTCTTTCAGCCTCCATACAGGAACAACCATATATATTGTGTCCAGCATGAAACAGCCTGTCGCCTCTGAGTGTTGAATTCAATGTTCACTTTTATATTTATATTTACACACGCTCTATCTCTGATATTGAGCACTTTATCCTATAAATATAGTACACCCTAAAATTATATTTCTTCATATATATATATATATATATATATATATATATATATATATATATATATATATATTTCAGGGGGGGAGAAAGGTAGAGAGAGAGAGGGAGTGAGGTGGAGAGGGAGAGGGAGAGGGAGGGAAAGAGAGATAGGGAGAGGTGGAGAAGGAGGGAGAGAGAGGATGAGGAGGGAGAGTGGTGGAGAGGGAGAGGGAGGGAAAGAGAGAGAGGGAGAGAGGTGGAGAGAGGTGGAGAGGGGGAGGGGGGGAAAGATGTGGAGAGGGAGAGGGAGGGAAAGAGAGAGAGTGGGAGAGGGAGAGAGAGTGGGAGAGATGGGTGAGAGAGATGGGGAGGGGGAGGGAGAGAGGTGGAGAGGGAGGGAAAGAGAGAGAGTGGGAGAGGGAGGGAAAGAGAGATAGGGAGAGGTGGAGAAGGAGGGAGAGAGATGAGGAGGAGGGAGAGTGGTGGAGAGGGAGAGGGAGGGAAAGAGAGAGAGAGGGAGAGAGGTGGAGAGGGAGAGGGGGAGGGAGAGATGTGGAGAGGGAGAGGGAGGGAAAGAGAGAGAGAGTGGGAGAGGGAGAGAGAGTGGGAGAGGGAGAGAGAGTGGGAGAGAGGGGTGAGAGATGGGGAGGGGGATGGAGAGAGGTGGAGAGGGAGGGAAAGAGAGAGTGGGAGAGGGAGGGAGAGAGAGTGGGAGCGGGAGAGAGAGCGGGAGAGAGGGGGGTGAGTGAGATGGGGGAGGAAGAGAGGTGGAGAGGGAGAGGGAGGGAAAGAGAGAGAGGGGAGGGGAGGGAGAGAGGTGGAGAGGGAGAGGGAGGGAAAGAGATAGGGAGAGAGGGGGCGAGAGAGGGAGAGGGAGGGAAATAGAGAGAGGGGGAGAGAGAGGGAGAGGGAGGGAAAGAGAGAATATAGAAATAGTCCATAGTTTTGGATGGTGTTAAGCGCGGCCGGTTGACGCGGACATCGCTTCTATTTTTAGAACACATATAACAAACTGTCTCCATTGGTAAATATTAGAAGATTGATAGCGAGAGAATGTTTTTTTAATAAGCAATACTTTCCTAGTGATGTGATGTGTAGGACAAAGTGATTTGAAAAGAACATTTGTGTTATCTTTGTGTTTTCAATAAAAGATGTTTGAACGAAAACTTACTGTCCAAATGAACATTAATATATATAGTCATATCTATTATGAAATGGACAAAGTCCGACAATTATTTTAAGACATTTTTATGTTTGTCCATTTCCTAATGTGTGACGTCATTTTTTTACATTTTGATACGCTTTGAGCAGATATGAATGTACGCGAGAGATTCATGGAAGATTGTAGTTTAAAAGCAGTAAAATCGACCTTGCTAATCGAATGATCCTCTGTGGCTCAATCGGTTAAAAGCACGTCAGGCTATATGACGGTTCCCTATAAGATACAGGTTCGATTCCTGTCGGACGTCGAATATTTTCTATGAAAATTTCTCGGACATTCAGGCCGGTAAATGTTGTCTAATACTGTTTATTATAATCAGAGAATTTTTATCTATAAAAAGAATGTATTAACATAAAAATGTCTTAAAATTCATATCTATCTATCTATCTATATATATATATATATATATATATATATATATAGCAGTTTATGGGTATCTATTTATCCGAAAACAGACAGAAGAAATAAAATTGTTATTGGCAAAGAGACATCGTAATCTATAAACTTTGATAAATGGTTTTTATCGCTTTTCACGTACAGAAAAGCACACATGCCTGCATGCGCCAGCACACACACACACACACGCACGCACACACACATATATATATATATATATATATATATATATATATATATATATATATATATATATGAGAATATGAAATACGTTTTACTTATTTTTGATTAATGTGTGCGCGGTTTTCGTTTCAAGATACGGCAAATAAAAGAAGCTGAGAATTAGATAAATAATTTCCCCCGTGCTTCAGCGATAAAAAGCGATTTTTCTTTGAGTTTAAAGGTTTCCCTATCTTCCGCCATCTTCCGCCATGATTCTTTTTAGACGACTACCATGAGTTGTCTCTTCATTCTTAGTTAATAATAAAAAAAAAGAAGAAGCACACTTCTTTTATTTGTGGGAATAACCACAGGGAAATAACTCTATATTTGCAAAATAAATAATTATAAAAACAAGTGGATTCAGAGAGAGAGGGGGAGAGAGAGGAAGAGGAAAGGGGAGAGAGGGAGAGGGGGAGAGAAAGGTAGAGAGATAGAGAGGGAGAGAGGTGGAGAGGGAGAGGGAGGGAAAGAGAGAAAGGGAGAGAGCGAGAGAGAGGGAGAGGGAGGGAAAGAGAGAAAAGGAGAGAGGGGGAGAGAGGGAGTGAAAGAGTGAGTAAGGGGGAGAGACAGAGGGAGAGAGGGGGAGAGAAAGGTAGAGAGAGTGGGAGAGAGAGAGAGGGAGAGAGGATGAGAGGGAGAAGAAGGGAGAGGGTGAGAGTGATCGAGAGAGAGAGGGAGAGACAGAGAGGGAGAGGGCTGAGAGATAGAGAGAGAGAGTGGGGGGGACAAAAAAAAAACTGACTTTGACTTAAATAGGAAAATGATTTTCGATAATATTTAAGGTTGCTAGGATACTCCCGCAGAAAATAAAAATAATATATATATAAAAAAAGAAAAAGAAAATAGAATATTAAAAATTGCCTTGTGTCAAACTTGAATATTTCTTGGTACCGTTTCTCAAAACTCCAAATATCAAAATAAAAGCAAGGAAAGATATAATATATATATATCCTTATATCGGGCTGATGAAATTAACCAAAATAAAATTTAATAATAATAAAAATAATGATTACAAAAAACGCGAAAATGACGAAAATTTTACTCGTGTTTTTTTTTTTTCAGGCTAGCAGAACTTCTGACAAAAACCTTCATAATAAATAATTAGAACGTTATAATATTCACTAAACTAAGGAAAAATCAATTGACTCATCTCATTAGCCGACTCAAGAGTTTCGCGTCGAAAAGCTCATCTGGGTCAAATGTTTGATATTGAGGCTTGTTATTTCATATTTAGAATCTTTCTGAATGAACGAACGGATGCTCATTCTAACTTTCAAAATCTACAGTGTTAAGAATTTCACATTTGAAATTTTCAAGTTAGAATTAACGTTCGTTTTTTCATAGATTTATCCGATATATGGTTCAGGTGAACGCTTCGACGGTGTTATATTCCAGGTTGAACGAATAAAAGCGTATTTTAACATTTAATGAAATAACTTTTACTCATCTACTGCCTGAGAACAGCAAGGATTGTTTAGATTTAAACCACGAGTTCCATGTGCGAGTAAGCTTATCACTACGTTGGATTCAGAAGTGCTGCGTTTCCACTAGCGGACAAGGGACGTAACTGCAATATATTTTTGAGTTATCGTCCTTTATAGGGGAAAGTAAGTAACAGCATTTAATACCTGCCCCTTTTAGCCTTGTGCTCGTATGTCTTTTGCCGCGGATTTAATTGCAATGGACGTCCTGGGTATGACGTGAAACTACATCCGCGTCCTGGGTATGGGGATAAACTTCATCCAACAGCAAGGCCACGGATAATGTTTTCGGAAAAATAATGATGCCAGCTATATGTTTTTGAAACAATAATGTTGCCAGTTATACGTTTTTGAACGTCCTGGATATGGCGATAAACTACATCCAACAGTAAGGCCTTCGATGGTGTTTTTTTTTTGTTTTTTTCTTTTGAAACAGTAATGTTGCCAGCTATGCGTTTTTGAAACAGTAGTGTTGCCAAATATACTTTTTTTTGAAACGATAATGTTGCCAGCTATACGTTTTTTATTCCATACAAAATAGGCATTTAAAATTCATATAAACTGGATTTGGCATTAAATAACCCACAGTGGTTGATATGCCATAAAACCCAAACAAACAAACAAACAAAATTGCAACGGGTATGGCTTATTTCGTAATCGATGGGATTTCCTTGGTTGATTTTTCGCCGGAGTCTTTTCTTTGTCTCTTGGCATTATTTGGGAAATTTTGTCAAGACAATTCGGAGGTGTCCAATAGAATGTACAATAGTAAAGTGTCGTTTAGTTTGGTCTCTGGAAGGTTTGATGGTCGTAATTGGTTTACATGTCGAACCCAGACTGAAAACTATGTTCACGTCATGCGTACCATTTTCAGAGGAAGGTATAATTCGTCCTTGGATTCATTTTTACTCGCCATTGCAGTAATCTTTTGCAGGCACAAGTTGTCATGGTACATATTTGCGTTTTATGTTAACGTTTAAATTGTTCTGCCATCACCTTGTTCCTTTTTAGGGAATCGTTTCTAGTTGCATGGTTGTCATCTATATGTAAACTAACTTTAGCGTTCATTAGTGTTCCTCTTGGGGAATTTTATATTGGGTGCGTTTTGGACAGTTTAGCTTTGTAATTTCCAAGGAATATTTCTTGTGTGCTCCACACCCCACCCTTCGAGTTTGAAGCGTGCCCTCTTAAATGTATCTACAAAATGCTCCACTTATCCGTTTGATTGTGGAAAGAAAGGTCGTGTAATATGTTGAATACCATCTGTACATAGGAAGTTGAAAATACAGCTGAAGTGAAAATGCAGTGCCAATATCCGAAACTTGTATACGCGGGACTCCAAATCGACTGAAGATTAGTTTTAACTTGAGGATTGTTATCTCTCTATATTTCTGAGAGGAGGTATTATGTACATTATTTACATTATTCGGACTATTGTCCTCATCTTTGTCGCCATATTTATTACAACGTTTCGGCCCTTCAGTATCTGTCTATATTTCTGAGATGAGGTATTATGTACATTATTTACATTATTCGGACTATTGTCCTCATATTTGTCGCCATATTTATTACAACGTTTCGGCCTTTCAGTATCTGACTATATTTCTGAGATGAGGTATTATGTACACTATTTACATTATTCGGACTATTGTCCTCATCTTTGTCGCCATATTTATTACAACGTTTCGGCCCTTCAGTATCTGTCTATATTTCTGAGATGAGGTATTATGTACATTATTTACATTATTCGGGCTATTGTCCTCATCTTTGTCGCCATATTTATTACAACGTTTCGGCCTTTCAGTATCTGACTATATTTCTGAGATGAGGTATTATGTACATTATTTACATTATTCGGACTATTGTCCTCATCTTTGTCGCCATATTTATTACAACGTTTCGGCCCTTCAGTGTATGTCTATATTTCTGAGATGAGGTATTGTGTACACTATTTACATTATTCGGACTATTATCCTCATCTTTGTTGCCATATTTATTACAACGTTTCAGCTGTTGCACGCTCCGACCTTCTTCAGAACATGACTAAAACTGTGTGTGCAGCTGAAGAAAGGAATATAAAGGAGAGAGAGGCTTCCCCCCCTTAAAGTAAGGCTTCAAGAACACCAGAAAGCTGTAACGCGAAGGGAAGTGGAAAAATCATGCGTGGCTGACCACATATGGAGAGAGAAGGGAGATCACCACCCTCTGTGGGATCAGGTTGAGATCATAGACAAAGAAAACCATTGGAAAATTCGTAAAAATACTAAAAAGAGGCTTGTCGTCTGTGATTAGAGTGAAATGGCGTCCGTACAGTATTTTGTGGAACTTTTTAATAGCAAAAACTATTAATAGCTAATACTTCTTTCTCACTTTGGCTATAATTACGCTCTACCGATGTCAGTCATCTAGATTGCCTTTTGGCTACCATCAGGGAGAATGTTAGAAATAACAGCTCCAGTACCATAATTGAAAGAATCAGAGAACTTTGGTCTTCAAAAATTTTAATGTCAATCATTATCTTGAGTTTTCTTAATCTCTTTTCTTTCATTACTGTCCTTATTAATGTTTTCTTTTTCTCATATTCTTTCACACTCTGTAACTTCTTGCGTCTTAGCGGCTTTATTGCCTTGTGAAATTCTTCTGGCTTCTTGCTTTCCATTAAACTTTGATCTTCAAAAATGTTTAATGCAAAAATGTTTATCTTTTGTCTGCTTAATTCCCGTTTCGTTTTGTTTTCTATCTTTATTAAGGTTTTTTCTTTTTCTCATATACTCTAAACATCATCAAAATCCTTCAACTTCCCTATCGTTAGTCGAAACTCCATTGACAATCCCTTTTCACACTGTTCGGTCCACAGGTCCCCAATGTACGACTTTATTATTCGCTATTTGATTTTATTTGTTTAAATGTATTCATCTTTGAATTTGTAAATGTATAACCATTTTTTTTTTTGCTGGCATCAATAGTCTCTGACCAAATTTTGGATTGAACGATGAATTATTTTTACGTATATGTTTTCTTGCACATTTTCCATTTTACCAAAAATTCTCAAATGTTGTTCTTCGGGCGAAAGGTTTATCTTATTTACTTACTGTATGAAGACGGAGAAAGAAGAGATATTTATTTATCATTAAAATAATTACATCGACCACTGGAGACGGTCCTAACAGACAAATGAAGATATCGATTAATATTAGCCCGATATTTTCTTTCATTGAAAATAATATTTTGATGTTATGTTTGAACTATCGATCTGTTTTTTCTTCAAGAAGTTCCAGAGGATATTTTGTTAATTTTGTACCAGAATTGAAATATATAAATTTGTATTCTTTGAATTTGTCGATATTTCTTTTTGTTTTCTGAAGACATCGTTTGAGCTTCTGAGTGTATGTTTTGTAATGGTTAAATCAAGTGAGCCTTATATGAATATCGGTAATATTAAAAGGCAGATTTCAGATTGTTCTTAGTTCAACTGACTGGCAATCGAGATGGAGTTTCAGTGGAAAAGAATCAACGAAGGTTTTTGCTATATTGTTTTTTTTTTTTTCATTTACTTTATTTCTTTGTTTTTTATTTTGTTCCATATTTGATCCTATTTAAGTCTATTTACTTTTGAATGTGTAAGTGTAGATTTTGATTTCTAACCATCTTTTCCTAGCGTAAACAACCTCTGACTCAAATTTGGACTGCACGGTGAATTATTGGTACGTATATTTTCCCATATTCCTCGTACATTTTCTTTTTTCATAAAAAAAAAAAAATTCAAATACGGGAAAAAATTGTCTTAACTTGGCAGTCGTATAGGGGGGGTGGAAGAGAAGAAATATTTGGAACTAACAATAGAGGAAAAAAATATAGGTAAAAAAAATGGAAGAGTTAGGTGAGAAGACATTTGACAGAACATCTCGAGATACGGAACTGTTGTGCTATTCTTTCTTAGTTAAACCATCGAACAATCTAGATGGTGTTTGAGTGAAAGAGAAAGCAGAGAAAAAAAAATGTCCTACATTGTTTTTTTTTCTTATTTTACTTTATATTTTTAATTCTCTATTTGATTTTATTTATTTAAATGTATTCATCTTTGAATTTGTAAGTGTATATTTTGACTCTAGACATTTTTTTGCTGGCATAAATAGTCTCTGACCAAATTTTGGACCGAACGATGAATTATTTGTATGTATGTTTCCGTATTTCTATGTTTCCATATTTCTCGTACGTTTTCTATTTTACCAAAAATGCTCAAATTCTGCTCGTCGGGCAAATGCTTGATCTTATTTAAATCTATTTACTTTTGAATGTGTAAATGCAGATTTTGATTTCTAACCGTCTTTATCTAGCGTGAACAACCTCTCACTCAAATTTGGACTGCACAGTGAATTATTGGTACATATATTTTCCCATATTCCTACTTACTTACTTACTTAAGTAACAACCTGATTGATTAAGAAATATTTTTAACTTCTACAAATATTAGCCCGAAAGTCTTTGGAGTCTAGCGATTTTCTCTCAGAATCCAGTTCGTAAAGACTTTTTTTTACCAGCAGTGTGAAGGATATGGGCTAGAAGGAATCGCCGGAGCGAAGATTGGTCAAATATCTGAAGGAGCTGTTTTGTTAAAGGACGGATCGCCGACGCCATGTTCGTTTCTGAAGAATGGCTACTCACATAAGGCGACTACTATTTTTCGTCTGCCAGTCTCCATCGTTTAACGCTGTCGATAATTCCTTCATTTAGAGGCGCAGTTTCAACAAAAGCAACAGAAAAAAAAAAAACTTACTTCTATTCCCCAGCGGATATTTCTGGAAAACAAAGATGCGAACAATTTCAACGCTTCTTGGTTGCCATGCAACCCATGCAAACAGAACGATTTGTACAAGGCATAAAAATAAACCGAAAAATATAGGGATCTGAGAAATCTATACAAGTTTCTTTTTAGAAAATCTTTTATATTTGCCAAGTAATTAATATTTAAAGCTTCCAAAATCTCTATAGTTTTTTTTTAAAAGAAAACTATTTTCATATATATTTTGCACAAAGCCTTATAATTTTGCAGTTACATTTTTATATATGAGATTGAACGGTCTTTGTTTTGTGCTGATTAAATCTCATTGTTTTTAAGTAGTTGTGACAAATTTTATATTAAGATCTGGAAAACAAAGTTATTTTCAATTGTCTTGGCGGAATTGCTTGGTTGTATTAATTCCTTAGTTTGATCAACGTTGTTTGCATTATTTGTTGTTTTTTTTTGTTTTTTTTGTGAATTTTGTAAGCTTTTTGCTTAGCATTATAAGAAATCTTGGCAGAGATCAAAAGTTTTTTTGTTTTTTCATTATGTTAATATCAAGGGCTAAAACTTTTCTTAAGGTAGAATTAGGACATGCGGGTGGTGTCATGGGTAACGGTTCAAAATAAGAAAACGGAGAGCCGAGTTCGAATTTCAATCGAGTTTATTTACGTACAAGCACCTTTGTTAAATGTATGAATTCATCTCATTTTTTTCCCTGTAATTAAAGGTTCCTTAGTAAGAAAGTCAAGGCTCTATATTTGGAGATCAATCTAGGAGACGGGCAACTCTGAATTCAAAACCAACTGGGCTTGGGGTTAGCAACACCATACTTTAAAGACCTCGGTGATGCTTTAAAATAATTTTACCACAGACAAGGCGTTAATTGCCCCAAGACGCAAGGGGATACTGCGACTGAAAGAGAATGTAAAGACCTTAGGAGAAAGTGCAATAAAAGAACAGGTTTCAAGAAGACAGAAAATGTCGATTGGCATCGCGTTTCAAACGTCCTCGTACTCTGTTCATGGTATTCTCAGCATCCTTCACTGGAGTCACATTTCGGTTGCCTCAAGTATCCTCTTCATCTTCAAGGAAATTGTATGGTATTCATGGCCATTTAGGAAGATTGATTTTGCATAACAGTTCAGCATTCTTTTTTGGTTTATCGGTTTGGTTCGGTTTAATTTTATTTACGACACATCAACACCCCAATGGGTTATTTAATGCCGACAATTTTTTTAGAATAGGTTCGTATGAATAGAATATGTATTCTCTGATTTGGTTTATTTTCTTATACGTCATATCAACCTCAATGGGTTATTTAATGCCGACAAGATTTTTAGGATACGTTCGTATGCATAGAATCCGTATTCTTTGTAAGAAATCAATTTGTAGATCAGGTTTCATTGACTTATTTTTGTAAAGTCGGTTTTTGTCGCGAGTTGAATGTATTGCTGGCAATATTTGTTTTTTGTATTTTGTTTGTTTTTGTATTACTGGTTTTTCTGTTATAAAAATCTATTTTTATACTCCCATGGTGTTTTGACTCCAATTTAGGTGTTAACTATTTTCCCATAGTCGACACCTAACAGGTGCCAGTGAGAGTAGACCCCGTAAGAGGTGCCTCCACGCTCCTCAAAACCTCTCGCTCAGAGGCCTTGCTGCTGTATGTAGTTTATCGTCATACCCAGGACGTGTGTTTCTCAGGGAAAAGAAATACGAGATATATTATAATTATTGACGCAAGATAGTCTTCCTAGTTTAATTTCTATCGTTTTTGATTCCCGTACCAGTCCATGTTAAGCGGAGATTAAAGATACAGTGACCTTTCGATGGATATTTTTGCTTCTACTTAATAAATGCAGAGAATTTGCTCTGAGTATTAGCGATGCGTTTTTTCTATCGACCGTCCTGGGTATGACATTCGGTAGCAAGGCCTCAGCTTGGGAGATTGGATGTTTTTGAGTAGCGTGGAACCACACCTTTACTGCCATTGTTCTCAGGTTCACCATGACTCGGGGTGGTTGCACCTGTTAGGGTTCCAGCTATGGGCAAATAGCGACCCCACCCAAAAAAAAAAAAATTAACAGTATATTTTTATAATAAAATGACTAACGATAAATTTTATAGGAAAATTACAATCAATGCAACCCTAATAAAATATAAAAAATGCACTCATAATAAAATTAACAATATATTTTATTATGTACACACTATATATCCCAAATAGATACCTTTGAAAGTATAAAATTATGTACAGGGTATCTGTAATTGAAACCCTAAAATTGCGTTTGGTATATTTAGATTTCGGCATTTAATAACCCATAGAGATGTTGATATGCCGCTAAACTAAATCCATCAACCGACCAATTTTCCACCGGGAATATTAGGAAGTTTTCGAGTCCAGTTAAAAAAAAAAAGGACTTAATTACAGAAAGCTGATGACCTCTGGAATATTGAAGCGACACGATTTTTCTATTTGCAAAATTCTTCTAATGTTGGCTTTGTGTCAAGATTCAAAAAGTGAAAAAGGACCAAAGATAAAAGAAGTCGTGAAAAGTCTTCAAAGATATAAAGGATTTAAAATCCAATGTTTAATCCCGCTTTTTCCCCCCCCCCAATTGCCAATTGTTTCCTTAAATGATGGAATACATCCTGAAACAAAGCTTTATTTATTAAGAATATCTTTATCCTCTTAATGCTAAATAAAAATTATGACATTTCTAAGAAGCTTAAACGAGAAAATAAAATATTCACTCCCATTTTCCGCGTTTTAATTTTCTCGCTTTATTTTCCTCGCCCACTATCAACTTATCTTGCTCATCAAAGGAGTTATCGTTCTTGACGTTACGCTATTCCGTAGGTGGCGGAGGTTGTCTGCTTTGAACGGAGATGGAGGAATAAATGTTTGTGCAGCAGTGAATCTCGAGGCAGGTGGGAAAATATCTTTAATGATGGATGAACATATAAAAAAAACAAACAAAAAAAAACCGAAAGATATTTGGACTGGACTGTGATGGCAGTCTTGATAAAGATCGCCTTTAGGTGTTTTGTACTTAGCCGGCAAAACTTTATCTGCTAATTACAGGGCGAAGATTAAATAAAACTTTCGAAAGTAATGATATGAAAAGATAAGAAAAATAACGGAAAAACAAAAATGAATAAAAATCGAAAGGAATAGCAAGAACAGACTTAAGAAAAGCAACTTTAAAATTAATGAGAGAAAAATTCCATTTGAAATAAAGATTATTCTTAAAATGAATAAATATTGCACGCCCAGAGACAGAAGTGAAGCAAATCAGCTTAAAAGAAATACGAAACAAAAACAGAAACGACAGGGTAGGAACGGCGATTTACTGGGAAGTATGCAAACATTGTCTATTGGATAATCTCTCTGTTAATCGGAGAACCGGGTTCAAATTGAATTGATAGGGTAGAAACGATGATTTACTGAGAAGTATGCAAACATTGTCTATTGGATAATCTCTGTTAATCGGAGAACCGGGTTCAAATTGAATTGATAGGGTAGGAACGATGATTTACTGAGAAGTATGCAAACATCGTCTATTGGATAATCTCTCTGTTAATCGGAGAACCGGGTTGAAATTGAATTGATAGGGTAGGAACGATGATTTACTGAGAAGTATGCAAACATTGTCTATTGGATAATATCTCTGTTAATCGGAGAACCGGGTTCAAATTGAATTGATAGGGTAGGAATGATGATTTACTGAGAAGTATGCAAACATTGTCTATTGGATAATCTCTCTGTTAATCGGAGAACCGGGTTCAAATTGAATTGATAGGGTAGGAACGATGATTTACTGAGAAGTATGCAAACATTGTCTATTGGATAATATCTCTGTTAATCGGAGAACCGGGTTCAAATTGAATTGATAGGGTAGAAACGATGATTTACTGAGAAGTATGCAAACATTGTCTATTGGATAATCTCTGTTAATCGGAGAACCGGGTTCAAATTGAATTGATAGGGTAGGAACGATGATTTACTGAGAAGTATGCAAACATTGTCTATTGGATAATCTCTCTGTTAATCGGAGAACCGGGTTCAAATTGAATTGATAGGGTAGAAACGATGATTTACTGAGAAGTATGCAAACATTGTCTATTGGATAATCTCTGTTAATCGGAGAACCGGGTTCAAATTGAATTGATAGGGTAGGAACGATGATTTACTGAGAAGTATGCAAACATCGTCTATTGGATAATCTCTCTGTTAATCGGAGAACCGGGTTGAAATTGAATTGATAGGGTAGGAACGATGATTTACTGAGAAGTATGCAAACATTGTCTATTGGATAATATCTCTGTTAATCGGAGAACCGGGTTCAAATTGAATTGATAGGGTAGGAATGATGATTTACTGAGAAGTATGCAAACATTGTCTATTGGATAATCTCTCTGTTAATCGGAGAACCGGGTTCAAATTGAATTGATAGGGTAGGAACGATGATTTACTGAGAAGTATGCAAACATTGTCTATTGGATAATCTCTCTGTTAATCGGAGAACCGGGTTCAAATTGAATTGATAGGGTAGGAATGATGATTTACTGGGAAGTATGCAAATGTTTTCATTTTATTTTCAGTAACCAAATAGAACTATTTACATTCGGACTATTATCCTCATCCTTGTCGTTGTTATCACATGTCGGCCGTTGTACTCTCCGGCCTTCATCAACTGTATATCGATCCTGTAACCTAGAGGGAATTCCGAACTAAACCCTTTATTTAATCTACGAGGCTAGACTATTCCCGTTCCACTGTCTATGTCTAGGGATATCTCGTCTGAATTTTTTTCCCTTTGATTTAAATTAAATTTAAATTTGAACAAGTTAATGAGTGCACTTGGATAAGTATATTTCTATTTGAGCAAAGGGGGTCCTTGGGTGGCACTAACTCCCCACTGATTTTTTTCCCTTTGACTTAAATTTAATGACTCCTATCCAAAACAACGAAGGAGAAAGCCAGAAGATCAAAATGAGACAATATGGATGTCAAGTTGAACAAGAAATCATCAATCAGTGTGTAGTGCCTTACAATACATACAGTGTAACTCGGATATAAGAGACCCGGATATAAGAGAACCCCGGATATAAGAGATATTTTCTCTGGTCCCAAATTAGCGCCATACTTTCACTAAACAAAATAGACCAAACCCGGATATAAGAGAAACCCGAATATAAGAGACATCTTCTCCGGTTCCGACAACTCTCTTATATTCGGGTTACACTGTATATATATATATATATATATATATATATATATATACAGTATTTTCCTTCTTCCTATATTTTGCTTTTTCTTTATTTGCTTATTTAGAAATGACTTTCATCTTCGTTCCTCTTATTCTCTTTCATAAATACAGTATCCCCCGGAATAAGAGACCCGGATATAAGAGAAACCCGGATATAAGAGATATTTTCTCTGGTCCCAAATCAGAGCCATATTACCTAAACAAATTTGACCAAACCCGGATATAAGATAAACCCGGATATAAGAGACTTCTTCTCCGGTCCCGACAGCTCTCTTATATCCGGGTTACACTGTATTTGTGGCGACAAATCAACTGTTTTATCAATGAAGTCTTGTATCAAATACATATTAAAGGGGTCAGCTCAAACTTTTTGCACAGACCTGCACTGAAATTTTTTTTCCCTTTGATTCAAATTAAATTTAAATTTGAACAAGGGAATGACTCCTATCCAAAATATAGAAGGAGAAAGCCAGAAGATGGAGGTTACATCAGCAAGATCATTGAATAATATGGAAATACATCATTTTTTCCCATAAATTATAACAATGATTTAAAATCAGTCAGAAAATAATGTGACGAGAAGCAAGGTGCGAGTAATTCGTCTCGTAATATATATATATATATATATATATATATATATATATATATATATATATATATACATATATATATATATATATATATATATATATATATATATATATATATATATATTAAAATATAATAAACAAAGGAAAATATAGGAATAAAGGAAACTGAAATAAAGATCTCCCTTTTACAAGGTAACCAAAAAAGTTCTGTCCGTTTTTTGATTAGTCATTGAATGAAGTTGAAATATATACGAAAAGCATGTAGCAATTGTTTTCAAATTCGGACAGCCGGGATTATGAACATCAGATGTTATAAAAAAACACGCGCACCATGCCCGGCCATCAGTTATAAGCCGGACAGCTGTGAGAAGGATGGAAGTGTCTAAAGATCTCGTTCGGGGCTGTTTGCTTTACGACTTCTAAGGGGATTGTCAGCAGCTGCATCAAGTCGCCGCATATGTCAAGCGTTTGGGGATAGTGCTGTGGATGAACGTACTGCAAGGCGTTGGTTTCGAAAATTCAAGTCGGGAGATTTGTCTCTCCAAGATGAGTCTCGCAGTTGACGACCACAGGTCTTGAATAACAGAGTCCCGAAGGCGACCATTGAAGAGGACAGTCGTCTAACGTGTGGTGAACTTGCAAGACAGTTCAACCTTTCCAATTTAGACTTCACCTGCACCGCCTAGGTAAGACGTACAAACTGAGCAAGTGGGTTCCGCAAACGCTGTTGGAGGTCCACAAGGGACAACGAGTGTCAGCCTGCGTATCGCTGCTTTCTCGCCACCGTACCGCATCCTTATTCAATCGAGTGCTTACCAGTGATGAAAAGTGGGTTCTGTACGAAACTCCCAAGCATTCCAGACATTGGTTGTCTCCTCAGGATGCTGTCCCTCACACCGCAAGACTGCCTATGCACCCACGCAAGATTATGCTTTGTGTCTGGTGGACAGGTCGTCAAGTGGTTCATTATGAACTGCTACCAACGGGCCAAACGGTCACTGGAGACCTATACTCGCAGCAATTGAAACGTGTGCAACAGGTATTGCGCCAGAAGGACCCAGCACTGGTGAACCGCAAAGGTGTGCTTTTCCTCCATGACAACGCCAGGCCGCATGTCGCGCGTGTGGTCAGGGATACCATACAACAACTTGAGTGGGAGACTTTGTGATTTACCTTATTCATCTGGCCTTGCGCCATCCGATTACCACCTCTTCCACTCCCTGGATAATCATCTTTGTGGGAAATCCTTCACCAATGAAGCGGACTTGCGCAAAGCTCTCACGGACTTCTTTGCGTCAAAACCCCCCGAGTTCTACCACAAGGGTGTTGAACAGCTGGAGACACGTTGGAAGAAGGTGCTCGATGCCGATGGTGATTACTTCGAAGACTAAATATAAGTTACACATACTGGGAAGCGTTTTCTTTTTTTTCCTTTAAAAACGGACAGAACTTTTTTGGTTAACCTTGTACAAGACGACATCGATTTCTTTGAGCAATCGGAAAAAATAACCAATGAAAATGTGACTTGCCATTTGTTAAATATTATGGAGACACATATATGTGGAATTTTCTGTTACTGCACTGTAAGAATGGAGGGTTAAATAAAATCAACACATTTTGAAATATCGGGGAAAAAAAAACAAGCAACTAAGTTCCAGTAACAATGATTTCCTTTGAAGAATTCCCAGCAGACACAGAGAACGTTTCTTTTGCACTTCAGTAGATTATCACTATTTATTTGTTTTATCTTGTCACAATTTTTGGATACATTATGTACTAGTGAGCTAGCCCAAATAACTTGACTCCCTTTATAGTCCACTAATAGAAGGGTAACCAATCAGAAGACGTAGAACATTCAATCCGTCGTGTATAAAGGCGGCCATTTTGTTTACTCCACCCGAATGTCCAGTACCAGCTTGTCAGCCGAAGAGGAACAGAAGGAAGAACTACCCTCTGCTACTTTACCGGGATATCCACTGCTAACCTGAACTACGCTTCCCTACTGTCTTCGAAATATTCACTGCTAACCTCTGGATTCTATACTCAAAGACGACCGCCATCATGAACAACAAAACTCTACTCTACTTGGAGGTTTGCACAAGCGACAAAAATGTGGGTTACATCCATAAAAAAAAATAAAAATGCAATTCCGCACATATTTTGTTAAAAATTCTATCCGGAGCCCCACGAGCCACTCAAAGCTCATGTTGATAGAGTCCCAAGATTGATCGAAGTCTTTGAATCATTTCAATCGCCATCATCAACAATTCCATGACCGTGTCTGGTCCTAGGGTCGCTGCGCATCTGACTGGGGTGAAAACCGGAAAGCTATTCTTTTAGAAGAAACCACCGCTTAATCCGACGTTCATTTTACCGCTCGGATACAAAGAGATTCTAAAAGTGGTGACGCAGGTTCGAATCCCGCCGGAGGGCGCATTTTCTTTAATATGCTTCCCCGCGCGAGCAGACCGGTGAACGAAAAAAAAAAAAAAAAAAAAAAAAAAATAAAAATAAAATAATTAAGTAAATAAATAAAAGGAATAATGTTTAAATGAAACGGAGATATGAAGAAGTCACAAGCTCAGTGTTGAAACATTGCGAGCCCGCGCCACGACCGTCACACAAAACTCATGTTGACAGATATCCAAGTTTGATCGAAATCTTGGAATACTGGCGAAAGATATTTTCAAAAGATCATCATCTCCATTACCTTCAACATGCGTTCCATAACCAGGTTTGATCCTAGAGACGCTACTCATCTGACCACACCCGTGTGTGCAGGGTGGTAGAAGAAATAAAATATTGTTTAAAATAAACGGAACGTCTACTCAGATACGGGCATCCTCTAAAAATAACGTTTAAAATAATAAAAAAATAAGTTGAATTAAAAAATAAATCTACTATTTAGAAATCTTACTTATTATAAAACGCAGCTTGTGTGTGTGTGCGTGTGTGTGTGTGTGTGTACGTTTATATATTGGATCGGATTTCCTACATTTTTCAACCGATTTCAACAAAACTTCACAGGACTGCGTAAAATTACCTTGCGGTGGTTCTGACAGCCCCCAAAATGGGAAAAAACACAATTGTTTTTGCACGAAATCAATTTGAAAACACGATTAAGAGGCATCACGAGAATGAAAGGGGGACAACTCATATCGAGTTATACTTATTATAAAACCCAGGTTGGTTGTGTGTGTGTGTGTATGTGTGTGTGTGTGTGTGTGTGTGTGTGTGTGTGTGTGTTCGTTTATATATGGGATCGGATTTCCGACATTTTTCAACCGATTTCAACAAAACTTCACTTTTTTTTTTGGCAGGTAGTGTTTCTTATTGTCTTGCACACTTTTTTCTTTATTTTTACATTCAGAATGCTTTAAAAATTCCATTTACAAGACAATTGTTTATAATAAAATTCTATTCAATCGGTAGACTCATAACGATTGAAAACAATGTTTTTGTTTGAGTTTGGGTTTGACCAATTCGTAAAGAAAAAAAAAAAAAAAAACTAATTAAGACATGCGTGTCCGTCAACCTTAAACAATAATCTTTGTCAATTTTATTTTTCAGTCTTTATGATGGTCGGTACTTGATCTATCTCTTACTGTTACATCCCCGGGCAACGCCGGGCTCTACTGCTAGTTACTAAATAAACTTATTAATTGTTCAGAAATTTCTAAATTTAAAGCATACAAACCATATGTCTGTTTAAAACATGTGACTAGGTTACGTGCTTTGCTTTCCTCAAACCACATTTAAGTATGAAGCGCTCATTTGAACGTATTACTGCAATTTCTGTGGTTTTATTTTGTTTTCTTACCTTTCGGTATAATAAAGGGTTTATAGGCTCACGTTCTTTTTTTCTCTATTATTTTTCGTTTAATTGAAACTATGGTTTGTTTGACCAAAATAGCGCCTCATAAATATAGCCGGACGAAATTAGCTATCTGGCAACTCGTGTTAATTTAGACTTAAATATGAAGGAGCAATGGAAGATGTGGATGGCAATTCCTGATCACCACCCTACACTTACAGGAAGAATATAAAAAACCCCAGCATTGAAAAAGTCTACGAATGGACGAAAAAGTTGAAAGAAACGACAATAATTTCAGCTACAAGAGTGTTTCTTGGATATTGTCTTTTTTCAGCAGTTTTTTTAAACTTGCTTAATGTTCCATAATTTTCAGATGATGATATTTGATCCCGTGAAGGACGCCGTATTTCTCACTAGTTGGTCCCGCGCACGACGCCGTATCTCTCAATTTTTTATCATGTGAAGGACGCCGTATCTGTCAATATTTGATACTGTGAAGGACGCCGTATCTCCCAATATTTGATCCTGTGAAGGACGCCGTATTTCTACACATGAACAAAATTTACACGTTTTTTTTTTTTTTACATACACATTAACATTTAAACTTTAATCCATTAGGGTTTCCGTTCTTACCCAGCAAATAATTAGAAAGCAATTTTCTAATTAACTTTTATACTAACTGTGATGAAAAAAAGAGCTTGGCCAACATATTTATGATATTCGATCAAAGGAGCGGGATATTGCTCTGGAACCGCGGTGTGGCAAACCCTGGCCTATTTATTACAAGTACCAGCAGCCGGGTTTTTGAACTTTGTTAAAAAAAAAAAACAAGTTTTCGAATGCTAATTTACAAAATGATCATGCCTAATCCTTTTAAAAGAAAAGTGCAACAGGCTCTTTCTACGCCGATCCACTCAATATTTGATCCCATGAAGGACGCCGTATCTCTCAAAATTTGATCCTGTGAACGACGCCGTATCTGTCAATATTTGATCCAGTGAAGGACGCCGTATTTCTCACTATCTGAACCCGCGCAGGACGCCGTATCTCTCAATATTTGATCCCACGCAGGACGCCATATCTCTCAATATTTAATCTTGTGAAGGACGCCGTATCGGTCAATATTTGATCCCGTGTAGGACGCCGTATTTCTCACTATTTGATCATGTGAAGGACGCCGTATCTCTCAATATTTGATCCCGTGAAGCACGCCGCATTTCTCACTATTTGATCCCGCGCAGGACGCCGTTTCTCTCAATATTTGATCATGTGAAGGACGCCGTATCTGTCAATATTTGATACCGTGAAGGACGCCGTATTTCTCACTATTTGATCCCGCGCAGGACGCCGTATCTCTCAATATTTGATCCCGTGAAGGACGCCGTATCTGTCAATATTTGATACCGTGAAGGACGCCGTATTTCTCAATATTTGATCCCGTGAAGGACGCCATATTTCTCACTAGTTGATCCCGCGCACGACGCCGTATCTCTCAATTTTTTATCATGTGAAGGACGCCGTATCTGTCAATATTTGATACCGTGAAGGACGCCGTATCTCCCAATATTTGATCCTGTGAAGGACGCCGTATTTCTCACTATTTGATCCCGCGCAGGACGCCGTATCTGTCAATATTTGATACCGTGAAGGACGCCGTATCTGTCAATATTTGATACCGTGAAGGACGCCATATTTCTCGCTATTTGATCCCGCGCTGGACGCCGTATCTCTCAATATTTGATCATGTTCAGGAAGCCGACCCAGCATTGCACAAGTCTGCGAACGGGTGCAGCAAGCTTGGAATAATATTGGATCAGAAATTGTTGCGAAATCTTTTAAAAACTGGCATTAGCAATGCTCTCAATGGAACGGAAGATGACGCATTATTTAAAGACGATGACAGTAGTATTGGAAATGATTATCAGAGTTTTGATAACGAAGACGACGAATATTATGGCTTTAAAGACGAATACAATTTTAATGGTAACTGTTTTGCTCAATTATAATAATTGCTCGATTTTTATTTTGTTTTCTTACGTTTGGATATGAGTTAAGTTTTTATAGAACCGTGATTTTTTCCTGTTATTTTTTGTTTAATTGTAATCGTGGCTTGTTTAATCAAAATAATACCTCATAAATATAGCCTAAGCTGTACTATTTGCTAATAACTATACTAATTTTACTAATTACTATTTTTTTCTTGATTTTCCTTGCTGAAATTGGGGCCGTTGTTATACGTCGTATATGCCGCCCAAAACGGTAAATATCTATAGAAACTGGCGCCTATTTGTCATAGCTTAGTGGGAGTAAAAGAGAATTTAAAGAATATTAAGAAATTAATGATTTAAGAGGAGAAACCTGGAAAAAAGCAAGAATAAATATACGGGTGGGTGTGCAAAATTAGGTATACGTTAAACATTATAGCAGAAATAGCATAATGGTTCTAGGATTCATTTAATACGAGATTTCATTTAATTCAGTGGTTAGCAACCTTTTGGGCAGAGAGGGCCAGACGGCTATGTTATGTCGGGGAAGCGGGCCATGATTAAATATACCATAATTAATTGTCCCGACAATTGAAAGAATGTAACCGAGAAAAAGAAAGAAAGAAAGAAAGAAATAAAATAAAGATTGAAAAAAGAAAGAAAGAAAGAAAAAATCATTCGCGGGCCGGACAAAAATCCTTCGCGAGCCGGACAAATATCCTTCGCGGAACGAACAAAAATCCTTCACGGGCAAGACAAATGTCCTTCGCGGGCCGGACAAAAATCCTTCGCGGGCCGGACAAATATCCTTCGCCGGCGGGACAAAAATCCTTCGCGAGCCGGACAAATATACTTCGCGGGCCGAAGAAAAATCCTTCGCGGGCCGGACAAAAATCCTTCGCGGGCCGGGCAAAAATCCTTCGCGGGCCGGACAAATGTCCTTCGCAGGCCGGACAAATGTCCTTCGCGGGCCGGACAAATATACTTCGCAGGCCGGACAAATATCCTTCGCCGGCGGGACAAAAATCCTTAGCGGGCCGGACAAAAATCCTTCGCGGGCTCAATGTGGCCCGAGGACCGGGACTAGGTGATGTCGCATTTCAACCTATCAACTCTTCATAGGCATATCAACTCCTCATGGGTCATTGGGTCATTTAATGTCGAAATTTAATTTTCTTAGAATCATTAGTAATTTCTTTTACAAAAAAACAAAAAAAAATATTACTGGTATTTTTGCAATAAAAATGCATTTTCATACGTTCATAGTGGTTTAACCCCAGTTTGGATGTTAACTATTTACCCATAGCAAGCTCCCTAACAGGTGCTACCACCCGGATCATGGTGGACCTGGGAACAACACAAATGAAGAGGTGAGTTGACACATCCTTGTTTTATACCTCTTTCTATTTTCTATACTTGCTCGACCCATTTTTATGACATTTTCTATTTTCCTCATCTTGGCCTCTTAAAGGGGCCAGTGTTTATTATATATGCTAACCGTACGTCGATTTCGTGTTTAATTAACTAGATGTGCGTTGCGTAAAATATATATATATATATATATATATATATATATATATATATATATATATATATATATATATATATATATAGGTAGCTAAGTTTAATGAGGACATTGGGAAACGGCTTTAATCTGGTTTACTCGCAAGATGTGAAAAGCAATAAAGTGATAACAATCAGATCTCGTCTTCGACACCAAACGTATGCGGGCTGTAATTGCAACGCTGGGTAGTAAGCAGAGAGGCGTCTCCATTTTGCCGGGAAGATACCCAGTGAAGAGATCAACCCAGAAGCCAAGCGTATCATCTATGTTACCCACGACAAATGCCAAGAAGTCTTCAGAAGCCAAACGCCATAGCTTTCGAAAAAGTCTGGAGAGCTACCAATCAAAGGGTGAGAGATAAGGAGACCATTTCCTGATCAATAAATAAATAAACGATGAAGAATCTTCTTTTTTTTTTGTTGCTTTTTTGCAGTTTCTACACAATTATCTTCTTCGTGATAAACATTAAAGTGAAAAGATAAAAAATAATAATAAAAAAAATATATATATATAGCAACGTCGAATGTTTTTTTTTTCATTTAGTATTAGTCGTCATCATAAATAAATTTTCTTTCTTTCTTGGAGAATTGCTGGGTGTTGATTTCTTCGTAAATAATTTCTGCCAAAAAGATATTTACTGTCTTTTTTTTTTTTTACTTGATGTTTGAGAATATTAAACAAGAAAGTGTTTTCTTTCGAGGGTTACACAAATTTATATAAATATGCGCATTATCTTGGCACAGAAATTAGCGGACTATGCGAGAGGCAAAAGAACTTAGCATTATGGAACTAATTTTATTTATATTTTTAGATAATTTACATTCTTTCTTTCTTTCTTTCTTTCTTTGTTTCGTATTATAATTCCTTTTTTTCTTTCTTTCTTTTGTATTCTAGTTTCTTTCTTTCATTCTTTCTTTCATTCTTTCTTTCTTTCTTTCCTTCGTTAGATTCTTTCTTTCTTTCTTTCTTTCTTTCGAACTCTCTACCATAGCCTTTTTTTCTTTCTTTCTTTCTTTCTTTCTTTCTTTCTTTCTTTCTTTCTTTCTTTCCTTCGTATTATAATTTCTTTTTTCCTTTCTTTCTTTTGTATTCTAGTTTCTTTCTTTCTTTCTTTCTTTCTTTATTTATTTATTTCTATTCTTTCTTTCTTTCTTTCTTTCTTTCTTTTAAACTCACTACCATAACCTCTTCTTTCTTTCTTTCTTTCTTTTTTTCTTTCTTTCTTTCTTTCTTTCTTTCGAACTCTATACCATAAGCTCTTTTTCTTTCTTTCTTTCTTTCTTTCTTTCTTTCTTTCTTTCTTTTCGTTTATCCTGAAGCTTTCTCTGTCGCTTTCAGTCTTTCTTTCTCTTCTTTTCTCTTGAAGCTTTTTATATCTTCTTTCTTTCTTTCTTTCTTTCTTTCTTTCTTTCTTTCTTTCTTTCTTTCTTTATATTTCCCACCTTTTCTTTCTTTCTTTCTTTCTTTCTTTCTTTCTATCTTTCTGTCGTTCTTTCTTTCTTTCTTTCTTTCTTTCTTTCTTTCTTTCTTTCTTTCTTGATATTTCCCACCTTTTCTTTCTTTCTTTCTTTCTTTCTTTCTTTCTTTCTTTCTTTCTTTCTTTCTTTTCGTTTATCCTGAAGCTTTCTCTGTCGCTTTTAGTCTTTCTTTCTCTTCATTTCTCTTGAAGCTTTTTATATCTTCTTTCTTTCTTTCTTTCTTTCTTTCTTTCTTTCTTTCTTTCTTTATTTATTTCTATTCTTCCTTTCTTTCTTTCTTTCTTTCTTTCTTTCTTTCTTTCTTTCTTTCTTTTAAACTCACTACCATAACCTCTTCTTTCTTTCTTTCTTTCTTTCGAACTCTCTACCATACCCTCTTTTTCTTTCTTTCTTTCTTTCTTTCTTTCTTTCTTTCTTTCGAACTCTATACCATAAGCTCTTTTTCTTTCTTTTTTTCTTTCTTTCTTTCTTTCTTTCTTTCTTTCTTTCTTTCTTTTCGTTTATCCTGAAGCTTTCTCTGTCGCTTTCAGTCTTTCTTTCTCTTCATTTCTCTTGAAGCTTTTTATATCTTCTTTCTTTCTTTCTTTCTTTCTTTCTTTCTTTCTTTCTTTCTTTCTTTCTTTCTTTCGAACTCTCTACCATAACCTCTTTTTCTTTCTTTCTTTCTTTCTTTCTTTCTTTCTTTCTTTCTCATTGTTTATTCTCTTGCCTTCCCCCTCCCTTATTTTAGTGTATTATGGACTGACTTCTTCATCAACTGCTACCATTGTTTACAAAGACTAAATTTTGATGGGAAATTTTGAGGCCAGCGCAAATGATGAAAGTCTAAATTGGAAAGAAATCAAAATTGATTTATTTTTTTTTTCTTCCATTTTGCATTTTTTATGCGATTCCAACTTTTTTTTAATTTATTTTTAAGCCTTCTTTTTTTTTTTCTTTGTTTTTCTCATTCTTTAATTTTTCGTTTCTCGATTCCTGCTTTCTTTCGTCTTCTTATTTTTAAACGATTTTATTTTAGAATTCTTTCAATACTCGATATTATTTACCCTAACTCTCCACAAGGCCGGAGGTGACTGACACAAGGCGGGTTTTTTAACCTCGGGTTTTCCGAGCCCGTACGCTCGGGCAAAATTTCCCCGTAAACCCTGCACACACGGAATGGGGTACCTGTCTACTTTTCCCTAGGAGAGACTCTGCCCAAAGGCATAGCCTCGTTTGAGTTCCTCTCCGCCCGAAAGTAGAGTTTTAATACACTTTAGTACGCTTTGTTTCGGACGCACGGCGGAGGAATAGATAGCGGCTTGGATTGATAAATCGGAGAGCCGAGTTCGAATTCCAGTCAAATCCATTACATTCACTTACGTTCTAATAACCTTGGGAAAAGTATGAATCCTCTTCTTCTCCCTACCCCAAGACTATAGCCTTGGATGACATCTGGTTAGAAAGAAATGGCAACATACTGCGGGAGTTGTCAGTCATGTACCAAAAGATACATGATCGCCTAAGCGTGTATCACGTATAACACATGAGAGACTTTTAGGGGGTACTATAGAGTAATGGATAGTGGCTTGGATTGACGAATCAGAGACCCGATTTCGAATTCCAGTCGAATCCATTGCATTCATTCATCTTCTTCTCCCCCTATCTATGGGTAAATAGCAGGACAGACCGGGTTCTATAGGCTTGGGTGGCAACTGGTCTACTGCAGAAAGAAATGGCAACCTACTTCGGGAAAAATCTGCTTCATCATTCATGTATCGAAAGATACATAATCGCTTAAGCTTGTATCACGCATGGCACATAACTGACTCCTTGTTTCTGGTAGGATTTCCATTTCTCTCAGAATTGCCTCGCTGTATAGGTTAAATAAGTCCGGTGAGAAGACAACTCCTTGCCTTATGCTCCTTTCTATTTTGGATATCTGCTGAACTCATTTTTGGTATGTTTATCCAGGCGGTTTGCTGCCACTTCGAACACTTTCGCCCCAGCCTTCTGGCGTCTTACTTTCTGGGTTGAGGTGTCTACTCGGTCCTAACCAAACTTAAGGGAGTGGCCATATGTCACCTGAGCATCCGTAGATTATTCGACCGGTCCGTTGGTTTAATCCTGCTTCCTGTCCACATTGTAATTTGTTTGATCCAGAAAGCAGAAGTGATGTTCATCCATTCACGGTCGACTGGAGATATAGACACGACTGGAGAGTCTGCGTTAAGAAATTTAGAATGCAGCAAAAAAAAAAAAAAAAAAATAATAATAATGATAATAATTTCTGCAGAAAGCCGGAAAAAGATCGATTCAATGGTTGAATTGTTAATGTCTTTTATATAGCAGAAAAGAATAGTATAGAAAAGAAAACGGGTTACAGAAAAGAAAAGTAATTGACGTAAAAACTCATACACTGGATTCTGGACAAAGAGAGAGTGTGTTATGATTAACTTGTGGTTAAATCGTCTCAGAACGATATACGACTCTTGCGATGAGGGAATAAGATAGTTTAAGGTTTATAGTGGCGTTCCTCCTTGGCTGTAGTAACAGTAGTAGTAATATTAATGGTAGCAGAAGCAGCGGTACTTATATCAACAGTACATGTTAACGGACGCTTCGTTCTAATCTCTGATGCCACGTTCTCTCCTTCTTGAGTCTCCAACTCGTCTATCCACTGTCTCTAGTCCAACTCTTGTTCAGGCTAATTCTCTTCTGTCTCTCTCTTCCGTCCCCCTCTTTCGTCTCTCTCTTCCGTTTGCCTCTTTTTCAGCATAACCACATGTTTATATAGATAAAACCCGGCTGATTATTACTGACCCTCGGCCCAACTATTAGGTTGGTGCAAAAATAATGACGTAACAATGTCGTTTTTTGACGTATTTTTTAACGTCAAAAAACGACATTGTTACGTCATTATTTTTGCACCAACCTAATACTTCGCACGCGATTATCACGGGGTTCTGGCTGCTTCAACCAAAATCATGTGAATTCCAAAGTTTCTTCTAGCTTACTTAGCTCTCTTTCAATTTTTAATCGCTAAAAATTATTTCGACCATTTCCATTGTCCTCTGATGACCCAGATTCAATGGGTACAACTTCGGCCCTAGATCAGATTTCCCCATCAGTAAAGGAAATGCTCTATTTCAATTTCACTATATATATATATATATATATATATATATATATATATATATATATATATATACGTGTGTGTGCGTGTTTCCCAGGCTCTCTCTGTCACACTCTAGCGATTTTTGATTGTTCTAATGTCTTCCCTTAATATTCCAAGTTTGCTGAGCAATACCGACAGACCTTTGGGGTGTTCTTTGTCGAACACCCTCGCGTAGGTTATAAAACACAGGTGTGCATCCTTCTGCATTTTTATTGCTCTTTCTGATAACATTCTGAGCATGAATATCGCATTCCTTGCTCTAATGTCTTTAATGAACCGGCACTGTTCTTGTCCTATCTCCGGCCTGATTCTGCTGCGCGCTTTACTCATCAGAATACAGATGAGTTTTGTTCTGTGGCTTATTAGGCTGATTGTTCATTGGAATTTCAGAATTGCGACGAGG
>OZ010575.1:70575075-70582575 GCA_963932145.1 Acanthosepion lycidas | reverse complement strand
ATCTATCTCATTCTCTCCAGTATCTATCTATCTATCTATCTATCTATCTATCTATCTATCTATCTATCTATCTATCTATTTCTCTTCAGTATCTATCTATCTATCTATCTATCTATTTCTCTTCAGTATCTATCTATCTATCTATCTATCTATCTCATTCTCTTCAGTATCTATCTATCTATCTATCTATCTATCTATCTATTTCTCTTCAGTATCTATCTATCTATCTATCTATCTATCTATCTATCTATCTCATTCTCTTCAGTATCTATCTATCTATCTATCTATCTATCTATCTATCTATCTATCTATTTCTCTTCAGTATCTATCTATCTATCTATCTATCTATATATCTCATTCTCTTCAGTATCTATCTATCTATCTATCTATCTATCTATCTATCTATCTATCTATCTATCTATCTATCTATCTATCTATCTATCTCATTCTCTCCAGTATCTATCTATCTATCTATCTATCTATCTATCTATCTATCTATCTATCTATCTATCTATCTATCTATCTATCTCATTCTCTTCAGCATCTATCTATCTATCTATCTATCTATCTATCTATCTATCTATCTCATTCTCTTCAGTATCTATCTATCTATCTATCTATCTATCTATCTATCTATCTATTTCTCTTCAGTATCTATCTATCTATCTATCTATCTATCTATCTATCTATCTATCTATCTATCTATCTATCTCATTCTCTTCAGTATCTATCTATCTATCTATCTATCTATCTATCTATCTATCTATCTATCTATCTATCTATCTATCTCATTCTCTCCAGTATCTATCTATCTATCTATCTATCTATCTATCTATCTATCTATCTATCTATCTATCTATCTATCTATCTCATTCTCTCCAGTATCTATCTATCTATCTATCTATCTATCTATCTATCTATCTATCTATCTATCTATCTATCTATCTATCTATCTCATTCTCTTCAGTATCTATCTATCTATCTATCTATCTATCTATCTATCTATCTATCTATCTATCTATCTATCTATCTCATTCTCTTCAGTATCTATCTATCTATCTATCTATCTATCTATCTATCTCATTCTCTTCAGCATCTATCTATCTATCTATCTATCTATCTATCTATCTATCTCATTCTCTTCAGCATCTATCTATCTATCTATCTATCTATCTATCTATCTCATTCTCTTCAGCATCTATCTATCTATCTATCTATCTATCTATCTATCTATCTATCTCATTCTCTTCAGTATCTATCTATCTATCTATCTATCTATCTATCTATCTATCTATGCCATTCTCTTCGGTATCAATCACAATCCGTAATCTATCTATCTATCTATCTATCTATCTATCTATCTATCTATCTATCTATCTATCTATCACATTCTTTTCAGTATCTAATTACAGTAAACATGTTAATAGCCAGCGAGCGTATCTGCTTGACAATTTGTAGTTCGATCCTCACTATGTGCCTTACTGCCTATGTGATCTTTTTCCAAATGTAAACCAAACTTAATGAATAACAAGCAATTTAAATGCCTTTTTCTTAACTGTGATACCCGCGTTTGACTACTTTTTGAAAAGAGATGTGTCATTGAGCTCTCACCTATTTTATTTCAAGTCCTCAAAACCCACCTGTCCATTAACTTTGAGTTCACACCTTTGGATGAGGCGAGCGGATTCCAACGAACATCAAAAGATCCCTCCGCCGATTATCTATGGATTTCATTGCTGGCTGTTTGCGTGCAGTTTTGCTATCAGTAAATCCTTCGTAAATCTTCCATACTTTTTCACTTGGCCCACTTTTTTTCACTTCTTCTTCTCCTCCTCCTCCTCCTTCTTTTTCTTCTCATCCTCATCCTTCTTCTTCTTCTCCTCCTCCTCCTTCTTCTTTTTCTTCTCATCATCCTTCTTCTTCTTCTTCTGCTTATCCTCCTCCTCCTCTTTCTTCTTTTTTTTCTTCTCATCATCATCCTTCTTATTATTCTCATCCTCCTCCTCCTCGTTCTTCTCCTTTATCTTTTTCTTCTCATCCTCATCCTTCTTCTTCTTCTCATCCTCCTCCTTCTTCTTCTACTTCTTCTGCTTATCCTCCTCCTTCTTCTGTTTCTTCTCATCATCATCCTTCTTCTTATTCTCATCCTCCTCTTCCTTGTTCTTCTCCTTTTTCTTCTCATCTTCATCCTTCTTCTTCTTCTACTTCTTCTTCTTCTGCTTATCCTCCTCCTCCTCCTTCTTCTTCTTCTTCGTCTTCTTTTTTTCTTCTCATCCTCATCCTTCTTCTTCTTCTTCTCATCCTCCTCCTCGTTTTTCTCCTTTTTCTTCTTCTTCTGCTCATCCTCCTCCTCCTCCTTATTCTCCTCATCTCTTCTCATCCTTCTTTTTCTGCTTCTTCTTCTGCTTCTTCTTCTGCTTCTTCTCATCCTCCTCCTCCGCCTCCTTCTTCTCATCCTTCTTTTTCTTCTCATCCTCCGCCTCCTTCTCCTCCTCCTCCTTCTTCATTGCAAATGCTCTTTACTAAAGTTCCCGCCTTTCGCTCATCCATATCTTCACACAAATGTCTCGATGTTTTCACCTCGTATAAGTTCGTAGTTTCTGGTTAGTAATAATATTGGAAGGAAAACACGGCAACAAAAGATTCGTGAAGAAAGGTTTGAAATACATGAAGGAGATGATTTAATTTTACTTATTATAAAACGCAGCTTGTGTGTGTGTGTGTGTGTGTGTGTGTACGTTTATATATTGGATCGGATTTCCTACATTTTTCAGTCGATTTCAACAAAACTTCACAGGACTACGTAAAATTACCTTGCGGTGGTTCTGACCGCGCCAAAAATTGGAAAAACACAATTGTTTTTGCACGAAATCAATTTGAAAACACGATTAAGAGGCATTAATGAAAGGGGGACAACTCATATCGAGTTATAATTATTATAAAACCCAGGTTGGTTGTGTGTGTGTGTGTGTGTTCGTTTATATATGGGATCGGATTTCCTACATTTTTCAACCGATTTCAACAAAACTTCACTTTTTTTTGGGGCAGGTAGTGTTTCTTATTGTCTTGCACACTTTTTTCTTTATTTTTACATTCAGAATGCTTTAAAAATTCCATTTACAAGACAATTGTTTATAATAAAATTCTATTCAATCGGTAGACTCATAACGATTGAAAACAATGTTTTTGTTTGAGTTTGGGTTTGAACAATTCTTAAAAAAATTAAAATTAAAATTAATGAAGACATGCTTTCCCGTCAACCTTAAACAATAATCTTTGTCAATTTTATTTTTCAGTCTTTATGATGGTCGATACTTGATCTATCTCTTACTGTTACATCCCCGGGCAACGCCGGGCTCTCCTGCTAGTAATACAATAATAGCGAATACCGTAGAGCAGTGTGTTAATGCGTACAACTCAACACTACGCCTTGCGACCCACTTTGCAACCCCTCTTCCTATGAGAAGACGTTTCACTCATAGCGAAGTTCAACAGTTAGTGTAGAGATGGATGGTCGTCTTTTTGCACAACACTTCCACCCGGGTGGCTTAAGTTTTCCAAGATATTCTTCCCCATTATGAGGCCAAGGAATTTTAGCTGTTTTTTTTTCCCCTGATTCTGTTGCTATTTTCTTTAAGACTTTCTAGTTGTTTATTGGTTTCGTTTATCGAATTCTCAGTATCCTCCTGTAGAACCACATTTCTACTGCCTCCGGTTTTCTCACCATGCGCGGGAAGATTGTCCAGCATTTACTGCCATATTAGAGGATGGATATCAGCAATCGTTTCTTTGTTTCTAACGAAATTATTACGTTTCTCAGCAACTTGCTTAGTCTTTGGAATACTTTCTTTCTTTCTTTCTTTCTTTCTTTCTTTCTTTCTTTCTTTCTTTCTCCATAATCCCTTCTTTCTTTCTTTCTTTCTTTCTTAATAATCCATTCTTTCTTTCTTTCTTTCTTTCTTTCTTTCTTTCTTTCTCCATAATCCCTTCTTTCTTTCTTTGTTAATAATCCATTCTTTCTTTCTTTCTTTCTCCATAATCCCTTCTTTCTTTCTTTCTTTCTTTCTTTCTTTCTTTCTTTCTTTCTTTCTTTCTTTCTTTCTTTAATAATCCATTCTTTCTTTCTTTCTTTCTTTTTCTTTCTTTCTTTCTTTCTTTCTTTCTTAATAATCTCTTCTTTCTTTCTTTCTTAATAATCCCTTCTTTCTTTCTTTCTTTCTTTCTTTCTTTCTTAATAATCTCTTCTTTTTTCTTTCTCAATAATCCCTTCTTTCTTTCTTTCTTTCTCTTTCTTTCTTTCTTTCATAATAATCTCTTCTTTCTTAATAATCATCCCTTCTTTCTTTCTTTCTTTCTCAATAATCCCTTCTTTCTTTCTTTCTTTCTTTCTTTCTTTCTTTCTTTCTTTCTTAATAATCCCTTCTTTTTTCTTTCTTTCTTTCTTTCTTTCTTTCTTTCTTTCTTTCTTAATAATCCCTTCTTTCTTTCTTTCTTTCTTTACTCTTTCCATCTGTTTTATTCTTGGCTATTTTTTTTCATTCAAAGTCCTCAGAACCCATCTGTCCACAAACTCTCAGTTCATGCCTGCCGATGACGCGAACGGCGTTGCATTGTACATTCGTAATCCAATCTTCGAAACATTTCTCACTGAACTCAATTTTATGTCTATGCTGGTCGTATTTTAGATGTTTCTGAGATGAGGTACTGTAATTATTTACATTATTTTTATTGTTCGCACTGTTTGCCCTCGTCTTTATTGCCATATTCACAACGTTTCGACCGTTGTACGCTCGGGCCGTCGTCAGGTGATTGGAATTTTTGAACTGAACCCTTTATTTCGTCCACTGGGTTAAGTTGTTCTAGTTCCACGTGTCATGCCTCCTCCGGATGTCTCAGTTGTCTCCCTTTAACTAAAACTCTCCAAGTTTTTGTCCACTACTGCAGTGGCCAGGTCAACTCTTTGGGTCATCAGATTTTGTTGTTTTTTTTTTGTTTTTGTTTTTTACGAAATTTTTCAAATATTCGGGCCAGTAAATGCAATTAAATTAATTAAAAAAAAATAACGTATAAACGGAAAATAATTATCGGACTTGATCGATTTCATTCTGTGTTGTCATTGTTTGCGTTAAGTTACGTTTCATGTGCGGAAATGATCGATCGAGAAAAAATTGTCGAAAATTATGTGTTTATAAACAGTCATTCGGAATATTGCTAACCAGACGCTTCTCTGTAGCCGAATGATACAGCACATCAGGTCAAATGACGGTTTCCGTAGAGGAATTCAGGTTCGATTCCTCTCGGAGAACGCATAATTTCTACGAATTTTCTCGAAAATTCAGACCGGTAAAAATAATTAATACTGTTTAAACAGTGCATTTAATTAAAGAAAAATTATAAAAATATTATTATATCTATAAAAAATTAGCATATAAACAGAAAATATATTTATGTTTGTTTGGGTTTTATGGCATATCAACCACTGTGGGTTATTTAATGCCAAATCCAGTTTATATGAATTTTAAATGCTTATTTTGTATGGAATAAAAAATGTATAGCTGGCAACATTATTGTTTTAAAAAAAAACGTATAGCTGGCAACATTATTCCTTTACAAAAAAACCGTATAGCTGGCAACATTACTTTTTTACAAAAAAACTTAGACCTGGCAACATTATTGTTTCAAAAAAATAGAGCTGGGGACATTATTTTTCTGAAAACATTATCTGAGACCTTGCTGTTGGGTGCAGTTTATCGCCGTACCAAGGACGCGGATGTAGTTTATCATCATACCCAGGACGTAAAATATATTTAATAATTGTCGGACTTAATACATTTCAGAATATATTAGTTAGTAAATAAATAAAAATTCAAATGACTTATCTTGTGACTTGGAGTTTCGCAAATACACTATTATTTTTGTCAGGTAGAATAAATCTATTTTCTATAAAAAGTATTGTTCCATTTTATTTCGTACTGAGCGCTTCATCTACAATATCTGGCCGCCTTAAACGCGTTAACCTCCAGTAACTTACTGGTGGTTGTGCTTTGTTAGACGTAAAAGATATTTGTTGTTGTTGTTCTTCTTGTTCTTCTTCTTCTAATTATTATTATTATTATTATGGAAATTTCCAGATAATAGAAAGAAAAGGAACACGTGGAGAGCCATGATCGACTATATCCACAATGGACATAGTATTAAAGGAAAATATATTAATAATCATAGTATTTGAATATTAGATCTCTGAGCAATAATGGAAAATATTCGAGTTTATGATGTCTGTTTAGAAGCGAGACCAATTTTCAACAGTCACAGGAAGAAATTCCTTGGTAATGGCATCTGATATAAAAATATTAACACTTCAGATTTCTTCAATTTCTTCTCCAAACAATATTAATAAATCCGAAAGATTCATATTAATGGCTGCATTACGAAAGCCACCCACTCTAAACTTCTTCTTCTTCTTCTTCTTCTTAACCTTCTCCTCCTCCTCTTCCTACTTCTTCTACTAGTTTTTTCTTCTTCTTCTTCTTCTACTGTTACTGATTCTTCTTCTTCACCTCCTCCTCTTCCCCCTCTTCCTACTTCTTCTTCTACTAGTTTTCTTCTTCTTCTTCTTCTTCACCTCCTCCTCTTCTTAGTTCTTCTTCTTCTTCACCTCCTCCCCCTCTTCCTTCTTCTTCTTCTTCTTCTTCTTATTATTATTATTAAACCTTATTTTATACATCTCAAATAGGTATTTTACTCTTTGAGCTTTGCCATTTGATTAAATTTTAATATTAAATGCAAAATATCCGATACAATTGTCTGCACAACTGCACAACCTCGGGGTTGATTCAGGGATCTCATTATTTCTAATTTACGTAGTATATATATATATATATATATATATATATATATATATATATATATATATATATATATATATATATATATACCCTTCTTCTTCTTCTTCTTCGTTCATAGCTCTCCAAAACTTTCTGTGTGTTGTAGCCTTCGGCAGTTTTACCCCTATCTCTCTTGTTGTTATAAGGCTTGTATAAGCTCGTAATGTCTGCTTAATAACCATTCTAAGGAAAACACTGAAACAAATGATTAGTGAAGAAAATGTTTCTAGACATGAGGGACATGGATTAATAGTACATCATACTTAACATTAGAAACAGTTCAAATGTCTAGGACGCATTAAAAAGAAACAAAGACGGCTTGTATAATATACGGCTAGCAAGTAATACATACAGGCTGTCCATAAAATTAATCTGTAAAAAATGTTATAAAGTTTAATGTACCTAGTTTTAAGTAGAGCTAAAATAAATAATCTGATTTCAGGCATTACTGTAAATCAGTTGGCAAATGTTTTCCGTGAATTGCAAAATCGTATTACCCTTTGTATTGTTAATGATGAAGGACATGTGGAAACTTGAATGAAATTTTAATAAAACCTTAAAAAATATAGATTTACTTCTTTCTAATCCTTTTCACAAATTATTTCTATCGCAAATA
>OZ010575.1:70535075-70570075 GCA_963932145.1 Acanthosepion lycidas | reverse complement strand
AAAAAAAAAAAAAAAGAAAACAAAAAACGATCGTTCTAATAAAACAAATCGATGCTGAAAAATAAATAAATAAAAACATTACAAACTAACTTTAAGGAAGTATTATTTGTTTCAATACCTGTGGGAAAAAAAAAAAAGTTAGATAAATTTTCGGGAAATCGAGGAAAGAAAAAAATACTTTAAGCAAGATCAAAGAATTGTTTCATCTTTTGTTCATTTCTAGCGATGTAACCACGAATCAATAAAATTCTAGTCGATTTCTCAGAGGTAGTATCTATTTACTGTCTTCATCCCCCATTGGCAAAATGTGAAACAGGTTGAAAGATTTAGTGTGTATGTCGGGTTGGAGTGGAGATGTTCATGGCTAGAATCACCACAGCACAAAACGCCGTATAGTTTTCATTTTTTAAAGATGAATTTTCAAAATAAAAAAAAAAGATAGATAAACGCATAAATAAAACTAATTGACAGTCTCTCTATCTCTCTCTCTCTCAAATTTACCACAGTCATGAACGGTTGCCCCTGACATTCCTCCTTTTTTTAGTGCAGTTGCAGTGTTTCCGAACCTTTTCATTCTTGTGGCCGATTTTTGGTGTTAAACAAATTTCTTGCCCACATAAGCACGGTTACAAATTCTATGTAACAGGAAATATATTTTATTTACAAAATGTAAAACAAAATATAAATCCTGACTTAACGACTTTATTGCTGCTGAATTCTATTTATCGGGATGTCAAGCTGAACTTCCAAGCTTCGTTTCAGTTTCAGGCGTAAGTCATTTCTCTTTTCAATCTGACACCTCCAGGGCCTTTAAAAGAATTCCTTAGGCCCACGAAGGGCACACGTTGAGGATTTCTTGTTTAGAGCACAGATCCCCCGTCACCAGATCAGTCAGTTATGCGCCAAGCGTGATACACGTTTAGGCGATCATGTATCTTTCGATACATGACTGATGAGGCAGATTTTTTTCCCCGCAGTAAGTTGCCATTCCTTTCTGCGGTAGACCAGTTGCCATCCAAGGCTATAGAACCCGGTATATCCTGCTGGTGGGGGAGGGGGAAGAGGATGTATACTTTTCCCAAGGGTATTAGCACGGAAGTGAATGTAATGGATTCGACTGGAATTCGAACTCGGCTCTCCGATTCCTCAATCCGTGCCTCCTAGTCAGTTATGTGCCATGCATGATACACGCTTAGGCGATCATGTATCTCTCAATTACATGAATGACGAGGCAGATTTTTTCCCGCAGTAGGTTGCCATTTCTTTCTGCGGTAGACTAGTTGCCATCCAAGGCTATACAACTCGGTCTGTCCTGCTATTTACACATAGCTGGTGGGAGAAGAGGAGGATTCATACCTTTTCCAAAGGTATAAGCACGTAAGTGAATGTAATGGATTCGACTGGAATTCAAACTCAGCTCTCCGATTCCTCAATCCGTGCCTCCTAATCAGTTATGTGCCATGCGTGATACACGCTTAGGCGATCATTTATCTTTCGTTACTGACGAGGCAGATTTTTTTCCTGCAGTAGGTTGCCATTTCTTTCTGCGGTAGGCCAGTTTCCATCCAAGGTTTAGAAGCCGGTATGCCCTGCTATTTACCCACAGCTGGGGCGGGGGAGAAGAAGAGGATTCATACCTTTTCCCAAGGGTATTAGCACGTCCCTGTTATTCGAAGCCTGCTATTGTAGAAACACATCTGATGTCTTCTCTTCATCTGTCCAGCATTCGTGAACAAACATGAGGACTGATATTTCATAGCATTTGGTTCACCTCGGTGAAGGGGTCTGCATTTAAGAGGCCTGAATCACCGAATGACACAAGGAATAAATATCACTGATGAAGCTATCCGGCTCACCGAAACGTTGTTCGAGAAAGAAATACTGATTTTCAAGACTCAACACTAACGCCCGCTTTTCATTGTCTGTTTATTGGTTAGCTTGAAATAGTCTTAATTCTTTCTTTTTTTTTGTAATTGCTATATATCTTTAAACATCTTTAAAAAAAAACAAACTATATGGGGTTTTCTGCTGCAATGGTTCTAGCCATGAACATCTCCACTCCACGGCTTCCTTTTATTTATTATTTGTGTATTGCCATAACTTCTTTGAAAAGACAGTGGAGTGGATCATTAAAAGAAAGAATAGACGAACATCGGCGTTTTTGTATTAAGGCAATAAAAAAATAAAACCGACTGAAAAAACTTAAGAGAAGTCATCAGCAATTTGCACTTGACGCCATCAAAGAAGGTCACGAAATAGATTTCAACCAACCTGAAATTAAATTGACCAACCAACACAAATTTAACCAAAGACGGGTAGCTGGACAAATGATGATAGCAAGTACCGAAAATGTTTGCAATAGAATAGAAGCAGCAGTGCTTGACGCAGCATGGACTTCCCGACTTCAACGGAAAATAGGAAGGAGTATTTTCTTTTTACACTGGTTTGAAAATGTAATTTCTTTCTTTCATTAAACAATTCTCACGCTTTCAGATTACGCATGTGTCTCGTGAACTCAATTCGATCAATTTTTCTTTGTTGTTAATTTGAATTTATAGCGTGTACAATGTAGCTTAGTCACTGTTTCATTTATTTCTCAAGAGTGATCAACGATTGCAAAAAGCTTTCCGAAATATATACCTATTTTAACAATAAATTATCCATTAGAATTACAAATTTTGATTGTTTTTAATAAACAAATATCCCACTAAACACATTAAAACAAAAAAAGCTGGAATAAAATAAAATGCGTAGCCATTTTTACTAATTTGAGGCTCTCTCTCGATCAGCATCGCCTCGCCTGTCTACTATCTGCTTCACAACCGAATAGTAGTTCCTGGCTCAATGCAGTGCCCTCTTCATCTACCGGTGCCCTGCTAGATGATGAGTGCACTCGGGTCGCGATCCGTCATTGGCTCAAAGTATGTGAGCTTCACAGATGCAGATGTGGAGCTTCCATTGATGAGTTTGGTTTACATCCTCTCTCCTGTCGTCGTAGGCCGGTTTCCAAGACATACAGCAATAAACGACATCATCAGAAGAGATCTGGATGCAGCTGGCTTCCCTTCCCAAATGAAAACCGTAGGCCTCGACCGCGGTGATGGAAAGCGGACGGATGGCATTACTTTTAAAATGGAGAAGTCGTTGATTTGGGATGCTACTTGTGCAGATACGTTTTCGATGGATAATTTGATCAGGTCCGCGGTTGAGCCAGGATCCGTCGCTCGGGATGCAGAGATAAAAAAAAATACTTAAATATTCTTCTTTTGCTGATAGATTTTTTTTTTTTTTAGCTTTCCGAAATATATCTGTTTTAGCAATAAATTTTCCGTTGGAATCACAAGTTTTTATTTTATTTTTTAATTCAACTTCACCAGTGGAATCAAACATTATTACAAAGTTATTTTTTGTTTAATTCTCGAAGTTTCAGAATGCCTTCTCCTAAATTGACTGCCAATGGTGTTTGAGAAGCGAATGGCGATTTTCGGAACTCAACAAAAATATCCGCTTTTCATAGTCTGTGTATGCGTTAAATTTAAATAGCTTTAATATTTTTTATCCCCTCTAACCACTCAGCTTCATGTCGTAATGAGAATGGAACTTAAGAGACTTCGCCAAAACTTGAACCCGGTTCACTGATTTCAATTTCGGTTACGCCAGCCGCACATCCTTATACGATGTAGACGTCTGTTTATTTTTCTTTGTCTCTATGTGTGTTAATTTAACAAGCTTAGCTCGGTATGGCACAAGGCAAAGATGATGAAGCAGTCAGGGGAAAATAACGACACTAACAAACTGTTCTGGGAGGCCCGGTGGAGTAATGGATAGCGGCTCGGATTGAGGAATCGGAGAGCCGAGTTCGAATTCCAGTCAAATCCATGGCATTCACTTTGGTGCTATTAACGTTGGGAAAAGTATGAATCCTCTTCTTCTCCCCCAAGCTATGGGTAAAATAGCAGAAATGACCGGCTTTTATAGCCTTGGATGGCAACTGTTCTACCGGAGAAAGGAATGGCAACCTACTGCGGAAAAAAATCTGCCTCGTCAGTCATGTATCGAAAGATACATGATCGCCTGAGCGTGTATCACGCATGGCACATAACTGACTAGGAGGCACGGATTGAGGAATCGGAGAGCCGAGTTCGAATCCCAGTCGAATTCATTACATTCACTTACGGGCTAATACCCTTGGGAAAGGTATGAATCCATTTCTTCTCCGCCCCCCCCCAAGCTATGGGTAAATAACAGAACAGACAGGGTTCTATAGCCTTGGATGGCAACTGGTCTACCGCAGAAAGGAATGGTAACCTACTGCGGGAAAAAAATCTGCCTCGTCAGTCATGTATCGAAAGATACATGATCGCCTGAGCGTGTATCACGCATGTCACGTTACTGAATGAACTTTTCAACAAATCGTAATTGTAGTGTAGTAAAAAAAAAAAATCTGAACTGGATCGACGTGGCTTACCTTCAGTGATTGGAACCAGTGTCCAAACGTGATAAGGCCTTAAGCGTAGAGAAGATGATAAAAAAAAAAAAACGAGAGAAATTAGAGAAAGAGGAAATTAAAGAATTGGGAGAGAAAGTGTGTGTGTGTGTGTGTGTGTGTGTGTGTGTGTGTGTGTGAGAGAGAGAGGGGGAGAGAGTGGGGGTATGAAAAGCGAATTATTACCTGTGATGAAAAGGTAGAAAAAGACAAGACATTGTTTCATGAGAAAAAAAAAAAAAAATTAATGTAAATAAGAGTAGATAGGTTCGCCTACCACCCGGTTCACACTCCTCCCCAGTCTTTTGAACGGGAATGCAGGTTTAACTCTTAAATCCTGTTCAGGATTGAGTTTTCCGTTCCTTCTAAGGTCTACTTCAAAACTACACTTCTAACTTCTCCGCTTAAACTCTGAAATTTTCATTTGTCATTTGTCATTTTTTTTTCTCCGTCAATAGGAGAAAATAGGTTCGCCTATCAACAGGTTCACACCTCTTCCGCGTCTTTTGAACAGGGGGTAGAGGTTTATCTCTAATTTCCTGTTCACGATTGGGTTTTCCTTTGCTTCTTACGCCTACTTCGACTCAACTTTTGCCACCTAAACCCTGAAAATTTTATTTATTTATTTATTTTTTATTTTTATCTTTTTATTTTATTTTTTCCTTCAATAGCCTGAGATAGGTTCTTCCACCGCCCGGTTCACACTCCTTCCCCAGTGTTTTGAACAAGAGTAGAGGTTTTAACACTTGTTGAGTGTTTAGGATTTTATTTCCGGTTTTTTTTTCCCCATTAATTCTTCTCATTCTCTCTCACTCCCAGTAGACACTTGCGTCTTAGTGGCATTATCGCCTTGCTTGGGGTGGATTGGTTAAAAAACAAAAGAAGTTTAAGAACAAATAAATAAAATAAAATAAATGTGTTAACATTTGAGTGGCGTATTAATCTATCTGAGACAACGAACAGAATAAATATGGTAATATGAAACGAAAATATAAAGTCGAGAAGAGACAGTTAAAAAAAAAAAAAAGAAGAAAATGTTTAGTAATGGAAGGAAAGGCCAATGTTAAAAAGGAATTAGGTGTTAACAAGAAAATAGCAAAATACAGAGAAGCTAAAGGAAGAAATATCGAAGAAGGAAATAAAAAGGAACAATTGCACGTATGATGGAAAGAGTTAAAGTAAATTAAAATACGAAACGAATGAAATAAAGAATACGAAACTAACAACTTTAAAAATCAAACTGAAAAAAAAAAAAAAAAATTCTAGCCAATCGATAAAATTAAAAATGAAATTACCCGAATCGAGCTATCATCTTTTATTTACGAGATAGATATCTCCCTCCTTCACAAAGAAGATTATTTTTTGGGGGTGCGGGGGAGGGGACAAAAAATGATTCATTATTCCCGCATAAGTAATAAGATGCTGTAAAAATAGATTTGAACCGTTCATTTTATCTAAAAAGCATCGCTATACAGAAAAAAAAAAAAAAAATGGCCGCTGGTAAACGTATAAATAAATATCTATGACTACTTGATTACGAAATGATGGCCAACAAGAGAAAACATTACAGTGTAACCCGGATATAAAAGAAACCCGGATATAAGAGAGATTGTCTCTGGTCCCAAATTGGAGCCATACTTACCTAAACAAAATACAGTGTAACCCTGATATAAGAGAAACCCGGATATAAGAGAGATGGTCTCTGGTCCCAAATTGGAGCCATACTTACCTAAACAAAATACAGTGTAACCCGGATATAAGAGAAACCCGGATATAAGAGAGATTGTCTCTGGTCCCAAATTGGAGCCATACTTACCTAAACAAAATACAGTGTAACCCGGATATAAGAGAGATTGTCTCTGGTCTCAAATTGGAGCCATACTTACCTAACAAAATACAGTGTAACCCGGATATAAGAGACTTCTTCCCCGGTCCCGACAACTCTCTTATATCCGGGTTACACTGTATATATAATTTTGATTGTTATATTTATATGTATTCATTATTATTTCTTTCAATTTTTTTTTTCAGTGTTACCATTTTTTTTTTCGCTCTCATTTCGAATGTTAAGTTTGTGTTTTTTTATTTATTTTTATTTTTTTTTAGAATGCATTTTGAAAAATATCCCATAAATTTAACCCTTACAAGTAAAAACTAGCAAAAAACACAACATTTTAAAAAACGTAACCTAATTTTTATTTGATAGAGAAAATGATGAAGTCTAACAATAAATTCAGAAACTGTTTTTTATTTATTTTGCTGAATCGTTATTTCACGAAAAATAATATCCCTGTTGCAGTCATTGAAAAATAAAAAAAGGAAAACTAAACTAAATCTACTATCAAGTTATCAACATTTACTGACCATATTGAGTCGGAATCTGACTACTGTGTACAGTGTAACCCGGATATAAGAGAGATTTTCTCTGGTCCCAAATTAGAGCCATACTTACCTAAACAAAATAGACCAAGCCCGGATATAAGAGAAACCCGGATATAAGAGAGATTTTCTCTGGTCCCAAATTAGAGCCATACTTACCTAAACAAAATAGACCAAACCCGGATATAAGAGAAAGCCGGATATAAGAGACTTCGTCTCCGGTCCCGAAAACTCTCTTATATCCGGGTTACACTATATATATATATATATATATATATATATATATATATATATGTATATATATATATAGTATTTTCCTTCTTCCTATATTTTGCTTTTTCTTTATTTGCTTATTTAGAAATGACTTTCATCTTTGTTGCTCCTATTCTCTTTCATTAATACAGTGTAACCCGGATATAAGAGACCCTGATATAAGAGAAACCACCGGATATATAAGAGATTTTCTCTGGTCTCAAATTAGAGCCATACTTACATAAACAAAATAGACCAAACCCGGATATAAGATAAACCCGGATATAAGAGACTTCGTCTCCGGTCCCGACAACTCTCTTATATCCGGGTCACACTGTACTATTAAGTAACAAGTTTGATATTCACTGAGTGCATCATATTCATGGCCTTGTGTCAGATTAAACTAAGCTTTGCAAATATTAAGCTATCTCTTTGTGAAGTAATGATTAGAAAAATCTCAATATTATCGCTGTGTTGAAAGTTCGCTGACCAAAACTGAAGATCGAAGATTATTTTTATTTAATTTAATTTTATTTTATTTTATTTTTATTTAATTTTAATTTAATTTAATTTTATTTATATTAAGATCGGACTGATTTCGACATTTACTTGATCCCCTGGCAAGTGTACAACTGTATGCAAATAAACTTATACAGGCCAACAGCGTATAAACATGGATATCTAAAAAGCTTATCTCTTTTCCTCATATTACTGATCACCCAATAAAGGGCTCAAGAGCCACTTAAGATTGAGCGTTAATGAATGACGTTATTGTAAGGACGGTAAAGAGGCAAGTAGTCATATGATGAGAATAACTAGGAGAGATAAAGATTCAGAAGTTAAGCAACGACGGGCTTGGTCAGAACCTAGGTGGGTGACCGCTTGGGAGTATCAGGAGCTGTAAGCTTGGATGTGCGGGTGGTGTAATGGATAACATTGGAAATCGGAGAAACGAGTTCCATTTCCAGTCGAGTTCGCTATATTCCCTAATTCTCTTGGGAAAGCTATGGGACCACCACTTTCCACCAGCTATGCGTTAACTAGTTGGACTTGTATCTGGAAATCATTATTATCTTCAACATTATTTTTATAATCTAAATATATTTCGGGCTTTAAATAACCTTCAAAGGGTTGATACACCGTAAAAAAAAAACAATCTGATTTAAGTTTGACCCCAAATGTGAAAAAGTTAAGGTTGCAGTGATCACAGAAGCATCCGTTTGAGAGTTCTGCTCTACAAAGGCACAGGTCTTGATCTGGTACAAGGCTAACAAGTATTGGGCACCTAGTGAGAATCGAACTCACCACACGAGAAAAGTGGCGCGCGAAAGAAATTTGCTATTACGCCACGGTAGACGGCAAATTACGAAAAACAAATGAAGGGAAAAAAAAGCAGCAAAAATAGAGAGCATATGGCTAAAATGGAAGTTGAGAAGAGCGGAAGTGACGTAATCATTGAAGGCGGGGGCCAAACAGAAATGATAAACTCGTGAACAGAAGGGAAACTTAAAAAAAAAAAGATGAAGGAAGAGGAAATATGTCTCAGTAGAGTCGGATATATATATATATATATATATATATATATATATATATATATATATATATATAATCATCTATTTAAAAATATGATTCCAACACGCTACATAAGAGTTCTCATGTTTCAAAACAGGAGCCGAAAACTTCAATATAATTATTTGAATTAAATTGAATTAAAGTAAGCTCTGTTCCATCTTCAAGCGAAATTTTTTTTTGAATAACTTATTTCTGAAATTTACGTGTTTTAATAGCATATTCATTATGTACATATGGGGACTAGTTAGGATTTCATAGAGAACTAGAGGTATTATGGTGGACGGAGTAAGAAAGGTAGGAGTGAATGTGTTGTTTTGGTGATTGCGCTATTGTTGGTATGTTTGGGTCCGTGTCTGTGACTAGCTAAGTTTAGAATTAAGACAGAAGAAGACCGTCCTTCCCAAACCCCCCTTTTTTGGTCTTGTGCCACATTTTGTACAAACGTACAAATAAATAACTATTCCCCCAAAAATTTCGCTGGAAGATGGAAGAGAGCTTGGTACTTTAATTCAATTTAATTCAAATAATCATATTGAAGTTTTCGGCTCTAGTTTTGAAACATGAGAACTCTTATGTAGCGTTGGAATCATATTTTTAAATAAATAATTATATTTAGGCTCTGATTTGTATCGAGCGCTGTATCTGCAACCATTTCGTCTAAAAAATGAACCAAAAATATCAAGAGGCGCCCCAGATGATCCGCTCCAGTTGTTGATAAGCGAATTATTGTACCAAAATTCGCTTCAAGATGAAACAGAACTAATGCTTTTAATTTAATTATATAATTAAATTTGAAATTTTTAGCCTCGGCTTTTTGAAACATGGTAATTCCTGGGTAGCGAAGAAACCATATTTCAAATCAGTTAATTTATAAAATATACACACACACATATATATATATATATATATATATATATATATATATATATATATATATATATATATATATATATATATATAATTATATATATATGTATATATATATATATATATATATATATATATAATTATTTATTTAAAAAAAAATTATAACATAAATATGTTATAAAATCACTACAAAAATAGCCATTTTGTTTCAACACTCCCGGTGTCTTATCAAGTGATGATGTTGAATGTAAAATAAATGGTTTTAAAAGTTTCAAATTAATTAACGATCTATCTATCTATCTATCTATCTATATATATATATATATATATATATATATATATATATATATGTAATATCCTTATAATATTGTTAATACGCATACAGGAAATGAATATGTTGAATTTATAGAATAGATTGTATTTCTTACAAATTCAATCCTTTATATATATATATATATATATATATATATATATATATATTAATAAGCGTCTAATATGGTTAATACGCGTACACGAAAAGAATAAAACCACATAGATATTCGATACGAGCTTTTCCGTTTAAGAGTTACATATGATTTGAATTTGAACTGATGCCATATTCAATTCCAACGATCTCAAAACGCCAGAATTTAATGGAAAACACTTGTTTATCATACTGACAGGACACAGTTCTTTATAATGGCTGAGACAGTCAAATGTACTTTAACAAAACAGGAGGAAAAATAAACATTGAGCAGTTTATTCTTAATATAAATCCCGATGTCATCATCTTATTCGGCAATTGGAAAAAAAATTAACAACAAATGAAACAGGCATACCTTTTTGGTTGTATTTAATAAAACTTCTTTGCATAATTCTTTGCTACCTGAATACACCGTTTTATATATATATATATATATATATATATATATATATATATATAATGATAGATAGATAGATAAAAGGCAGGATGTGTTTGTGTAACGAATGCACGGCCGCAATTAATTTACATGCACATGCTCCAAGTTAGCGGGAAGCGCAAGACCGACTTTGCATTTCCCAACTCCCATGGATAGTGGAAATAATCGATTTTTCATGCCTCTACGGCAGTTTTCATGTAGTTTACGGCCATTTTCTACTGGCCATAGTGAGAGCCAATAGCTGGCTGCCACGAATAGGCAGGAAGATATTCTATTGGCCAGCGTGAGAGCCAACAGCTGACTGACACGAATGTTAACTAGCATGCTAGCATGCAAAAAAAAATCGATAGCTGCATTCGTCACAAGTTGGAAAAATTTAAATCTGCATGGCACTTTACTCCAATTGGCTCATTCGCTTGCTTAAACTCAACGTTGATTCTGATTCCGCAGAACTGGGTTGGGTGTGAAAAAGTATTTGTTGTTAACATTCTTTTTTCATTCGGTTTTTCTAGTTACGAGTCCTTTTTTTTTTTTTTTAAACCTGATAGTTTTGTGTTTATTTTGTTTAGTTCTTTTTTCGTAACAGATTTAATGTTTAGTATAGAGCTTAGAAAAATATTGCAGTGTGAGATAAGCAAGAAGTAAGGCATGTAGCAACATCAGCATGGCAAAGGGCATTCCTTTAAAGGCAAGGAAGGGCAAAAATATTTTAAGTCAAGTGATAGGGATTGCTGTATGAATCATACGATTTTTGAATCAAGCACGAGCAACGCCGAGCCATGCTCCTAGTATATATATATATATATATATATATATATATATACAGGGGTTGGACAAAAAGGAACAGTTGCTCCTAGTACATATATATATATATATATATATATATATATATATATATATATATATATATATATATATATACAGGGGTTGGACAAAAAGGAAGAGTTGCAAAATCTACTCCTATATTTCAAAGAGCTATTATATTAAGAACTTTAACTAAAACTTCGTAATTGCAGGTTATATCTATTGTAAATACGTTTATTTATCTAATTTACTGTCTTTGTCTTATTTATTTTTAGAATTTAGTAAAATTTAAGCTAAATGCGTGATCTCTCCGAGTTCGGAAAAAGAGCAAATTGTTGGAGCTTGCATGGCAGGAGCCTCGATCACTAAGGTTGCTGAACTGTTTGGTTTTTCAAGAGCTACTAACATCAAGAACACTGATACAATTTGAGAAACAGGGCAAGACCTCTAGCAACCGTAGCAATTCAGGCCGGACTTGCAAACTTACTGACAGGGACTGACGTGCATTGAAACGCAATGTGGCAAAAAAAAATCATCGGAAAAATGCGGCCAAAGTGACTGCTGAGTTCAATAACCATCTGAATAGTTCAGTTTCTAATAAAACTGCTCCATAAGGCTGTATATCATGGAAGAGCTGCTGTGACAAAACCTCTTCTCTCCACTCGTAACATTCAAAACAGGTTGAAGTGGTGCAGAGATCACAATGCCTGGTCTGCAGACCAATGGAAGCAAGTCATATTCTCAAATAAGTCCAGTTTTTCTCTTTTCCCAACTTCAGGATTAGTTTATGTGTGGAGGCAGCCCAAAGAAGCTTACAACCCTGACTGACTTCTTCCAGCAGTGAAGCATGGAAGTGGATCAGTGACAGTTTGGGCCGCCATATCATGGAAATGTCTCAGTCCAATAGTTGCCCTGCATGGTAGAATCAACAGCAAAGATTACCTGAACATTTTGGGAGATCATGTTCATCCAATGGCCCAGATTTTATTCCCTGATTGTGAGTGCCTCTTCCAAGACGATAATGCTCCAATGCATACTGCTCGAGTAGTTAAGAATTGGTATGAAGGGAATAAAAGTGAGCTAGAACACATGGGGTGGCCTCCACAATCTCCAGATATCAATATTATTGAACATTTGTGGTCCATTTTGAAGCAACAAGTTAGGAGCTGCTATCCTCCACTGTTGTATTGTAAAGAGCTGGAGAAGATTTTAATGGAAAAATGACTGAAAATTTCTCTGGATGAAGTCAGGAAGCTGTATGATTCCATTCCTAGACGTATTAGAGCTGTCTGTGAAGCTAAAGGAGGACCAACTCCATATTAAATAAATTTTCTTTGAATTTAACAAGTTTTCCAATTATTTTGTCCAACTCTGATATATATATATATATATATATATATATATATATATATATATAAAGAAATATACTCTTAAGATGTGCTATATTTATGGGATAAAGTGCTCAAAATCAGAGACAGAGCGTGCGTAAATATAAAGATGAACATAGAAGTCAACACTTAGAGGTGCCAGTTTGTTTCATGCTAGACGCACTCGACAGGCCACCTGATGCTGACGATTGCTTCTAGCATGAAACAGACTGTCGCCTCTAAGTGTTGACTTCTATGTTCACTTTATATATATATATATATATATATATATATATATATATATATATATATTAGGTTTGTGCAAAAATAATGACGTAATAATGTCGTTTTTTGACGTCAAAAAATACGTCAAAAAACGACATTATTACGTCATTATTTTTGCACCAACCTAATATAAAGAACATTAATATATATAATCCAGTGTTGTTACTGATATTTTTATTTTTGTAAAATAGTGCTCAATATAAATTTACAGAGCTTTAATATTATAAATTAACTGATATTATGTTTTTTTTCGCTACAAAGTAATAACCATGTTTCAAAAATGGAAGCTAAAGCTTCAAATTTAATACACACACACACACACACACATATATATATATATATATATATATATATATATATATATAAAGCAATTCACACCAAGCAAGACGGGTGTGCCACTAGCGTGCGAGGGGTTACAAAAGATTGAGAACAAGAGTAAAGAGGCGTGTTTGAGGAAAGGCTACAGAGAAGGACGTGCCAGATATCGATTGACATTACACTTGAATATTTGAAGATTATAGTCATTGCGGAAACAAGTAAGGGGAAAGGAGTTTCACGGACAGAAAGTGCAGGAGAAGAAGCTGTTTGAGTAGAAGAGACGGTTATATTTACCCATTTTGACAGTGAAAGGGTGGGACCGCAATGCCAGTCTAGTAAATCGCTTCAGTTCCTGTAGTCCTGTAACCAGTGAAAGTAACTCGTCGGAACAGTTGCCGTGAAAATACTTGTAGAAAAGACAGAGGGAAATCACAGCACGTATTTGGGATAGCGACTGTAGACTAGATGTCAGATCAGGAGCTATCATCTTGCATATTCGTCTCTGGGTTTTGTCAAGGACCTCGAGACGTACAGCGCGGGTACCAGACCATATATGACAGCAATATTCCAAGCAAGGACGGAGGGTTGATATTTCGCGAAATCCATCTGTTCAATGCTCTGGTACAGATCCTCATAAGTAATGTTTTTAGCCTCGGGTTATTAAAAAAAAAAAATCGGGTCTTATAACATCATATCACTTCTCTACGGTAACCCGATCGATATTGATTAGCTATCGACTTGTGTACCAGCCGTCAGCTACAACATTTCTCGTAGTGGATGGTTTTTCTAACCCTCTGCGACTACTTGGGTCATTATATTCCGATTACGATAGACATCTGGTTCGATGTAGACTGATATATTGGCTCGTAAAACTATTACTTATTGTAACGAAGACGTTTAAAATCTTGACCCAAATTCTAATAGTCCAAGAATGGCCAAACCGCGGCTCGCTAGCCAAATACGGTTCTTTTAATATGCGGTCCGTGGAAATTTGTTGGCTGGACTCCTTTTTTCATCATAGTTAAATATAAAAGCTAAATAAGAAGAAATTCAAGCTTTACAATTATTTGCTGGCTATGAATTAAATCACTGTTGGATTAAATCATAAGTTTAATCTGAATATGTGTACCTTTAATTTCTAGAAATATATTGGTTGAGCTTTTTCCATCACAGTTAATTTGAAAGGTAAATAAGAAAAAAATTCAAGCTGTATAATTATTTTCTAGGTATGAATAACACGTCAGGCTATATGATGGTTCCGTGTAGGAAACAGGTTCAATTCCTCTCGGAGGACGCATATTTTCTATGAAATTTCTCGGACGTACAGGCCGTAATTGCTGTTACTACTGCTTATTATAAGCAGGGTTAGACTCCATTGGCTTAAAACAAGTTTAACGTTAATGTGTATGTAACAAAAACATGTATAAATTTGGTCATGTGGATCTCAAATATCTGAAATTTAACGTATGTGGGATTTACATTACGCAAGCTTGGTCACCCCTAGCTTCTATCTATCTATCTTAAATAAATATGTATCCCTCTTACTATTTTTATCCATCTATCTACCTATCTATCTATTTTTTTATCTATTTTTTATCTATCTATGGGGTGTTCACGTCTATGCATTGTGTTTTCTTCACAGAGGATATCGTACAGTAAATCTACAAAAGCAAACACTATGCATATACAACCCAGTCAGCACAAACATAAAACTCTTATTGGCTTAAAAATGTCGAAAGCGCTCAGCAGACATTGGGTAATTTATATTCAAATTCTCACCGGAAACCAGAAAAATGGGCAGAACGGTTAAAATAAAATAAAATAAAATAAAGCCTTTTTAGCTGGTTTTCATAGACTACAAAGTCGGAAAACGATATGTACATTTCTATATATCAAAACCAAATTAGGAAAATCTATGACAAAATCGAAAAAAATGTTGGTGCGATTAAGTTACGTTGTGGTGATTAGACAAAAGCACAAAAGAGGAGGCACCTAAATTTAAAATTACACTTTATTTTTAAATATCTGTTTAACTATATAATCTAGCTGATTCCCTGTTCTCTCTCACGCTACCTCTCTCTCTCTCTCTCTCTCTCTATGTATATATATATATATAATATATATATATATATATATGGACTAGATCTCGACAGCAGCTTAATATATTTTATTGTTATACGTTATTTATGTCCGAGAAATTTTCATAGAAAATATTCGTCCTTTGACAGGATTCGAACCTGCATCCTATACGGAACCGTCATTTACGCTGACGTGCCTTGACCGCTCGGCCACAAAAGAACATGCGGTTGGCAAGGTTGAATTTACTGCTTATAAACTTTAATCTTCCATAAATCTCGTACATTTCTCGGACATTCAGGCCGGTAAATGTTATTTAATACTGTTTATTATAAACAGAGCATTTACTTAAATACTTGTATCTATAAAAAGAACGTTAAACATCAAAAATGTCTTTAATAAATAAATTGTCGGACTTTGTCCATTTCTTAATATATATATATATATATATATATATATATATGTGTGTGTGTGTGTGTGTGTGTGTGTGTGTGTAAGACGTCTGATAGGAAAAGAGACAAAGAGGAAAAAAAAGAAAATATATAAGAAAGTATATTGGGGTAGCAGGGGTCGCATGAAAAAATATAGGCAAAGAAGAACAGGAAGAATAAATTAACGTCGGATCATTGACTGGCGGACACTTTCAAATACTCCTAGACGGTGTTTCACAGGCCCCCATAATGCTTTGATGAAGCATCTCTGCATTATAAATGTCTATTTCATAAAGGAATTGTTTTAGGTGGGCCCGCAGATAAAACATCTTGACGTCGGAGTTACATGCAGGCCATGGGACACGGTCCTCAACTACCAGTTCATCTTTCGCATTCAAACCCGCCCGCAAAGTCTGTCAAAATATTTTTGATACAACCTGTGTAATAATGTAAATATAAGAGCCGGATTTTACACAACATAAATGTGGAGAAGACAGTTTAAACTCAATACATCGGCCATATGCCAGTTTGATAAAACAAAAACAAAAACAAAAAAAAATAAAAAATGGACGAATCTCGTTCGAATACGTGATGGAAACATTGATTATATTTCATTTTTAAAATATTTCTTTAAAAAAAAAAAAAATGTACCCGGTCAAAAATACTATTTCTTGTTTAAAAAAAAAATCTATTACCAGTTTTCTTTTTTTTTTTTTTTTTTTTAATACGGACAGAAGATTTTGCGTTAGTAGATATTTAACATTTCATAAAATAATTCCCGCCTTCCGAAAGATCGTTTTTCTATCAATGGCTGCGGACAGAGGGAAGAAGACAGATAGAAAGTATTATTATTATTATTATTATTATTATTATTATTATTATTATTTCGTTATTTTTCCTACGGTTTAATATTACTTTTATTTTCTCTTACATTTCAATCTTTCGTATTTCGTTCCCCCTCCCCACACTATTGACCATCCATTGTCCGGTTATTTGGGCATTTAATGCATTAGTATTTCAGATTTTTCAGAATTCATTATAGTTTCTTTTCGGTATCTTTGCCCGTTCGTTCTTTTTTCATTTTTGTAAGATTAAGTCTGCTTCCTCCGAGTTCTGCTTCTACCATCATTCTTTCTTTCTTTCTTTCTTTCTTTCTTTCTTTCATTCTTTGTTTCTTTCTTTCTTTCTTTGAACCTTTCTTTCATTCTTACTTTCATTCTTTCTTTCTTTCAGTCTTTCTTTCTTTCATTCTTTGTTTCTTTCTTTCTTTCTTTCTTTCATTCTTTGTTTCTTTCTTTCTTTCTTTGAACCTTTCTTTCATTCTTACTTTCATTCTTTCTTTCTTTCATTCTTTCATTCATTCTTTCTTTCTTTCATTCTTTGTTTGTTTCTTTCTTTCTTTGAACCTTTCTTTCATTCTTACTTTCATTCTTTCTTTCTTTCAGTCTTTCTTTCATTCTTTCTTTCTTTCTTTCATTCTTTGTTTCTTTCTTTCTTTCTTTGAACCTTTCTTTCATTCTTACTTTCATTCTTTCTTTCTTTCAGTCTTTCTTTCATTCTTTCTTTCTTTCTTGTTCTAGTTTCTTTTATATTATAGTTTCTTTCTTTATTATTCTAATCTCTTTCTTTCTTCCATTTTTCTTCCATTCTTTCTTTCTTTCTTTCTTTCTTCAGTACGTATATCACCTTTTTTTATACCCTACTTCATATAGTCTCTTTTTTCTATCTTTCTTTCTTTCTTTCTTTCTTTCTTTCTTTCTTTCTTTCTTTCTTTCTTCAGTAAGTATATCACATTTTTCTATACCCTTCCTCATGTAGTCTCTTTCTTTCTTTCTTTCCTTCTATCCTTCTTTCTTTCTTTCATTCTTTCTCTCTTTCTTTCTTTGTCATTTTTTCAATCTGTTTCACTTCTTTTCTTTTTGCTCTCATTTCTATCTCCTTCCTTTTTTTCCTTTAATCTATCCGCTCCTGATTCCGCTTTCTGCTTCAATCATATTTTCTTTCTTTACTTTTCTGTCACTTTTCCTTCCTGCCTTCCTTCCTTCCTTCCCCTCCCTCCCTGCCTTCCTTCCTTCCCCTCCCTCCCTCCCTGCCTTCCTTCCTTCCTTCCTTCCTTCCTTCCTTCCTTCCTTCCTTTGCTTCTGCTTCTGTTTTCTGATGCAACCATTTTATCATTCTTTCTCCGTTTCAGTTTTTACTTTTCTTCCTTTCTACCATCTTGTTTTTCTTTTATACTCACTTCAATCATTTTTACTTTAATTGTCAGCTTTCCTTCCCATACATCCTCCCTCTTTTGCTTCCTTCCTTCCTTCCTTCCTTCCTTCCTTCCTTCCTTTTTTCTGGTAAGTTTTCGTTTATTAGCTTTTGTTTCTGCATTCAGATTCAACCATTTTATTTCGTTCGTTCGTTCCGTCATTCCTTCCTTCCTCCATTCCTTCATTCCTTCCTTCCTTCCTTCCTTCCTTCCTTTCTTCCTTCACCCCCTTCCTTACTTACTTACTTCCCCCCATCATTCTTTCCACCCACCATACCTCCCTCCCTTCCTTCCTTCCTATTAATTTTCGTTTATTAGCTTATGTTTCTGCGTTCAGATACAACCATTTTATTTCGTTCGTTCGTTCCATCCTTACTTAGTTCCTCCCTCACTTCCTTCCTTCCTTCCTTCCTTCCTATTAATTTTCCTTTTATTAGCTTCTGGTTCTGCGTTCTGATTCACCTATTTTATTTCGTACGTTCGATCGTTCTTTCGTTCCATCCTTACTTATTTCCTCGCTCACTTCCTTGTTCCTTCCTTCCTTCCTTCCTTGCTTCTTTCCTTAATTCGTTCGTTCCATCCTTCCTTTGTTCCTTCCTTCCTTTTAGTTTTCGTTTATTAGCTTCTGTGTCTGCATTCTGACTCAAACATTATATTACATTCGTTCGTTCCATCCTTTCTTTCTTCCTTCCTATCTTCCTCCCTTCCTTCCTTCATTCTTTCCTTACTTCCTCCCTCCCTCCCTACAGTCCTTCATTCCTTCCTTCCTTCCTTCCTTTCTTCCTCCATTCCATCATTCTTTCCTTGCTGCCTTCCACCCATCCGCCCTACCTTACTTCCTTCCTCTCATCCTTTCTTCGTTCCTTCCTCCATTCTTTATTCCTTCCTTTTCTTCCTCTATCCCTTCCTTCCTTCCTCCCTCCCTCCCTTCTTACCTTCCTATCTTCCTCCCTTCCATACTTCCTTCCTTCTTTCCTTCCTCCATCCCGCCCTTCGTTAATTCCTTCCTCATACCATTCCTTCCTTCCTATCTTCCACCGATCAATCCTTCCTTCCGTCCTTCCTAACTCCCTCCCTCCTTTCTTCCCTTCCTTCCTGCCTTCGTATCTTCCTTCCTTCCTTCCTTCCTTCCTTCCTTCCTTCCTTCCTCCCTCCCTTCCCTCTTTCCTTCCTTCCTATTTTCCTTCCTTCCTTCCTTCTTTCCATCCTTCCTTCCTTCGTTTATTATCTACAGTTTTTGCGTTCGGACTCAACCATTTTATATCGTTCGTTCGTTGCTTCCTTCTTTCCTCCGTCCCTCACTTCCTTCCTTCCTTCATTCCTTACTCCCTCCCGCCCTACCTTACTTCCTTCCTCCCATCCTTTCTTCGTTCCTTTCACCATTCCTTGCTTCCTTGCTTCCTTCCTTCTTCCCTTCCATCCTTCCTCCCTCCCTACTTATCTTCCTTCCTTCCGTCCTTCCTTCCTTCCTTACTATCTTCCTCCCTTCCATCCTTCTTTCATTCCTCCTTCCCTCCCTCCCTACCAACCTTCCTTCCTTCCTTTCTTTCTATCTTCTTTCCATCCATCCTTCCTTCCTTGCTATCTTCCTCCCTTCCATACTTCCTTCGTTCTTTCCTTCCTCACACCCTTCCTTCCTTCCTTCCTTCCTTCCTTCCTATCTTCCACCGATCCATCCTTTCATTCGTCCGCACTTCCTCCCTACCTCCCTCCTTTTCTTCCTTCCTCCCTTCCTTCCTATCTTCCTCCCTTCAATCCTCCCTTCCTTCCTTCCTTCCTCCCTCCCTTCGTTCGTTCGTTCCTTCCTCCGTCCCTCATTTCCTTCCTTCCTTCTTTCCCTCCTTCCTACCTTCCTTCCTCCCTCAATCCCTTCCTTACTTACTTCCTTCCTCCCATCATTATTTCCTCCCACCATACCTCCCTTCCTTCCTTCTTTCCTTCCTTTTAGTTTTCGTTTATTAGCTTCTGTTTCTGCGTTCAGATACAACGATTTTATTTCGTTCGTTCGTTCCATCCTTCCTCACTTCCTCCCTCGCGCCCTTCCTTCCTTCCTTCCTTCCTTCCTTCCTTCCTTCCTCCATTCCTTCCTTCCTTCCTCTCTCGCTACCTTCCTTCCTACCTTCCTTCCTTTCTTCCTCACACCCGTCCTTAATTCTTACCTCCCTACCTTCCTTCCTCCATTTTATCCTGCCTTCCTATCTTCCTCCCTTCCATCCTTCCTTCCTTCCTATCTTCCTCCCTCCCTTCCATCCTTCATTCCTTTCTTCCTCCTTCCCTACCTTCCTTCCTTTTCGTTTTCGTTTATTTGCTTCTGTTCCTGCGTTCTGATTCAACCAGTTTATTTTGTTTCGTTCGTTCCTTCCTTCCTTGTTCCCTTCCTTCCTCACTTCCTTCCTTCCCCTCTTCCTTCCTTCCTTCTCCCTCTTCCTTCTTTCTGCTTCCTTCTCCTCTATTTTCATTTCTCCTTCAAGGGGTTTCACTTTCTTTTCTTTCTTTTGTTCTAACTCTTTCTCTTTCTATCTCTTGTTTCCAGCTCAACTTTCCAACCTTCTTTTTATCGTTTCTGTTCATGCTTTCAATTTCTTTCTTTCTTTCTTTCTTTCTTTCTTTCTTTCTTTCTTTCTTTGTTTTTTCCTCTTTTTTCACGCATTGTTTTTTTTAAATTTCCTAACCTATCTAAAAAAAAAATCTCCTTCGTTTTTACCATTCCAGAATACATACCTTTAAAAAAATCCTACCTTGATTTCCATTTTCTCTACCTGTAATTAATACCAACTCCCGTTCGTCACGTCCATATCCACCTGCATTCTTCTCTTTCAAGCGCCATCTTCTTTCCCTCCATCTGGGAGTTAATTAAAGGCTTACGTTTTCTCTTTTCAAAAATGCCTTTCCTCTTTTTGCTATTAATTATGATTTAGCTTTTCTCATTCGCAAGAGTTGTCGGCTTGAAATATGAAAAAGCTTTTTATTGCCTTTCTTTCTAAAATTGCCACCTATTAAGAATTTGCACTTATAATCGCTCGACGCAAAATCAGATATTTCCCAAGACGGCTGTTCCAGCACTAACACTCGTTATACAATTGATTAAATTTTCTTTCTTTAATAACGTTTCTTCAGATGTTGTAGCAACGGATATCAGACATTTACAAAAGTGAATATTCATCTTATAAGCAAAATCATGTTGTTTGATCGTTAGGTATGTAACGCGTGACAGATAATTCGTTGGAAACAAAGGAAAATGTACGGGATTGCTATGTGATATCTCTCCTCTTATATGGCAACGAATGCTGGAAAATCACCCCCTCCCTGAATGAAATAAAAACCAACGTATTAGAATACTTAAAATACCATTGTTTCTTCTTTCGATAAATAATTCCATGTGTAATTGTTCTTTCCTCTAGAGATTGTGGCTTTTTTTTTTTTTTTTTTTTTTTTAATTCTGTTATGTACCAAGCGTGATCCACGCCTAGGCGATCATGTATCTCTCGAGACATGACTGACGAGGCAGGGTTTTTTTTCTCACAGTAAGTTGCCATTTCTTTCTGCAAGAGAACTATTGTCATCCGGTCTGTTCTGTAATAGCTGGAGGGGCAATAAGGCTATTAGGACGTAAGCGAATATAATGGATTCGACTGGAATTTGAACTCGGCTCTCCGATACCCCAATCTATGCCTCCTCGTCAGTTATGTTCCATGTGTGATAGACACTTAGGCGATCATGTATCTCTCGATACATGACTGACGAGGCAGATTTTTTTCCCCGCGGCAGGTTGCCATTTCTTTCTGCGGTAGACCAGTTGCCATCCAAGGCTATAGAACCCGGTCTGTCCTGCTATTTACTCATAGATGTTTGGGGTGGAGAGAAGAGGATTCATACCTTTCTCAAGGGTAAGCGAATCTAATTGATTTGACTTGAATTCGAACTCGGCTCTCCGATTCCTCAATCCGTGCCTCCTAGTCAGTTATGTGCCATGCGTGATACACGCTTAGGCGATCATGTATCTCTCAATTACATGAATGACGAGGCAGATTTTTTCGCGTAGTAGGTTTCAATTTCTGTCCGCAGTAGACCAGTTGCTATTCAAGAGTATAGAACCCGGTCTGCCCTGCTATTTACCCATAGATGCGGGTGGGGAGAAAGAGAGGATTCATACCATTCCCAAGGGTAAGTGAATGTAATGGATTCGACTGGAATTCGAACTCGGCTCTCCGATTCCGCAATCCGAGCTGCTATCCATTTCTCTTTTATTACTAACACTATTTTGTTAATTTTCTTGTAAATATATTTTAAAATACCTTTTAAACACACATTCGGATTCCATTTTTTAAATGTACATATGATAATTATGACTTCATAGAGGAATTTTAGCATACTACTAGATTAGCAACTCGGTTTTACCGTTTTACTGTTGAACAAGCCGTAAATTCAATACTTTCTTCTCTCGCAATTCTTGCCCATTGAACCCTCATCCGGTTTCTTTCTTTGCCAACTATCTTGAAAAATTTAAATGCAACGTCAATTTCCATTTTCTGACTTTCTGAAACCTGTCCTTTTAATGACCTTTCCCTTCAATAAATTCGTCTCATTCTTTTTCGCTCTCATTAAATCCTTGAGTTCTTGTGCCATTATCGCCTTTCTTGGAGTGAAATTAAAAGAATATCTAGTAAACGGGGGTCTGTGAAGAATTTTGTTAATATTCTTTCCCGACTGTATTACGGTAGCCTGGTTAGGTATAAAGTTCTTTTAACGAGTAACATTTTTAAAATTCAATTTTTCTTCTTCTTCTTCTTCTTCTTCTTCTTCTTCTTCTTCTTCTTCTTCTTCTTATTATTATTATTTTCTTTGCTTTCTGGCGTTTACACATTAATTTCCGGGTCCCACCCAGGGACCTAAGGTTAGAAATGGCATCATGACACTTTCCACTGACAAAAAAAAAAAAAAAAAAAATAAATAAAATAAAATAAAAAAAAAATTACATAGATAAAGCTCTTCGTAAAGTGAGGGCTGTACTTCTAAGAACAATTTTTTGTATCTCTCTGAGGCATGGACTTCCAGGAATCCCTTCAATTAGTCTACTGCAATCTTTTCCAACCAAGTCCTAGGGCTCCAACTACAACAGATTGTTGATGTTCCCATATGCCACATTTTCGAGACCTCTATTTCAAGGTCCTTGTATTTTGACAGCTTTTTGAATATCTTCAAAGATACATTGCAGTCAGCAGGGACTGCCATATCAATAAGGAGGCATCGTTTTTGTTTGTGATCTTTAATAACAATATCTGGGCGGTTGGCCTTGATTGTTCTGTCAGTGTGAATTGTGTAGTCCCATAGAATTGTAACAGGTCCTATCTCCCTAACCGGGTCTGGGTGGTGTTCATACCAGTTTCTTTCAGTTTTCCTTCCCGTAGAAGTTGCAGATTTTCCAATGCAGATATTGGCCCACTCTGTCATATCGGGCTTTATATTCAGTGGGTGCAAACATCGTGCAACCTGATACAAGATGATCTATCGTTTCTGGATATTTATCACAGAATCTTCATTTTGGGCTGACACAATATTTTAGTATATGTGCTTGATAATTCCTAGTTAGCAAGCATTGGTCCTGTGCAGCAAAGATAAAACCTTCAGTTTCAGCTTTCAATCCTGCACTGCGTAGCCACTGATGGGTACGGGTTTTGTCTACGTCAGCTTGGTTTATACGGGCAGAGTATTGGCCATGAAGCGGTTTATCTTGCCATCGCTTCTGTATCTGGTCGGTTGCATTCGTCATTGCTGTCTTTTTTAAGTATTTGGTAGCTTCAGCCGGTGTATTTTGCTTTACTTGTATTTCTGCGCCCATTTGAAACTCTATTTTGAACTTGTTGGCTTCATTTATTACGGAGTAAAGACGCTTACTGTTTTGATGTTCTTTGACACATAAGATCATCCAGTCTTCTGTAGTTTCCAAGTTGTTGTTGTTGTTATTATTATTATTATTATTATTATTATTATTATAAAGCAACGTATATATTGAATTTTTTTTTATAACGTGTATCTAATAAACGAGTGTGTCAGAACAAACATGGAGTCTTTCTTTTCCACGAACGGAGAAGGAAAGAAAAATAGAGAGAGAGAGAGAGAGAGAGAGAGAGAGTAGCAAAGAGAAATGGAAAGAAAGATAAGGAAAGGTAGGGGGGATAGAGGGAAACAAAGAAGAGAGAGAGGCAGCGAGAGAGAGAGAGAGAGAGAGAGAAGGGGAAAGAAGTAAAGAATGGCAGAGGCAGTGAAATAAAAAGAGAGAGCGAGAGAGAAATTGAGCGAAAGAAGAGACATGGAAAGAAAGAAAGAAAGAAAGAAAGAAAGAAAGAGGGAAAGGGCCAGTGAAATAAAGAGAGAGGGCGAGAGAGAAAGTGTGCAAATGAGCGAAAGAAGAGAAATGGGAGAGAGAGAGAGAGAGCGAGAGAGAGAGAAAACGAGGGAAGAGAAATGAAGAGATAAAAAGAAAGAAGGAAAGAAAGGAAGAAAGAAAGAAAGAAAGAAAGAAAGAAAGGGGGTAGTTAAAGCGAGAGACAGGCGAATTAAAGAAGAAAGAGAAATGGATATCTATCTATCTATCTATCTATCTATCTATCTCTCTCTCTCTCTCTCTCTCTATATATATATATATAGAGAGAGAGAGAGAGAGGGAGAATAAGGAGCAGTGAAATAAAAAGAGAAAACGAGAGAGAATGAACGAAAGAAAGAAACAAAGAAACGATGAAAATATTGTGGAAAGGAAAGGCTAAGAAAAAGAGGTGACGGTTTCAAAGAAAGAAAGAAAGAAAGAAAGAAAGAAAGAAAGAAACAAACAAACAAACAAAGAAAGAAAATATTGTGTAAAGGAGCGTTAAGGAAAAACTTTTCTCGGACTCAAAGAAAGAAAGAAAGAAAGAAAGAAAGCAAGAAAGAAAGAAACAAACAAACAAAGAAAGAAAATATTGTGTAAAGGAGCGTTAAGGAAAAACTTTTCTCGGACTCAAAGAAAGAAAGAAAGCAAGAAAGAAAGAAACAAACAAACAAAGAAAGAAAGAAAATATTGTGTAAAGGAGGGTTAAGGAAAAACTTTTCTCGGACTCAAAGAAAGAAAGAAAGAAAGAAACAAACAAAGAAACAAAGAAAGAAAGAAAGAACGGTATTGTGCGATAAAGAGAAAGAGAAAAGGAGCAAGAGAGAAAGATAGAATAAAGTTTCAGTAGCAGTTTGCTTACAACTCAGAACTGGAAAGTAAAACGATTTAATCTTCGATTTAAGTAAATCGGATAATCTTTTCCGGAATTTGGGGACCAAAAAAACAAAAAACAAACGATATTCCTGGTTCAGAGATTTGCATCATGCCGTAGAAGTTGTATACGCGGGTCTTCTGCTTCGCGTTGGTTTCATTAGAGATTTAAAAAAAAAAAAATGCCTGCAGAGAGCCGTTTTATTGTTTTCGAATTTTACGAATGACCTGTTGGCTATTTCATAAAATCCAAAAAACTTGTTTTGAAATGATAATATTTTAGTTTCATTTAAAACCGTAAATCATTTACAATCGAAAAACATATATCTTCAATTTTTGGCTAACAGGTATTTGTTTCAGATCTGTTCGTTACCATAAATCTTTCTATGTAATAAATGCGAATGGCAGTGAGTCATTGTGTCACACTTTTTCAACTTTACTCTTAGAGGTTGTGCATGCTTTACCCTGCACAGAGATCAAGTAAATCTCTACTCCCAGAGGCCGTGGCCCAATATATGATACCATTTTGGAATCAGACCGACTCCATGAACAAATTAAAAACATTCCGGGTCTGATCCAAACCCGCAATTCTGATATTCTGGATTCACAAGTTTTCATTAATGCGATTGTTTCGGGCGATATTTTTACGTGATTTTTTTTTTTTTTTTTTTTTGCGATGAATTTTTTCAACGATAACAATTTTCAGAACTTGGAAAATAAATTAGGGCATAATCGAAATTAATGGCAAAATCTAGCGAACGTCGCCCATGAAATAAAAATAATTGTTTGCACAAAAAGTAAGGACCTACGTGCATCAAGTTGTCTTTAAATTAAGTAGCGGCAGAAGAATTATCGTTGGACTTTTAAAAGGTGAGCTTAAATGTCAATGCGATACTTAAATGCAGCGATCAATTTAGAGTTCTATAGTTTATTGTTGCCTATTGCATCTACTCCTCCTCCTTAGCAATTTTGATGAAGGTCCAATCAAGAACCCTCCGCAGGAGCTAACTTAAATGCCACCCGATAGGCGGCTTTTAAGCTACTTAATAATAAAATTGATAATATTGTTACCTCATCATTTTATATGGTTAACTACTTTTAAAAGAGAAACAATAGATTTATGAGTGGCCTAATCATAGTTAAAAATTTTGAATTTTCAAGTTTTCATTGCTGTGACTGTTTTCGGCGATTTTTCGTCGTGCAACTGAAATTAATTGCGAAATCCAGCGAAAGTCACCTTTGAAATAAAAAAAAATAAATTAACTGTTTGTACGTCAATAAGGACCTACGTGCATCAAATTGTCTTTAAATTAATTAGCGCCGGAAAACATATCGTTGAACTTTTAAAAGGCAAGTTTAAATATTAAGGCAATACTCAAATGCAGCAATCAATTTTGAGGTCTTCTGTAGTTTATTGTTGCCCGTCGATATACTCCTCCCTACCTGTTGTGATGAAGGCCCAATAAAGAGCCCTCCGCAGCTTAAACGCGTCATGAACTTGAAAATAGATAAGGACAACATTGCAAACAATGTAAATAATACAATTAACTCCAGTACCTCATCTCAGAAATCTCTAAAAAGAATACCCGCTCAGCCCGGTGGCTAAGATCACAGTGTAGTATCCGCGCTTTGTGAGCTGCCGGGTCGGGTGTCTGTCGAACTGTCTGCTTGCAGAGAGGAACCCTGACGAAGCTCCGCCGAAGGGTAGGGTTTCGTTGGGGGAGGTTGACGGAACTGGCCGGCCTCGGTGGGTTTGGATGGTTATTTATTTTTGGCTGGGCCTACGGGCTCGGAGATACCCACATTAAAACGGCCTTGTGCCACATTCGATCCCCGTGGGTGGATTGATAAATACCATCTCAGAAATACAGTCTATCTTACATATTTATAAGTCTATCATTTGGGGTAAATGTTTCTAATACCACTTACCATACCTTTGACAAGCTCAGGTTTAATTAATTCTCCTTGATAAGTCTCCAAGGTTTTGTTCTCTCCAATAGGGCCGGGGATTGAACTGACAACTCTTTGGGTCAAGTCACTTTCGGGATCAATCCACGGAGGCTTTCATCAATTGCATCATGTCTCTACCCCCGTGAACTAAAGAAAGAGCCAAGTTCAAAATTCCAATTAAATATCCACCTGAAAGAAACCGAAACGTACAGCGGTGGAAATGTCGTAAATGTTACAGAAAAGATGGCGACAAAGGACCGAACAATGTAAATAGTGTAAATAGTGTACTGTGTCACGGTACCAACGTGATAAGGTCGGGGCCAAGATCAAAGCGACAAAATCCTTGTGCATCTCATAGACTTTGTGTGACTCTGTGAACTATTGCTTTGGTATAAGTTTTTCAGAAAAGGGTGGATAGTTCGACACAATCCTTCGTCACTACAACTAAATCAGTTGGGTATGTGGTTTAGGGGTTCAGTTCTAAAGAGGCCTTCATAGATCGTAAAATCGGCGGGAGAGTCCGCTATCTATCTATCTATCTATCTATCTATCTATCTATCTATCTATCTATGCCTGTTCCTATCTATCTATCTATCTATCTATCTATCTATCTATCTATCTATCTATCTATCTATCTATGTCACTGTAATATCTATCTATCTAAGTCTGTTCGTATGTATGTATTTATGTATGTATGTATACGAACAGATTGAGATATTCTGTTCGTATCTATCTATCTATCTATCTATCTATCTATCTATCTATCTATCTATATATCTATCTATCTATCTATCTAAGTCACTGTAATATCTATCTATCTATCTATCTATCTATCTATCTATCTATCTATCTATGTCACTGTAATATCTATCTATCTATCTATCTATCTATCTATCTATCTATCTATCTATGTCACTGTAATATCTATCTATCTATCTATCTATCTATCTATCTATCTATCTATGTCACTGTAATATCTATCTATCTATCTATCTATCTATCTATCTATCTATCTATCTATCTATCTATCTATCTATCTATCTATCTATCTATCTATGTCACTGTAATATCTATCTATCTATCTATCTATCTATCTATCTATCTATCTATCTATCTATCTATCTATTAATATTTTCCGATCATAAAATGATTTGTGAACATTAAAACATTTAGCAACGTTTATCTTGGCACATTTTTAGTAATTCTCCCGAAACAGTAATTCTTGGCAGGATGAGGGTTAGTGTGTATACATTTTTTTCAGACACCATTATTATACATATATATATATATATATATATAAAGTAAGGTGAAAAAATCCGTTGAATTGGGTCCTAGTAATATCAAAATATTATATCAGGTTGGTGCAAAAAATAATGTCGTTTTCTCCCATATGTTACTATGTGAGAAAACGACATTATTTTTGCACCAACCTAATAACTGATCCACAAAAAATATCTCGATGTATTTCATTTATACAGGGCAATATAATTAATAACCAAACAAACCCTTTCACCTCGTATGGGGAATATCCTATTTCGGCAGACGAAAAAAAGTGGTCATCTGCCCTTTCAACCCCAGTGCGGAATGAGGTTCACGTCTGTAAGGTTAGAGGAAGCAGGAAAGTAGGACTTAAATGTGAGAAATTGGTATTGGAATCGAAAGATTCAACCTAAACCTTATCTTACCAAAAACACCTACTACAGAGTTTACACTACTCACTATTTCAGTTAGATGAAAGGCATGGGCACTATTTACATTATTCGGACTATTGTCCTCATCTTTGTCGTCATATTTATTACAACGTTTCGGCCGTTGTACGCTCCGGCCTTCTTCAGGTGGTTGGAATGTCGAACTGAACCCTTTATTTTGCTCCCTGGGTTAGACTGTTCTAGTTCCACGTGCCATGTTTAATGGATGTCAGTTATCAGTTATCTCCTATTAATTTTCCCTCTGAAAGTTCTCCACTGCCTTAACTGGGTATTGAACTCACGCTCTTTGGGTCCTGTCACTGGATTTAACCAACGCCTTTATCCACTTTTAGCACGTATCGTTGAGGACATCTGTGTATGGTGTATGGTTCAGTTCGACATTCCAACTAACTGAAGAAGGCCGGAGCGTACAACGACCGAAAAGTAGTAATAAATATGTCGACAAAGATGAAGACAATAGTCCGAATAATGTAAATAGTGTACATAATATCTCATCTCAGAAATATAGGCAGATACTGAAGGGCCGAAACGTTGTAATAAATATGGCGACAAAGATGAGGACAATAGTCCGAATAATGGAAATAATGTACATAATACCTCATCTCAGAAATATAGGCAGATACTGAAGGGCCGAAACGTTGTAATAAATATGGTGACAAAGATGAGGACAATAGTCCGAATAATGTAAATAATGTACATAATACCTCATCTCATAAATATAGACAGATAGTGAAGGGTCGAAACGTTGTAATAAATATGGCGACAAAGATGAGGACAATAGTCCGAATAATGTAAATAATGTACATAATACCTCATCTCAGAAATATAGACAGATACTGAAGGGTCGAAACGTTGTAATAAATATGTCGATAAGGATGAGGACAATAGTCCGAATAATGTAAATAGTGTACATAATACCTCATCTCGGAAATATAGACAGATACTGAAGGGCCGAAACGTTGTAATAAATATGGCGACAAAGATGAGGACAATAGTCCGAATAATGTTAATAATGTACATAATACCTCATCTCAGAAATATAGACAGATACAAAAGGGCCGAAACGTTGTAATAAATATGGCGATAAGGATGAGGACAATAGTCTGAATAATGTAAATAATGTACATAATACCTCATCTCAGAAATATAGACAGATACTGAAGGGCCGAAACGTTGTAATAAATATGGCGACAAAGATGAAGACAATAGTCCGAATAATGTAAATAATGTACATAATACCTCATCTCATAAATATAGGCAGATACTGAAGGGCCGAAACGTTGTAATAAATATGGCGACAAAGATGAGGACAATAGTCCGAATAATGTAAATAATGTACATAATACCTCATCTTAGAAATATAGACAGATACTGAAGGGCCGAAACGTTGTAATAAATATGGTGACAAAGATGAGGACAATAGTCCGAATAATGTAAATAATGTACGTAATACCTCATCTCAGAAATATAGACAGATACTGAAGGGCCGAAACGTTGTAATAAATATGGCGACAAAGATGAGGACAATAGTCCGAATAATGTAAATAATGTACATAATACCTCATCTCATAAATATAGACAGATAGTGAAGGGTCGAAACGTTGTAATAAATATGGCGACAAAGATGAGGACAATAGTCCGAATAATGTAAATAATGTACGTAATACCTCATCTCAGAAATATAGACAGATACTGAAGGGCCGAAACGTTGTAATAAATATGGCGACAAAGATGAGGACAATAGTCCGAATAATGTAAATAATGTACATAATACCTCATCTCATAAATATAGACAGATAGTGAAGGGTCGAAACGTTGTAATAAATATGGCGACAAAGATGAGGACAATAGTCCGAATAATGTAAATAATGTACATAATACCTCATCTCAGAAATATAGACAGATACTGAAGGGCCGAAACGTTGTAATAAATATGGCGACAAAGATGAGGACAATAGTCCGAATAATGTAAATAATGTACATAATACCTCATCTCATAAATATAGACAGATAGTGAAGGGTCGAAACGTTGTAATAAATATGGCGACAAAGATGAGGACAATAGCCCGAATAATGTAAATAATGTACATAATACCTCATCTCATAAATATAGACAGATACTGAAGGGCCGAAACATTGTGATAAATATGGCGACAAAGATGAAGACAATAGCCCGAATAATGTAAATAATGTACATAATACCTCATCTCATAAATATAGACAGATACTGAAGGGACGAAACGTTGTAATAAATATGGCGACAAAGATGAAGACAATAGTCCGAATAATGTAAATAATGTACATAATACCTCATCTCAGAAATATAGGCAGATACTGAAGGGCCGAAACGTTGTAATAAATATGGCGATAAGGATGAGGACATTAGTCCGAATAATGTAAATAATGTACATAATACCTCATCTCAGAAATATAGACAGATACTGAAGGGCCGAAACGTTGTAATAAATATGGCGACAAAGATGAGGACAATAGTCCGAATAATGTAAATAATGTACATAATACCTCATCTCATAAATATAGACAGATAGTGAAGGGTCGAAACATTGTAATAAATATGGCGACAAAGATGAGGACAATAGTCCGAATAATGTAAATAATGTACATAATACCTCATCTCAGAAATATAGGCAGATACTGAAGGGCCGAAACGTTGTAATAAATATGGTGATAAGGATGAGGACATTAGTCCGAATAATGTAAATAATGTACATAATACCTCATCTCAGAAATATAGACAGATACTGAAGGGCCGAAACGTTGTAATAAATATGGCGACAAAGATGAGGACAATAGTCCGAATAATGTAAATAATGTACATAATACCTCATCTCAAAAATATAGACAGATACTGAAGGGACGAAACGTTGTAATAAATATGGCGACAAAGATGAGGACAATAGTCCGAATAATGTAAATAATGTACATAATACCTCATCTCAGAAATATAGACAGATACTGAAGGGCCGAAACGTTGTAATAAATATGGTGACAAAGATGAAGACAATAGCCCGAATAATGTAAATAATGTACATAATACCTCATCTCATAAATATAGACAGATACTGAAGGGTCGAAACGTTGTAATAAATATGGCGACAAAGATGAAGACAATAGTCCGAATAATGTAAATAGTGTACATAATATCTCATCTCAGAAATATAGGCAGATACTGAAGGGCCGAAACGTTGTAATAAATATGGCGACAAAGATGAGGACAATAGTCCGAATAATGTAAATAATGTACATAATACCTCATCTCATAAATATAGACAGATAGTGAAGGGTCGAAACGTTGTAATAAATATGGCGACAAAGATGAGGACAATAGTCCGAATAATGTAAATAATGTACATAATACCTCATCTCAGAAATATAGACAGATACTGAAGGGCTGAAACGTTGTAATAAATATGGTGACAAAGATGAGGACAATAGCCCGAATAATGTAAATAATGTACATAATACCTCATCTCATAAATATAGACAGATACTGAAGGGTCGAAACGTTGTAATAAATATGGCGACAAAGATGAAGACAATAGTCCGAATAATGTTAATAATGTACATAATACCTCATCTCAGAAATATAGACAGATACTGAAGGGCCGAAACGTTGTAATAAATATGGCGATAAGGATGAGGACAATAGTCTGAATAATGTAAATAATGTACATAATACCTCATCTCAGAAATATAGACAGATACTGAAGGGCCGAAACGTTGTAATAAATATGGCGATAAGGATGAGGACAATAGTCCGAATAATGTAAATAATGTACATAATACCTCATCTCAGAAATATAGACAGATACTGAAGGGCCGAAACGTTGTAATAAATATGGCGATAAGGATGAGGACAATAGTCTGAATAATGTAAATAATGTACATAATACCTCATCTTTGAGTCATAAATAATTTAATTCTTGTTTTTTCTTTTTTCTGTAAGATTTATTTTTATTTTGCAAACAATTTCTTTTATAAGTCAGCCATAATGGATGGAAGCTGTATCTAGGTAGGGGAAAAAAAAACTCAATAATGTCTGCTAATATTACTAGTGGTAAAGTTTGTTCTTTATTTCCCGGAAAGTGTACATTTTTTCCTTAATAAGATTTCCCCAATACTCAGGTCAGTAGACGAAAATGAATAATACTGTTTAATAAGTAAACGCAACCCTCTTTCGCAAACACGGATATCCACTAAAAATAATGTGAGGTGACAAAATCTATCGGATTGTTAAATAAAAAAAAAAAAAATCCATTCTTTAGAAATTGTACAGGTTACAGCTTCCACGCATTATTGATGACTTATAAAAGAAATTGTCTGCAAAATAGACACAAAATAAAAACAAATCTTAAAACTATCAGATTCAGTGTGAAATGATGTGTGGGGTTGACGTGCCGATAAAATAATCTATCTAAATCTAAAATCCACCCATTATTGAAACTACTTTATACATATTCACTTTTCTTTTGTAGACAACTCAAGCATAGTTAGGTATGTTGAAGCCAGGTTTGTGATAAAAGCCTGACATCACACTTCAATAGGAAATATATTCATTATCCAGCCATATCCTGTACATTCTTCTTACAGATCTTCATATTTAACTCCTGAGCCTATTCTAATATTTTCCTCAAAACAAATCATTAATTCGATATAAACATTTTTATATTTTTCACATATATAAAATGCAATATTTATTCATATATAGACATTGTCACATTTTATTATGCATTTCAATGTTTTCTCAATGGAATTGATATTTAAACTACTAATTTTTTTTTTCTTTCAGTATATAATTACATTTATTTCTAAGGAAGTAATTGATTTTTTATTTATTAATCTGACAGATTTTATTACTTAAACATTATTTTTAGTGGATATCTATATTTGAGCAGATTGCTCCATTTATTTATTAAACAGTCTACTGGCCTTTACTCAATAAATCTTATTAAAGAAAAACATACACTTTCCGGTAGGATTCGAACTCATGTCTCTCTTCATGCAAATTTTAGGTTATAATATCTATCCTGATTACAAATGTTCATAATAAGTTGTTTGGGAGGGGGTCAGGTTTGGTTATACAATCACTAGGTGTAGCATAATTTTTTTAATTTATAAATAAATCCATTGACTCTCTCTATCTCTCTTATATATATATGTCATCCACATACAGGCCTGTTTTGTTGTATCACAACTTATCAGTGCAGCTAGACATCCAATTGTTTCAAGTTGTGATTGAAACCCAACCAGTTTGGCATCATTTGGAGTTTCTACCTCTGAGCTATCAGTGCATGGCAGAGGAAACGAAAAATTCTAGCATATTTTTTACAAATGTAAACAAATGCCAGACAGCCATAGTGCTCAATTCATTTTCAGTGAAGAGTGTTGCGTTAGCAGAGATTGCTGCTGTTTAGAATTTCCCTATTTCTCAACAGTGCTCAACCAAAATTTTTTAGAGAGCATAATAATGCCATCCATATATATATATATATATATATATATATATATATATATATATATATATAATTAATACAATATCCCATATACCTAAATAAATTATTATTACTTCACATATTAATGAGTTTCTGAAAATATTTGAGCAGATTGCTCCATTTATTTATTAAACAGTCTACTGGCCGGAATATTCAATAAATCTTATTAAACAAAAATATACCCTTTTTCGGCAGCCGATTCAATATTTTCCTCAAAAGGAAATCATTAATTCAATATAAATATTTTTGTAAGGACCTGGGACAAGAAATGGCTGGTTGACTTTAACGCCTTAAATATGAAACTGCTCTCTAATAGCCATCACAGAGAACCCGCCCTGCCTCCCATTACACTGTGTGATGCTCATCTCTACGAGAGCATCTCTCTGCGACTGCTTCGTCTCACATTGTCCGCTGACCTGAGATGGAACATATATATTGAATCAATAGCTTCATCTACCGTGAGAAAAGTTGATTTTCTGTGTCGCGTGAGAAAGTTTTTCTCCACCGAGTCCATCCTTCAAATCTATAAATCAACCATTCGCTCTTGCATGGAATCCTGCTGCCATATGTGATCTGGAGCCCCAGCTCTTCGTCTTACGGT
>OZ010575.1:70490075-70530075 GCA_963932145.1 Acanthosepion lycidas | reverse complement strand
ACCGAACGATCCTTCGTGGCCGAGTCGGTTAGGCACGCCGGGATAAATGGCGGTTCCGTATAGGATGCAGGTTCGAATCCTGTCCAAGGACGAATATTTTCTATGAAAATTTCTCGGACATTCAGGCCGGTAAATGTTATTTAATACTGTTTATTATAAACAGAGCATTTACTTAAATACTTGCATCTATAAAAAGAAGGTTAAACATAAAAAAATGTCTTTAATAAATAAATTGTCGGACTTTGTCCATTTCTTAATGTAAAACAATTATATATATATATATATATATGAATGACCGAGAGAAAAAAACACTATAAATACACTATATACGTCGTTATGGTTCCGCTTTAAAATATAACGATAGAAATTAACTATAGATTTTATAAATATAATTATAGAAATTAACTATAGATTTATAGAAATTAATTTTAACTTACTAGAATTAAATTACAAATATGCAAATAAATAGCTGCTAATCACAGAAGAGTAGTTTGTAATTTATCGTCATAGAATGTGGAATCGTTGAAATGAGTTCAAATTACGATCAATGTTCATTTGCCAAAATGATCTTGGAAATAAAAACCATCTCTTCCCACAGCTACAGATTAAATAGGAAGGTAGACGAAGCACGCTAGCTTTGAATGACAGTTTGTCTCCGAAAAGCACAACTCCGAATCGAAAAATGTGGAGAAGTCAACGAGAAAGCGATCCTTTATATTTCATCATGGCAATTATGTACCTTCAAGATATAGACGATCATGACTCTTCACAGCTTCCTTTTCTTCAATATCTGTTCATTGTCACACATTCTTACGAAATATAGTGTTGTTGCTTCTCGTTTCTTTCACCACAAGTTGGAATTCAGAGATGTTATATTTTAGACGATTTGCCATTCAAAGTTAAAGCGTACCCCGCTATTTGGTACACAGCTGGGGGAAAGAAAAGATGGCTTCATGACTCTCTTCCGCACAGTTGGGGCACCCCGGGGTGGTGTAATGGTTAGCGAGCTTGTCTCACTAGAACAATTACGACTGAGTAGTGAGTTCAATCCTCACCGGGTACCCCTTACTTTCGTCCTTGCACCACATCCAAGCTACGCTTGGAAAATCACTATACAAGCACAGATGTGAAGAGGGTGGCGCAGTGATTTTAGCATTCCGTACCACATCCCAAATAAATCTACTAGAAGAAAAACATGTAAGCAGAGAACAATCTATAGAATAAATAACAGTAAGTTTATCTCCGAAACATAGCTTAACCTGGCACAGAGACACAGCGGTGGGTCACCAGCTGAAGAGGGATCACTCTGCAGTAGAATTCTCTCTAGAAACGCTTACTAAGTAACCATTACTCCAAGGTGAACCCTCTCCCAATTTTGACGAAATGTTTTAATAATGGACAGCTGTCAATGACATCGCAACTATAATAACTGATTCTAACAATCCTCTGTCAAATATTTCAGGATTTCGGAGGTTCGCGAAAAAGTTTTAACCAGTATACGAAAGAATATGGACACATGTCAAAGTAAATTTTTCTCTGATATAGAAACACTGTGAATTTCAACGAGCGGAAGTTGTCAATGCAAATGGCGGTTGTAAATATTTGCACGAAAAATATATTTTAGTCATAAAATAAAACCAAAACCAAAAACCAAAAACAAAACAAAAGGCCCAAATTTTATTGCAATCGACATAAAACAGTAGGAATTTTTTTTTTTAACATCATTTCACCGCAAGCAAAGCAAGAAAGCCACCAAGACGCAAGGGGTTATTGAGCGTAAGAGAATATGAGAAAAAGAAAACATTATTTAGCGTTTAAGTCTAACCTATGTTTGTCTCCTTATTGTAGTGGACGCCTACGTACACCACACCCACAAATTACTCAACAGTAATTGGACGGAAAATAAACAATACCTTTTGTACAGACAATTTACGCATCGCACGAGCCACATAAAAATTTCTCGTGTTTTTGCTTCACCAAATTTTATTAAACATATTAAATAATAAAATTTGGTGTTTTTGCTTCACTAGCTATAGAAAAAAAATCAACGATTGGTCGATTTTTGGCCAATCACATTAAATGTCACTTTTGTCAATATCCTTCCCGCGCTCGTTCTGGGAGCCACCTTACATCTATATAAAGTAGAGATTAAAGAAATAACTTTAGTAGATTATAAAATTTTCACAACCTAAACCACGTACGTGTATATTCAATTTTCTACTCACAAACACACACAGATATAAACTACACTCACACAACACAGTGAACTGTCTGTTTTCAAGCCAAGTGAACTATTCGAACTATATCATTCTTCTGCACAAATATTTCAACTTTCATACTTAAACATTCTTAAACTACCAACAAATTTAAACAAAAGACATTATTACAACATACATTTGTTCTTCACACAATACAAGGGAAACCACTTCGTGTGATTTAATCTTTATTGTTATTAACAGAATTATATATATATATATATATATATATATATATATATATATATATATATATATATATATATATATATTTGTTTCAATATATGTTTTTCCTTGTTGATTTTCATTGATCTCTCGTCATTCCTTTTTGTGTTTTCTTTACAAATTTAAAGTGGAGTGTTAATGTAAAAACGCAACCTTGATCAAAAACCCTTCTGATTCTTTTTAAACCAACACTATTAACTGGCCCACATTATTACTCCTCTCGGTGTGTGTTTTATCATCCATTTATTCGTTATATAGTTTACACGCTGCTTCCTTCTACACCCTTTGTTTTCAATATGTCCTGTGAGCGGCAAATTCTTTAGACTTTTTTCTTTCTTTATTTTTTTTTTTTTTAAGCATTTCACTCCCAAGCAATGCGAGAAGCCACTAGGACGCAAGAGGTTACAGAAATTTTGGAGCAAGATCAGATAGGAGTGATAGAGGAAAGGACGTGGAGAAGGATAGTGGATAGATCAAGGCAACTGGAGATGTCTATTGACATTACATTTGAATAGTGGGAGATTATAGCTCTCATGGAAACTGGAATAGGGAAGGGAGTTCCACAGGCGAGAGGTGCGAGACATGAAGCTATTGGAGTAGAAGAGATGGTTACATTTAGGAGTTTCTCAGTGAAAGGGTGAGAGCTAGATGCCAGCCTCATAGGGTGCTTGAATTCATGAAGTCTGGGAACCAGGGAATGCAGCTCCTCGGAGCAATTACCATGAAAGTATTTGTAAAAAAGACAGAGAGAGAGGCGACGGTGCGTCTGTGAGAGAGCGACTGTAGACGAGATGCCAGAACAGGACCAATTATATTGCATATCCGTCTCTGGATCCTATCAAGAACCCCGAGGCAAACAGAAGGTGCTCCAGACCATATATGGCAGCAATACTCCATGCAAGGGCGAATTGTTGATTTGTAGATTTGAAGGATCGATTCCGGGGAGGAAAGTTTCCTGGCGCGGCACAGGGAGACAACTTTCCTTGCGGTGGACGAAGCAATCGACTCAATGTATTTGTTCCATCTCAGGTCAGCAGTCAACGTGAGACCGAGAAACCGCAGTGAGGTGCTCTCGAGAAGTTGAGCGTCAGACATTCTAATGTAGGACAGGGAAGGATCTCTGTGGTGATTAATAGAGAGCAGTTTTGTTTTTGAAGCGTTAAAGTTGACAAGCCAATTCCTGCAGCAGTTCACAGCCGATTTCAACGGTCTCTTTTTGGTTTTCAAGTACAATTGTTCTTTTTATTTCCTTAAAACTACTTCGTTATCTGATATATTCAACCCGCAGTATTTTCAGCATCGTTCTATTGGACCAAATTTCTGTTGCCTCAGCTTTGCTCTGTAGCGTGAGGAAATTATTCATTGTCATACAGGGCTACTGATATTACATTGAGCTCAGTGTAGCAGCTTCTATGGTTTTATAATAAAATAAAATATGGTATTGAGACTGTGTCGCTATTTGAGGAGGTGTCCCGTCTAATTTCTCCTTTGCTTTGTATGATTGAAGTTTTTGGTAAGTACGCGCGCCCACGCTGAAGTTTAGAGATTTTCATAGCTAAGCTACGAGTATTCGGACATAATTGTTTATTTATCACCGCTGAGTACTCTTTTCCTTGTTTCTAGCGAGCGTTTATCGTTTGCTTGATAATTTCAATGACTGAACAAACTAGTATTTCTATCGGTTTAAATTTATAAAATCTTTCGACAGTTTTTATTTTTTATTTTTGGGAAAATAGATTTTTCTCAAGTGTACCAACTGTTGGTGCTCTTTTTTGTTTGTTTGTTTTTATATTATAAAATACTCTTTAAATTTCGTTCATTTTAACAAAAAGTTAAAATTCGGGCAGAACTTATGGGATGACCTGATATCTGGAAAGAGAAAATAACCACTTAACGAAGATGTGGACTAAATTCAGACAAACAAAAGGTTAGGAAGGTATCCCCAATATAATATTAAACAAAAAAGAGCACTAACAGTTGGTACACTTGAGAAAAACCTATTTTCCCGAAAAAAAAGTCTATCGAAAGATTTTATAAATCTAAACCGATAGAAGTACTAGTTGTTCAGTCACTAAAACGACTATTATCAGGCTCTCTTGCCCAAGAAACACCAATTCTACGGCGGCTGTTGTGATACCCCTACGATGCAGGATGACTAAGTAGGCTAATTCTTGCATGGAGGAGCCGATGGCATTGACCACATACTAACACTACAGGAGGTTGAGGTCTATTTTTTCGAGCCATTCTCTTTTGTCGCTTGACTTCTTCCTTTACACTTCCGGTGGTTTCGAAGTTATTGCTTTCGATGGTGAAGGAACGTCGCCAGTTGGTACTTGGAGCTGATCGGTCTCATATTTCTTACTTGATTTAGGACCTAGACTTATTGTTATTGGAGTAAGTTGGCATAATGCTTAGAAACATGGTTCCATACCTTTTGTTTCCAAGAGCATTTTCCTTGTTACCATAATCTTTAGAAATTCGATAGATTCACAAACACGGATGTTTGACATTTTTTTCTTCTTGATACGGAGCACAGATCAGCGAGAGTAAATCCTCAACGTTTCCATATGAGATTTTCATCGGAGTTTGTAGTTTGTTAATTATTTCAGCATGGAAGAGAACAGAGGATGGTCGCTGGAGTAATGGGTAGCGGCTCTGATTGGGAAATCGGTAGAGGTGAGTTCGAATTCCACCCGGATCCATTACATTCACTTACGTGCTAAAGGAAGGTATGAATCCTCTTCTTTTAGCAGGACAGACTGAGTTTTATAGACTTGGGTGGCAACCGGTCTAGCAGAGGGAAACCCTAAATTGAACCGGCCTAGAAAGGGTTGGCCCCCGTCAGGCTATCTTGCCCAAGAAACTTCTGCTGCGGCTGCTGTGATACCTCTACGATGCGGTTTGAATAAATAGGCTAATTCTTGAATGGAGGAGCTGATGGCTTTGAGCACATATTAACGCTAGAGGAGGGCGAGGTCTGTTTTGTCGAGCCATTCTCTTTTGACGCTTGACTTCTTCCTTTACACTTCCGGTGGTTTCGATGTTTGTTCCGATGGTGATGGGACGTCGCCAGTTGGTACTTGGAGATGAAAAAAATCAGAGTAGAAGAAAATGCCGATGGCCTGGATTTGTTTAAAGTTGACCTCGGCTTGCCAGGAAGTGACCGACGTACATGATTTCATAACCTTCGTGCACGGCACATATGAAATGGGACATACAGAATCCATTTAAGAAACTGAAACGGACTGCAGCTGAGATTGCTAACTTCGAGTGGCGCCTTCTGTAGCATGTCCATCATGCGTAGCCCTGTTCATTCGGTGGTTCAACCGTTGACATCTGATATAATCATCACCCGTTCATTTCATCGTCGGGGTCTTTGGGTTTCATCGCGCTTAGTCTGGGAGTTCGTCTTCGACCTTCCTGCCAAGGATGGCCCTAACAGAAGTTTAGGTGTCCGGCCAGCATATATATATATATATATATATATATATATATATATATGTATGTATGTATGTATGTATGTATACATACATACATATATATATATCATCGCATACATACATACATACATATATATCATCGCGCTTAGTCTGGGTCTTCGTCTTCGTCTTCGACCTTCCTGGCCAGCATATATATATATATATATGTATGTATGTATGTATGTATGTATGTATACATACATATATATATATATGTGTGTGTATGTGTGTGCGTACGTGTGTGTGTGTGAGTGTATACAGGGTGTAAGAGAATAACTCTCCATTCAACAAAATGTTTAATATCTAAAAAAAAAAAAAATTAACTAATTGATTTTTTCCAGTTTTCCAGTGAAGACGTTTAACCATCTTGACACCATTTGTCGTAAGAATCACTAAAAAACCCTTTGATTAATTCAGCTAGAAAGAGAACAGGCTAAAATCGTTTTGTATCAACCCCACTGTCTTCCCATCTGACCAATGATGAAAGGAAAAGAAGATCATTCAGGTCCATCAGGAATAGTACCAACATTCATATTCAGTCCATTCAAGAACCATCAAGAGAACGGTGAATAAGTTTAAAAAATAGGGGACAGTTGAGAGGAAACCGGGATCAGGAGGTCACAACAGGAAGAGGGATCATTATTTCAACTTAGCGCTAAAGAGATCATTTAGAAAATATCCCACAAAATCCATAAGACGTTTAGCACGTGAGAGGGAAGTTTCAGCGATGACAGTCCAAAAGAGCAGCGAAAAAAAAAAAACTTGAAATTGTACGTGAAACCTGTGAGACAAATTGTTTCCCCAGGACAGCAAGCTAGAAGTTTAGGTAGGGCGAAGATCATCTTGAATACGTTGGAAAATGATCCTGGAATAATATATATATATATATATATATATATATATATATATATTTGAACATTATTTCAATCCTTCATGAGCTTCCGATCCTTAACTATGATTATTTAATGATGAACATGTCATTTTCGTTTATGATCGAATTCATCACGATTCCTCTGTCAACCTTGGAGAGTAATTGTACATTCTTATTGCTCAAAATAGAGTACAAAAGAGTTATAAAAGCCTCGGAAAATTCCAGTAAGATACAGCGGTTCAAATCTTAATGTAAAAATTGAACAATTTTGCTGTTACACGATTTAGACAATTTTTCGTATATATATATATATATATATATATATATATATATATATATATATATATATATATATATATGTGTGTGTGTGTGTGTGTGTGTGTGTGTGTGTGTGCGTGTGTGTGTGTGTGTCTGTATTATTTTTCTTCACAATAGGAGTTAGTACCTTCACCTATAGTCTGGTTTACACAGCTTCCCGATATTTTGAACAGGAGTGGTGTTTTATCCATTGTTCTCTGTTTAGGATTGTATTTTCCGGTTACTTCTAAAGTCTACTTCAACTCTCTACTAAACGCTGAAGTTTATACAATTATCGGATTTCCAGTTCCTTCCAATCTCTTTTCCTTTTCTTTCACTTCTGGTAGACCATTGTTTCTTAGTGGCGTTATCGCCTTGCTGAGTTGATTAATATATATATATATATATATATATATATATATATATATATATATATATATATATATATATATATATATGTATGTATATGAAGAAAAATATACGGAAAAACCAAACAAAAATCCTAATATGCAATTATGCAGTTTTAATGTTAATATAATATCAACGTCGGGCGTTTCGGTCTAGTCGACCATCTTCAGGACATATTCATAAAACATAATTAACATTAGACTATATTTAATTCAACATGAAAAGACGATGGACATAAGAGTAAGACTAATCAAAACAGACAACTGTAATTTTTCCAAGATCAGCGTTACGTTTCAATATGATCACGTGGGCGACACGTCGGTGATGTTGTGAAAACGTATTCCTAAAATACAGTATTTTGAATGAAAAATGAAAAGAATTTTATTTTAATCTAAAAATTATGTACGTTTGTCGAGCATTAATCTTGCTAAAAAAGGGGAAATATTAAAGATATTCGCCTCCGTAATTTAAACAATGCTTTATTTGTACACACAACTAAATCTGATCATAATTTCGATTTTTATTCTGCGAAAATTTTAAAACATATTCATAATAAAAATCTTAGGTGGATTTATGGGGCAGGCATAATAACTATCTCACTCACGGTGAATACTAAACCTGGCTTCTTTAATATTTCCCCTTTTCTAGCAAGATATATATATATATATATATATATATATATATATATATATATATATATATATATATATATATAGGGTGTATTTGGGTAGTAATTTTCATTTATAAAAGTTTCGTTACAGATATAGATTGTACTTAGATATAAATTGTCCAATGTCTGGCTTATCAAAGACGAACGTATTCAGACATTGGACAATTTATATTTAAATATTCACTAGAAAGAAGTAAGTGGTCCCGACGTCAAGCCTTGGTAGATGTGATGTGTACACACACACACAAACTTGCGCACACACATACATATATATGTATAAGCACATACTACGCTAGCGGAGTATTAATGATATTATTCGTCATCAGTGACACTTCATAGTTTTCCCTAATATTGCCTAAAAGCTGAAACTGGAAACTGAGTAAAACAATAAACAATTATATTTACACCTTTACCGCCCAACAAGAATATACAGGGTGTCCGTAAAGTTCGTGTGCACTTTAAAAAATTTATAACTTTATTTGTATTTGCGATAGAAATAATTTGTAAAAAAGATTAGAAAGAAGTAAATCTATATATTTTTTAAGGTTTTATTGAAATTTTATTTAAGTTTCCACATGTCCTCCATCATTAGCAATACAAAGGGTAATACGAATTTGCAGTTCACGGAAAACATTTGCCAACTGATTAGAAAAGATCCAACTCAGTCCATAATAACATGATAGAGAAGTTTCAGCTATGATAGTCTAAAGAGCACTGAAAAAGACTTGAAAATGAAATCGTACGTGAAACGTGTAAGGCAAAGTGTTACTCCAGGACAGAAAGTTAGAAGTTTAGAGAGGAGGAAGATCATCTTGAATAAGTTGGAAAATTACCCTGGAATAATATATATATATATATATATATGTATATATATATATATATATCTTACTTATTATAATTGTGTGTGCGTGTGTGTGTGCGTGTGTGTGTGTGTGTGTGTGTCTGTACCTTTATATATGGGATCGTATTTCCTACATTTTTCAACCGATTTGGACAAAACTTCACAGGACTACATAAAATTACCCGGCGATGGTTCTGACAACGCCCAAAATTAGAAAAACATCGCACCCGGCCGGAAGTTACTGCCGGCTACTCAAACGTCCAAATGCCGTTAACTTCCGGTGACTTAGCGTTTTTTTTTTTTAGAGAACGATGCACAAAAAGTAAACAAAATGAAACCTAAACATACCCAAGTCCTCCTAACTAAAAATAATAACCGGAAACTACTTTAAATACACATGGTGTCCAAATGAAACCCATGTATACAGTCAAAATGTGGAAGTTAATTTTTAGTCATCAACCAAAAGATATCCCCAACCAGCTACGATGCTAACAACAGCTGACATAAACACAGCCGATTTCTTCCGCCAAAAGAGCTCGGGTCCGCACATTAATCCGGCCTTGTGTCACGTCTCATTCTCGTGGAGGAATGAGTATACACTGCGACGTACTCACCTTCCCCTGGCCGACCCTCGTGGAAAATAAACCTCCACATCTCAAGTGTTAATAAAAGCAAAGCATGTCAGATTAAAGATTTCCTATTTGTTCCTTATCCTATCATTCTCTTGCATTCCTATCTATATTTGATCTTAATTCATATATATATATATATATATATATATATATATATATATATATATATATATATATATATATATATATATATATATATGTGTGTGTGTGTGTGAAAATATTTTAGAAAATAGGAAAGAAACTGGTTTGGTAAATAATCCAAAGTTCCTTAGTATTTTTGTTATAATTTTTAAAAAATAGTGCTCGATACGAAAGTAGAGCATAAATATCGAAATCATATTTTTAAATAAATAATTATATATATATATATATATATATATATATATATATATATATATATATATATATATATATATATATATATATATATATATTGCAAGGAATAGATACAAATTATTTCTTAAAGGCACTATGAAAAATAAAAAGTAAGAGATGAAAAACACTTACAGAACAGACCAACCGGTTTCGTTCCCAAGCTCATCAGGGTCGACTGGGAACAATTATTGCAATCAGTATTGACTCACACAAACACCCTTCATACAATTAAAGCATTAAAAAATGAAATGATTAATGGTATAAGGGGGGTAGAAAAAAAAATTCAAACCGCGCGAATATGCACAGCACAAAAAAAAATTATTTGGGGGTAGTGTGAGGGGAATGTATGATACACACTAGAGTCTAATAACGTGAAGTCCAAGGAAACAGTCTCTTTGCTTACAAAGAGACGGCTCCCTGGACCGAATATACAGAGACTCAAGTTCTCGCAAATGAAATGGAGAGTGCGAACTGGACAGTACAGTAAACCAGTTCGGACTGAAATCCTTTGCACAATCCCTGCAATTTATCAAATGTTCTGTGATCGCTGACCCGGAAGTATTAACCAACTGGCTCTTACGGGCATATATATATATATATAAATAAACAGATACAAACTATGTCTGGAAGAAAAAATTAAAATAATTAAGTACAAAAATACAAGCCAGCTATTGAACCAGATTTTATACTTAAATGTCATCATAAAAATAAGATTATATAGTCTTAAAAATAGACATTTATTTTGCATCAAACACTGAAAAATATATATTAGGTTTGTAACTATGTAACTTTATATGTATGTATGTGTGTATTGTATATGTGTGTATCTGTCTATTACTTTTATTACTATTATTATTACTTTAAATATATTATATATATATATATATATATATATATATATATATATATATATATATATATATTACTATTAAATGATGACGATGTTTAAATGAATAACGACATAGATTGCATTTCTGTGATTTTTATTACTGGTTGCACAGTTAAAGTTTTATCGATAAAATTTTCCCCTACCTTACCTTACTGCAATATTCTCAAAAAAATTTAAAGTAGGATCTGTAATGTAATCGGTACTGAATTAGCTTCTTGACTTCAGCCGCTTTCTCACAGATGTGATGTGGCTTCCCTCTGTCTTTTCTACAAATATTTTCATGGCTACTGCACTGATGAGCATTTTTCCCTGGTGCCCTGACTACATGAATTTGAGTGTACTTCTAGATTGGCATCTAGGTCCCAACTTTTTACTGTTGAAATAGTTAAATGTAACCGCCCTTCTAACAGTTTCTTTCCTCGCACTTCTCCATATTGGAACTCCATTCCTCTCACTTGCTTCCCTGATAACTACAATCATCAAAAACCTAAATGCAACATCAGTCACCATGTTTTGTTGTATTGATACATGTTCTTTTTTCCTTTCTTCAATCCCCCCCTACATCCACTCTTTTCTCTCATTTTCACTCTCCATAACCCCCTGTGTGATAATGGCACTTCGTACTTGCTTGGGGTGAAAGGCTTAAAAAAAAAACCCAAAACATTGAATACAAAATAGGGTACTGACAAAAGCATCTAATAAAATAATTAGGCTACTGAAAATAGCACCTACCACAAGGAAGTATGTGTGTGTGCGTGTGTGTAATGAATGCACGGCCGCAATTTTCGACGGATTTATACCAAAATTTACATGCACATGCTCCAAGTTAGCGAGAAGGCCAAGACTGACTTGGCATTTCCCAACTCCCATCGATAGTGGAAATAATCGATTTTTTCATGCTTCTACGGCAGTTTTCATGTAGTTTGCGGCCATTTTCTACTGGTCAGAGTGAAAGCCTATAGCTGGCTGCCACGAATAGGCAGGAATATTCTATTGGACAGCGTGAGAGCCAACAGCTGACTGACACGAATGTTAACTAGCATGCTAACATGCAAAAAAAATCGATAGCTGCATTCGTCACAAGTGGGAAAAATTTTAATCTGTATGGCACTTTACTCCAATTGGCTCATTCGCTTGCTTAAATTCAGCGTTGATTCTGATTCCGCAGAACTGTGTTGTGTGTGGAAAAGTATTTGTTGTTAACATTCTGTTTTCATTCGGTTTTTCCAGTTACGAGTCCTTTTTTTAAAGCTGATCGTTTTGTGTTCATTTTGTTTAGTTCTTTTTTCGTAACAGATTTAATGTTTAGTATAGAGCTTAGAAAAAATTTGCAGTGTGAGATAGGCAAGAAGTAAGGCATGTAGAAACATCAGCACGGCTAAGGGCTCTTGTTTAAAGGCAAGGAAGGGCAAAAATATTTTAAGTCAAGTGATAGCAATTGCTGTATGAGTTGTACGATTTTTGATTCAAGCACGGGCAACGCCGAGCCATGCTGCTAGTATATATATATATATATATATATATATATATTTGAACTTTACTTCAATCCTTCATGAGCTTCGGATCCGTAGCTAAGATTAATTAATGATGAACACGTCATCACGGTTCTTCTGTTAAACTTGGAGAGTAATTATACAGTCTTATTGAGCAAAGTAGAATCCATTAGTGTTATAAAATCCTCTGAAAATTCCAGTAAGATATCTTTAATCATTTCTAAGATACAACAAAGATGAGGACAACAGTCCGAATAATGTAAATTGTAAAATTAACGTGCAGAACATTCTGGAAGTTGTCTGTTGTTTGCCGGACGGGAAATCTGTTGGAAAGCTGCTTTGTCTGAATTTAATATAGTAAATGACGTAAAAAGACTTTAAGAAAGAAATAGAGCTTATAAAAGGCGACAGTTGAATTACCATAATATATAAATTAATCTCGGCACATCGAAGTTAAGCGCAGTACACGATGGGTAGTTCGGTCTCATCATTTTACAGTTGAAATTGCTAGATGTAACTATTTTTATGTTAACAGCTATTTTTTCTGTTGCAGTTATCTCTCGTGGAACTAGCTTCCTGGTACTTGTTTTCCAATAAATATACTGTTTAAAAAATAAACCGAATGTCTACTCACATATGGGTACCCGCTAAAAAATAACCTTTAAAGTGATAAAAATAAATCGGATTAATAAAAAACAAAATCCATTACTTCTTCATATATATATATATATATATATATATATATATATATATATATATATATATATATATATATATATATCTTACTTATTATAAAACGCAGATTGTGTGTGTGTACGTTTATATCTTGGATCGGATTTCCTACATTTTTCAACCGATTTCAACAAAACTTCACAGGACTACGTAAAATTACCATGCGGTGGTTCTGACAGCGCCAAAAATTGGAAAAACACAATTGTTTTTGCACGAAATCAATTTGAAAACACGATTAAGAGGCATTAATGAAAGGGGGACAACTCATATCGAGTTATACTTATTATAAAACCCAGGTTGTTTGTTTGTGTGTGTGTGTGTTTATATATGGGATCGGATTTCCTACATTTTTCAACCGATTTCAACAAGACTTCACTTTTTTTTTTGGCAGGTAGTGTTTCTTATTGTCTTGCACACTTTTTTCTTTAATTTTACATTCAGAATGCTTTAAAAATTCCATTTACAAGACAATTGTTTATAATAAAATTCTATTCAATCGGTAGACTCATAACGATTGAAAACAATGTTTTTGTTTGAGTTTGGGTTTGACCAATTCGTAAAAAAAAAAAAAAAACCTAATTAAGACATGCGTGTCCGTCAACCTTAAACAATAATCTTTGTCAATTTTATTTTTCAGTCTTTATGATGGTCGATATTTGATCTATCTCTTACTGTTACATCCCCGGGGCAACGCCTGGCTCTACTGCTAGTATATATATATATATATATATATATATATATATATATATATATATATAGAAAAAGTTGGAAATTAAAAAAAATAATGTTTTTTTATAAAAGTATTTATTTATTTATATTTATATTTGATATTTCAGATCGACCTCAATCTTTCTTCAGAAATAACTGTTTGTCACAAATAAATTAAAATTACTGTTTGGTTACAAGTAGCGTCCGTCGCGAGACGCGGACGTCACGTGATATGGAACGCCACTATGTTTGAATATTCCTAAAGTAAATCTAACTGTAATAATATTTTAGGTGTTGTTTAAAAATATCTAAAAAAATGTTTAACTATTGAAATATTTATAAAGATTTAAAATACCCAAGTCTTTATTTAACCCTAGTTTATATGTATTTAATTTTAAAATCCAGTATTTTTCTTTTTTTCTGCATGTTTATGTGGAACTGAAATCAGAATCTATTAGGTTGGTGCAAAAATAATGACGTAATAATATCGTTTTTTGACGTAACGACATTATTACGTCATTATTTTTGCACCAACCTAATATCAATAAACATTTCCAATTTTCTAATGAGTGTCCTGATTGATTAAAGTGTTCAGCTATGGGGGAATAAGGATTGTATTAAATATATATATAGTATACGTGGCTTCTCATTATAATATATATAAATACAAATATAGGAAACTGTACTCGTTTCGAAAAACCTTCGAATTTTTGATTTGCCAATAATCAAATCAAGCTCGAGGGAAAAAAAGGTTTTAAAAAAAGAAAGAGCTATAAACATGAACTACTGTCGAACAAATCGCACAGATACAGTGTCTGAAGCCCAAAGAAAAACCCCGTCACGAATAAACAACTAACAAAAGAGCTCAATACAACCGTAGAGCAGACCTAGATAAACCTAGCCGGCTTTCCCTGACGATCCGTTTAGGTGAAACCTGGATAGGTTTGTCAGGCTCACTAGGTCTATCTATCTATCTATCTATCTATCTATCTATATATATATATATATATATATATATATATATATATATATATATACAAGTATAGGATTGGTTTATACGGAATAAATTCCAATAATCAAAAAATAGTATTCTTAAAAGAGTGCTCAATACAGAGCAGAGCAAATATAATTTATTCGAAAATTATAACATAAATATGTTATAAAATCATTACAAAAATAGTCATTTTGTTTCAACACTTAAGAATAGTATTTTATGGTTATTGGAATTTATTCTGTATACACCAACCCTATAAGGATACGTAAATTTCAAAATTGGTTGTTCCTAAATTTTCGCTTGAGGATGAAACAGGGCTTGTTTCTTTAATTTCATTTAATTTTTAATAATTATATTGATGGTTTCGGCTCTCGTTTTTGAAACATGAGAACTCTTATGTAGCGAAGGAATCATATTTTTTTAAAAAATAATTATAATCTAAGCTCTACTTCAGTATGGAGCACTGTTTTTTAAAAATAAAAACAAAGATACTAAAGAACCCTTGATTATTTACCTAACGTGTTCTTTCCTATTTTTCTACATATCTGCACACACACACACACACACACACACACACACACATATATATATATATATATATATATATATTTAGAGAGAGAGAGAGATTTAGTGTATTGAGGCAGCAGATCATTAAGCAAAAATATATCGTTAAATATATCAGACAGTGATTTACTATTATGATTGATCATGAGCCATTCTAAACTTCGTATAGTTGCTTTAATTTCGGGAGAAAATAAAGACAGAGTTGTCCAACATTGCTCAAAGTATTTTTTTATTATGCTCTTCCTTGATCTAAGCTTTCGGCTCACATCAACCATCTCTAGAGTGTTGGAGATTCGTCTCTAGCTGTCTCTCCGGGCAGAGAGGATCCCCAGACGAGGCTATGTCGAAAGGCAGAGTTTCGTCTCAGGAAACAGTTATCCGACCTCCTTTTATACAAGGTCTACGGCTAATTTTTAGCTGAGCTTATGGATTTGGAAACCCCACATTAAATTTGGCCTTGTACCACATCAGGCCGCGTGTAAGCGGTTGGTAGATATCCTGCATTTGTAGATTCATTTTTAATTCACTTTACTCATTTCTAGCAGTTGAATACTTCTACGCGCTGCTGGCGAATCTTATATGTGTTGTTCTTGTCATAAGTATTATCATTCATTACTAATTCTTGGTTGATTATACTATTCAGTAACCTCCCCTAGGTTACAACAAATAGAAATCTACTGAAAATCAAGAATTAATGGTAAAGAGTTAATAGAAGCGTTAATGACAGAAGCGGTAATATTAACGGTTTCCTTATAAGGAAATATTCAGCAATTGCAGAGTAATGGTTTTTATGACTTGCAAAATATTTTAATACGCCACCAATGTAACGAGGAATTATTGAGGGAAATAGTAACAACAACGAACCTTATGTTTGGAATCAAAAAAGAGACAGCTGAAACACATGCGATACTGTCATGGATCCTTACCTATAACTACAGAATGAACTATTCCTAACACTATGTATACCACGCCTCTCAAGAGAGAGGGTCGAATTGAGTCGAGCCGATAGTAGTTCACTCCAAACCAGACTGACAGTCATACTAACACCTTCCACATCTTGTATTATTATGTCGTGTAATATACCTTCGTTATTTCTACTCTTGTGTTCGTGTTGTTCTTCCTTGGCCCTAATCTGGACCATAACACTAAGTCACTTTAATATCTATCTATCTATCTATCTATCTATCTATCTATCTATCTATCTATCTGTCTGTCATGGGTCCTTGCCTATAACTACAGAATGAACTCTTCCTAACACTATGTATACTATTCCTCTGAAGAGAGAGGGTTGAATCGAGTCGAGCCGATAGTAGTTCACTCCAAACCAGACTGACAGTCATACTAACACCTTCCACATCTTGTATTATTATTTCATGTAATATACCTTCGTTATTTCTTGTGTTCCTGTTGTTCTTACTTGGTCCTAACCTAGACCATAATAGATACATAATAAGTAAAAGCGGTTTGGAGAATTTGACACTCACAAGGGATACTGAAGGAAAGAGAGACAGACAGAATCAGCTACCTAACATGATTGTGCAAATGCATGGCAGAAGACAAAATAGGAGGGATGGTGAAAAGGCACATCTTACTAAGCACTACAAAAGAAAAGGATAATGTGGAGAGCCATAGACGATCGCCTCCTGATCGATGACACGGATACATATAAATAGTTGAGATAAATATGACTGAAAAAAAAAAGGTCTTATCTTTTAACAAATTGACAGTTTCCATTAATTATATCTGACTAAAATCAGATATTGTTCTCTAATATATTTATATATATTTAATCAGATACACGTGCGCCCTGTATAAGCATAAGTCAGGTTGGTATATATTTTCTTTTCATATATAGCTACACCAGTGTTATATCGATGCATTACCTATCTACAAACCAGACTGGCTCTCTTGCAATAAGAATGAGTAAAGAAAAAATCAATCTTTCTAAAGAAAGACACGCGGAACGTCACCAGCTTGCCTGTGCGATTATTACTTGTTGCGTTTATCGATACTGAAAGTGAAAGTGAAAGTAGGTATATGACTTGTCAGTGTCTGAAAACTCGTGGCCTATTTTCAACGAACTGGCGGTTTTGTCGCCTCTCCAATTAAATTTTAAGGCGTCTTATTTGGGTATGCAGTGTCTGATTTCAATATTGAAATCACATTAAAACAATTTTCATACATCAATGACTGTACAGGCATACTGGGTGTAATTAGTAATGTACTGATTGCAAAATTTAAAAAAAGTACAATATTACTGCTATTATATTTGAGTATAAGCTTTTGTTTTTATTGTGGCGGGCACTACGTTTAGCTCTCAACGTAAAGCAGTGGCAACCAAAGTATGCATATGACGGGTTTGTTATCCTTTGTAGAGGCAAAAGCAGACACGGAATAAAGGTATTTTCATGTATTGTCATATAACCAATAAATAATTAACAAAACAGAGAAAAGCTACTAGTGTGTAGACATCAAGGTGAAAACAGTAAGAAGAGAAATAATTATAGACTTAACTTAGGTACCTCCACGAGGTCGCTAAAAAAGAGCATAGCATAAAGAAAAAGACATCAAACTTGACGAAAACAAAATTTTATCGTCTAAATGTTTACGTTATTATTAAGAGGAAAGATCAAAGTATTTTGGAGGTATTATTTTTACATTTTAAATCGTTCATAGCACGTCCGAAATTTTAGTTAAAAATCTTGTTTTTTTTTTTAATTCAGCAAAATTGACTATTTTTTTTCCATTTTATAAAAAAACTGAAAATCACCCTTTGAAATTCTTTTAAAAATCAATTATCATTTTTTCAAAACTTATTTTAAGAAAATCAGAAATTATAATGTTTATTTAAAATATTTTGAACCAAGCTTAACTTAGCTTCTACACCGAAAATATGTAATTTGAAAATAAAACAAAGGAGGTCATAATCTTTTGCATCACTTGACGGATTCCGTGTGGATAATTTGTTCTATGGAAGAAGAAAAGTGAAATAATTTACATTTAAGTGAACAAATTATTTATCTCGTTATTATTAAGGAAAACTTTCAGCACTCTAATTTTTTTTTTTTGTACTTAGCTTTCACCTTTATGTTTATGATGCTTTATGGAAAATATATTATAAAGAAATTAAAATAAGACTCTTAAGAGTGAGATTAAATTTTATATTTCATAAGCAAGGTACCTAATTAATTCATAGGTACCTTTCTCATGAAATTTTATCAGAAGTGTACATAAAATACTATAATTTTATGTACATTTATTACATTTTACTGTGTTATTTGTATTTCTATTCAATTTATTATTAATTTTGATATTTCATTTATGGAAAAATGTCATAACTGAGATTAATATAAAAATAAGATCATATAAATTTCATAAGATGATAATGATACTTGTAGGTACCCTTCTCAGTTGAAATTGAAAAATCAAATTAACTTCTCCACACGTGTTTCGCAAAAGTAAAGTCCTTAACAGCGGAGAACAATGCTTAACTCAAATAACACAACTTAATTGTATTCTGGTTGATCTTCCGTACTTTATAATTACAGCCCGATTATAAACACAAAATTATATTTCGTAATTACTGCGGGCGCTTCTCATTATTCAAAATATTTTACAACGCGCTAGAATAAAAAAAAGATCTATCTCATAAGGACACTTAGGAAATCGATGCGGCTTTTAACTAATTTTATAATATTTTGACAACTTAAATGTAAAAATCTATTTTTATTAAAGAAATAACAAATAATTGTATTAAAAATTCATTTATCATCGAAAGAATTTTTTGCTTTCGGAAAATATTGTCCATATTCATAAAAGCAAATAAAAGCATTTGAAATTAAATAATATCTTTGTTCTATTGAGTTTTGTGTGTTACAATTCAGAGCTGATTTTCAGGTTTTCCAAAAAAAAAAAAAAAAATGATTTGCATTCCTCAAAGCCCTGTGCTTTTAACTATTGTAATCACTCAACCAGACGTGATCGAATTCCTAGCATTTTCATAAAATTAGTTATGGGGGGTAATAAATATTAAAAAAAATATTTCGGCCATCACTTTAATAAAGAAAAAACATATTTGTAATAATTTCGATCATCTGTGAACACTTTCTGAAAGTTTCATTAACACCCGACAATTATTTTTATTTTTGCAAGATTTTCCAAATTAATGTGTGTCATACCGAAAAAACGTGCTAAAAATTGTCTATGTTATTTTACTAGTTCCGGGGATACAAAGAGAAACAAGATTTTTTTTTAATCAAAATTTAGAATGTTCCAAAAAGAAGGAAAACTTTTTTTTAAAATAATTAAAATAAACTTTGATCTTTCCTCTTAATAATAATATAAACATTTAGATGATAAAATGTTGTTTTCGTCAAATTTGGCGTCTTTTCAACATGCTATGCTCTTTTTTTAGCGATCTCATGGAGTTACCTCACTGTATTGCGCGCGTGTGGGCGTTTGCTTGCGTTCATAGGGGGAAATGCTCCAATTGACGGTAAGACCAAGTCTTCCGAGAAGGAATGACTGGACAAATCTACTTATCTCATTCTAGAAGGAAAAGAATGAAACGAGGAAATGGAAGCTTGTCTCAGAACACTTACAGTCCTGATGAGGCGTCTTGGCAGTCCAGTCACTTAGGTACCATACCTGATACACGCTTAGGCGATCATGTATCTTTCAATATATGACTGACAAGAGAGGTTCTTTTTTCCAGCAGAAGATTGCCATTTCTTTCTAAAGTATACCAGTTGCCATCCAAGGCAAATTCGGTCTGTCCTGCTATTTACCCATAGCTGGACGGAGAAGAGGATTCATACCTTTCCCAAAGGTATTAGCACGTAAGTGAATGTAATGGATTCGACTGGAATTCGAACTCGGCTCTCCGATTCCTCAAGCCTTGCCTCCTAGTCAGTTATGCGCCATGCGTGATACACGCTTAGGCGATAATGTATCTTTCGATACATGACTAACGAGGCTGATTTTTCCCGCAGCAGGTTGCCGTTTCTTTCTACGATATACCAATTGCCATCTGGAGCTATGGAACCCGGTCTGTCCTGATATTTACCCATAGCTTGGTAAGGGGAGAAGAAGAGGATTCACACCTTTCCCAAAGGTATTAGGTTGGTGCAAAAATAATTTCGTTTTCTAACATATGTTACTATGTGAGAAAACGAAATTATTTTTGCACCAACCTAATATTAGGACGTAAGTGAATGTAATGGATTCGACTGGAATTCGAACTCGGGTCTCCGTTCCCTCAGTCCGAGCCGCTATCCATTAATCTACCTACCATGAAATTATTTATAGAAAAGATAGAGAGAGGCAACTTTACGCCTGTGGGAAAGTGGCTAAAGCCGAGCCGCCAGATCAGGACCGATAATATTGCTGATTCTTTTTTGGATTCTACGAAAAAGCTCAAGGTAAATAGCATTGGCACCGGCCGATATGTGGCAGTAATATTACATGCATGGACGAGCGGTAGACTTATAGATATGTAAGATAGATTCTGAGGAGAAAATAGTCTCAGACGACACGTTGGATCAACCTTCTTAGCAGCTGACCCAGCAATGAATTCGTTATAGTCTTTCCACTTCATGCCAGCTGAGAAAGTTAACCCAACCTGGCGCAACGTCTGACTTTCCTGGAGGTTAGCATCAGCCATACTGATGAAAAGCAGGGATGGGTCTCTCTGGTTGATGTGAACAAAGTCTAACATTACCGTGTTCTTTTTTGTTCGATTTATAATTTTAACCCGTATTGCAATGCATAAAATATTAAGATAATATTGCAGACCACATAAAATGTTTACTGCATAAGCGTATCACTGGAGCCTTTTATTTCGAACGAGCTTAAAAGGTTTAGAAGTTTTGGGACTTTTTTTAGGAGAGGAAGTTATAAATCTTAGATTATTGTATCATTACTCTATATCTAGTAAGCTGACCCCTCGACCGTTGTTATTTTAGATTCATGGAGACAGCTATAAAATCTTTTTTAAATATACTCTACTAAACACCGCTTGTTACAGTGGAATAGTATAGAGAATGCAATTGAGACGTGTAGATGATTCTGGAGCTAGCTATACAATAATGATCTGTGTTAAACTGAGAAAAATAACGCCATAGAAACATATGAAATTCTCCATACTGCTCATGGATTAACGTGTATATGAGCCGAGCAGCGATTTTTCGCTGACACAAGATGTTCAGAGGGAGAAGATGTGGGAGGAAAAAGGATGTTAGAAACTCCGAGTTGGTTGAGAAAAGGCGCAATTTTCTAGACGAAAACTGTCGTGTGTCTATAAAGACAAAAAGCCTACAGTTTGAAGTTGGTACAACAACAGTTTCACAGAATTATTCATAAGCCACGAACATTAGGCGATTTGAAGGAAGCTATTGGCCCAAATCGACAGAGCAATGATGGAAAGAGTTGAGGCCGACTTCCAAGAACGCCGTCAAAAATTATCAATGAAAACGGCCATGTGGGATGTTGTTTTCCCCAACACTTGATTTTGTCAAATGCTAATTCAATACGAACAAAATGATGCCAATATTTTTTTTTTTTGATAAGCCGCGTACATTGGGCGATTTGAAGCAAGGCCCGCGCTTTCTAACTCAGCACGTAGTACGTATTTCGCGAGAACAACCGACCTCCCAATAGTAGCCCTCGCTACTGGATAGACTTGCGACGACCTTTTGCATAACTGTTACCTTTATTCTTATTGTACTGGTTTTTACAATAGACCTTTACTTATTTTATCCACAGTGTTTGTCAAGAATATATTCCTATTAGCACGGAAGTCAACAGAAATGTGTCCAGAACTTTAGCGTTTTTCTCCTCTGTTTCATTTGTTAAGTAATGGATTCATTATAGTCTTTCTACTTCATGCCAGCTGAGAAAGTTAACCCGACCTGGCGCAACGTGTCACTTTCCTGGAGGTTAGCATCAGCCATACTGATGGAAAGCAGAGATGGGTCTCTCTGGTTGATGTGAACAAAGTCTAACATTACCGTGTTCTTTTTCGTTCGATTTATAATTTTGACACGTATTGCAATGCATAAAATATCAATATACTACTGAAGACGACATGAAATATTTACTGATATAAGCGTATCACTGGGGCCTTTTATTTCGAACGAGCTGTGCGCCCCCAATGGCGTTCTCTGCACATGCGGTCGTTGCAAAATCCGTTCGGTAGCTGGAATCAACCCAGGAACCAGGCATTCCCGACACACCCACAGCCCCAGAGCTAGCCACAAATCTAACGCCGCGAATTTTCCCCCCTTTTCACTTCCACGCGACCACGCACAGCACCGCAACATCGACCACCCCCGCAAAATCGAAAACCAATAAATCTGAAGCGTGTGCCGTTCGACTTGGGTTCTGAATTAAAAGTACGTGACCGCCATGAGAGACGCCATTACTTACCCGATACGAAGGAACGACTCGGTGTCTTTTATTTCCTCGCTGCCACACTTTTCCACTCACCCCCTGCGACACTTGCATTTTCCAAGCGAAATTATAGAACGAAACAAACGCTTCTGCGCATATAACTAGCTCGTCGGCATCTGGCGTCTGTCACCATCAAAGGGACCAAATTTTCCATCAATTCACGCCTTGGAGTAGGCCGGGCTTTTAGCAACATTGTATCTACGTTGAGATGGGCGCCACAGACATTTGCATTTAGATGACGGGCAGGAAATGACGTTGCCCTAAGGGACGATTGGCACACGGTCAGCGCCATTCAACTTGATTTTTATGTGACCATTTTTTTTTGTTCTTATTCTTATTTCTTTCTTTCGAGGTTTATTAATGGAATTCGAAGAGAAATGTGTCGACGCGTTAAGCGCAAAAGACTTATCGAGTTCTGACTATTCTGAATGATATTTTACTAAAGAGCAAAGAATCTTTCTTTGAATATATATATATATAGATATATATCTATATATATATATATAGCAAAGAATCTTTCTTTATATATATATATATATATATATATATATATATATATATATATATATATATATATATATATATCAAAGAATCTTTCTTTATATATATATATATATATAACAAATAATCTTTCTTTCTTTATATATATACATATATATATATAGCAAAGAATCTTTCTTTATATATATATATATATATATATTTATATATATATATATATATATAGCAAATATTCTTTCTTTCTTTATATATATGTATACATATATATATATATATACATATATATATATATATACATATATAGCAAATAATCGTTCTTTCTTTGCTATATATATATATATATATATATATATATATATATATATACATATATATATAGCAAAGAATCTTTCTTCATATACATATATATATAGATATATATATCAAATAATCTTTCTTTCTTTATATATATATATATATATATATATATATATATATATATATATAGCAAAGAATCTTTCTTTATATATATATATACCAAATAATCTTTCTTTCTTTACATATATATATATATAGAGAGAGAGGGAGAGAGAGAGAGAAAATAATTTTTACCTAAAGAGTTCTTTCCTATTTTCTATATATTTTCACACACACACACACACACACACACACACACACACATATATATATATATATATATATATATATATATCTGTAAAAGTGAACGTACAAGTCAACACTGAGAGGCGTCAGGCTGTTTCATGCTAGACGCAATCATCACGAGGCCTGACGATTGCGGCTAGCATGAAACAGCCTGTCGCCTCTCAGTGTTGACTTCTGTGTTCACCTTTATATTTATATTTACATACACTCTATCTAGGATACTGATCGCTTTACCCCATAAATATAGCACATCTTAAAACTATATTTCTTCATGTATATATAGCATATATATATATATATATATATATATATATATATATATATATATATATATATATATATTAGGTTTGGTGCAAAAATAATGTCGTTTTCTCACATAGTAATACATGTGAGAAAACGACATTATTTTTGCACCAACCTAATATATATATATATATATATATATATATATATATATATATATATATATATATATATATTAAAAAGAACTATATATATGTTCCGTACGCCTTGATACAACCTAAAGCTTTACTATTATAGGGTTTGGAAGAGAAGACGGATGTTTTTGAAATGACTACTAGTCAGCACTAGGGTGCAGGGATACATGTACGACAGGTACCATTCGGTCCGTGGTTCCTTAGCATTTTCTTTTTCAGTTGAAGCCATGTTGCTGTGGACGATAGAACGCCGCCCGTTCTCCAACGACAGTTTCGTGAAGAATAACGATTTTGCTACAGCTGTTCAGCGTGAGTTTCGTCACCAATTCAACATTCGCCGGAATCAGACTGTTCCCACTTGTTGGGTACATGCACTTCGTACGCGAGGTACCGAAATGAAGAGGCCGACCTATGGGGACCACACGAACGGTACGTAACCCAGAAAATGACAAGCTTTGCTGCCCAGTCCGAATCGCTCTGCTCGGAGGTACGCTACAGAACATGCCATCGGTAATCGTTCTGTAAGGCGTATTTTGCATGAAGAGCTGTATTTCCACCTTCTACAAATTGATCATTGGGCAGCAGCTGAGACCAGGGAACTATGAACAGTGGCTTTACTTTGCACGTCAAATGGAAGCAATTTTTTATTAGGCAAATAGCAACCTCATTTTGTTAATGAGTGATGAAGCTCATTTTCATCCCAAGTGAATCAACAGAATGGTCGTTACTGGGCTCTTGAAAATCGGAGATAACTGCAAGAAAGACCACCGCACAACCCAAAAGTGACGTTCTGGTGTACGGTTGGAAAAGATGGCGTCATTGAATATTACTTTTTTGAAGACCCTAACGAAAATTCTGTTACTGTGAACTCCGCGCGTTACAACGAGATGATAACATCTTTGTGCCTGAATTACTACGAAACCTCAAGGCACGTTGTATATCAACATTTGCCCCGTACATTGGACGATTTGAAGGAAGTTATTCGCGTGGAATTCGTCCAAATCGATAGGGCAATGCTGAAAAGAGTGTCGGTCAGCTTTTAAGAAGCCCTTCAGAAATGGATCAAGGAAAACGGACACCACGCGAGGGACGTATTCTTATCCGACGTGTATGATTTCAGAAGGAGGAGGCGACGGCCCACACAGCCAGACCATCAATAGACGTTCTTCGCCCTCTCTTTTGTGACCGCCTCATTTCTAAGTTTACTGACACTCTTTGGCCTCCTTGGTCGTTATTGGGCTCTTGAAATTCCGAGAGAATTGCATGAATGACCCATGCACAGCCCAAAAGTGACGGTTTCGTGTAATGTTGGAAACACTGGTGTCATTACATCGAGATAGTAAACAACTTCTTTGCGCATGAATTATGATGAAAAGGTATTTCTATCCAACATATGTGGTTTCGGCTGGATGGGACAACGGCCCACACAGCCAGGTTATCAATGGACGTTCTTCACCCTCTCTTCGGTGACGGCCTCATTTCCAGGTTTGCTGACACTCCTTGCCTTCACCGGTCCCCTGGTTTGTTTACATTTGATGAGCAGTGCGAATCATTCTACTCAGAAGCATGCTAACGAACTTGGTATCGATAATCGTTCGGTAAGGACTATTTTGCACGAAGAACTGCATTTCCACCCCCTACAAATTGGTCATTGGCAACAGCTGAGACTAGGGAGGAGGTCTATGCACAGCGGCTTAACTTCGCATGTCAGATGGAAGCAATTTTTGAGACAAATGGCAACCACATTTTGTTAATGAGTGATGCAAGTCATTTCCGTCTCAGTGACATGGTGAGTCAACAGAATTGTCGTTATTGGGCTCTTGAAAATCCAAGAGAACTGCATGAAAAGCCACTGCGCAGCTCAAAAGTAACGGTTTCGTGTACTGTTTGAAAATCTGGCGTCATTAGTCCTTAGTTTCTTCAAGAATATAATGGAAATGCTGTTACAACGGCCCACACAGCCAGACCATCAATGGTTCTTCGCCATCTCTTCGGTGACCCCTTCATTTCCAGGTTTGCTGACAATGCTTGCGCCCCCACATCGTTCCCCGGATTTGTCCATGTGTGCTTATCTATTGTGGGGAAACCTCAAGGTACATTCAACTCAACTCTCTAATCTTTTGTTCACCTGTTCTGTAACCAGGTATTGAACTCAAAACTCTTTGGGTCAAGTCACTAGATTCAGCTAACGCCCCGGATCTTACGTAAAAGACAAGCGCGCCAAACCCTGTCAAACGCTTTCGAGAATTCGAGAGCCACAGATCGAACTTCGCTGTTATTGTCGAGTTCGATACAGATATTCAGTGATGACTGTTAATACATCGGCGGGTAGGCCTGGCGAAACGGAAGCCATATTGATGTTCTCTTTCTAGGAACTATCATGTCAGTGGTGGAATAATTTGTGCCTGAAGGTTTTCACGCGCACTTTATTATAATTATGTGCACCATCTACTTCCTACGTTAGCACGTCCGTTACGCCTTGTCCATAGCTCATTGATAGACTATTTCGTTTTGGTCACGAGGAAAGCCAAAAAGACATATCAGAGACGATTTCAGTGAGAAAAAAAAAAGAAAAGAAAAAGAGAAATAAATGCCCTGCCAATATCTCTTAAATAATGAATTGTTCCCTTTTGACTAAAAGGAAAGACAGAAAAGACATATTAGAGACGCTGTTTTATTTCAGCAAGAAAGAAAGAAAGAAAAAGAGAAAGAAATGTCCTACTAATACCTAATAAATAATGGACTATAAGGAATGACAGAAAAGACATCAGAGACTCTGTTTGATTTCAGTGAGAAAAAAGAAAGAAAAAGACAAAGAAAAAAAGAAAGAAAAAAGAAAGAAACCCCAATTAATTCCTCATAAACAATGGAGTGTTCCATTTTGACCACCAGGAAAGACAGAAAAGACATCTCAGAGACGCTGTCTGATTCTCGTGAAAGAAAGAAAGAGCAAAATTCAAACAGAAAAACCTTTGAAATTTCTATATGTACTACGTGGTGAGTTAGAAAGCTCGGGCCTTGCTTCAAATCGCCCAATGTACGCGGCTTATCAAAAAAAAAAAATATTGGCATCATTTTGTTCGTATTGAATTAGCATTTGACAAAATCAAGTGTTGGGGAAAACAACATCCCACATGGCCGTTTTCATTGATAATTTTTGACGGCGTTCTTGGAAGTCGGCCTCCACTCTTTCCATCATTGCTCTGTCGATTTGGGCCAATAGCTTCCTTCAAATCGCCTAATGTTCGTGGCTTATGAATAATTCTGTGAAACTGTTGTTGTACCAACTTCAAACTGTAGGCTTTTTGTCTTTATAGACACACGACAGTTTTCGTCTAGAAAATTGCGCCTTTTCTCAACCAACTCGGAGTTTCTAACATCCTTTTTCCTCCCACATCTTCTCTCTCTGAACATCTTGTGTCAGCGAAAAACCGCTGCTCGGCTCATATACACGTTAATCCATGAGCAGTATGGAGAATTTCATATGTTTCTATGGCGTTATTTTTCTCAGTTTAACACAGATCTTTATTGTATAGCTAGCTCCAGAATCCTCTACACGTCTCAATTGCATTCTCTATACTATTCCACTGTAACAAGCGGTGTTTAGTAGAGTATATTTAAAAAAGATTTTATAGTTGTCTCCATGAATCTAAAATAACAACGGTCGAGGGGTCAGCTTACTAGATATAGAGTAATGATACAATAATCTAAGATTTATAACTTCCTCTCCTAAAAAAAGTCCCAAAACTTCTGGACCTTTTAAGCTCGTTCGAAATAAAAGGCCCCAGTGATACGCTTATGCAGTAAACATTTTATGTGGTCTGCAATATTATCTTAATATTTTATGCATTGCAATACGGGTTAAAATTATAAATCGAACAAAAAAGAACACGGTAATGTTAGACTTTGTTCACATCAACCAGAGAGACCCATCTCTGCTTTCCATCAGTATGGCTGATGCTAACCTCCAGGAAAGTGACACGTTGCGCCAGGTCGGGTTAACTTTCTCAGCTGGCATGAAGTAGAAAGACTATAATGAATCCATTACTTAACAAATGAAACAGAGGCGAAAAACGCTAAAGTTCTGGACACATTTATGTTATATTCCGTGCTAATAGGAATATATACTTGACAAACACTGTGGATAAAATAAGCAAAGGTTTATTGTAAAAAACAGTACAATAAGAATAAAGGTAACAGTTATGCAAAAGGTCGTTGCAAGTCAATCCAGTAGTGAATGCTACTATTGGAAGGTCGGTAGTTCTCGTGTAAACCTCAGTCGTACTCAACAGATCCCAGCTAGAAATATTTACCAAGCTGCCCACGGTGTAGGGTGTGGCACAAGACAGAATTTAATGTGGGACAATCCGAGCCCTTAGGATCAGCCAAAAAGTCCCCGTAGACTCCGCATAAACAGGATCGTGTCTGTCTGTCTCCCGGAATGAGACTGTCTTTCGGCATAGCCCCGTTCAGGTTCCTCTCTGCCCGAAGGCAGAGAATTTGACAGCATAGCTGAAAAGATTTCAACTAGACGGTATCTAGCAACTGCTCACTCAGTCACATGTGATACAACGCTGAATTTAATGCCTGGATTGCGAGCCAGTAGTCTCGGACAAAAATTCCCCATAAACGGATTCGTGTCTGTCTACTTCCCCGGACGAGACCCTGCTCTTCGTCATAGCCTTCTCCGGGTTCCTCTCTGCTCGGAGGCAGGGAGTTCGACCAGCAGAGCTGAAAAGATTTCAGCTGGAATATTTAACAGCCTCCCTCTCCCCAACACGACGGTCGTATGTGGCACAAGGCCGAGTTTATCGTGGGTTTTCCGAGCCCGTGTACTCGGCCAAAAATATTTACATTCGAAACCATATAAACGGGTTCAGGGTTGGTCTACCTCCCCGAACGAGACTCTGCCCTTCGGCATAGCCTCGTCCGAGTTCCTCTCTGCCCGAAAGCAGAGAGTTAGACTGTGTAGCCGAAAGATTTCAGCTGGAATATTCAGCCTTCTCCCCCCCTCCACGAGGGTAGCATGTGGCACAATGCCGGGTTTAACGTGGGTTCTCCGAGCCCGTAGGCTCGGCCAAAAAATGCCTGTAGAACCCTCATAAACGGAATCGGGTTGGTCAATCTCCCCGAACGAGACTCTGACCTTCGGCAGAGCCTCTTCCGGGGTCCTCTCTGCTCAGAGGCAGAGAATTCGACCGTCTAGCCGAAAAGATTTCGGCTTGACTCTGTATTCCGTTGACTTACAGATACTTATAGGAAGTTACTACCTAGAGTGTAGTCACTTATGGGGGTGACAGGTTATTCCATTACATCAATTCTGAAAATATAGATGAAGCAGGATAAATATTGCAACTTGGGATTGACTTCTATGCCGGCTTTATTAAATTTTCACCGACCAATCAGCATACGCTAGACACCGTGATCAGCAACTTTCAGCGTCTACGTATACCTTGAATCGCCATTGAAAATATGGCTCGTTGCAGATCTCCGCCATTTTGAATGGTCTTCGCAATGGCTATGACTCTCTCCCAGGAATTTCGTGAGGTCATAATTGACTGTTATAGTTCCGTTATGGGATGCAGAACGATCGCCAAAGAGCACAGGATTCAATTAACTGTAATTGGAGCCGTTATTTTAAAATTGAAGGAACCTGACCTGGCTACCACTTCGTCTCGAAAAGGGTGTCCTCCTAAAGTAAGTGAATGAGTTGCAAGATACGTAATGTACAAGAGTTTTAGGAATAAAGATGTAATTCAAAGAGACCAGCAGATGATTTGTATGAAGGTGAGTAAGGATAAAATCAGTCAGACATTCCCCTGGGTCGTTCTGCATAAAGTGACCCCCAAACTAAAACAGTGTTTCCCAAACCCCACGGCGCGACTCATGGGCGTAGCAGAAGAGGATAGCAGATGAGGTGGAATGGTTGAAAGACAATTAAAGATTTAGAAACAGTTTTTTAAAGAAAAATCATTTGCCAATAATAAATATGATTTCAAAATTTTAAATACTATTACGGAATTCTTGTAATTACATCCAAATATCCCCATTATAAATAGTTATAAATAATTATTGATTGGTTTTATCATTGTGATATTTTTGCTTTATATCAAATATAAAGAATGTAGTAACTAGGGTCCGCAAATTGGAGGAGAGAGTTATCAATGATAATGTTAATGTATTCGAATCCGCGGTTATCTCCCTTTAATCTGTTTTTATTTTATTTTTTAATTGTACTTTTTATCAGACAAAATTTGGTGAGGCACGAGAAAATTACAATTCCTAAAAAGCGGCCCAGAGAGAGAAAAAAAAAAGAAAAGTTTGCGAAGCACAGTCCCAGAAAGACACTTCTGCCGAATCTTAAGTATAGGAAACGCTGTCAATCTACAATAGTTTTTATAGGGGTTTTGAAAGGCAAAAGAATACTAAAAACTTTGGGCAATTTATGGTCAAATTTAATTAAAAAAAAACAAAAAAACACACATACACAGTAACTTTCGTCAGCTTTCAACCAATTCTGCGCGCGGAGATGTACGACCAAATATGAAAATTGAAACGCTGTTCTGGTTGCTGGGGAGTCGATTCCATATTTAGAAATACAACAGTTAACAAAACTAATGGATGAACGGTTTCCAGAACCTGTTTAAACGCATAGAACACACAAATTACCTTAATGTTTTTTTTATATCTCAGTTATCATTATAAAGTCTTTTCATGTTCTTTTTTAAGATTTGGATTTGTAAAATATGCGCATATTCTGTCATTTTTATTTTCTTTTTATATCTTATATTCATATTTTTATTTATTTGCTTTGGGGGCGGTCACTTTATGCAGAACGACCAAGGGGAATGTCTGACTGATTTTATCCCTACTCACCTTTATAAAACCCATCTGCTGATCGCTTTGAATTACATCTTTATTCCTAAAAGCATTACGGATCTAGAAACGTTTCTTGGAATTTCAGTAACATAACTAAACTTGTAAAATCCGGTAAGATGCATGAAACTTTTGCCAGATTGTGTAAGTGACACACAGTGCTCGGTAAGAGATGCATATTTTGCGAAATATCCTGCACATTAAAGAAGAAAATATTTGCTTGAATCCATTCATTAGTTTTCTAAAACTTACTGTTGTATAACCAACCCTGGTGGTGGTCGGTGGTCTTGGGCGACGGTGTCAATTCAATCAGAAGGTTGCATTCTTTTCTCGCGGCTGGTGATTGCTAGTTGTTATTGGGTACAGAGATAAAAACAAATATAATTTTAACCTAACTAGTTTATTAACGTCGACGTATACATCTTTTAACTAGACACTGGGGTAGCTCTCTCCCTCCAGTGGGGAGCAGTTCAAGACACGAAAGGAAATAGGTCTACATTGTTCGACGGTTAAGAATCAACACCACAAAAAAAAAAAAACATCTTTCTATCGTTCCCAAGCTCGTTCAGCCAATCAAAATCGACTTACTTGTTTTATCTTCCATCTGACCGCAAAGGCCAACCCCAGGAAGCCCTAGCAGAGATACACTTCCTCTAAAAAAAATAATAATCTGCTGAATTATTATTTAAAAGTGGCTCTATGTAATGACTATGGGAGATGAAGTGACGCCATACAAGTAGAAGATTGTCCTACGGTTGGCTTTTTCGGAAAAATTAAGTGTTTCTGTCATTTCCGCAGTAAAAAAAATAAATAAACAACTTTAGAACCTAATTCTCCTTATCCTTACACCCTGTCCCATCGCTAGTCATTTTTGTTCTTGTCAGGCTTTGAGAAAATTTTAAGTGATCATATTAGCTATGTTCTCCCCCTCACAGAGGTTGCCGTTAAAATCGCTTTAATATATAGAGGCTATTTATATTTATATTAGCAAGCAAGTACGTACACACATGCGAACGCACACGCACGCACACACACACACACGTTCTCACGCAAACAAGGACTCATTCGTCTTTCTGTTCAATTACAGTAAGCTAATCTATAATGTAGATAAGCACAGAAGTCTTGAAAAGGCCGTGTTGAGGCCTTCAGGTGTGAATCGATTTTTCTTATCACGAGACTCAAAACGAGATTTAGTGGCGAGAACTGGCGCTCGACAATGCTAGGAAAGACTTAAGATAAGCAAGTTAGTGTTACTGCATAAAAAATTCATTCGGAAAGCGAAAAATAAAAAAAAAGAAGCAAAAAAATAAAATAATTCTCAAAATATATTCCAATATTTATTATTGAAAGAAAGAAAGAAAGAAAGAAAACGTGTTGAATATTTTGTTCTTGATTCAGACATTGTTCTTTTTCGGCTTGCTTAAAACACAGAGAATACGAGTAGTAAATTTATCTCCGAAGGTCGCAGCGGGTGTTCAATCCTGGTTAACAGAGCTGGAATGTTGATTTTTTATAAGAATATTGTCTTCGGCCACAGGCACGCATCCGAGCGTCGGGAATCGTCGTCATCTCACCTTATTCCCTTTCCCAACCCTCCCACTGATGGCGTTGGCAGAGATGGCCGTAAATCAATGAGTTTGACGTGGCGGTTCGCGTGAATTTGGTGGACAGATCTGCGCGACGGAGAACGCAATACATTTGGCCAGAAGCTCCACCATCGCGGTTCAAATAGGGGCTCAAATACAGGCGAGATCTGGCAAATCTGATTGCATGGGACTGTCAGATTCTTGGTTACGCCATCGCAACTGGTATTGCTGTCTTTCGCCGTTGGGATCACGTAGATCTTTGACTATTCTGCCGTTGGGGTCTTCGAGGTTTGGTCGCGTTTAGTCTGGTCCCTCCTCGACCTACCGCCATGGGTCGTGCCAGAAAAAATGTTATCGTCAAAATCCATCTTGCACATATACAAAGCTACCATTCGTCCGTGCATTCGATATTGCTGGAATACCCTTGTCTGTGTGCTTCAGCTATTCAACTGACGAAATACAAAACAGCATCCGTAATGTAATCGGCCCTGACTTGGCAACCCGACACCAATCACTTTCTCACCGATGTGGCGTGGCTTCCCTCTGTCTTTTCTACACATATTTTCATGGCTACTGCACTGACGAGCTTTTTCCCTGGTTCCCCGATTAATTTAAGCGTGCTACTGGATTGGCAGATAGGTCCCACCCTTTTAGTGTTGAACTAGCTAAATGCAACTCCAATAGTTTCTATTCTCGCAATTTTTCGCTTCAGTTAGCTTGCTTCCCTGATACACTATTTACATTATTCAGACTATTGTCCTCATCCTTGTCGCCATATGCAAGACCCCCCCCCACCGATAGAGGAGAACATGACTAAAGGTTGTATGTACGCTATCCCGTGCAGCTGCGGAAAGAAATATAAAGGGGAGACAAGGTAAGACTTCAAGAACACCAGAAAGCTGTAACACTAGGGGAAGTAGAAAAATCATGCGTGGCTGACCACATATGGAGAGAGAAGGGAGATTACCGCCCTCTGTGGGATCAGGTTGAGATAGACAAAGAACGACATTGGAAAATTCGTAAACTTAAGGAATCGGCACATATGCTAGGCCACAAAAATCTCCTGAGTCGACCAAACATAGAAAGGAATACAATATGGGAACCAGTAATATGGAGTACCAGAGAAAAGCAATGATAACAACAAAGTTGCAATATGAGTTCTGGTAAAAACATGAGTTGAGAACAGCAAAATTGCAATATGAGCACTGGTAAAAAAGGTTGCTGAAGACCTTAGTATTATAATATCCAGAAATTTATACATATTTATTCTCAAGGGAAAATGGCACAATGGATAAATGCGTTGGTTAGATCCAGTGACAGGACCCAAAGAGTGTGAGTTCAATACCCGGTCAAGGCAGTGGAGAACTTTCCGAGGGAAATTAACAGGAGATAACTGATAATTGACATCCATTAAACATGGCACATGGAACTAGAACAGTCTACCCCAATGAGCGAAATAAAGGGTTCAGTTCGACATTCCAACCACCTGAAGAAGGTCAGAGCGTATAACGGCCGAAACGTTGTGATAAATATGGCGACAAAGATGAGGACAATAGTCCGAATAATGTAAATAATGTACATAATACCTCATCTCAGAAATATAGACAGATACTGAAGGGCCGAAACATTGTAATAAATATGTCGACAAAGATGAGGACAATAGTCCGAATAATGTAAATAATGTACATAATACCTCATCTCAGAAATATAGACAGATAATGAAGGGCCGAAACGTTATAATAAATATGGCAACAAAGATGAGGACAAGAGTCCGAATAATGTAAATAATGTACATAATACCTCATCTCAGAAATATAGACCAATACTGAAAGGCCGAAACGTTGTAATAAATATGTCGACAAAGATGAGGACAATAGTCCGAATAATGTAAATAATGTACATAATCCCTCATCTCAGAAATATAGACCAATACTGAAAGGCCGAAACGTTGTAATAAATATGTCGACAAAGATGAGGACAATAGTCCGAATAATGTAAATAATGTACATAATACCTCATCTCAGAAATATAGACAGATACTGAAAGGCCGAAACTTTGTAATAAATATGTCGACAAAGATGAAGACAATAGTCCGAATAATGTAAATAGTGTAAATAATGCCTCATCTCAGAAATATAGACATATATTGCTTCCCTGATAACTACAATCTTCAAGAATTTAAATGCAACGTCAATCGTCATCTTGTATCTTCTTGAATCCGTTTCATCAATCTTCTCAGTATTTTCTCTCACTTTCACTCCATGTAAGCCCCTGCAGGGCATATGGAGGAAAACAAGATTTCATTGTATTTGAGCATCTAAGGTTTCATGACAGCTACAATTTCATTACAATGGAGGGTGTGTAGGTTAACGTGGTGTAACGGTTTATCAAGTACAACTGAATGGTGGGTTCGATCCCTACTGGGTGCCTCACACATTTGGCTTTGTGTCACATCTAAGCTACACTTACAATGTTGTAGGAAAAAAAGGTACTATATATATATATATATATATATATATATATATATATCTGTGTGCTTCTACGTGTAAAAAATCAGATGTTGATAAAAAATAACTAAAATACACAATATGAATAAAGACAAAAGGAACAATTTTCTTTACAAACGCAATTCTTACCCTGAAGGATATTAGAAATAATTTATTGAACATTATTTATATGTATCTGTCGAGCGTTTTTTGACAGCAGAGGTTCTGGTAGCCTTATATATATATATATATATATATATATATATATATATATATATATATATATATATATATATATAAGAAATATAGTCTTAAGGTGTGCTATATTTATGGAATAAAGTGCTCAATATCAGAGATAGAGCGTGTGTAAATATAAAAGTGAACATAGAAGTCAACACTTAGAGGTGACAGTCTGTTTCATGCTAGATGCACTCGTCAGGCCTGACGATTGCATATAGCATGAAACAGACTGTCGCCTCTAAGTGTTGACTTCTATGTTCACTTTTATATATATATATATATATATATATATATATATATATATATATATATATATATCTGTGTTTATCTAAATTACTAAAGCTATACCACCCCTCATCTTCCTCCAAAAACCCTACGTACATCTCTTATCTCTTTACTTCCCCCTGTTTTCCTTTTCCTTTTTTTACTTCTTTTCCTTTTCCCATATCATTTCCTTGAGTTGACCGATTAAATAGATCAATGTCTGATCCTTACACCCTCCTTCTTCAATATTAAATATTATAATAAAAAGAAATATAAAAATAAATTTTAAAACTCTCCCTTCGCTCTCTAAACTCGACCATGTCTCTCACACTATTCCTCACCACGTTCTATGTCAAATTATATAAGCTTAATACTGCCGATTAAATTGAAAATTTTAAATTCATTTTTCTTTTCCCCTTTGAAAGGTCTGAAGATCCAAAGAAAAATAAAATTCTCTGGTGAAATAACTTATAACTAATGCAGGAGTAAAGTCGTCTGTTTTTCTTTAAATCATATATATATATATATATATATATATATATATATATATATATAGATAGATAGATAGATAGATAGATAGATAGATATACATATAAACAAAGAAAAAAAAATATATTTAATAGTCAAGAAGAAAGCCTTAAAGATTCATTTTGGTTATAATTTATTTCGTCAATATCTCTATATTGATCTATTCAGGCCGAAAGCTTTTCGTAAAGGGAGACTGATATTCTCTCATCACAGGAAGAGGAAAAGCAAGAGAAAAGAGAAGACAGAAAAAAGAGGAAGAAGGAAAGTGACGGATGGTAAAGTTCTTTTTATAATATGAAATAGAGAGGGTAACGAAAGGAAAAGGAAAAAGGAAGAAATCAAGGGATAGTAGTAAGCCTAAAATAGATATTTTTTCCTTAAATTGAAGAGATGAACATATAGATATATTCACGAAATAAATTATAACCGAAATCAATCTTTAAGATTTCCTTAGGGATTATTATTATTATGGTCTGTAGTTTACATTGAGCTCTCTCTGGACTACTATCCTTCTTTGAATTAACCCTACTAGTCACAAATTGGTAATATATATATATATATATATATATATATATATATATATATATATATATTACAACAAAGGCATGTAAAAATCGCTATACAATTGCAGTCGTGTTTCGACGTATACCAACGTGTCTCCTCAGCCTATTAGAAATTAATTTAATTGGGTAATATACAATTGCCTGAGGAGACGCATTGGTATGCGTCGCTAACGACTCCAATTTTATAGCAAAATCCGTTCATACTTACGATATAACCTTCCGTGTATTGATGTTAAAGGATGAGAGAAATGTGTTATAGCTGTTTAAATTTCTTTTATCTTCATTTCCCAAGTACTTTCGATCTTCTCCCAAGATCATCTTCAGGGGTGCAAGTAGTACAAAACTAGGTTGTTCATTAGTATAAGTATTTAAATAAAGATGTGCGTTGTTATCCATTACCATATTTTTTTCATTATGCTTTTGAATGCAAAACGGTTTATAATGTGCTGAGCGTTTATTAGAACGTGAAAAATTATGCTTTATGGATTTTGTTTCATATAATGTCATGGTCATGCGTGCATTAAAGCATGAAAAAACTGTTCCTTTACAGGCATTTCAGAACATTACTCCAGTATTCAGAGTTGATTCTGTTCATTGCCGGCTTTTAATTTTTTTTTTAATAAAAATTGCTTCTAGTATCTGTAATCTGAAATTGTTGTTTTCATGGTGTAGGATAGATGTGTTGTCGATTAGTAATTCTTTATATTTTGAATTTGAACAAAAATATTGTTGCAGATGTCTCGCAATAGACGAATGGTCAGACATGTGTAGTGTAAAAAAAAGAATTTATTGCCTGAATACACAAATACATACATACATATATATATATATATATATATATATATATATATATATATATATATATATATATATATACACGTTTCATTAAATAATATAGAGAAGTGTTGTTTATTTATTTTATGTAAATTTTTTTCGTAACATCTGATAAGTTTAATAACATTATCGTTGAACGAAGAAAGAAATTCACAATATTGATCCATATTTTTTTTTAAATACAATCTAAGCTTTTGGCTTACTTAAGCCATTATCAAAGATGTCAATTACAACATATTAAACAATATACGGACAAGACAGTGATGATAGTCTGTCAATGTTTACATAGGAGATTTCTAAGCAACCATAAACACGTGCATATAAGACGCTATATATATATATATATATATATATATATATATAAGTTATGAATAACTTGGTAATCCGTATGGGTAGTCCCAAGGAGGATGAAATCTGATGATCCAGCTTCCCTTAAAAGGGCTCTGGTGAAATAAATTATTATAATTGAACCTTAAAGTGGTCTGTTTTTCTTTAAATTAATACATATATATATATATATATATATATATATATATATATGTATGTATATATATATATATATATATATATATATATATATATATATATACATATATATATATATACATATATCGAGAGAGAGAGAGAGAGAGAGAGAGAGAGAGAGATGGAATGAGCTGGCAAGATTAAAATTACATAGGTATCTAGGTGTGATTTCTATCATCCGGCATTTCTGTGGTCTGGTAGTGACATGGTCGCAATTGTTGCCGTTTTAGAGAGGTCAGACGGTATTGAGTATGATATATTAATAAATTAATTAATAAGTAAATGCTCTGTTTATAATAAACAGTATTAAATAACATTTCAATCTTCCATACTTGTATCAATAGAAAGAACGTTAAACATAAAAAATGTCTTTTGACAGAATTCGAACCTGCATCCTATACGGAACTGCCATTTACCCAGGGCGTGCCTAACGATTCGGCCACAGAGGAGGCGATTCGGTTGACAAGGTCTGAATTTACTAGTTTATAAGCAGTAAATTCGACCTTGTCAACCGAACGCTCCTTTGTGGCCGAATCGGTTAGGCACGCCCGGGTAAATGGCAGTTCCGTATAGGATGCAGGTTCGAATCCTGTCAAAAGACGAATATTTTCTATGAAAATTTCTCGGACGTTCAGGCCGGTAAATGTTATTTAATACTGTTTATTATAAACAGAGCATTTACTTAAATACTTGTATCTATAAAAAGAAAGTTAAACATAAAAAATGTCATTAATTAATAAATTATTAATGTATATATATATATATATATATATATATATATATATATATATATATATATATATATATGAACACAAATGATATCTTCTTCCAAAACCATATTCTATAAAGAATTACATAACAATAAACATTAATAATGGATTTCCTAATTCCATCACTGATCAACAAATTAAAATGTATCTTAATAAACTTAATAATACCTCTAACAAAATTGATATAATATTAATAATAATAGTTTACGTCCAAATGAACATCACACTACTAAATTATACTATTGTAACCAAATGCATAATAATTATAAACATAATGAAACAACACTCAAAAATATAATAGGCAGAAATATTAAACCCATTCATAATAATAAACAAGTTAAGCTCATTATATATTATAAAAAGATTAAAAACAACTGACCTCATAGTCTCTAATAACCCTACAACCACACAGCTAAATCCTCTACAAAAAAAACCCAATGTACTGTATCAATTTACATGCCCATTCAGAGATTGTATATCTGATACTAATAATAAACCCACTACATATATTGGTTTTACTACAACCACACTATCCCGTAGACTTACCTGTCACCTTTCTGATCTTAGTTCTATTAAACAACATTTCTTAGAAAAGTATAGCCATGTACATAATATTATGCAGATATTAGTTGATAACCCAATAATACTCACACATACACACAGTAAAAAGACCCTTCAGATATTGGAGGCCATCTACATTCAAACAAAGCAACAAAAATACATTTTAAACTAGTCCCAACACATTACACTGCATCTAGATATATGGTTTTGTTGTTAATATTCCAAACTTGAGCGTGGTATGACATCATAGAACCGTATTTTGAACTTGCGATATGCGTCAGCTATTCTGCGACCGTTATCTTCTA
>OZ010575.1:70440075-70485075 GCA_963932145.1 Acanthosepion lycidas | reverse complement strand
TTGTATCTATAAAAAGAACGTTAAGCATAAAAAATGTCTTTAATAAATAAATTGTCGGACTTTTTTTTTTATTTATATATATATATATATATATATATATATATATCAAGTATGTGGTATAGTTCAATTTACATTACATGAATCATTCATACAAAAACAGATATAGAAGTTAATGATTTAAATGGCGAGAATATATCTTCACATACAAATCTAATAAATTACATTAACCCCGAACCTGTAGATGAATGTTTTGATCCCTGTTTATAAATTCCAGTTGCATAAGGTCTTTTTTAGTTTTTTTACAAGCTTTCATCTGTTCCTACAGACATCTTCAGGTATGGAAATAGATTTGTTTTTGTTTTTTACTTCTCGGTAATAAGAGGACAACGAAAATATAGATGTAATGCTAAATATGTTTTTAGAAATGTGTCATTGTTAATTGTAAGATCCATTGAGAGGACCCAAAGAGTGTGAGTTCAATACCCGGTTAAGGCAGTGGAGAATTTTCAGAGGGAAATTTAGAGGAGATAAATGGTAACTGACATCCATTAAACATGGCATGTCGAACTAGAACAGTCTGCCCGAGTGAGCGAAATAAAGGGTTCAGTTCGAAATTCCAACCACCTGGAGAAGGCTGGAGAATACAACAGCCGAAACGTTGTGACAAATATGGCGACAAAGATGAGGACAATAGTCCGAATAATGTAAATAATATACATAATACCTCATCTCAGAAATATAGACATACATATATATATATATATATATATATATATATATATATATATATATATATATATATATATATATGTGTGTGTGCGTGTGTGTGTGTGTAAAATGTGTATATATATATTTGTATTATATATATATATATATATATATATATTTTATATATATTATTTATATATTATATATGCGCGGTACTTATTAAAAAGCGCTCAATATCAGTGATAGAATTAGCATATTTAGCTGGATTGATGTGAGTTTCTCACTCTGACGATCGCAAATAGCGTGAAACCCAGGATGACAAATTCACATCAATCCAACTATATATATATATATATATATATATATATATATATATATATATATATGTATATATAATTATATATATATATATATATATATATATATATATATATATATATATATATAGAATAAATGTTGTTTAATCGTAAAAAATGTACGTATTTCTTAGTTTGAGATTAATTTATGTATCACATAGAACGATTTTAATACAAGGATTAGAATTATTTATTTATATTGTCAGGTATATTGATTGTTCTTCCACAGATATATTTTTTGTTAAATCTAGTTTTTGCACGCACAGAATTACACACAAACATATACATACATACATACATATATATATATATATATATATATATATATATATATATATATATATATATATATATATATATATATATATATAATTTAATTAAGTAATTAAAAAATAGACTTAAGTTTCCTTGACTACAATTTATTCAAACAGAAAATATATCTTTCTTGGTTTATCAGGTCATATCTCTAGTTATTTATATATATATATATATGTATGTATGTATATATATATATATGTATGTATGTATGTATGTATGGTGCTGGATATATATTATATAATATATATTGTATATTGTTTTCGTCCTCCGTCTCGTCTGGCTGAATGAGAACAGAGCGCAGACGAAAAAGGAAAGAGACAGAAAAGAATGGAGGATTTCCTGAAGGAAAACTAACGTATATATGAGTAACGAGTAACTAGTAGGGAAATATACAAAGGGAGACAACTGCTACACGACTCAAAGAACTCCTGTTGTGTTTAATTATGAGGTGAGATATGGACACAGTTTGAAATCTATCTATCTATCTATCTATCTATCTATCTATCTATCTATCTATCTATCTATCTATCTGAATCATTTCAATTATCTATCTATCTATCTATCTATCTATCTATCTATCTATCTATCTATCTATCTATCTAAGGCTGTTCATATCTATCTATCTATCTATCTATCTATCTATCTATCTATCTATCTATCACGTTCTCTTGCTTATCAAAATATAATAATTTTGTTCCCATCTATCTATCTATCTATCTATCTATCTATCTATCTATCTATCTATCTATCACGTTCTCTTGCTTATCAAAATATTATAATTTTGTTCCCATCTATCTATCTCTATCTATCTATCTATCTATCTATCTATCTATCTATCTATCTATCTATCTATCTATCTATCTATCTAAATCATTTCAATTATCTATCTATCTATCTATCTATCTATCTATCTATCTAAATCATTTCAATTATCTATCTATCTATCTATCTATCTATCTATCTATCTAAATCATTTCAATTATCTATCTATCTATCTATCTATCTATCTATCTATCTATCTATCTATCTATCTATCGCAGCCTGTTCATATCTATCCCCCTGTTCTCTCCCTCTCACTCTCTCTCCATATATATGTGTATGTGCCTGTGTTTGTGTGTGTGTGCGTGTGCATGTAATTTGAATTTGCCTCGAGAAGGTTTCAGACACTTTATCCTTTCTTCATAGAAAACGGAGGTTACAATATTCCTGCTATTAGGAATATTATTATTATTATTAGTAGTAGTAGTAGTAGTAGTATTATCATCATCATTGTATTTTAATCAATACATTCATATACAAATCGCAGAGCAGTCTCCATGACAATTATTTTTAATGATGAACGTAATTATCATTGCTTATAAATCATTTCTTATTTATTGTCGTAGTTAAACCGCTGTTAGTACAAAAATGAAATTATTCTTATTTCCGTTAGCAAAAATCAATAAAGCATATTAAAAACTACTTTGTCTTTTCTTTTCTTTTACTATTCTTAATGATTTTCCATCGCATTGTGTTCTTTGTGATTGTAAGCGAACATTTGCTTCAAAAGGCTTATTTTATTTTCTTACAAATAAACAGAATCATTATTTTTTTCCTTACGTGTTTTCCCTTGAAACGCTTCGAGTCATCCCGTGACCTCTTTGATTGTAAACTAAAATTCGATTGTTTCATTCTGGAAAATACAATGTGTTTGCTATCATCATGATCGTGTTTCCCAGAGTTGTGGCTTCCTACTATTTCTTTCCATTTACGTCCGAAATGTTCGTTTTCTTTTTAATGATTTCAAAATATGCGTAAAAGACTTCCTCAATCACGGGTTATCAAAACGTCAGCCATTATGGGCAGTGACAAAGTTGAATTTGGATTTTAATTAAATTTGATGCCGGTTTCATAATTACTTTATTCTGATCGTTACCTCTCAGCCTTTCCACTGGGATATGTTGCCTAGTTAAGCACTTCGGAATGAAAATTTAAAATGGGAAACGATATTTAAAATCTACAGTTATTGTATTATATAAATGATAATGCCATTCGAGTAATCTAGCAGGTTTTACGTGTAAGATATAGAATTGGATTTTTCTGATTTTCTTTAAAACAGCGGCTTTGTAAGCGAAAAATTTTATGCATCATTCTGTTGATCTTTGCGAAAAAGGCCAAAAGGGACAAGATCTCTAGAATGTAAACAGGTTAATTATTTGGACGGAAGATTGTAGAGCACCAGTCATCATATAAGGAAGAACTAATACAAATGTGTACGGCGTTCCAGTATGTTTGTAAAAGGTACAGTTTCTTCACAAGAAGAAAGAATAAATAAATAAATAAAGAAAGAAAGAAAGAAAGAAAGAAAGAAAGAAAGAAAGAAAGAAAGAAAGAAAGAGACTATATGAGGAAGGCCATAGAAAAAGGTGATATACTTAATGGAAAAAGAAAGAAAGAAAGAAAAAAAGACAGAAATAAAGAAAGAAAGAAAGAGACTATATGAGGAGGGCCATAGAAAAAGGTGATATACTTAATGGAAAAAGAAAGAAAGAAAGAAAAAAAGAAAGAAAAAAAGAAAGAAAGAGACTATATGAGGAAGGCCATAGAAAAAGGTGATATACTTAATGGAAAAAGAAAGAAAAAAAGAAAGAAAGAAAGTGACTATATGAGGAAGGCCATAGAAAAAGGTGATATACTTAATGGAAAAAGAAAGAAAGAAAGAAAGAAAGAAAGAAAGAAAGAAAGAGACTATATGAGGAAGGCCATAGAAAAAGGTGATATACTTAATGGAAAAAGAAAGAAAGAAAGAAAGAAAGAAAGAAAGAGACTATATGAGGAAGGCCATAGAAAAAGGTGATATACTTAATGGAAAAAGAAAGAAAGAAAGAGACTATATGAGGAAGGACATAGAAAAAGGTGATATACTTAATGGAAAAAGAAAGAAAGAAAGAAAGAAAGAAAGAAAGAAAAAAGAAAGAAAGAAGGAAAGAAAGAGACTATATGAGGAAGGCCATAGAAAAAGGTGATATACTTAATGGAAAAAGAAAGAAAGAAAGAAAGAAAGAAAGAATGAAAGAGACTATATGAGGAAGGCCATAGAAAAAGGTGATATACTTAATGGAAAAAGAAAGAAAGAAAGAAAAAAGAATGAAAGAAAGAAAGAAAGAGACTATATGAGGAAGGCCATCGAAAAAGGTGATATACTTAATGGAAAAAGAAAGAAAGAAAGAAAAATATAAGAAAGAAAGAAAGAAAGAAAGAGACTATATGAGGAAGGCCATAGAAAAAGGTGCTATACTTAATTGGAAAAAGAAAGAAAGAAAGAAATAGACTATATGAGGAAGGCCATCGGAAAAGGTGATATACTTAATGGAAAAAAAAAGAAAGAAAGAAAAAAAGAAAGAAAGAAAGAAAGAGACTATATGAGGAAGACCATAGAAAAAGGTGATATACTTAATGGAAAAAGAAAGAAAGAAAGAAAGAAAAAAAGAAAGAAAGAAACTATATGAGGAAGGACATAGAAAAAGGTGATATACTTAATGGAAAAAGAAAGAGAGAAAGAAAAAAAGAAAGAAAGAGACTATATGAGGAAGGCCATAGAAAAAGGTGATATACTTAATGGAAAAAGAAAGAGAGAAAGAAAAAAAGAAAGAAAGAGACTATATGAGGAAGGCCATAGAAAAAGGTGATATATTTAATGGAAAGAGAAAGAAAGAAAGAAAGAGACTATATGAGGAAGGCCATAGAAAAAGGTGATATACTTAATGGAAAAAGAAAGAAAGAAAAAAAAAGACAGAAATAAAGAAAGAAAGAAAGAGACTATATGATGAGGGCCATAGAAAAAGGTGATATACTTAATGGAAAAAGAAAGAAAGAAAGAAAAAATGAAAGAAAGAAAGAAAGAAGGAAAGAAAGAGACTATATGAGGAAGGCGATAGAAAAAGGTGATATACTTAATGGAAAAAGAAAGAAAGAAAGAAAGAAAGAAAGAAAGAGACTACATGAGGAAGGCCATAGAAAAAGGTGATATACTTCATGGGAAAAGAAAGAAAGATAGAAAGAAAGAAAGAAAGAAAGAAAGAGACTATATGAGGAAGGCCATCGAAAAAGGTGATATACTTAATGGAAAAAGAAAGAAAGAAAGAAAAATATAAGAAAGAAAGAAAGAAAGAAAGAAAGAAAGAGACTATATGAGGAAGGCCATAGAAAAAGGTGCTATACTTAATTGGAAAAAGAAAGAAAGAAAGAAATAGACTATATGAGGAAGGTCATCGGAAAAGGTGATATACTTAATGGAAAAAGAAAGAAAGAAAGAAAAAAAGAAAGAAAGAAAGAAAGCGACTATACGAGGAAGGCCATAGAAAAAGGTGATATACTTAATGGAAAAAGAAAGAAAGAAAGAAAGAAACAGACTATATGAGGAAGGCCATAGAAAAAGGTGATATACTTAATGGAAAAAGAAAGAAAGAAAGAAAGAAAGACACTATACGAGGAAGGACATAGAAGAAGGTGATATATTTAATGGAAAAAGAAAGAAAGAAAGAAAAAAGAAAGAAAGAAAGAAAGAAAGCGACTATATGAGGTAGGCCATAGAAAAAGGTGATATACTTAATGGAAAAAGAAATAGAAAAAGAAAAAAAGAAAGAAAGAGACTATATGAGGAAGGCCATAGAAAAAGGTGATATACTTAATGGAAAAAGAAAGAAAGAAAGAAAAAAAGACAGAAATAAAGAAAGAAAGAAAGAAAGAAAAAATGAAAGAAAGAAAGAAAGAAAGAGACTATATGAGGAAGGCCATAGAAAAATGTGATATACTTAATGGAAAAAGAAAGAAAGAAAGAAAGAAAGAAAGAGACTATATGAGGAAGGCCATAGGAAAAGATGATATACTTAATGGAAAAAGAAAGAAAGAAAAAAGAATGAAAGAAAGAAAGAAAGAGACTATATGAGGAAGGCCATCGAAAAAGGTGATATACTTAATGGAAAAAGAAAGAAAGAAAGAAAAATATAAGAAAGAAAGAAAGAAAAAAGAATGAAAGAAAGAAAGAAAGAGACTATATGAGGAAGGCCATAGAAAAAGGTGATATACTTAATGGAAAAAGAAAGAAAGAAAGAAAGAAAGAAAGATACTATATGAGGAAGGCCATAGGGAAAGATGATATACTTAATGGAAAAAGAAAGAAAGAAAGAAAGAAAGAGACTACATGAGGAAGGCCATAGAAAAAGGTGATATACTTAATGGAAAAAGAAAGAAAGAAAGAAAAAAGAATGAAAGAAAGAAAGAAAGAGACTATATGAGGAAGGCCATCGAAAAAGGTGATATACTTAATGGAAAAAGAAAGAAAGAAAGAAAAATATAAGAAAGAAAGAAAGAAAAAAGAAAGAAAGAAAGAAAGAAAGCGACTATATGAGGTAGGCCATAGAAAAAGGTGATATACTTAATGGAAAAAGAAATAGAAAAAGAAAAAAAGAAAGAAAGAGACTATATGAGGAAGGCCATAGAAAAAGGTGATATACTTAATGGAAAAAGAAAGAAAGAAAGAAAAAAAGACAGAAATAAAGAAAGAAAGAAAGAAAGAAAAAATGAAAGAAAGAAAGAAAGAAAGAAAGAAAGAGACTATATGAGGAAGGCCATAGAAAAATGTGATATACTTAATGGAAAAAGAAAGAAAGAAAGAAAGAAAGAAAGAAAGAGACTATATGAGGAAGGCCATAGGAAAAGATGATATACTTAATGGAAAAAGAAAGAAAGAAAGAAAGAAAGAGACTACATGAGGAAGGCCATAGAAAAAGGTGATATACTTAATGGAAAAAGAAAGAAAGAAAGAAAAAAGAATGAAAGAAAGAAAGAAAGAGACTATATGAGGAAGGCCATAGAAAAAGGTGCTATACTTAATTGGAAAAAGAAAGAAAGAAAGAAATAGACTATATGAGGAAGTCCATCGGAAAAGGTGATATACTTAATGGAAAAAAAAAAAGAAAGAAAGACAAAAAGAAAGAAAGAAAGAAAGAAAGAGACTATATGAGGAAGACCATAGAAAAAGATGATATACTTAATGGAAAAAGAAAGAAAAAAAGAAACAAAGAAAGAAACTATATGAGGAAGGACATAGAAGAAGGTGATATACTTAATGGAAAAAGAAAGAAAGAAAGAAAAAAAGAAAGAAAGAAAGAAAGAAAGCGACTATACGAGGAAGGCCATAGAAAAAGGTGATATACTTAATGGAAAAAGAAAGAAAGAAAGAAAGAAAGACACTATACGAGGAAGGTCATAGAAAAAGGTGATATACTTAATGGAAAAAGAAAGAAAGAAAGAAAAAAGAAAGAAAGAAAGATAGAAAGCGACTATATGAGGTAGGCCATAGAAAAAGGTGATATACTTAATGGAAAAAGAAAGAGAGAAAAAAAAAAAGAAAGAAAGAGACTATATGAGGAAGGCCATAGAAAAAGGTGATATATTTAATTGTAAAAAGAAAGAAAGAAAGAAATAGACTATATGAGGAAGGCCATCGGAAAAGGTGATATACTTAATGGAAAAAAAAAAGAAAGAAAGAAAAAAAGAAAGAAAGAAAGAAAGAGACTATATGAGGAAGGCCATAGAAAAAGGTGATATACTTAATGGAAAAAGAAAGAAAGAAAGAAAGAAAGAAAGACACTATACGAGGAAGGTCATAGAAAAAGGTGATATACTTAATGGAAAAAGAAAGAAAGAAAGAAAAAAGAAAGAAAGAAAGAAAGCGACTATATGAGGTAGGCCATAGAAAAAGGTGATATACTTAATGGAAAAAGAAAGAGAGAAAAAAAAAAGGAAGAAAGAGACTATATGAGGAAGGCCATAGAAAAAGGTGATATATTTAATGGAAAGAGAAAGAAAGAAAGAAAGAGACTATATGAGGAAGGCCATAGAAAAAGGTGATATACTTAATGGAAAAAGAAAGAAAGAAAGAAAGAGACTACATGAGGAAGGCCATAGAAAAAGGTGATATACTTAATGGAAAAAGAAAGAAAGAAAGAAAAATATAAGAAAGAAAGAAAGAAAGAAAGAAAGAGACTATATGAGGAAGGCCATAGAAAAAGGTGCTGTACTTAATTGGAAAAAGAAAGAAAGAAAGAAATAGACTATATGAGGAAGGTCATCGGAAAAGGTGATATACTTAATGGAAAAAAAAAAGAAAGAAAGAAAAAAAGAAAGAAAGAAAGAAAGAGACTATATGAGGAAGGCCATAGAAAAAGGTGATATACTTAATGGAAAAAGAAAGAAAGAAAGAAAGAAAGAAAGACACTATACGAGGAAGGTCATAGAAAAAGGTGATATACTTAATGGAAAAAGAAAGAAAGAAAGAAAAAAGAAAGAAAGAAAGAAAGAAAGCGACTATATGAGGTAGGCCATAGAAAAAGGTGATATACTTAATGGAAAAAGAAAGAGAGAAAAAAAAAAGAAAGAAAGAGACTATATGTGGAAGGCCATAGAAAAAGGTGATATATTTAATGGAAAGAGAAAGAAAGAAAGAAAGAGACTATATGAGGAAGGCCATAGAAAAAGGTGATATACTTAATGGAAAAAGAAAGAAAGAAAGAAAGAAAGAGACTACATGAGGAAGGCCATAGAAAAAGGTGATATACTTAATGGAAAAAGAAAGAAAGAAAGAAAAATATAAGAAAGAAAGAAAGAAAGAAAGAAAGAGACTATATGAGGAATGCCATAGAAAAAGGTGCTATACTTAATTGGAAAAAGAAAGAAAGAAAGAAATAGACTATATGAGGAAGGTCATCGGAAAAGGTGATATACTTAATGGAAAAAGAAAGAAAGAAAGAAAAAAAGAAAGAAAGAAAGCGACTATACGAGGAAGGCCATAGAAAAAGGTGATATACTTAATGGAAAAAGAAAGAAAGAAAGAAAAAAGAAAGAAAGAAAGAAAGATAGCGACTATATGAGGTAGGCCATAGAAAAAGGTGATATACTTAATGGAAAAAGAAAGAGAGAAAAAAAGAAAAGAAAGAAAGAGACTATATGTGGAAGGCCATAGAAAAAGGTGATATATTTAATGGAAAAAGAAAGAAAGAAAGAAAGAGACTATATGAGGAAGGCCATAGAAAAAGGTGATATACTTAATGGAAAAAGAAAGAAAGAAAGAAAAATATAAGAAAGAAAGAAAGAAAGAAAGAGACTATATGAGGAAGGCCATAGAAAAAGGTGCTGTACTTAATTGGAAAAAGAAAGAAAGAAAGAAATAGACTATATGAGGAAGGTCATCGGAAAAGGTGATATACTTAATGGAAAAAGAAAGAAAGAAAGAAAAAAAGAAAGAAAGAAAGCGACTATACGAGGAAGGACATAGAAGAAGGTGATATACTTAATGGAAAAAGAAAGAAAGAAAGAAAAAAAGAAAGAAAGAAAGAAAGAAAGCGACTATACGAGGAAGGCCATAGAAAAAGTTGATATACTTAATGGAAAAAGAAAGAAAGAAAGAAGAAAGAAAGAAAGAAAGAAAGCGACTATATGAGGTAGGCCATAGAAAAAGGTGATATACTTAATGGAAAAAGAAAGAGAGAAAGAAAAAAAGAAAGAAAGAGACTATATGAGGAAGGCCATAGAAAAAGCTGATATATTTAATGGAAAGAGAAAGAAAGAAAGAAAGAGACTATATGAGGAAGGCCATAGAAAAAGGTGATATACTTAATGGAAAAAGAAAGAAAGAAAGAAAAAAAGACAGAAATAAAGAAAGAAAGAAAGAGACTATATGAGGAGGGCCATAGAAAAAGGTGATATACTTAATGGAAAAAGAAAGAAAGAAAGAAAAAAAGAAAGAAAAAAAGAAAGAAAGAGACTATATGAGGAAGGCCATAGAAAAAGGTGATATACTTAATGGAAAAAGAAAGAAAAAAGAAAGAAAGAAAGTGACTATATGAGGAAGGCCATAGAAAAAGGCGTTATACTTAATGGAAAAAGAAAGAAAGAAAGAAAGAAAGAAAGAAAGAAAGAGACTATATGAGGAAGGCCATAGAAAAAGGTGATATACTTAATGGAAAAAGAAAGAAAGAAAGAAAGAAAGAGTCTATATGAGGAAGGCCATAGAAAAAGGTGATATACTTAATGGAAAAAGAAAGAAAGAAAGAAAGAAAGAAAGAGACTATATGAGGAAGGCCATAGAAAAAGGTGATATACTTAATGGAAAAAGAAAGAAAGAAAGAGACTATATGAGGAAGGATATAGAAAAAGGTGATATACTGAATGGAAAAAGAAAGAAAGAAAGAAAGAAAGAAAGAAAAAAGAAAGAAAGAAGGAATGAAAGAGACTATATGAGGAAGGCCATAGAAAAAGGTGATATACTTAATGGAAAAAGAAAGAAAGAAAGAAAAAAGAATGAAAGAAAGAAAGAAAGAGACTATATGAGGAAGACCATCGAAAAAGGTGATATACTTAATGGAAAAAGAAAGAAAGAAAGAAAAATATAAGAAAGAAAGAAAGAAAGAAAGAAAGAAAGTGACTATATGAGGAAGGCCATAGAAAAGGTGCTATACTTAATTGGAAAAAGAAAGAAAGAAAGAAATAGACTATATGAGGAAGGCCATCGGAAAAGGTGATATACTTAATGGAAAAAAAAGAAAGAAAGAAAGAAAGAAAGAAAGAAAGAGACTATATGAGGAAGACCATAGAAAAAGGTGATATACTTAATGGAAAAAGAAAGGAAGAAAGAAAAAAAGACAGAAATAAAGAAAGAAAGAAAGAGACTATATGAGGAGGGCCATAGAAAAAGGTGATATACTTAATGGAAAAAGAAAGAAAGAAAGAAAAAAAGAAAGAAAAAAAGAAAGAAAGAGACTATATGAGGAAGGCCATAGAAAAAGGTGATATACTTAATGGAAAAAGAAAGAAAAAAAGAAAGAAAGAAAGTGACTATATGAGGAAGGCCATAGAAAAAGGCGATATACTTAATGGAAAAAGAAAGAAAGAAAGAAAGAAAGAAAGAGACTATATGAGGAAGGCCATAGAAAAAGGTGATATACTTAATGGAAAAAGAAAGAAAGAAAGAAAGAAAGAGTCTATATGAGGAAGGCCATAGAAAAAGGTGATATACTTAATGGAAAAAGAAAGAAAGAAAGTGACTATATGAGGAAGGCCATAGAAAAAGGTGATATACTGAATGGAAAAAGAAAGAAAGAAAGAAAGAAAGAAAGAAAAAAGAAAGAAAGAAGGAAAGAAAGAGACTATATGAGGAAGGCGATAGAAAAAGGTGATATACTTAATGGAAAAAGAAAGAAAGAAAGAAAGAAAGAAAGAGACTATATGAGGAAGGCCATAGAAAAAGGTGATATACTTAATGGAAAAAGAAAGAAAGAAAGAGACTATATGAGGAAGGACATAGAAAAAGGTGATATACTGAATGGAAAAAGAAAGAAAGAAAGAAAGAAAGAAAGAAAAAAGAAAGAAAGAAGGAAAAAAGAGACTATATGAGGAAGGCGATAGAAAAAGGTGATATACTTAATGGAAAAAGAAAGAAAGAAAGAAAGAAAGAGACTACATGAGGAAGGCCATAGAAAAAGGTGATATACTTAATGGAAAAGAAAGAAAGAAAGAAAGAAAGAAAGAATGAAAGAGACTATATGAGGAAGGCCATAGAAAAAGGTGATATACTTAATGGAAAAAGAAAGAAAGAAAGAAAAAAGAATGAAAGAAAGAAAGAAAGAGACTATATGAGGAAGGCCATCGAAAAAGGTGATATACTTAATGGAAAAAGAAAGAAAGAAAGAAAAATATAAGAAAGAAAGAAAGAAAGAAAGAGACTATATGAGGAAGGCCATAGAAAAGGTGCTATACTTAATTGGAAAAAGAAAGAAAGAAAGAAATAGACTATATGAGGAAGGCCATCGGAAAAGGTGATATACTTAATGGAAAAAAAAGAAAGAAAGAAAGAAAGAAAGAAAGAGACTATATGAGGAAGACCATAGAAAAAGGTGATATACTTAATGGTAAAAGAAAGAAAGAAAGAAAGAAAGAAAGAAAGAAAGAAACTATATGAGGAAGGACATAGAAAAAGGTGATATACTTAATGGAAAAAGAAAGAGAGAAAGAAAAAAAGAAAGAAAGAGACTATATGAGGAAGGCCATAGAAAAAGGTGATATACTTACTGGAAAAAGAAAGAAAGAAAGAAATAGACTATATGATTAAGGCCATCGGAAAAGGTGATATACTTAATGGAAAAAGAAAGAGAGAAAGAAATAAAGAAAGAAAGAGACTATATGAGGAAGGCCATAGAAAAAGGTGATATACTTCATGGAAAAAGAAAGAAAGATAGAAAGAAAGAAAGAAAGAAAGAAAGAGACTATATCAGGAAGGCCATAGAAAAAGGTCATATTCTTAATGGAAAAAGAAAGAAAGAAAGAAAAAAGAAAGAAAGAGAGAAAGAAAGACAGAGACTGTATGAGGAAGGCCATAGAAAAAGGTGATATACTTAATGGAAAAAGAAAGAAAGAAAGAAAGAAAGAAAGAAATAGACTATATGAGGAAGGCCATAGAAAAAGGTGATATACTTAATGGAAAAAGAAAGAACGAAAGAAAGAAAGAAAGAAAGAGACTATATGAGGAAGGACATAGAAAAAAATGTGATATACTTAATGGAAAAAGAAAGAAAGAAAGAAAAAAAAAGACAGAAATAAAGAAAGAAAGGAAGAAAAAATGAAAGAAAGAAAGAAAGAAAGAAAGAGACTATATGAGGAAGGCCATAGAAAAAGGTGATATACTTAATGGAAAAAGAAAGAAAGCAAGAAAGAAAGAGACTATATGAGGAAGGCCATAGAAAAAGGTGATATACTTAATGGAAAAAGAAAGAAAGAAAGAAAGAAAAAAGAAAGAAAGAAGGAAAGAAAGAGACTATATGAGGAAGGCGATAGAAAAAGGTGATATACTTAATGGAAAAAGAAAGAAAGAAAGAAAGAAAGAAAGAGACTACATGAGGAAGGCCATAGAAAAAGTTGATATACTTAATGGAAAAAGAAAGAAAGAAAGAAAGAAAGAAAGAATGAAAGAAAGAAAGAGACTATATGAGGAAGGCCATCGAAAAAGGTGATATACTTAATGGAAAAAGAAAGAAAGAAAGAAAAATATAAGAAAGAAAGAAAGAAAGAAAGAAAGAAAGAGACTATATGAGGAAGGCCATAGAAAAAGGTGATATACTTCATGGAAGAAGAAAGAAAGAAAGAAAGAAAGAAAGTGACTATATGAGGAAGGCCATAGAAAAAGGTGATATACTTCATGGAAAAAGAAAGAAGGAAAGAAAGAAAGAAAGAAAGAGACTATATGAGGAAGGCCATAGAAAAAGGTGATATACTTAATGGAAAAAGAAAGAAAGAAAGAAACAAAGAAAGAAAGAAAGAAAGAAAAACAGAAAGAAATAAAAAAATTCGACCAGGGGAATCAACTCCAAATTCATTGTTTACGAAAAACAAACTGTTCGTATAATAAAGCGAATATGAGAAAGTAATCGTCCTTTGTTGATGAAGTCTATGATGTAGAGTTGAGAGGTGGGGGGGGGGTGGCGGAGAAGAACAGACACGGAACGCAAAAAAATGAACATAGTTTTTTTTTTTCCGGGACAAGCAACGTTTACACATAAATTTGTGTCCTTTATACTTGTATGCATTCTTGCTTTTTCTGTAACCTGAAGAAGATAGACATACTGTCGAAATATTGTTAAATAATTTACCCTTTCTGGAAATCGTGATCTGGGAATATTATAATTATGTGTGCCATTATCTTCCCAGAGAATAATTTTAAGCGCCTAAAAAACAATTCCATCCAGAGTTTATGAGTAAAAAGGTCATAGTAGGAGAGTTATCTATGCACATTTGGAGCATTTCGTTTAGATGGAGAAGGATTTGCAGACGATATGTACAGTTCTGCCCGAAGGAATCTTTTGTAGCTCTGAGATGCTGACGCGTCTAGGAATTTTGCTCACATGGTTTTTGGTACCCTTTATACTTCCGGTACCATCCTAAATGCCCCATCTCACAACAGGGATAATCGTAGTTTCAAGTTTCCAAATTTTTCTTATTTTGATTTGCTGGTCCTCATGATTTGACAGTTTTTGAGATTCTTTGATTTTTAGAAACATTGAAATCATGTGGGCAAGCCATATTAATTAGTTGGCAGGTTTTTGTTTTTTTTTAACATTTGATGACTATGTCTGGTCTATTTGTATCAATTTTCCTGTGCACAGTTTAGTCAATCTATCACCATTTGTGACATCATTTTGGCCCTGTTAGTACGATCAGTCATTATTATTTGGCATCGAGTCACTTGGTTCAAGGTTGGGAAATGCTCGGGTTTTGGTGACCTAGTGTCTTTTCGTTTTTAGAAGAATTTGTCCCAGTGACAGATTTTTCGGCCCCAAACGGGTTCCTATCTGGGGTACGCGGTCCTTTTTTGACCCGGGTGACCACCGATCCTTTATGAAGTTTTATTCGTATTCATTGAGATTCGTAGGAATTTGCGTTTTAACCTTGAACTCCAAGGAGTAATTATGTTCAACGACGACTCTCAAAGAAGACTTGGGAGCACGTCCAACCAATGTGATTGATACGGATGAGGAATAAATAAACAAATCCACAGATAAAGTGTTCGTAATTGTGTATTTTAATTAGAGAGATAGCATATGTGTATATACATGGCACTGACTATACCAAGTTTAACTTAGTATAAGTCGGGGTGACCACTACCAGTTGGAATATCAGACTTTACTAATGAGGGATATTCCCCTGAAAAAATTATTATTATTATTATTATTATTATTGTTGTTGTTGCTTGTATATTATGTTTCCTGCTTTGCATCCTGTAGAGCCGGCTCCAAACAATGGTTATTAGGCATTATAGGAGAATTGTCATTTAACTGATAGCATTTTTCTTAGTATATGCGATGCTCCTAGTAGAGCGATCTTCTAGGCAATTTTTATGTTGATGCTGTCTGGGAAACTGTTAGTAAAATTGTCCTTTCTTTTTTCTCACGAGGCCCAGTGCTCTGATTACTATTGGTACAGTCTCAGTCTGCAAACAATGGTTATTAGGCATTACAGGAGAATTGTCATTTAATTGATAGCACTTTCCTTAGTATATGGGATATTCCTAGTAGGGCGATCTTCTGGGGAACTTGTATGTTGATGTCCCCTTGGACACTGTTAGTAAAATTGTCCATTGCTTTTCTCATGAAGCCCACAGCTCCGATTACTATTGGTACAGTCTCAGTCTTCATTTCCCACATCCTGTTAATCTCAATCTCCAGATCCTTTCATTTGGACAATTTCTCGATATTATTATTATTATTGTTGTTGTTGTTGGTATGTTGTGTTTCCTGTTTTGTCTCCTGTAGAGCCAGGTCCAAACTATGGTCCTTAGGCCCAATGGGAGAATTGTCATTCAATCGATAGCACTTTTCTTAGTAAATGGGATGTTCCTAGAAGGGCGATCTTCTGGGAAACTTGTATGTTGATGTTTTCTTGGACACTGTTAGTAAAACTGTCCATTCCTTTACACGTGAGGCCCAGTGCTCTGATTACTATTGGTACAGTCTCAGTCTTCATTCCCGGACCATAACTCTAACACTTTCTACTTCTCTGTATATATTCCTGTTTGTAATATATCTGGGTTATTCCATATCCGTATTCGAGTTCTTCTTTATTGGTTCTACCTTGGACTATCACCGTGGTACAAGGAACCGGACCATAACACTAACACTTTCTACTTCTCTGTATATATTCCTGTTTGTAATATATCTGTTATTCCATATCGCCTTCGAGTTCTTCTTTATTGGTTCTACCTTGGACTATCACCGTGGTACAAGGAACCGGACCATAACACTAACACTTTCTACTTCTCTGTATATATTCCTGTTTGTAATATATCTGTTATTCCATATCCGTGTTCGAGTTCTTCTTTATTGGTTCTACCTTGGACCATCACCGTGGTACAAGGAACCGGACCATAACACTAACACTTTCTACTTCTCTGTATATATTCCTGTTTGTAATATATCTGTGTTATTCCATATCCGTGTTCGAGTTCTTCTTTATTGGTTCTACCTTGGACCCTCGCCGTGGTACAAGGAACCGGACCATAACACTAACACTTTCTACTTCTCTGTATATATTCCTGTTTGTAATATATCTGTGTTATTCCATATCGCCTTCGAGTTCTTCTTTATTGGTTCTACCTTGGACTATCACCGTGGTACAAGGAACCGGACCATAACACTAACACTTTCTACTTCTCTGTATATATTCCTGTTTGTAATATATCTGTTATTCCATATCCGTGTTCGAGTTCTTCTTTATTGGTTCTACCTTGGACCATCACCGTGGTACAAGGAACCGGACCATAACACTAACACTTTCTACTTCTCTGTATATATTCCTGTTTGTAATATATCTGTGTTATTCCATATCCGTGTTCGAGTTCTTCTTTATTGGTTCTACCTTGGACCCTCGCCGTGGTACAAGGAACCGGACCAGAACACTAACACTTTCTACTTCTCTGTATATATTCCTGTTTGTAATACATCTGTGTTATTCCATATCGCCTTCGAGTTCTTCTTTATTGGTTCTACCTTGGACTATCACCGTGGTACAAGGAACCGGACCATAACACTAACACTTTCTACTTCTCTGTATATATTCCTGTTTGTAATATATCTGTGTTATTCCATATCCGTGTCAGAGTTCTTCTTTATTGGTTCTACCTTGGACTATCACAGTGGTACAAGGAACCGGACCATAACACTAGGAAATTTATTTATTTATTATTATTATTATTATTCTCACGTCGCACTTTAATATAGTCTGTAGAAATTACGTTCTTGGGTTAGGTGTCACGAAGACGAATTACAGCTCAAGAGGTTTTCGAAAAATTTTTGCAGGATAAATGATGGCAGTTTTCATGAGGTCTTCAACATTGGTCACAATTCCAATTCTACTAAATCGCTTCTTCAGATTTCTAGATGGTGTTCCAAGCGCGCCAATTTCTTCAGGAAATCCTTCAACGATCATGCTTCGTAGCTTTTCCAGCTCCTTAGCAAGTTCCTGGCATTTCTTCAATCGTTTCAGTTTCTTTGGAGCCCAACCCTTGTATGATATGGAATGGCAAAATTAATAATTTGATTCTTGATGTTCTTATATATAACAGTAATATCATGTCTTCGCGCTTCAATGACATCATTTGATTGAGAAGGAAAAAAAAAAACATATCTTGTGACTGTCCGTTTCTGCCATTCCTTCATCTTGCTATGAATACCGTTTCTCTTTCTCAGCGAAGTCAAATTTACAGCATAAATCCCAAACGGATTATCTTACCAAGTCAATCGTGTCGTGGCTTGTATCCTTTCTTTACCAACGTGAGACATTCACCGTTAAGACGTGGCTAACTTATCCACTTGTCCACACGTCCTGCATTTGCTTTCTTCTTGTTTTGTCTACCCTGGCTTTTCTTGTTTTTAAAATCATTTCACTCCAAGCAAGGCGAAATTGTCACTGGGAAGCAGAGGTTTATAGGAGAATTAAAATAAAGATTTTATAAATTTCAACCGACAGTAAAAACTAAGTATTCGGTTACTGAAGCCGAAATTTTGTCCTTCATGGTAATGACTCATCTCAGCATATATATATATATATATATATATATATATATATATATATATATATATATATATATATATTGTTTATACGTTATGTTTATAGACACAACTATTTAAGTAAATGTTCTGATTAAAATTAATCTTGTTATTAGCAACATTTACCAGTTTGAATGTCGAAGAAACTTAGAAAATATGGCATACACGGAACCATCATATAACCTGACGTGCTGTAACATTTGGCTACAGAGGAAGCGTCTAGTTAACAATGTCAAATTAATTTTTTAAACTACAAATTTCTCATGATTCCTGTCGCAGGTTACATATTTTTTATGAAATTTCTCGGACATTCAGGCCGGTAAATGTTGTTAATACTGTTTTATTATAAACAGAGCATTTACTTGAATATTTGTATCTGTAAAAATAACGTATAAACAGAAAATATATTAAAATAATTGTCGGTCTTAGTCCATTTCATTATATATATATATATATATATATATATATATATATGGTAAAAAGAAAGGCAAAAAGAAAGCAAATGCAGGATGTGTGGACAAGCTTATTAGACAGTTAAACACATGTCTTAACGGTGGATGTCCCACGTTGGTACAAAAAGAATATACGCGACGACATGCATGATTAGATTGGTAAGAGAATATATATATATATATATATATATATATATATATATATATATATTAAATAATATAGACACGTTTTGTCTATTTATTTTATGCAAATTATTTTCATATCGTCTGATAAGCTTAATAACATTATCATTAAACGAAGAAAGAAAATCACAATATTGATCCATATCTTTTAATCCAATCTAAGCTTTCGGCTTACATAAGCCATTATCAAAGATGCCAATTAGATTACAATATATTAAGCAATACACGGACAAGAAAGTGATGATAGTCTGTTTCTGTTTACATGCATGATTTCCAAGCTATTTGAAATAGGTAGGGGTGTTGTCTGAATCCACGATGGCTGTCACCATGGGAATTTTTGATTCCTATATAAAACACGTAAATTTCAGAAATAAGTTATTCCAAAAAAATTTTGCTTGAAGATGAAACAGAGCTCACTTTAACTCAATTTAATTCTAATAATTATATTGAAGTTTTCGGCTCTTGTTTTTGAAACATGAGACTTCTTATGTAGCGTGTTGGAATCATATTTTTAAATATATAATTATTATTATATATATATATATATATGGAGAAAAATATTTGGAAAAAACAAACAAAAATCCTTAAATGCAATTATGTTGTTTATAATTTATGAAGGAGGTATAAAATCCATCTCACGCACGGTGAATACTAGAGCTGGTTTCTTTAGTATTTCCCCTTTTTTAGCGAGATTAATGCTCGACAAGCGTACATACAATTTTCCATCATAATAGAATTCTTTTCATTTTTTCGTTTTCATTCAAAATACTTAAATTTTAGGAATACGTTTTGAAAGCGTCGCCCATTTGACGACAACGTGACCACGCTTAAACGGAAAGCTGATCATTTCAAATTTTCAGTTATCTGTTTTGGATAAGTCTTGTTTTTATGTCCATCGTCTTTGTCATGTTGAACTGATTATGTTAATTGTATTTTAATGAATATTGTCCTGAAGAAGGTTTATTAAACCGAAACGTCAGACGTTGACATTTCATTCATATTAAAACAACATAATTGCATTTAAGGATTTTTGTTTGTTTTTTCCAAATATTTTTCTCCATTCTGTCGGATTTATATCCATTTATATTTGCTTACATATATATATATATATATATATATATATATATATATATATATATATATATATATATTTTCTTTCTCTTTCACTCCATGTAACAAGGAAGCTCTCTCTATATATATATCGTTTCACCGCAAGCAAAGCGATAATCTCGCTAGGACGCAGAGCTTCCTTGTTACATGGAGTGAAAGAGAAAGAAAATGCTTTCATGAAGCGAAGTGAGGAAAGGACAATAAAGAAGACAGGTTTCAGGGAGATGTCGATTGACGTTCCATCTAAATTTTTGAAGATTGTAGATGACAGGGACGCGAGAAATCAGAAGGGAGCGAGAAGTGCGAGAAAGGAAACTTCGAGAAAAGAAGTGGCGGTTGCGTCTAGCTGATTCAACAGTTGCTCGCTTAAATTCATGCAGTCGAGACACTAAGAGGGGGAAAAAAAAATAAATATCCCCAGATAATATCAACGTTTCAGGATTTGTATTCCGTTTTTCTCTGTAGATAAAAATCACCCTTTACCAAAAGCCACCTTTCACGTCCAGCAAATTATTAGGTTGGTGCAAAAATAATGACGTAATAATGTCGTTTTTTGACGTTACGTCAAAAAACGACATTATTACGTCATTATTTTTGCACCAACCTAATATAAATGTCGGCTCCATTTTGTTAAATAGATTCAGACGACGAAGTTTTCGAGAATCGTATCGATCATTTCGTTTTGAAACGACACAGCTTCAACGGAATCATATCGCGTTGATTGCTATTTTTTTTATTTTTTATTTTTTATTTCAAAGCAAAAACCGTGACCAAAAGGTATTCGGTTTGACTCCAAATAGACTGAGGCACAAAATAAAATTACACACTTATTAATTTAGTCTCCAATATTATTAATTTAGGTATGAATTAGATTAGACTGGCTTTTAATTAAGATGAAACTTTTAACGTTTCACGTTGAATGTGGAGAGCGAAAAATAAACGGAAAAATGCTTAATATCGTATTATCCCCATCGTACAATTTTTTTCTTTGTGAAACAAAGAAAAGAATCTCTCTCCATTTTGAATAATAATAATAATAATAATAACAATAATAATAATAATAATAATAATAATAATAATAATAGGTAGTCAATCTTTTTCTGGATATTTATGTTAGAATATGCTTTTTGGTTTAATACAAATTTTTTTCGTATTATTATTATTATTATTATTATTATTATTATTATTATTATTTATTTTCCTTTGATTTCACGCGTGTACTCATTTCTTGGCGGGTCCCCACAAAGGAACCTAAGGTCAAAAATAGCATCGTGGCAATTTCCACTGAGCAGTTTTGAAATAAATATAGTACATATTTTACATAAATAAAGTGAGGTGTAGACTGCACTTCTAAGTATTAATTATTATTAGTAGTAGTATTAGCATTATTATTATTATTATTTTCTTTGGTTTTTGATGTATACTCGTTTCTTTCCGGGTCCCGATCAGAGACCTAAGGTCAGAAATGGCATCATGACTTTTTCCATTGAGCAGTTTTGAAAGAACAAAAAAAACAACAAAAACAAAAAACAAAAAAACCCCAAAAAACAAAAAAAACAACAAAAAAAAAAAAAAAAAAAAACAAATCGCACATATTTTACATAGATAAAGCCTTTCGTAAGGTGTAGACTGTAATTCTAAATATTAATTATTATTATTATTATTATTATTATTATTATTATTATTATTATTTTCTTTGGTTTTTGATGTATACACATTTCTTTCCGGGTCCCCACCAGAGACCTAAGGTCAAAAATGGCATCATGACTTTTTCCATTGAGCAGTTTTGAAAAAAAAAAAAAAAAAAATCGCATATATTTTACATAGATAAAGTTCTTCGTAAGGCATTGACTGTACTAGTAAGTATTATTATTATTATTATTATTATTATTATCATTATTATTATTATTATTATTTAAATCTCTTACCGGGTCCCGACCAGAGATGAAAGGTTAGAAATGGCATCATGATATTTTAAACTGAGCAGTTTAAAAAAAAATAGACCTATTTTATATAAATAAAGCCCTTCATAAGGTGTGGGCTGTACTCGTGAGAATATTTTTTTTATTTTTTTAATGCTCCTTCTTCTTCTTCTTCTTCTTCTTCTTCTTCTTCTTCTTATTATTATTATTATTATTATTATTATTATTAACCGTTAAGTGCGCGAGTTAAGAAAAGAAAAAAAAAAAGAAAAACACATTGTTTGTCAATGACAGACATCGGCCCAATCTATTATGTATTTTTTACTATGGTTCTGCATTTCAGTGCTAACCGAAATACAGATTGTAACATAAATATCCAATGTTTGAAGATTGTAGATGACAGGGACGCGAGAAATCAGAAGGGAGCATTCCACAGGCGAGAAGTGCGAGAAAAAGAACCTGTCAGAAAAGAAGTGGCGGCTGCATCTAGCTGATCCAACAGTTGCCGATACAGTAGCTCGCTTAAATTCATGTAGCCGAGAGACCAAGGCGAAAATATCACCAAACAATAAGGGAGGTGGTCGCATAAAGTGTCTAACAGCCATGACAGGATTCTCTTTTTTTGGGGTAGCATGGTGCAGAGTCCTGTTGCCAGTCATAAGATCTTCTAGCAGCCACCCTCTTGACCCAGGATAGCACTGACTCCTCAAAGTACTTGATGTAGAGTCTGAGGCCTTGTGGGAGGCTGAATGGTGTTATATCGTCGTCATCAATAATGATCACTCCAGACTCCATGAGGTTGACGGGATATACCATCTAATTCTTCCTGAATCCACAGCAATGTCCACAGATTGGCACCGAAACTCTCTGAAATGTTCGTATTCGAGCTTCCGGCTCGAATGCCAAGCAGTACAGCATGCCTTTTCAAGTTTCTGGCGGTGTGAATGGTGGCATGGTGCCCTTTTTCGCACAGACGGCTCCCAACTGACCCTAATATAGTCGACATATATATATATATATATATATATATATATATATATATATATATATATATATATATATATATATACTGTATTGACTGTGAATAAGACGAAAGTGTCAATCAGTATCGATTGGAGGATCTGTATCCTCACTTTTACTATCTATCTATCCGATTCTGTTCATAAACTATCTATCTATCTATCTATCTATCTATCTGATTCTGTTTATAATCTATCTATCTATCGATCTATCTATCTATCTATCTATCTATCTATCTATCTATCTATCTGATAATATTCATTATCTATCTATCTATCTATCTATCTATCTATCTATCTATCTATCTGATTCTGTTTATAATCTATCTATCTATCTATCTATCTATCTATCTATCTATCTATCTATCTATCTGATAATATTCATTATCTATCTATCTATCTATCTATCTATCTATCTATCGATCTATCTATCTGATAATATTCATTATCTATCTATCTATCTATCTATCTATCTATCTATCTATCTATCTATCTGATTCTGTTCGTAATCTATCTATCTATCTATCTATCTATCTATCTATCTATCTATCTATCTGATTCTGTTCGTAATCTATCTATCTATCTATCTATCTATCTATCTATCTATCTATCTATCTGATTCTGTTCGTAATCTATCTATCTATCTATCTATCTATCTATCTATCTATCTATCTATCTATCTATCTATCTGATTCTGTTCGTAATCTATCTATCTATCTATCTATCTATCTATCTATCTATCTATCTGATTCTGTTCGTAATCTATCTATCTATCTATCTATCTATCTATCTATCTGTCTGTCTGAAACAAACTTTGGAAAACTTTCAATTCTATGAAAACGATCAATGTCTAAACGAGAAAAGCGTGGTTTGTTTAAATCAAATCATTCTGAAGAGAAAAATATGCGATGATCTTTACCCACATATACGCACACACGCACGCACCCACACCCACACTATATCTCTGTGGCACACACAATAACACATACACACGTTCACACGTACCCAGGCACGTTAATTTTTCCATCAGAGATTATATAACACATACAAGATATGCAAGTGTGATTATTTCCGGTTGGCTTTGGTTCATTCTTCAAAAAAATGGTAATTTCATATTTTTCCATTTGTTTTCTTTTTTAGCTGAGAGAATTCAACGTGCCATGTTTAATTTGAAGCCCGTGCAATACCTCCCCACGTTTTTTTTTTTTTTTTTTTTTTTTTCATTCGATTATCAAGAGAAAATTTTTTTAGGTGAACAATTTCGAATCATAAGGTTATCTTTTCTTTTTAAATCAATATTTTAATAATTTTTATTTTTTTTTATTTTTGAATATCTAAAAAAAAAAAAAAAAAAAAAAGATTCAATTGAAATGTCAATAAGTGCAAGCATTATCATAATTCTACCAATAGCAGTCATAATGATATCGACGTCAAGGCAAAGTGATGACAATCAAATTTCTAATAGAGACAGAAATTTTTTTTTAAGCTTAGCGCCCCGAGCAAGGCATGAAGACACTAGGATGCAGGGGGGGTTGCAGAAGATTTGTAGCAAGAGCAGATAGGAGTGATAGAAGAAAGGAAGGGTAGTGTGTAGATCAAGGTAACTGGAGATGTCGATTGACATTACATTTGAATAGTTGGAGATTATAGCTATCAGGGAAACAGTAATTGGGAAGCGTGTTCCACAGGCGAGAGGTGCGAGGTATGAAGCTATTGGAGTAGAAGAGACGGCTACATTTTAAAGTTTCTACAGTGTAAGGCTGAGAGCGGGATGCCAGCCTCGTAAGGCGCTTGTATTCACGGAGACTGGGGACCAGGGAAAGCAGCTCATCGGAGCAATTGCCATGAAAGTATTTGTAGAAGAGACAGAGAGAGGCGACGGCGTGTCTTTGAGATAGTGGCTGCAGGCGAGACGCCAGATCAGGGTCAATCACATTACATATCCGGAAATAATAATAAAATAGGATTATATATATATATATATATATATATATATATATATATATATATATATATATATATATATATATAGCTGTAGTTCTACATATATATATATATATATATATATATATATATATATAAAGATGCTGGGAAAAAATTAACGAGTCAAGGGAGATAATTCTTCCTGCTCAAAAAACAAAAAAACAAAAAGAGTGAAAGAAAAGAACAAACGAACTTAGAAGCCGAATGAGACGATGATCTCACGTGCTATTGAGTTTCATTAAGGTTGAAAGCGAGGCTAATAGATTTAATTTGTTACACCTGATCGTGCAAGGCGGCTGTGGGGAAAATGGTTTGTCCTGAAAAATCATTTCGAGCGAGGAGATATTTTGTCAAGATACCAAAGCGTAGAACAGAGTGTGAACTGGATTCATTGCCTCTTTGCAGTTTTCAATCAGCATTCGCGTTTTGGGATGCCAATTCCGAGTTCCAGGATGCCAACAGGTGAATCCACATATCCGTTTAAACGTTATAAAAATACCTACCCTTCGACGGTGATATTTCAGGCTTTAAAATGATGGTTAACTAGAAAATAATTACTAAAGAATTAGATCAGTACAAGATGTGCACTATTCCAGGAGAATTGACGTCCAACAGCCAAAAAAAAAAAAAAAAAAAGAAGCAATACAATAATAATAATAATAGCAACATGTTTGGATCCCAATTTCTTTCTTTCTTTCTTTCTATCTATCTATCTATCTATCTATCTATCTATCTATCTCCTTCTCTTTAATATCTATCTATCTATCTATCTATCTATCTATCTCCTTCTCTTTAATATCTATCTATCTATCTATCTATCTATCTATCTATCTATCTATCTATCTATCTATCTATCTATCTCCTTCTCTTTAATATCTATCTATCTATCTATCTATCTATCTATCTATCTATCTATCTATCTATCTATCTCAGTCTGCTTCTTTCTTTTCTATCTATCTATCTATCTATCTCATTCTGCTTCTTTCTTTTCTATCTATCTATCTATCTATCTATTTATCTATCTATCTATCTATCTCATTCTGCTTCTTTCTTTTCTATCTATCTATCTATCTATCTATCTATCTATCTATCTCCTTCTCTTTAATATCTATCTATCTATCTATCTATCTATCTATCTATCTATCTATCTATCTATCTATCTATCGATCTATCTATCTCATTCTGCTTCTTTCTTTTCTATCTATCTATCTATCTATCTATCTATCTATTTCATTCTGCTTCTTTCTTTTCTATCTATCTATCTATCTATCTATCTATCTATCTATCTATCTATCTGATTTTGTTCGTAATGTTTCTATCTATCTATCTATCTATCTATCTATCTATCTATCTATCTATCTATCTATCTGATTCTGTTCGTAATCAATCTATCTATCTATCTATCTATCTATCTATCTATCTATCTATCTATCTGATTCTGTTCGTAATCAATCTATCTATCTATCTATCTATCTATCTATCTATCTATCTGATTTTGTTCGTAATGTTTCTATCTATCTATCTATCTATCTATCTATCTATCTATCTATCTATCTGATTCTGTTCGTAATCAATCTATCTATCTATCTATCTATCTATCTATCTATCTATCTATCTATCTATCTATCTATCTATCTGATTTTGTTCGTAATGTTTCTATCTATCAATCTATCTATCTATCTATCTATCTATCTATCTATCTATCTATCTATCTATCTATCTATCTGATTCTGTTCGTAATCTATCTATCTATCTATCTATTTATCTATCTATCTATCTATCTATCTATCTATCTATCTATCTGTCTGTCTGAAACAAACTTTGGAAAACTTTCAATTCTATGAAAACGATCAATGTCTAAACGAGAAAAGCGTGGTTTGTTTAAATCAAATCATTCTGAAGAGAAAAATATGCGATGATCTTTACCCACATATACGCACACACACGCACGCACCCACACCCACACCATATCTCTGTGGCACACACAATAACACATACACACGTTCACACGTACCCAGGCACGTTAATTTTTCCATCAGAGATTATATAACACATACAAGATATGCAAGTGTGATTATTTCCGGTTGGCTTTGGTTCATTCTTCAAAAAAATGGTAATTTCATATTTTTCCATTTGTTTTCTTTTTTAGCTGAGAGAATTCAACGTGCCATGTTTAATTTGAAGCCCGTGCAATACCTCCCCACGTTTTTTTTTTTTTTTTTTTTTTTTTCATTCGATTATCAAGAGAAAATTTTTTTAGGTGAACAATTTCGAATCATAAGGTTATCTTTTCTTTTTAAATCAATATTTTAATAATTATTTTTTTTTTTTATTTTTGAATATCTAAAAAAAAAAAAAAAAAAAAAAAAAAGATTCAATTGAAATGTCAATAAGTGCAAGCATTATCATAATTCTACCAATAGCAGTCATAATGATATCGACGTCAAGGCAAAGTGATGACAATCAAATTTCTAATAGAGACAGAAATTTTTTTTTAAGCTTAGCGCCCCGAGCAAGGCATGAAGACACTAGGATGCAGGGGGGGGGGTTGCAGAAGATTTGTAGCAAGAGCAGATAGGAGTGATAGAAGAAAGGAAGGGTAGTGTGTAGATCAAGGTAACTGGAGATGTCGATTGACATTACATTTGAATAGTTGGAGATTATAGCTATCAGGGAAACAGTAATTGGGAAGCGTGTTCCACAGGCGAGAGGTGCGAGGTATGAAGCTATTGGAGTAGAAGAGACGGCTACATTTTAAAGTTTCTACAGTGTAAGGCTGAGAGCGGGATGCCAGCCTCGTAAGGCGCTTGTATTCACGGAGACTGGGGACCAGGGAAAGCAGCTCATCGGAGCAATTGCCATGAAAGTATTTGTAGAAGAGACAGAGAGAGGCGACGGCGTGTCTTTGAGATAGTGGCTGCAGGCGAGACGCCAGATCAGGGTCAATCACATTACATATCCGGAAATAATAATAAAATAGGATTATATATATATATATATATATATATATATATATATATATATATATATATATATATATATAGCTGTAGTTCTACATATATATATATATATATATATATATATATATATAAAGATGCTGGGAAAAAATTAACGAGTCAAGGGAGATAATTCTTCCTGCTCAAAAAACAAAAAAACAAAAAGAGTGAAAGAAAAGAACAAACGAACTTAGAAGCCGAATGAGACGATGATCTCACGTGCTATTGAGTTTCATTAAGGTTGAAAGCGAGGCTAATAGATTTAATTTGTTACACCTGATCGTGCAAGGCGGCTGTGGGGAAAATGGTTTGTCCTGAAAAATCATTTCGAGCGAGGAGATATTTTGTCAAGATACCAAAGCGTAGAACAGAGTGTGAACTGGATTCATTGCCTCTTTGCAGTTTTCAATCAGCATTCGCGTTTTGGGATGCCAATTCCGAGTTCCAGGATGCCAACAGGTGAATCCACATATCCGTTTAAACGTTATAAAAATACGTACCCTTCGACGGTGATATTTCAGGCTTTAAAATGATGGTTAACTAGAAAATAATTACTAAAGAATTAGATCAGTACAAGATGTGCACTATTCCAGGAGAATTGACGTCCAACAGCCAAAAAAAAAAAAAAAAAAAAAAGGAATACAATAATAATAATAATAGCAACATGTTCGGATCCCAATTTCTTTCTTTCTTTATTTCTATCTATCTATCTATCTATCTATCTATCTATCTATCTCCTTCTCTTTAATATCTATCTATCTATCTATCTATCTATCTATCTATCTATCTATCTATCTATCTCCTTCTCTTTAATATCTATCTATCTATCTATCTATCTATCTATCTATCTATCTATCTCATTCTGCTTCTTTCTTTTCTATCTATCTATCTATCTATCTATCTATCTATCTATCTCATTCTGCTTCTTTCTTTTCTATCTATCTATCTATCTATCTATCTATCTATCTATCTATCTCCTTCTCTTTAATATCTATCTATCTATCTATCTATCTATCTATCTATCTATCTATCTATCTATCTCATTCTGCTTCTTTCTTTTCTATCTATCTATCTATCTATCTATCTATCTATCTATCTATCTATCTATTTCATTCTGCTTCTTTCTTTTCTATCTATCTATCTATCTATCTATCTATATATCTATCTATCTCCTTCTCTTTAATATCTATCTATCTATCTATCTATCTATCTATCTATCTATCTATCTATCTATCTATCTATCTCCTTCTCTTTAATATCTATCTATCTATCTATCTATCTATCTATCTATTTCATTCTGCTTCTTTCTTTTCTATCTATCTATCTATCTATCTATCTATCTATCTATCTATCTATCTATCTCCTTCTCTTTAATATCTATCTATCTATCTATCTATCTATCTATCTATCTATCTATCTATCTATCTCATTCTGCTTCTTTCTTTTCTATCTATCTATCTATCTATCTATCTATCTATCTATCTATCTATCTATCTATCTATCTCCTTCTCTTTAGTATCTATATATCTATCTATCTATATATCTATCTATCTATCTATCTATCTATCTATTTCAGTCTCTTCAATATCTATCTATCTATCTATCTATCTATCTATCTATCTATCTATCTATCTATCTATTTCAGTCTCTTCAATATCTATCTATCTATCTATCTATCTATCTATCTATCTATCTATCTATCTATCTCAGGCTATTAATATGTTTAATATTTTAACAGGTAAACAATAATAATAATAATAATAATAATAATAATAGCGAAAAACAGAACAGGTTGCCAGAATGTGGGATGTTCTGGCTTGCTACTGTCCCAATTATAACTTCTTAAGCCCCTCCAAAGAACAAAACAAATAACTAGGTGTTATGGGGTCCACTCCTTTTACACACAAGTGGACTCGATCAGTGTGTATTTGTACAACTGCCGGTGAATACCCGGAAGTCGGAAGAGGTAGAGTAATAGACAGAGTAAGAGTGTGAGGTAACCGCTTTGTAGGAGTCACAGTTGCGAGCACGTAGACTCAGAAAGAAGTCATACTTCGATACTGAATTTCCCAGACTTTATATATATTATTGCTACCATGGGCACCTCGAGGTGGTGTAATGGCTAGCAAGCTTGTCTCGCTAGATCAGTTACAACTAAAAAGTGAGTTCGATCCTCACTAGGTGCCCCATACTTTCGGCCTTGTGCCACATCTAAGCTACGCTTAGAAAATAACTATATATATTATTATTGCTACTATGGGCACCTCGAGGTGGTGTAATGGTTAGCAAGCTTGTCTCGCTAGAACAATTACGATTCAGTAGTGAGTTCGATCCTCACTGGGTGCCTCATACTTTCGGCCTTGTGCCACATCTAAGCTACGCTTGGAAAATCGCTATTATTATTGCTACTTACCGCCTTTCTGGATCTACTAACCGTATAACCAATTGTATTATTACGTCAATACATTTATTTGCTATATTTCATTCCTGCGTTTGTCATTCATTTGAGACTGGATTTCATCCCGGAATCTATAACACTAGGTAAATTTCATCATTGCAAATCTGACCCCGAACTGCCACGAATCAAGATGAACGGAGTTTCTTTCAGTGGAGCATCGTGCCTTGAAAGATTCACGCCCGACTTGATGTGGAACTCGTATACACGATCCGTTGCTAAGGATGCAGGTAATACAGTAGGCTCCTTGTACTGCTTCAGTAAGTACCTGACTCTTCCTGCTATCCTCTACCTTTCCAAGAGCCAGATCAAGCCAAAAATGAAGTACTGTTGTGATATTTGGGCAGGAGCTGCCTGTACCTCACTCTTCGAACCTTGATCGAGTTGAAAAGCGTCTTCAAGCCCTTTTGGGCGACGAATCATTTTCCATACTCCAACCTCTCTCTCTCTCTCTCAGGCGGGATGTGGCAAGCCACTCGAACCTCTACCACTACTTCTACCTAAAGTACTCAGAAGAACCACAATCTCCGGTCCCACTAAGTTCAACCTCCACGGCAAGAAAAGTCATGCTACTTACATAGTAACAAACTAACTACGTTCCGTCAGTATTGCATCCGTGAAAATTAAGTTCCACTCGAGCAGCTTCAGTCATGAAAATATTTATTTAGACATACATCAAGTGTGAACTAGGTGCAAAAAGATTGAGTTAGGTCCACTTTACACTAGAATCAAAAGGGTAGACATAGATCAAGTTTGAACTAGATGTAAAAACATTTAGTTAGGTCCAGTTTACACTAGATTCAAAATGGTAGACATAGATCAAGTTTGAACTAGATGTAAAAAGATTGAGTTAGGTCCACTTTACACTAGAATCAAAAGGGTAGACATAGATCAAGTTTGAACTAGATGTGAAAAGATTGGGTTATGTCCACTTTACACTAGAATCAAAAGGGTAGACATAGATCAAGTTTGAACTAGATGTAAAAACATTTAGTTAGGTCCAGTTTACACTAGATTCAAAATGGTAGACATAGATCAAGTTTGAACTAGATATAAAAAGATTGAGTTAGGTCCACTTTACGCTACAATCAAAAGGGTAAACATAGATCAAGTTTGAACTAGATGCAAAAAGATTGAGTTAGTTCCACTTTACACTAGAATCAAAAGGGTAGACATAGATCAAGTTTGAACTAGATGTAAAAAGATTGAGTTAGGTCCATTTTAGAGTTGAATAAAATGGGTAGACATAGATCAAGTTTGAACTAGATGTAAAAACATTTAGTTAGGTCCAGTTTACACTAGAATCAAAATGGTAGACATAGATCAGATTTGAACTAGATGTAAAAAGATTCAGTTAAGTCCACTTTACATTAGAATCAAAAGGGTAGACATAGATCAAAGTTGAACTAGATGCAAAAAGATTGAGTTAGGTCCACTTTACACTAGAATCAAAAGGGTAGACATACATCAAGTTTGAACTAGATGCAAAACATTGAGTTAGGTCCACTTTACACTAGAATCAAAAGGGTAGACATAGATCAAGTTTGAACTAGATGTAAAAAGGTTGAGTTAGGTCCAGTTTACATTGGAATCAAAAGTGTAGAGGAAACAGATTGGCGTTTTATTTACATTTTTGAAGATTGTAGATGGCAGGGAAGCAAGAAAGCTGAAAAAGAATCTTTTAGAATAGAACTTACGGTTATATATAGCTAGTTTATCCGTAAAATGGTTAAACCTTTTTTTTTCTAGTCTAAGAGAACGACTGAATTCATTCAGTTGAAGCACCAAGGATAGCGCCTCTGGACAGTTGTCATGGAAATATCTAAAGAAAGACAAAGGAATGTTATTCTCAAAGTGCCCGAAGTCGAGATGCCAGGTCATTACAGGCCCTTCTTTGGATTTTGGTGAGAATCGCAAGATATATATCAGGAGCACCAGAATAGATATGGCGGCAATATTCAATGCTGAATGCTAAAATGCTAAGTTGAAATCCAAAGTAGGGTCTCTAATTGTTATGCTGTGGCGAACAAATTTTTTTTTTCCACCGAATGAGTTCGAATCGCTCTTCGCCACTGTTATGGTCCCGTTCCTTGTTCCACGGTGATAGTCGAAGGTAGAACCAATAAAGAAGAACTCGAACACGGATATGGAATAACACAGATATATTACAAACAGGAATATATACAGAGAAGTAGAAAGTGTTAGTGTTATGGTCCGGTTCCTTGTACCACGGCGATAGTCCAAGGTAGAACCAATAAAGAAGAACTCGAACACGGATATGGAATAACACAGATATATTACAAACAGGAATATATACAGAGAAGTAGAAAGTGTTAGTGTTATGGTCCGGTTCCTTGTACCACGGTGATAGTCCAAGGTAGAACCAATAAAGAAGAACTCGAACACGGATATGGAATAACACAGATATATTACAAACAGGAATATATGCATAGAAGTAGAAGTGTTAGTATGAACAATCCGGTTTAGTAGAGAGAACAATGTAGTCTCGACCAGTATCACTATTCCAATGTCTTGTAGTAATTATCTGAACGCGATTCTGTTTCGGACTGCCTCTTGACTCGACTAACTCGCTTGCTCTGACTGACTGACAGACTCCTGACAGACTTCTGACCGACCTCACTCCAGACTTCAGACTGAACAGTATTTAGTCACCCACCCCACGAGGGCATCATGTGTCAAAAGGCCGATTTAATGTGGGATCTCCGAGCCCGTGGGCTCGGCTAAAAATATACCCTTTCAACCCGTATAAACGGGTTCAGGGTTGGTTTACCTCCCCGAAAGAGACTCAGCCCTTCGGCGTAGCCTCGTTTGGGTTCCTCCCCGCCCTAAGGCAGAGAGTTCAACCGATCAGCCGGTCGACCGACTTCAGACTGAACTGTATTTAGTCACCCCCCTCATGAGGGCATCATGTTGCACAAGGTCGTTTTAACGTGAGGTTTCCGAGCCCGTGGGCTCGGGCAAAAATATGCCCTTTGAAACCGTCTAAACGGGTTCAGGGTCGGTCTACCACCCCGAAAGAGACTCCGCCGTTCGGCGTAGCCTCCTTCGGGTTCCTCCCCGCCCGTAGGAAGAGAGTTCAACCGATCAGCCGGTCGCCCGACTTCGGACTGAAGTCTCTACATCCTCTTGAGGCGCAGTATTTATTACGTATGGAATAGTCTATTATGTTATTATGGGTAAGGTCCCCTACCAGTAATGACTTGGCATCTTGACTCCAGGCAACTTGAGAGTGGATTACAGAAGTATTATCTGTGACCATTCAGATCAGAAATGAGAGATGGATTCTGACTTGATAAACGGTCTGGCACTACACGTGGAACGACCTTTCCTAGCAGTAGATGCAGCATCTGATTGGTGTCATCTGTTTGCTCATTCAACATGAGAAATAAGCATGCATATCTTCATCTTGAATGATGTTAAGTAGCTCATAACTTTTGTATGGCTTATTCTCCATATCATGATGCCTTCGGGCCTAAATCCCCACCCCACTAACACTGTACTCACGTGAACTTGTATTTCCGAACTGAATAACCACAGATAATACCACTGAAAACGCCGTCAAATAATTCTCAGCAAAATTTAAGGAAAATACTTCTGTTATCATTGAAATGGACCACCTAGGTAGGTGGTCCATTTTTTTTTGTATTTTATAGGCATAAACTCTTGTATTCGCCCTTCAAGTTCTTCGAATGCCTCAGTTTGAGGTCGCAGACTTGCACTTTTAACCAAACCCAAAGAAAAAATCACTGCGTGTTAAGCCAGGACTCCTCGTTGGCCATTCATACATGAAATAGGGAGTAACTTTTCCATCACTATATATATATATATATATATATATATATATATATATATATTACGAAATGGACAAAGTCCGACAATTTATTTATTAAAGACATTTTTATGTTTAACGTTCTTTTTGTAGATACAAGTATTTAAGTAAATGCTCTGTTTATAATAAACAGTATTAAATAACATTTACCGGCTTGAATGTCCGAGAAATTTTCATAGAAAATATTCGTCCTTTGACAGGATTCGAACCTGCATCCTATACGGAACCGTCATTTACGCTGACGTGCCTTAACCGACTCGGCCACAATAGAAAATATTCGTCCTTTGAATAAATAAATAAATTGTCGGACTTTGTCCATTTCTTAATGTATGACGTCATTTGTTTACATTTGATACGCCATGAGCAGTTATGAATGTACGAGATTCATAGAAGATTGAAGTTTATAAGCAGTAAATTCGACCTTGTCTACCGAACGATCCTTCGTGGCCGAGTCGGTTAGGCACGCCGGGATAAATGGCGGTTCCGTATAGGATGCAGGTTCGAATCCTGTCCAAGGACGAATATTTTCTATGAAAATTTCTCGGACATTCAGGCCGGTAAATGTTATTTAATACTGTTTATTATAAATAGAGAATTTACTTAAATACTTGTATCTATAAAAAGAACGTTAAACATAAAAATGTCTTTTATAAATATATATATATATATGTGTGTACATATAGATATTTATGTGTATTTAGGCAGAACATGTTCGTTAAGATGAACGTTATTAAAGACGACAGACAGTTTGGGTCGATTAATTTTATCGGACGATTTTTTCCCAATTACGAATAATCCTTCTTTCTCTCTCTCTCTCTCTCTCACACACACACACACCCACACATATATAAGAGAGAAACAGCAAACAGTTTTGTTTATACTGTGGATTTTTTTTCGTATTTATATCAAATTTATTCTTCATATTTTAGCTACACGTGTTTCCGGTCTCATGACCTTCTTCAGGCAAATAAAAGGAATACATTTTTAGAAAGAATTAATCTACTTTATGTCCTTTTAATGTCTCATTGTTTGTTTTTTCTGTATTTGTTATTAACACTTGGCCTCCTTTCCGGACTGTTGGTAAAAGTGAATTTCTGCCCAAGTGTTAATAAAAAACATTAGGTTTGCTTTGCCAGGTAATAATGATAGATGTGTTGATGAGAGATGTCTTCCTCTCCTCGTGTGCCTGCGTGTCCCTTTTAACCTGCATATGTGTAGTCTCTCCCCATCTATACATTCTGTCTCATAATAAGGAATCAGCATTCACATATATGTATATGTATATACACATACATATATACATTCATGCCCCCGCCCCCCATACACATAAATACTCTTCCTCTCTTCCTGTGTGTGCCGGTTAGTAGTCTATCTGTTTTTCTCATGTGTAGGTATATATATTTTAGTTCTCCATGGATATCTGTTTGCGCGGATGTACGTGTATGTAAGCGTGCGGTCCGACCAGTGTATCTGGCCATCATATGTACATGCCGTGTGTCCATGTGTGTGGGGTTATGATCTGTTTAGTGCTGGTTCAAATTTGTCTATGAAGTTTTTTTCCTGAATTTTTAGGAAAGAGTCGTTGTCTGTTTTGTTGGCATCATTTTAAATTTGCCTTGATTGCATTTGTAGATGTGTTGCGATATAATGAGTTTTCTGTTGTCGGGTAATTTGATGTTTGTTTTGTGAAACTCAGTTGTTAAGTGCCTGGAGGATGCCAATATATGACTTCTTGCATTTTGTGATTTTGTGCATTTGAGTGTATAGATCACAGTTTGGGAATTGCAGTTTAAATTTTTATTTCTTGTGAAGGTAGTTATGGGTTTTTCAAAAGAAGTTCCCTTCTATAATGACATCGCAAACATATATATATATATATATATATATATATATATATATATATATATATATATATATGAGAGGCTTCGAAGCTGAAGTACGGGCATGCAATCCTGCATTTTTTAACCTGCGAGCAACTGTTTTCCTTGAGATCTTATTATCTGTCTCTTCATTAAATTTACAGGCAATTGATGTAGCAGTTTCAAAACGGTTTTTGTAGATATTCTAACAATTCGATCTTCTCTTTGCGATGTTTTTGGAGGTCTGCCGGTTTTTTGGTTTTGCATCTAACGTTTTATCGGTTTTATACCTGCTAATTACACAATGAACGACACTTTTAGACCTATGAACAATATCAGAAATTTCTGAAATTGATTTTTTTCCTTGATAGCGATAATGAGTTTTTTTCTTCAAAAGAGAGCGTTTTGCGTGTAGAATTTTCCATATTACTTAAAAATAAAGTCCTAATGATAAATGAACTTTTACTTATTGTTGAAAAGCTCCATCGAGTTTTTTAAACAATGTAAATTAAAAGTTTATTCAAATTATTAACATCGTTCCTTAACTTTTGTCCAGTAGCTTATTTCCTTTGTTCCATTTAATCTTTATTTAAAAAAAAACAAACTATTATGTAAATTTTTGTAACTTTGTATAATATTTATGCATTACACCCTAATCTTTATTCGGTAAAAATTTCATTGCTAATCATGAATTACTTTTTAAGTAATACACATATTTATGTCTTTGTTGTTTCCGTTCCTTATATTATGGCTGCTACTATATATATATATATATATATATATATATATATATATATATATATATATATATATATATATATATATGGTACACCAATGCACTATATCATCCACAGAGAACACTAACGATAATATGATATACATTGGGTCCACAAAAAATGCCTTTAAAACCAGATGGAGGCAGCATAAATGCTCCTTCAACAACATAAACTTAAGACATCAGACCTCTCTATCTAAATATTTTTGGCACCTGAAAGAAAAAAATAGGACACCTAAAGTAAAATGGAAAATCATTAACAGGACTAGAATTTGCAAGACCCATGGCCTTTGTGCCTCCATGAGAAACTACACATTATTAAACTTCTAAACAATATAAACCTATTAAACAACAGGCAAGAATTAACGGTTTTCTGCCGACACAACCGAACTTACGCTCTGAATAACTAGCTAAAAACACGCATACAAAAAAATAAATTTTAAAATCCATAGCCCATATACATAGTTTTAATAACCTACAAAAATTGATAACCCTTTATGAAGTCGTCAAATAACAAACGTTACGGCCTTTCATATACACAAATCCCTTTCACAAAGAGATATAATAAAAGAATAAAATAAAAATAAATAAATAAACCTCCGTAGACGCTCAAGCCAGACTATGCGAAAATTTCCTCAGTCGTAAATTTAGCCACCCCCACTTTACTCTGACCCGGCATCTATGAAAGTAACTCTATACTGATACAAATTATTAACACCCCACCCCTGCCGATTCTAAACAATCCGCCCTTGATGTTACCATGGAAATTTTTGATTCCAATTCTGACTATACTATTAAAACTCGTAAATTTCAGAAATAAGTCGTTCCCCCAAAAATTTCGCTTGAAGATGGAACAGAGCCTACTTTAACTCAAGTTAATTCAAGTATTATTTTGAAGTTTTCGGCTCTTGTTTTGAAACATGAGACCTCTTATGTAGCGAGTTGGAATCATATTTTTAAATAAATAATTATATATATATATATATATATATATATATATATATATATATATATATATTCCTATGGAATTAATGTAATGTTTAAAGTCCTAAGAAATATATATATATAAGTACAACATTATCAAAATATATATGGAGCCAAAAAGAAAATAACAGACCTACTAAAGTTAAATTGTAAATTATAAAGAAGTATTCGATATAATATTACCAATACGAACTGCAGACTGTGTTTAGTAGAAAAAATACCAACATTAACTTTTAATAATCAAATTAAATCATTAATTAAGATGAAATAGATAATAGGTCGATGCCGACATATTAACAACTATTTACTTCATTTCTCTAATAATAATATAACATGAAGTAATAAATATTATAAATTAATTAATAATATGATATGACAATTTCAATACAAACTATACCCTCCGAATTACATGAATTTAAAATAAAAATTTATTAAATTTGGAAGTTTTATAAGATTATAAAATATATTTCCGAATCATTAATAATGATTTTTTAAGAGGGAAATTGTTAAACAATTTGTTAGATGCGATTTGTCAGTTTTTTAGCATACGACACAGAAATGGTCGTCTGCTGTTTCAAAGATTTGAGATGCGTTTCAAAGAACTCCGCTGATTGGTCAATAACTATCTATGTGGAAATTCCCAATGATCCGAGTATTGCATAAAATTGACGTGATGTATGTGTGATTCTATTTTTGTAAAGAATGATATATATATATATATATATATATATATATATATATATATATATATATATATATATATCAAGTATGTGGTGCAGTTCAATTTACATTAGATGAATCATTCATACAAAAAAACAGATATTGAAGTTAATGATTTAAAAAAGGCTCTGAGGTTAAATTTTTTAAATTAAAATTAAAAATTCAACCTCAGCGTTGCGACCGCACGCACCAAAAAATTTCTTACAATTAACAATAACACATTTCTAAAAACATTTTTCAGATTACATCTATTCTTTCGTTGTCCTCTTATTAACGGGATGTAAAAAACAAAAACAAATCTATTTCCATACCTGAAGATGTCTGTAGGAACAGATGAAAGCTTGTAAAAAACTAAAAAAGACCTTATGCAACTGGAATTTATAAACAGGGATCATGACATTCATCTGCAGGTTCGGGGTTAATGTAATTTATTAAATTTGTTTGCGAAGATGTATACTCGAAATTTATATCATTAACTTCTATATCTGTTTTTTGTATGAATGATTCATGTAATATATATATATATATATATATATATATATATATATATATATATATATATATATGTAACATCACTATTCTATGGATATTGTCATAACACATTCTTGCTTATATAGGTAGTTTGTATACGGATTGCCTATACGTAATGCTTCGTCTACTTGCCATGACGCCTGTATTATTCTGAAGACTGACTCCAGGCCTTCCCATTTAGGATATAACACAAGGTCAGGTTTAACGTGGGGAATCCGAGCGTGAACACTGAAGCAACGAGTCCAGATATATCCATTGCCGAAGGAACGAGTACTTTCTTTTTCTTAGCCGAGTCACTATCCGTATGCAGAGCTCCGACTGAGTTATCCTCTGCCCCAAAGAAGAAGTCTTGTCAGTTGCAAGCCAGGTGTCTGACTCGAAACGGGTAGTATTTATCCAACCTTTCCACAAGGTATGATGTGGCACAAGGCCGGTTTTTATGTGGGGCGATTCCAAGCACGCAAACTCGGGCAAAATTTCCCCTTAGACTCCGAATGGGGTCGGATTTGTCTGCCTCCCCAGACGGGACTCTGCACTTCGGCATAGTCTCGTCTGGCTCGCTCTCTGTTTTCAAGGCAGAGAGTTCGACAAATACGCCGAGAGCCTAGCAGGAAATAAAAAAAAACCGAGCACGAACACTGAAGTCAACGGGTCCAAATATACCCACTCCCCACAACTACAGGGAACGAGTCCCCATCCTTTGAGATTCCGCACACACACAAGCACACGCACAAATTTGAAACAAAAGGAAACGCAACTTTCACCCGAATGTATGCTTCTTTCAAATTCATTAGCATTGTAAAATAATGAATAAAAACAAATTCAAAATTAATACTTGAAGATTGACTTTTATGTGGGACGATCCTGAAAATATTCCCCATAGACCCCTCATATACGGTGTCGAGTTTATCTACTACCCCAGATGAAACTCTGTCCTTTGGCACAGCCTCAACTGGGTTACTCTCTGCCTTCGGGCAGAGAGTTCGACAAATGTGCTGCGAGCCTGGCAGCGAACTGCTTGGCTTAAAACAGCTAGAATATTTAGTTACCCCCAACACCCTGCGAGGGTTACGTGTCACACAAGGCCTGTTTAACGTAGGCTCGCCCAAAAATATTCCCTTTTTGAACCTAAACGGGTTCAGGGTCAGTCAACTTCCCCAAATGAGACTATGCCCTTCGACAGAGCCTCATTCGGGTTCCTCTCTGCTCGAAGGGTGAGAGTTCAACAAATGTTTCTGCAAGCCTGGCAGCGAACCCCTTGGCTTAAAACAGCTAGCAGTCTTACCTCTGACCTGGAGCTCCTATGGTTATGGGATAATTCATATAGTCAACCTGGGTGTACTCCTTACACCACAACTATATATACTACAGTTCAAAATTTTGAAGCCACCCCCAGAATTCACAAAAATGATAAAGAATTTTTAGAGGCAATGGAAAAAGTATGGAATCAATTATCAAACATTTTGGGTAACTTTTGCAACGAATGTTGCAGTAGTCAAGGAAGATATTTGGTCAAGAACAAAATTTAATCATAATTTTTAAAAAAAAATTTTTAACCATGTCTAAAAAGTGTTCTATTTAAAGTACAAAACAACTAAATTTTGGGGCAATTTAAAATATTACCAAGGGTAACTTATAGGCCGAATATTTTCTGTGAAAATTTCACGGACATTCAGGCCAGTAAATATTGTTTAATACTGTTTATTATAAACAGAGCATTTACTTAAATATTTGTATCTATAAAAAAGAATGTATAAACATAAAAATGTCTTAAAATAATTGCCAGACTTTGTCCATTTCATAATGTGTGACGTCATTTGTTTACATTTGGATACGCATCGAGCAGAAATGAATGTATCTGAGAGATTCATAGAAGATTGAAGTTCAAATACAGTAAATTCGACCTTGCTAACCGAATGCTCCGCTGTGGCCAAATCGGTAAAGGCACGTCAAGCTAAATGATGGTTTTGTATAGGATACACGTTCGAATCCTGCTGGAGGAAGAATATATTCCGTGAAAATTTCTCGGACACTCAGGCCGGTAAATGTTGTTTAATACTGTTTATTATAAATAGAGCATTTACTTAAATATTTGTATCGATAAAAAGAATACCCGCCCGGCCCGGTGGCTAGGATCAAAGTGTAGTATCTGTGCTTTGTGAGCTGCCGGGTCGGGTGTCTGTCGAACTCTCTGCTTGCAGGGAGGAACTCTGACGAAGCTCCGCCGAAGGGTAGGGTTTCGTTGAGGGAGGTTGACGGAACTGCGCCCCCCCTCGGGGGGTTTGGATGGTTATTTATTTTTGGCTGAGCCTACGGGCTCGAAGATACCCACATTAAAAAGGCCTTGTGCCACATTCGATCCTCGTGGGTGAATTGATAAATACCATCTATAAAAAGAATGCATAACATAAAAATGTCTTAATATATATATATATATATATATATATATATATATATATATATATATATATATATATATATATATATATATATATGCGTGTGTGTGTGTGTCTGTTCCAATTGTATGTTTATATCCGTGCGATCAACCGAGAATATTTATTGAAGACTCTCTCTCTCTCCTATCTCTCTGTATATAAATTCTATAAAAATGTTATCAAATTTTAGGTGGAGACACTTTTTCTGTCTGTTTTCATATCACTAGCGTTCATATAAAAAGATAATCTAGACTTTGACGTTATTTGGTCAGCAGAAGCCAACACAAGCAATTTAATCACGTTCAATATATTAACAATAAAAAAAAATAAAGTTTAAAAAGAAAGTTTATGGCAAACATGTTAAAACATAACTATTCTATTAACTACAGTAAAAAAAAAAAAACAAACAAGGAAAAACTAATTCCAATATTAATTTTGAATTTTTTTTAATCCATTATTTTACAATGTGAATGAATTTGTAAGAAGCAGACGTTCGGGTGAAAGTTGCGTTTCGTTTTCTTTCAAATTTAAAAATTCTTTGTTAAAACTTAAAATAGAAATAAAAATCCGAGAAAAAATGTGGAGAGGTCTCTGTGGAAACAATAATGGATGCAATTCATGTGGTAGACGCGAGATCACAATGCAGAAATGAAAAATGATGGAAATGAAAATTAAAAAAAAAAAAAAAAAAGTCAACTTTGTTCATAGTTACACTCCACTCCAGTCAGTCATTATTTTAAACTTACGTCACAAGTTTTTTTTTTTTATCGCGAAAATAAATTTGCATCATTTTAATTTTTTATAACGAAAAAAAAAAAAAAAATATCGTAGATAGGCAAGTATCGACCTTCTTTCCCGCAATAAGACGGGCTGTTAAAAGGATGGTTTTTCCCTTGACACCGCTGTTATTTTGATATATCCCGGAAAGGGATATATTTGTTCGAAGTAGCAAAGTCTTTTTGGACTACTATAACCGGGCGTCCTGGATATGACTTTAAACTACATCCGCGTCCTGGGTATGACGATAAACTACATCCAACAGCAAGGCTTCAGATAATGTTTTCGGAAAAATAATGTTGCCAGCTATGCGTTTTTGAAACAATGTTGCCAGCTATACGTTTTTTACTCCATACAAAATAGGCATTTAAAATTCATTTAAACTGGATTTGGCATTAAATAACCCACAGTGGTTGATATGCCATAAAACCCAAATAAACAAACAAATACTGTAACCGGGTAGTACAATCTAGCAGGTAACCGTAATCGACTGGTACTCGTCGTAGTCGTAGACAATAGGTGTAGGCAATAGGCGTAGACGAATAGGATAGCCAATGGCGTAGTAAAATGGGCGTCGTCAATAGGCGTCCTGTACCTCTACATCAGCCTGTATTTATGGCTGACACCAGCCAATCATATACCTGTGAGGAGAAACACAGGTGTATACATATCCATTACATCTTATTTACTCACCTTCACTTTTCAGAAATGTTTATGATGGATATTGTACAAGGTGTCGACATAAAAGGCATTTAAATCAATGATTTAATAGGCTAAGGAAACAAAAGCCGAACAAAGAGATTTACCCATGGAAGTAATGTACGATACTTTTACAAACTCCGATTCTAAGACATTCGAAGACATCGTGTTAGTTAAAGAAAAAATAATCCAAGGTAAGTGTTGGAGGTGAACCCCAAAAGAAGAAAATACGTATTCAAAAAAGAATGCATATCTTACAAGGTGGGGGATATTTAGAAAGACAACTGACTTACGCTACACAAAATTATTGAACTCGCCACTCACTATGAGGAACTGGGTCGCAAGGTGTGTCGCACGCATTGCCGCATTAACTGCAGTATCTCTATCTATAAAAGGCAGGATGTGTGTGTGTGTGCGTGTGTGTCTAACGAATGCACGGCCGCAATTTTCGACGGATTTGCACCAAAATTTACATGCACATGCTCCAAGTTAGCGGGAAGCCCAAGACCGACTTTACATTTCCTAACTTCCATCGATAGCGGAAATAATCGATTTTACCATGCTTCTACGGCATTTTTCATTTACTTTGCGGCCATTTTCTACTGGCCAGAGTGAGAGCCAATAGCTGGCTGCCACGAATAGGCAGGAAGATTCTATTGGTCAGTGTGAGAGCCAACAGCTGACAGACATGAATGTTAACTAGCATGCTAGCATGCAAAAAAAAAAATCGATAGCTGCATTCGTCACAAGTGGGAAAAATTTAAATCTGCATGGGACTTTACTCCAATTGGCTCATTCGCTTGCTTAAACTCAACGTTGATTCTGATTCCGCAGAACTGGGTTGGGTGTGAAAAAGTATTTGTTGTTAACATTCTTTTTTCATTCGTTTTTTTCCAGTTACGAGTCCTTTTTTTAAAGCTGATCGTTTTGTGTTCATTTTGTTTAGTTCTTTTTTCGTAACAGATTTAATGTTTAGTATAGAGCTTAGAAAAAATTCGCAGTGTGAGATAGGCAAGAAGTAAGGCATGTAGCAACATCAGCACGGAAAAGGGCACTCCTTTAAAGGCAAGGAAGGACAAAAATATTTTAAGTCAAGTGATAGCGATTGCTGTATAAGTCGTACGATTTTTGAATCAAGCCCGGGCAACGCTGGATCATCCTGCTAGTTCACTATTATAATATTATTAATCCATGTGTTTAATCCCTTTCTTCACTAATCTTTTGATCCAGTGGTTCCTTACAATATTATTAACCTGAACTATGAGATTATACAGACATTATAACGTTTTCTTGTTTAAAAACCGATGATTAGAATTGTAATAAAGCATAAGCAGATGAAAATGAATTGATACATTTTTCTTTGCCGGAAAAGGAATATCGTTCCTGGGTATATTTTCTTATACTTTTAGTTCACGATGCTCAAGAGCCACTTAAGGTAGAGGCTGTCTGAACAATATTGTTGTAAGGGAGCGGGGCAAGATTAAGAAGTGTACATTATGAGGACATGTAGGACACTTAGGAGATGAAGAGGCCAAGATTTTAGCTGTCAGGAAAGCAACCTCTTGGGAGCTTGTTCCACAGAGTAACAGCTCTGAGTGAAAATTACTCCTTATCAAAATAACCGCAATAGAATTTGGATTGTTTGCCATCGTAAACATGGCACAGTTGCAGGATGGGGAATAATTCATCGCCCATAAGGTGGCGTAAGCGCTTTTGAAATTTCTCAGTGACTAGGCAGGGCCAGCCTAGATATGGTATCTATGTTCTATTCTTGATCTGATCTGACCTTTATAAAGATAGAAAATGGCAGGAGGAGTTAGGTATTATCTAGAATATGGTCGACTTCGATTGCTTGCTTCGGAAAACGAATGGTGGAAGGCAAAAATATCAAGTGAGTTATGCCATTTCGGCCTTTATTGGCATAGTTCAGAAAAATGTCGCTTGGAAAATTTAGTCCGTAGACAGCTACAATTTATTAATATATCATACTCAATACCGTCTGACCTCTCTAAAACGGCAACAATTGCGACCATGTCACTGCCAGACCACAGAAATGCCGGATGATAGAAATCACACCTAGATACCTATGTAAATTTAATCTTGCCAGCTCATTCCATATCTCTCTCTCTCTCTCTCTCTCTCTCTCTCTCTCGATATATATATATATATATATATAATATATATATATATATATATATATATATATATTAATTTAAAGAAAAACAGACCACTTT
>OZ010575.1:70427575-70435075 GCA_963932145.1 Acanthosepion lycidas | reverse complement strand
CCCTTTCAATCACTCTCTCTTTTCAGAGCGTTTAACAATGTCTAATGTTTCCTTTTTATTAGAGGGCTACGCATGTCGGATCTACTATAGCAGGCGCCACTCAAAGTAATAACAAAATCAGCAGCAGTTCGTTGCAGGTTCATAACAGCATTCTGCATGTGCTGCAGTGGAATGTTATCATATCAAGTGTACGGATCGCTTCCTGACAAGTTGAGGTTCAGCTTAAACAAAATTCACGCCATCGGCATTTTTTCTACTTTGATTTTATTCACCTGAAACTAATTCTTGCAAAGCCGAAAGGCGCCTGAGTATAGATTACGGGATTAAGTTTCGGTGAAACTGGCAGCTTTTAGACATGTTGGCGGCAAGTTTGGCCATCAAAGACATCATAAAGGAAGCGATTTTGGATAGAAGAAATTAAATTCTTGGCTACGAGATTAAGCCGACGACATGTAATGATGAAATATACGAGGGTCGACTGAAAAGTTCATAGGTTTATTTTTCAACATATTTCCATCAGTGTTGCAATGCGAGGACCCCACTGGTAAAGAACCTTTTATCTTGTTGGTCAAAAAGTCGGCAGACAACAGGTATGGAGTCCCCAGTCTTTATTTCATGTTGGGGAACAGATGATAGTCATATGGGGCCAAATCAGGAAAAAAAGGAGGGTGTTCAAAGCCACAGCAGCTCTTGAAAACCAAGGTCATGTGTATTGAGAATCGTCCTGATGAAACAAGACCCTACCATCAGTTTTTTGGCCGTTTGCAGCCTCGGAAATTTGGCATAGCACTCGCCGTTGACGGTGTAGCCGTTTTGAACATATTCAATAAACACAATGTATTTTTCATCCCCTAAAAAAGGGCATCACTTTCACAGCCGATGAAACAATTTTGTCTTCCTTTAGAGCCGGGAAAGAGAGATGTTTCCATTGGATGGATTGTCTCTTTGTTTTAGGCTCAAAGTGGTGAATCAAACACTCATCCTGTATTAGGAAACGCTCAAGAAAACCAGCTGAGTTTTCCTAGATAATGTCAGATTTTCCCGTGATGTGATCAGACTGGTGCGCTTTTGATCAGGTGTCCGAAGACGTGGAACCCATCAAGAAGAAACCTTCCTCATACCAAATTTATTGCGCAGAATATTCCCAAATGTCTCACAGGATATTTTAATATCGTTGGTTGTTTGATTTAAAGTCAATCCCTTGTCACCCATCACTATATGGTGAACAAGACTAATGCATTCCCGGGTGATGGCAGTTTCGGCGCCTCCAACACTTGGGCGATCTTCAAGACTCTCTTAACCTTACTAAATTCTTCTGACCACTCTTGCACTGTCGATAAAGCTGGGGAGTCATCCCCTATTGTAGTAACCATTTCAGCATGAATGTACCTTGGAGTTAAATCATTTTTCTGTAGGTCGTTGATAACAGCATGATGTTAAATTGTGTCCATTTTCAAGAGAAGTCGATGCTAGTTAGTTTTGAAGTTTTCTTTAGTTCCGGGAAGGGGGTGGTGTTTCCAATGGAGGGATTGTCTCTTCGTCTCAAGCTCAAAGTGATGAACCCAACATTCATCCTTTGTTAGGAAAGGCTCAAGGAAACTAGATGAATCTGCATAAAAAATATCAGATTATCCCGTGATATGATCAACCTTGAGCGATTTTGATCAGGTGTCCGAAGACGTGGCACACATCAAGAAGTAACCTTCGTCATACCAAAAGCCGGGAAGGAGAGGTGTTTCCAATGTAGGGATTGTGTATTCGTCTCAGGCTCAAAGTGATGAACCCAACACACATCCTTGTGTTAAAGGCTAAAGGAAACTAGCTGAATTTGTGTAAAAAATATCAGATTTTCTCGTGAAGTGATCAACCTGGTGCGCTTTTGATCAGGTGTCCGAAGACGTGGCGCCCATCAAGAAGAAATCTTCGTCATTCCAAAAGCCGGGACGGAGAGGGGTTTCCAATGTAGGGATTGTCTCTTCGTCTCAGGCTCAAAGTGATGAACCCAACATTCATCATGTGTTAGGAAAGGATCAAAGAAACTAGCTGAATCTGCCTCAAAAATGTCAGATTTTCCCGTGATATGATCAACTTGTTGCGCTTTTGATCAGGTGTCCGAAGATGTGGCACCCATCAAAAATAAAACTTCGTCATACCAAAAGCCGGGACGGAGAGTTGTTTCCAATGTAGGGATTGTCTCTACGTCTCAGGTTCAAAGTGATGAACCCAACATTCATCCTGTGTTAGGAAAGGCTCAAGGAAACTAGCTGAATCTGCCTCAAAAATATCAGATTTTCCGTGATGTGATCAACCTGGTGCGCTTTTCATCAGGTGTCCGAAGACGTGGGACCCATCAAGAATAAGTCTTCGTCATACCAAAAGCCGGGAAGGAGAGGTGTTTCCAATCTAGGGATTGTCTCTTCGTCTCAGGCTCAAAATGGTGAACACAACACTTTATTTCGTAACCTAGAATTTTAATTTCTACTATCCAAAATCGTTTTTTTTTTTTTTAATGAGGATGTCGTTGATGACCAAATTTGCCGCCAATGCAGTTATAAATAAAAAAAAAAAAAAAAAAAAAAAAGAAGCAATAAAAAAAAGATGTTAATGCATGTTAGGATTTATTTCTAAGTAAAGATACATGTAGCCATCAGATTGTTTTGCATAAGCGAACCTAGAAACCCCGATACTTTATTCGGAATAATTGTAACAGCGATAAATATTATAAGCTGAAACTCATAATGTTGCTCATATAAATATTTGCTGAGAATTTCATCAACATCGTTCGGTTAGCGCCATTTTTATTGTAAAGACGTTGACTTGCATAATAAAAACTGATAATGTGTTGTGTGTTATAAACATACGAAGAATTTGTCTGAGGGTTGGTAACAAGTTTAGCGGTGTCGATGGGTACAGAAAATTCGGATAAATAATATTAAATAATTGGTCGACAGCTGAAAATATAAAAGCTGTAGCGTTGAGATATATGTATATCCAATCAAGTTATAGATTCGAGCTGACGTCATTATTGGACTGAAGAAAAAAAAAAGGCTTTATCTATTTTCGCGCCTTTTTTTTTAATTTTTTTAAAAAGATATAATCGGTTTGAAGCCAATACGTGATTCGTAATCTGCAAGAAAAATAGAAAGGAAAAGACATATGGCGCGTCCTGTAGATTCTAAGAGAATATTGGACAATCGGTATTTGCTGTATTTTAATGTATCTTATTTATGTGTTAGAACGAATGATATCGATCGGTCAATCAATCATTGAATTGAAGACGAGTCTATTATTTTATAGGTTCGTTTCTCTCAAATCTTCCTGTCAATCATATTTTCTGTAGTATCTATCTATCTATCTATCTATCTATCTATCTATCTATCTATCTATCTATCTATCCCATTCTGCTTCTTTCTTTCTTTCTTTCTTTCTTTCTTTCTTTCTTTCTTTCTCCAGACTCTATCTATCTATCTATCTATCTATCTATCTATCTATCTATCTATCTATCTATCTATCTATCTATCTCATTCTTCTTCTTTCTTTCTTTCTTTCTTTCTTTCTCATTCTGCTTCTTTATTTCTTTCTTTTTTCTTTCTTTCTTTCTTTCTTTCTTTCTTTCTTTCTCCAGAATCTATCTATCTATCTATCTATCTATCTATCTATCTATCTATCTATCTATCTATCTATCTATCTATCTATCTATGTCACTGTAATATCTATCTATCTATCTATCTATCTATCTATCTATCTATCTATCTCATTCTGGTTCTTTCTTTCTTTCTTTCTTTCCTTCTTTCTTTCTTTCTTTCTTTCTTTCTTTCTTTCTTTCTTTCTCCAGATTCTATCTATCTATCTATCTATCTATCTATCTATCTATCTATCTATCTATCTCATTCTGCTTCTTTCTTCCTTTCTTTCTTTCTTCCTTTCTTTCTTTCTTTCTTTCTTTCTTTCTCATTCTGCTTCTTTATTTCTTTCTTTTTTCTTTCTTTCTTTCTTTCTTTCTTTCTTTCTTTCTATCTATCTATCTATCTATCTATCTCATTCCGCTTTTTTTCCTTTCTTTCTTTCTTTCTTTCTTTCTTTCTTTCTTTCTTTCTTTCTTTCTTTCTTTCTTTCTTTCTTTCTCCAGACTCTATCTATCTATCTATCTATCTATCTATCTATCTATCTATCTATCTATCTATCTATCTATCTATGTCACTGTAATATCTATCTATCTATCTATCTATCTATCTATCTATCTATCTATCTATCTATCTATCTATCTATGTCACTGTAATATCTATCTATCTATCTATCTATCTATCTATCTATCTATCTATCTATCTCATTCTGGTTCTTTCTTTCCTTCTTTCTTTCTTTCTTTCTTTCTTTCTTTCTCCAGATTCTATCTATCTATCTATCTATCTATCTATCTATCTATCTATCTATCTATCTATCTATCTATCTCATTCTGCTTCTTTCTTCCTTTCTTTCTTTCTTCCTTTCTTTCTTTCTTTCTTTCTTTCTTTCTCATTCTGCTTCTTTATTTCTTTCTTTTTTCTTTCTTTCTTTCTTTCTTTCTTTCTTTCTTTCTTTCTATCTATCTATCTATCTATCTATCTCATTCCTCTTTTTTTCCTTTCTTTCTTTCTTTCTTTCTTTCTTTCTTTCTTTCTTTCTTTCTTTCTTTCTTTCTTTCTGTCTCCAGACTCTATCTATCTATCTATCTATCTATCTATCTATCTATCTATCTATCTATCTATCTATCTATGTCACTGTAATATCTATCTATCTATCTATCTATCTATCTATCTATCTATCTATCTATCTCATTCCGCTTTTTTTTCCTTTCTTTCTTTCTTTCTTTCTTTCTTTCTTTCTTTCTTTCTTTCTTTCTGTCTCCAGACTCTATCTATCTATCTATCTATCTATCTATCTATCTATCTATCTATCTATCTATGTCACTGTAATATCTATCTATCTATCTATCTATCTATCTATCTATCTATCTATCTATCTATCTATCTATCACTCAATCCATCCAGCTATCTATTTATCTTTGTATGTCTTCATTCAGTTATGTGCCATGTGTGATACATACTTAGGCGATCATGTATCTTTCGATACATGACTGACAAGGCAGATTTTTCCCCGCAGTGTGTTGCTATTAGCTCTCTGCTGCAGACCAGTTGTCATCCAAGGCTATAGAACCCGGTCAATCTTGCTATTTACACATAGTTGAGTGGAGAAGAGGATTCGTACCTTTCCCAAGTAAGTGAATGTTTTTTGAGTCAAAATTCAACAAGTTTGTTTTCTTAAATATCCAGTAATAGCGTTCACGTCAAACTGGCCGTCACGCTTCTATTTCTTGTTAATTCATAATTGGGGGACTAATTTGCTGGTCACTGAGCCATCTTTATTTTTTTTTATTTTTAAGCCGAGGATATGTGATATGTATAAGTTTATACTTGAGTCTGTAAGGATACATCCGGAATGTACTTTCTTTCTTTCTTTTTTTCTTTCTTTCTTTCTTTTAGAATATCATATTCTTCCTTTTCTATTCCATTCTTTCTTTCTTTCTTTTTTTCTTCGTTCGTTCTTTCTTTGATTATATCACTTTACAACATCTTCTTAAATAATAACTTTCTTTTTTCTTTCTTTCCTCATAACTTTTTTTTTCTTTTTTTTCTTTCTTTTTTCTTTCATTTCTTTCCGTATTTTGTTTTTATTTTCTGCTTTAAATCGTTTTTTGTTTCCTTTTTTGAAGAGATTTCTATAAATTTCCTTTAATCACTAATATATTTCCATGTACATGAAGACGTTTATTCAATATTATGTTTTTCTTCTTTCTTATCTTTCTTTCTTTCTTTCTTTCTTTCTTTCTTTTCTTTTCTTTTCTTTTCTTTCTTTCTTTCTTTCTTTCTTTCTTCCTCCCTCCCTTTCTTTCTTTCTTTCTTTCTTTCTCCCTTTCTTTCTTTCTTTCTTTCTTTCTTTCTTTCTTTCTTTCTTTCTTTCTTTCTTTCTTTCTTTCTTCCTTTCTTTCTTTCTTTCTTTCTTTCTTTCTTTCTTTCTTTCTTTCTTTCTTTCTTTCTTTCTTTCATACGTTGATACATCAGCATTCATCCTCCTAAGAGCTTTGTTTGTTTGTTTCTTTCTTTCTTTCTCTCTTTTATCATACCCTTTTCTTCCTTTTCTATCGAATTCTTTCTTTCTTTTTTCGTTCATTCCTTCTTTCTTTGATTATATCGCTTTTCTCTATCTCCTCCATATATTATAGACTTCTATCTTTTTTCTTTTGGCGTAACGTTTTCTTCCTTTTCTTTCCCATTTTCTCTTTATTTTTGTTTGTTTGTTTGTTTGTTTGTTTCTTTTTTTTCTTTCTTTCTTTCAGAGTTTCTTCAATATCTATCTATCTATCTATCTATCTATCTATCTATCTATCTATCTATCTATCTATCTATCTATGTCATTGTAATATCTATCTATCTATCTATCTATCTCATTCTGCTTTTTTTTATCTATCTATCTATCTATCTATCTATCTCATTCAGCTTCTTTCTTTGTTTCTTTCTCCAGATTCTATCTATCTATCTATCTATCTATCTATCTATCTATCTATCTATCTATCTATCTCATTCTGATTTTTTTCTTTCTTTCTTTTTTTCTTTCTTTCTTTCTTCTTTTTCTTCTTTTTTTAATTTATAACTGCATTGGCGGCAAAAGAACGTTAAACCTGAAAATGTCTTTAATATATATATATATATATATATATATATATATATATATATATATATATATATATATATATATACGATGGTCATTAAATAAATAAGGTGAATTTTTCGGTATAAGGTCTTCTAATACAGATAGAAGCTTACTTTTCTTTTCTTTTTCAACGTAGTTTCCCAGCACTGTCACACACTTTTCCCATCTGTGCACAATATATATATATATATATATATATATATATATATATATATATATATATAGATAGATAGATAGATAGATAGATAGATAGATAGATACTGTATTTGATAAAAACATACAGAGACAAGTATAATAATAACTAGTTAAACTATTATAATATGATAACACTAATAGACACGACTATATTAGCGTTGATATGACTATAAGTAGATAAACATATAAACATGAAACACACACACGCATATATATATGAAGATGGGCAAAGTTGTTACTGACGGAAGGTACACAAGTCGATACCCGATCAGTATCGGCTGGGTCACTGCGGAGAGGGGATATGTTGTTGAAAGACGCGAAACCCCTAATGAACGTCGCCTAGAAACATCACTGATGATGTGTACCAAAACATCCAATGGGTGTATTTTACGAAATAATTTGTATGGATATGAATTTGTGACCCTGGGTTTCACGCTTGAAATCGTTAAACCCAGGGTTACAAACTCATATCCATACAAATTATTATGTTAGCTGTGTCACCGATTGTTTTTCCAATATATATATATATATATATATATATATATATATATATATATA
>OZ010575.1:70407575-70422575 GCA_963932145.1 Acanthosepion lycidas | reverse complement strand
CAAGCAAGGGGGGGGAAGCCCCTAGGACGGGGTTACAGAAAATTTGGAGCAAGATCAGATAGGAGTCATAGAGTCATAGAGGAAAGGATGAGAAGGATAGTGGATAGATCAAGGCAACTGGAGATGTCGATTGACATTACATTTGAATAGCTGGAGATTATAGCTCTCAGGGAAACAGTAAAAGGAAGGGAGCTCCACAGGCGAGAGGTGCGAGACATGAAGCTATTGGAGTAGAAGAGACGGCTACATTTAGGAGTTTCAACAGTGAAAGGGTGAGAGCCGGATGCCAGCCTCGTAGGGGGCTTGAACTCATGACGACTGGGAAACAGCGAATGCAGCTCCTCGGAGCAATTTCCATTAAAGTATTTGTAGAACAGACAGAGGGAGACAGAGAGATTCGACAGCACGTCTGTGAGAGAGCGACTGTAGACGAGATGCCAGATCAGGGCCAATTATATTGCATATCCATCTCTGGATCTTATCAAGGACCTTGAGACAAACAGAAGGTGCTCCAGACTATATATGGCAGCAATACTCCATACAAGGGTGAATGGTTGATTTGTAGATTTGAAGGATCGATTCCGGCGTGAAAATTTTCCTGGCGCGGCACAGGGAGCCAACTTTCCTTGCGGTGGACGAAGCTGTTGACTCAATGTATTTGTTCCATCTCAGGTCAGCAGTCAATGTGACACCGAGCAGCCGCAGAGAGGTGCTCTCAAGAAGTTGAGCGTCAGACATTCTAATGGGGGGCAGGGAAGGATCTCTGCGGTGATTAATAGAGAGCCGTTTTGAAAAAAGAGGGCGCAAAAGAAAGAAAGAAAGAAAGAAAGAAAGGAAAAGAAATATAATGCACAGGAATTATGAATGAAATAATCATTAGAAGAGGAAAGAGAAGGAGATATAGGAAGAAGAGGAAGATGAAAGAAAGAGGATAGAAAAAATGAATGAATTATAGGAAGAACGAAAGAAAAAAAGAAAACGAAATGAAGATTTTAGAAAAAGGTCGAAAGAAAAGCAAAACAAAGAAGGTAAAGAAAAAAGCCATGAGAGGTAAGGTAAGAAAGAAAACAAAAACGCCTGAACGAAAAAGAGATGAATAAAAAAATTCTATTCTTAAAAAATGAAGAAAAAGTGATGACTAAAAATAAGTAAAAATAAATATTATCTGGGTGTTCCGAATGAAAAAAGTAAACAAAAAAAGAAAAGAATATACTTTGAAAAAAAGAAGGAAGAAAATTTTAGAAAGAGAATAAAAAAAAAACAGAAGTAAAAATGAAAAAAAAAAAAGAAGAAAATACGAAGAAAGCCAAAAATATAATTAATAAACATTTAAATGTTATTGCAAATCGATAAAGAAAAAAGAATCATATATATAGAAAATTAAAAAAAAAAAAAATCAAATATATAGAAAATTAAAAAAAAAATCAAATATTAGGTTTGTGCAAAAATATATGACGTAATAATGTCGTTTTTTGACGTATTTTTTAACGTCAAAAAACGAAAAATATCAAAAATAATTATTACGTCATTATTTTTGCACCAACCTAATATATAGAAAAAAATTAAAAAACGAATCAAACAGATAGAATTAAAAAAAAAAAAATAAAATCAAATATATAGAAAAGTTTTTTTTGAAAAAAGAATTAAATAGATAGAAAAAATTTTTAAAAAGAAAGACGCAAATATATACAATTTTTTTTTTTAAAAATAGAATCAAATATATAGAAAATGTTTTTAAAAAAGAATCAAATATATAGAAAATGTTTTTTATAAAAAGAAATATATAGAAAAAATTTAAAAAAGAATCCAATATATAGAAAATCTTTTTTTAAAAAAAGAATGAAATATATAGAAAATTTTTTAAAAAAGAATCAAATATATAGAAAAATTTAAAAAAACAATCAAATATATAGAAAATCTTTTTAAAAAAAGAATCAAATATATAGTAAATTTAAAAAAAAGAATCAAATATATAGAAAATTTAAAAAAAAATATTCAAATATATAGAAAAATAAAAAAAATATTCAAATATATAGATAAAATTTAAAAAAGAATCAAATATATAGAAAATTAAAAAAAAAAAAGAATCAAATATAAAGAAAATTTTAAAATCAAATAAAATGAACATTCGGAAATTAATCCAAGAAAATCTTTGAAAAACCTAACTTATAAAAAAAAAAAACCTAAAATTTCCAATCTACAAAGCAAATAGCAAATATATGAAGAACTAAATCGAAGGGTAAGATAAGCCAAGCGCCATTTTGTCAGGTTCTGCACCTGCGCAGTGGAGTCAAATACTGCATCTTATGGCGGCAAAGAAAGAAAAAGACGACACAATGTGAACGAACGTAAAGAAAAGGAAAGACAATGAAAGATGGCAATAGATTTTAATCTTTCAGTTCAAATCTTCAATGTCATTTTGTAATCATTGGCTCCATCTTGTTCGTCTAATTACTCCAGCCGACATTTTTACATGAAATAACAATCGATATTACGTCATCAGATCTGGAAAACAATTCCGCCATCTTTACACATACCCCCTTTTTTTTTTTTTCTCCTTCTCACCTTTCCTTGGTTTGGAAGAAAAATTCTTCTCAAATTTTTATCTTTACTCCTGTCTTCTCTCTTTCATTCTTTTTTCATTCTTTTCATTGCGTTTTTTTTTTGGGGTTTTTTTTTTATTGTTTTTGATCCAGTTTTTTTCATTGCGTTTATTTCTTTTGAAAATTCATTTTTCATTTTTCTTTCTTCAACTTTCATTTTAGAATTTTTTAAATTTTTTCAATGTTTCTTTTATTGTTGATTTTCCTGTATAGAGGAGGAGGTTGAGAATAATAATAATAAGAAGGTTTTAAACATTTATCTCTCACTGTCAAAACAACATTAAGATCTATTTTAAAGTTTCAAACAAGCAACGTTATATTTTAGTATATGTGTTATTCTATGTGCTTTCTTTCTTTCCTTCTTCCTTTCTTTCTTTCCTTCCTTCTTTCTTTCTTTCTTTATTTCCTTCTTTCTTTCTTTCTTTCTTTCTTTCTCAATAATCCCTTCTTTCTTTCTTTCTTTTATTTTTTCTTTCTTTCATTTTTTCTTTCTTTATTTCTTTCCATCTTTCTTTCATTCTTTCTTTCTTTCTTTCTTTCTTTCTTTCATTCTTTCTTTCATGTTTTCTTTCTTTCTTGCTTGCTTTCTTTCTTTCATGTTTTCTTTCTTTCTTTCTTTCTTCCATATTTTTTCTTTCTTTCTTTTTTTCCTTCTTTCTTTCTTTCTTTCTTCCAGTTTTCTTTTTTTCCTTCTTTCTTTCTTTCTTTCTTCCAGTTTTCTTTTTTTCCTTCTTTCTTTCTTTCCTTCTTTATTTATTTATTTCGTTCTTTCTTTCTTTCTTTCTTTCTATCTTTCTTTCTTTCCTTTCTTTCTTTCTTTCTTTCCTTCTTTCTTCCATTCTTTCTTTCATTTTTCTTTCTTTCATTCTTTTTTTCTTTGCTTCTTTCTTTCATTTTTCTTTGTTTCTTTCCTTCTTTATTTCATTCTTTTTTTCTTTCTCTCGTTCTTTCTTTCTTTCTTTCTTTCTTTCATTCTTTTATTCTTTCTTTCTTTCTTTCTTTCTTTCGTTCTTTCTTTCATTCTTTCTTTTTTTGCTTCTTTCTTTCATTTTTCTTTCTTTCTTTCTTTCTTTCTTTCATTCTTTGCTTCTTTCTTTCATTTTTCTTTGTTTCTTTCCTTCTTTATTTCATTCTTTTTTTCTTTCTCTCGTTCTTTCTTTCTTTCATTCTTTTATTCTTTCTTTCTTTCTTTCTTTCTTTCTTTCTTTCGTTCTTTCTTTCATTCTTTCTTTTTTTGCTTCTTTCTTTCATTTTTCTTTCTTTCTTTCTTTCTTTCTTTCTTTCATTCTTTGCTTCTTTCTTTCATTTTTCTTTGTTTCTTTCCTTCTTTATTTCATTCTTTTTTTCTTTCTCTCGTTCTTTCTTTCTTTCTTTCTTTCGTTCTTTCTTTCATTCTTTTATTCTTTCTTTCTTTCTTTCTTTCTTTCGTTCTTTCTTTCATTCTTTTATTCTTTCTTTCTTTCTTTCATTCTTTCTTTCTTTCCAATGACTTCAACGAAATCAAAGCAATATAGTAGACATCCATTTCTGTTAAGCTTTTCTTCCATCATCGTAATCTGCAATTTTCATTTCTCCCAGACGCCTTTCGCCCAATTCTTTCCCTCATGGGATTTGATTCTACCAATTCCATTCTCGTTCTATCGCTCGTCTGCAATTCTACTTTTTGCTTTGCTTTTCTCTTATTCTTTAATCTTTGATTACTTTTCGCTAAACATTTCCACTTTTTCTTTTAATGGCGGGAAATGCAATCAGAAAGTCTTTGACATTACAATTCATGGTGCCTCCTTGAATTTGCTGCCGAAATGTTATCAGCAAGATGTTCCAGTGATGCTCGGGCGAAAATTACTTCATTTTTATTATTGAAAAGTTAAATTCTACAAAGCGTCTCATGTCAAAAGCCACTTCAGGTTTTATAAATATATAAAATAAATACTTATTGGATTGCAAACGTTTATTTGCTGTTCGACGAAAACAGATTATATCTGCGCGGTTAGGATGAAAATTTGTTCAATTTGCGCAGGTGGAAATGAACGGTCGCCATTTGTATAAAAATTATCCAGAATTTCGAAATCTTAATTTAATAGGCACGTTATTTGTTTGAAACTTTAAAATAGATCTTAATGTTGTTTTGACAGTGAGAGATAAAAGTTTAAAACCTTATTATTATTATTATTCTCAACATCCTCCTCTTCTTCTTCTTCTCCTCTTCCTTTTCCTCCTCTTCTTCTTCTCTTCTTCTCCTCCTCCCCTCTTCTTCTTCTTTTTCTCCTCCCCTCTTCTTCTTCTTCTTCCTTCTACTCCTCTACTCCTCCTTCTCCTCCTCCTCCTTCTTCTTCTTCTTCTTTTTCTCCTTCCCTCTTCTTATTCTCCTCCTCCCTTCTTCTTCTTCTTCTCCTCCTCCCTTCTTCTTCTTCTTCTTCTTCTTTCTACTCCTCCCTTCTTCTTCTTGTTTTTCTCCTGCCGTCTTATTCTTCTTCTTCTTCTTCTTCTTCTTTTTCTTCTTCTTCTTCTTTCTATTCCTCCTCCTTCTTCTTCTTCTTCTTCTTCTTCTTCTTCTTTCTATTCCTCCTCCTTCTTCTTCTTCTTTTTCTCCTCCCCTCTTCTTCTCCTCCTCCCCCTCCCTTCTTCTTCTTCTTCTTCTTCTTCTTCTTCTTCTTCTTCTTCTTTCTATTCCTCCTCCTCCTTCTTCTTTCTATTCCTCCTCCTTCTTCTTCTTCTTTCTATTCCTCCTCCTTCTTCTTCTTCTTTTTCTCCTCCCCTCTTCTTCTCCTCCTTCTTCTTCTCCTCCTTTTCTTCTTCTTTATCCAGAAATTGAAAATCATGATTTAATAAGCACGTTGCTTGTTTGAAACTTTAAAATAGATCTTAATGTTGTTTTGACAGTGAGAGATAAATGTTTAAAACCTTCTTATTATTATTATTCTCAACCTCCTCCTCTACTTCTACTGCTACTTCTTCTTCTCCTCCTCATCCTCTCTTCTTATCCTCTTTTTCTCCTCCTCCTCCCCTTTTCTTCTTCTTCTTCTTCTTCTCCCCTTTTCTTCTTTTTCTTCTCCTCCTCCTATTCTTCCTCTTCTTCTCCTCCTTGTCTTCTTCTCCTCCTCCCCTCTACTTCTTCTCCTCCTCCTTCTCCTCTCTTCTTATCCTCTTCTTCTCCTCCTCCTCCACTCTTCTTTTTCTTCTTCTTCTTCTTCTCCCCTCATCTTCTTTTTCTTCTCCTCCTCATATTCTTCTTCTTCTTCTCCTTGTCTTCTTCTCCTCCTCCCCTCTTCTTCTTCTTCTTCTTCTTCTCCCCTCTTCTTCTTTTTCTTCTCCTCATCCTGCTATTCTTCTTCTTCTTTTCCTTGTCTTCTTCTCCTCCCCTCTTCTTCTTCTTCTTCTTCTTCCAGAATTTCGAAATCATAAAATAATAAGCACGTTTCTTGTTTAAAATTTTAAAATAGATCTTAAAGATGTTTTGACAGATAGATAAATGTTTAAAACCTTACTTTTTATTATTATTATTATTATTATTATTATTATTATTATTATTATTATTATTATTCTCCTCCTCCTCCTCTTCTTCTTCTTCTTTGTGCTTCTTCTTCTATCTCATCTCTCCTAAGCCCCGTTCCACCATCCATTTACTCAGGCCTATCAGTCAGGCAAATCGCTGTTTTTCGTTGTCCCTGTTGCCTGTTGGGCTGTACTTGTCAGAACAATTTTTTGTATCTCCTTGAGGCATGGACTTCCAGGAATCCCTTCAATTAGTCTACTGCAATCTTTTCCAACCAGTCCTAGGGCTCCAACTACAACAGGGATTGTTGATGTTCCCATATGCCACATTTTCGAGATTTCTATTTCAAGGTCCTTGTATTTTAACAGCTTTTTGAATATCTTCAAAGATACATTGCAGTCAGCAGGGACTGCCATATCAATAAGGAGGCACCGTTTTTGTTTGTTGTCTTTAATAACAATATCTGGGCGGTTGGCTTTGATTGTTCTGTCAGTGTGTATTGTGTAGTCCCATAGAATTGTAACGGGTCCTATCTCCCTAACCGGGTCTGGGTGGTGTTGGTACCAGTTTCTTTCAGTTTCCTTCCCGTAGAAGTTGCAGATTTTCCAGTGCAGATATTGGCCCACTCTGTCATGTCGGGTTTTATATTCAGTGGGTGCCAACATCGTGCAACCTGATACAAGATGATCAATCGTTTCTGGGTATTTATCACAGAATCTTCATTTTGGGCTGACACAATATTTTAGTATATGTGCTTGATAATTCCTAGTTCACAAGCATTGGTCCTGCGCAGCAAGGATAAAACCTTCAGTTTCCGCTTTCAACCCTGCACTACGTAGCCACTGAGGGGTACGGGTTTTGTCTATGTCAGCTTGTTTGGTACGGGCAGAGTAGTGTTCCTTCGATTCCATAACACCAAAAACGCTCTTATGCACGGCATTAATAAGTTGGCCCTACGATATTCTTCGCTTAATCCATTTTTTAAAGTCTAAAAAACAACCGTCAAACGACACATGGCACTGTGGATAAAGGCGTTGGTTCAATCCAGTGACAGGACCCAAAGAGTGTGAGTTCAATACCCGGTTAAGGCAGTGGAGAACTTTCAGAGGGAAAATTAACAGGAGATAACTGATAACTGACATCCATTAAACATGGCACGTGCAACTAGAACAGTCTAACCTAGTGAGCGAAATAAAGGGTTCAGTTCGACATTCCAACCACCTGAAGAAGGCCGGAGCGTACAACGGCCGAAACGTTGTAATAAATATGACGACAAAGATGAGGACAATAGTCCGAATAATGTAAAGAGTGCTCATGCCTTTCATCTAACTGAAATAGTGAGTAGTGTAAACTCTGTAGTAGGTGTTTTTGGTAAGATAAGGTTTAGGTTGAATCTTTCGATTCCAATACCAATTCCTCACATTTAAGTCCTACTTTCCTGCTTCCTCTAAACTTACAGACGTGAACCTCATTCCGCACTGGGGTTGAAAGGGCAGATGACCACTTTTTTTCGTCTGCCGAAATAGGATATTCCACATACGAGGTGAAAGGGTTTGTTTGATTATTAATTATATTGCCCTGTATAAATGAAATACAGTGAGCGAAATAAAGGGTTCAGTTCGACATTCCAGCCACCTGAAGAAGGCCGTAGCGTACTACGGGCGAAACATTGTAATAAATATGGCGACAAAGATGAGGACAATAGTCCGAATAATGTTCGTTAGCCTGAATAAACCAAAATTATTTCATCAACTTTCGCTTTCGGCAACAACATCGCTTTTCTATCGCTTCTTTTTCCCTGGATACTGTTTCAAGGATCTCACCCGATACGCGACATGTTAAACGCAATGAGGTGCACGTCAGGGTGTGCGGGTGGTGCAACTGATAGCGGCTCGGAATTTGGAAATCGGTGAAATGTTTTCGAATTCCAGGCAATGTCGTAATTTTTAATGATGCGGAAATGCTCTTGCGAAAGGTAAGAATACATTTCTACCTTCCTCCAGATAGGGGTTAAATTGTAAATGGGAAATACGGAAAAATCATTGTTATCTTCCCAAAATTGTTCATGAACGAAAAAAAGGAACAAAGAAAAAAAAAAGAAACCAAAATGATCTAAAGATGGATAGATAGATATAAGGTTGGTGCAAAAATAATGTCGTTTTCTCACATGTTACTATGTGAGAAATTTATTATATTTGCACCAACCTAACAGATAGATAGATAGATAGATAGATAGATAGATAGATAGATAGATAGATATTGAATCGGCTGAAATAGATAGATAGATAGATAGATAGATAGATAGATAGATATTGAATCGGCTGAAATAGATAGATATATAGATATTGAATTGTCTGAGATAGATAGATAGATAGATAGATAGATAGATAGATAGATAGATAGATAGATAGATATTGAATCGGCTGAAATAGATAGATAGATAGATAGATATTGAATCGGCTGAAATAGATAGATAGATAGATAGATAGATAGATAGATATTGAATCGGCTGAAATAGATAGATAGATAGATAGATAGATATTGAATCGGCTGAAATAGATAGATAGATAGATAGATATTGAATCGGCTGAAATAGATAGATAGATAGATAGATAGATAGATAGATAGATAGATAGATAGATATTGAATCGGCTGAAATAGATAGATATTGAATCGGCTGAGATAGATAGATAGATAGATAGATATTGAATCGGCTGAGATAGATAGATAGATAGATAGATAGATAGATAGATATTGAATCGGCTGAAATAGATAGATAGATAGATAGATAGATAGATAGATAGATAGATAGATATTGAATCGGCTGAAATAGATAGATATTGAATCGGCTGAGATAGATAGATAGATAGATAGATAGATAGATAGATAGATATTGAATCGGCTGAGATAGATAGATAGATAGATAGATAGATAGATAGAAAGAAAGAAAGAAAGAAAGAAAGAAAAGAGAGAAGCAGAATGAGATAGATAGATAGATTACGGAATGTGATTGATACTAAACAGAATGGCATAGATAGATAGATAGATAGATAGATAGATAGATAGATAGATAGATAGATTACGGAAAAAACCTCGTTCGAACTCACAAAGTGTTGATAGGCCGTAAAAAAATAAACAAACCTATCAATCAGCTACTTTGGATCGGAAAACGGCAGATGTATTTGGAATATGTCTTTTGCTATCCCAATACGTCTTCAGATCTGAGTGTTGCGCCATCTCTCCTCTGTTAGGTCACTTCCTAGATATTTAAATCTTTGCACTTGTTTAATTTGCAATTGGCATTTTGGGCTCATCTTTTTGCTAAGTTCCAACTACAAGAACACAGAATGCATTCTGTGTTCTTGTAGTTGATACTTAGTCCTTTCTTCTCGCTCTCCATCGCTACCTTCTGTATGTGCTGTTGTAATGTCCCTTCCGTGTCTGCTACCAATTCTGTGTCATCTGCATGTCTTATGTTGTTGAGATTGTGGCCACCAATAATGAATCCTGGCAGGACTTCTAGTTCTCTCAGAATTGCCTCACTTTCGATACATGACTGACGAGGCAGATTTTTTCCCGCATTTTTTTTTATGCGGTAGACTAGTTGCTATCCAAGAGTATAGAACCCGGTCTGTCCTGCTATTTACCCATAGCTTGGCAAGGGGAGAAGAAGAGGATTCATACCTTTTCCCAAGGGTATTAGCACGTAAGTGAATGTAATAGATTCGACTGGAATTCGAACTCGGCTCTCTGATTCCTCAATCCGTGCCTCCTAGTCAGTTATGCGCCATGCGTGATACACGCTTAGGCGATCATGTATCTTTCGATACATGACTGACGAGGCAGATTGTTTTCCCGTAGTAGGTTGCCATTTCTTTCTGCTGTAGAGCAGTGGCCATCCAAGAGTATAGAACCCGGTCTGTTCTGCTATTTACCCATAGCTTGGCGAGGGGAAAAGAAGAGGATTCATTTCCTTTCCCAAAGCACGTAAGTGAATGTAATGGATTCGACTGGAATTCGAACTCCGATTCCTCAATCCGAACCGTTATCCATTACTACACCGTCCCTCCAATTGATGTATAGGTTGAATAAATCCGGCGAGAAGACACATCCTATATATTTATATCCTTTTTATTTTATATAGGGCTCATTTTGTAGTTGGCATTGCTAGATGCGACCGTAAGTTATTCTAGAACTCTCTTCCTGCTTTTTGCTTTCCTGTTAACTACGATCTGCGAAAATTTAAATGAAACGTTAATCGTCATCTTCTGTCTCATGGAATGGTTGTTTTTGAGGTCCACTCTTTTTTTTCTTTCATTAACAGAAACCAGTCGTATCCTAGTGGCTTAAATCGGGTTGCTTAAAAAGTGGTTTTATCAGAAAGGAAGAGGTTTAATCCTTTCTTCTGGCTTTCTTTGTTTTTTATTAATAGCTTAGCTTTTGGAAGACATCTTTGGCTATCCCAATGCACCTTCGAATTTCAGTGTCGCACTTTCCGTCTTCTTATAGAACCCTTCCCAGATATTTAAATATTGTACTTCATTTGATTTTGGTATCCCCGATTTGTAATTTGCATTTTGGGCTCATCCTTTTTATTAACAATCATGTCTGTCTTCCCGCATTTGCGATTTAAATCTTTCTTCTCGCTTCTGTTCACGAACTTCTGTAGGAGTTTTTGTAGCTTTCTTTCCGTGTCTGCTATAGACACAGTGTCATCTGCATATCTTATGCTGTTAAGATTGTGACCGCCAATGATGAATACTGGTAGGACTTCTAATTCTCTCAGAATTGGTTGACAGGTTGAATAAATCCTGAATAAATTCAGAATTACTATATAGGTTGAATAAATCCGGCGAGAAGACTCATCTCTGTCTTACACCACTTTTTTTGGACTTATTTTACATTTGGCATTGCTAAATGCGGCCGTAAGTTATTCTAGAACTCTCTTCCGGCTTCTTGCTTTCCTGTTAAGTACGATCTACGAAAATTTAAATGAAACGTTAATCGTCATCTTCTGTCTCATGGAATGGTTGTTTTTTGAGGTCCAATCTTTTTTTTTTTTGTTTCTTTCATTGACAGATACCACTCGTATGCTAGTGGCTTAAATCGGCCTGCTTAAAAGGTGACTTTATCAGAAACGAAGATAATGGGTGGGGAAAATAGACCTCATGAGAAATCAATAGAAATTCAAAGACCTTTTGCAAGCTGACTGAACTTGTGCGTTTTTTGAACGATAAGATAAGAAATTAAAGATTAATCTTATTTCGTGTGGTCGGTACAAAGAAAGGACGTCTACTGAAGCTTTCTCTCCCGATTTTACGCTGTTTACACTCAACAAACTCAGACCATTATACAGACATGCACATACGCATAATTAAACGCAGTTACGCATATAAACACACAAAGAGACACACACACACACACATATATATATATATATGTTGTCTCTTTCTTAATTATTATTTAATTTGTATATATATATATATATACTAGCAGCATGGCCCGACGTTGCCCGTGCTTGATTCAAAAATCGTACAACTCGTACAGCAATCGCTATCACTTGACTTAAAATATTTTTGCCCTTCCTTGCCTTTAAAGGAGTGCCCTTTGCCGTGCTCTATACTAAACATTAAATCTGTTACGAAAAAAGAACTAAACAAAATGAACACAAAACGATCAGCTTTAAAAAAGGACTCGTAACTGGAAAAACCGAATGAAAAAAGAATGTTAACAACAAATACTTTTTCACACCCAAACCCAGTTCTGCGGAATCAGAATCAATGTTGAGTTTAAGCAAGCGAATGAGCCAATTAGAGTAAAGTGCCATGCAGATTTAAATTTTTCCCACTCGTGACGAATGCAGCTATCAATTTTTTGCATGCTAGCATGCTAGTTAACATTCGTGTCAGTCAGCTGTTGGCTCTCACGCTGATCAATGGGCGCAAACTACATGAAAACTGCCGTAGAAGCATGAAAAAATCGATTATTTCCACTATCGATGGGAGTTGGGAAAAGCAAAGTCGGTATTGGCCTTCCCACTAACTTGGAGCATGTGTATGTAAATTTTGGTGCAAATCCATTGAAATTTGCGGCCGTGCATTCGTTACACACACACACACACACACACACACACACACACACACACACACATCATGCCTTATATATATATATATATATATATATATATATATATATATATATATATATATATATATATATAAGTTGTCTCTTTCTTAATTATGTAATTTATATATATATATATAAGGGCATCTCGAGGTGGTGTAATGGTTTGCAAGCTTGTCTCGCTAGAACAATTACGACAGAGTAGTGAGTTTGACCCTCACTGGGTGCCCCATACTTTTAGCCTTGTGCCATATCTGAGCTACGCTTGGAGAAATATATATATATATATATATATATATATATATATATATATATATATATACAGGAAATGCATAAAGACAATGCAAATTTTTTATACACGAACGGGCGTGCACATATACATAGGTTTACGTGCATATAGATTTAAAAATATGTATATATGCGTACAACACATACACATGCATATATATGTATATGTATACACACATACGCACAGATATATATATATATATATAACATTTTATTCATAATTTCCATCACGGAAATTTAAAAAATATACAAAGAATAAAGAGATAGGCCTTGTCGGTTGAATTTAACAAATCTTGTTTGAATGATCACACACACACGCACACACACACACACACACACACACATATATATATATATATATATATATATATATATATATATAAATTCGAACTATTGTCCTCATCTTTGTCGCTATATTTATTACAACGTTTCGGCCGTGTTACGCTACGGCCTTCTTCAGGTAGATGGAATATCGAACTGAACCCTTTATTTCTCTCACTGGGGTAGACTGTTCTAGTTCCACATGCCATGTTTAATGGATGTCAGTTATCAGTTATCTCCTGTTTCCTTCTGAAAGTTCTCCACTGCCATAACCGGGTATTGAACTCACACTGTTTCTGGATCTGTCACATGGCACAGTGGATAAAGGCGTTGGTTCAATCCAGTGACAGGACCCAAAGAGTGTGAGTTCAATACCCGGTTAAGGCAGTGGAGAACTTTCAGAGGGAAAATTAGCAGGAGATATCTGATAACCATCAGACATGGCACGTGGAACTAGAACAGTCTACCCCAGTGAGGGAAATAAAAGTGTTTAGTTCGACATTCCAACCACCTGAAGAAGGCCGGAGAGTACAACGGCCGAAACGTTGCGATAAACATGGCGACAAAAATGAGGACAATAGTCCGAATAATGTAAATAGATTACATAATACCGCATCTCAGAAATATAGAGATTTTTCGCAAAAAAAGCCCACTACAAAACATCTAAAACCCTAATAATTCAGTTCCATCCTATATTTCAGTGTGTGTGTATGTGTGGAGAGAGAGAGAGAGAGAAAGAGAGAGAAAGAGAGAAAAAGAGAGACTTATATACACACACACACACACATATATATATATATATATATAAAAGAAAAGAACAGTAAGATATATAATCCGGCGTTCTCATAGATATTTTATTTTTATTTTTATTTATTTATAGACATAATCAACACGCAGACACCCCTGTCTAGTGGAAGTGGATTGATCTGTAACCTTGAAACGTGAATTATGATTTTAGCTGTGTCTTTAAAACACAGTAATTTTAAAAGTTAACCCTTTTTAATAGTTGTTGCTGTTATAAAAATAAATGTCAGTACAGTGAATAGCGATTTTTAAATCAGGAAAGAATTTTGAGAGCAAAAACAAATTCCATCTTCGAAAGATTCTTTAGGTTTCAAATATCAAAAAGCTATAAGTGTTTACAATTTTTCAGATATCTCTCTATCTATCTAATTCATTCTCTTTGGTATCTATCTATCTATCCATCTATCTATCTATCTATCTAAATCACTTTAATATCTATCTATCTATCTATCTATCTATCTATCTATCTATGTCACTGTAATATCTATCTATCTATCTATGTTACTGTAATATCTATCTATCTATCTATCTATCTATCTATCTATCTATCTATCTATCTATCTATTGAGATGAGAAATTATATAAAAGCTGTCCAAGCGCTTTCGGCTATACATTTAGCCATTTTCAAGGTTGAAATATTTTAACTGTTAAATAAGAAATCGTTTGTTGCATGTATGTATATTTTCATCTTTCAAAATATGATCCAGATATTGTGTCCATGGATATATATTTGGATATATATATATATATAAATATATATATATATATATATATATATATATATATATATATATATATATATATATATATATATGCAAATTAAATTCATCAATTAGAATCTAACTGATAAAGATTTTACCTTACCAGTCACCTAATATATTAAAATATTACTATTAGTATTTTGTTTATTATTTTTATTTTTTTTATTAATGTTGTTTATTAATATAATATTCGACTCATATTAAATCCCAAATTTATTTTTAAAGAAGTTGAATATTTAAATTGCTAACAAGCATTAAATTTAATTACTTTGTGGAGTTTTTAAACATTTAAATTACTATCAAACGTTAAAATCTATTTTTATGCAAATTGCTAAAGTTATATCACTCCTAGTCTTCCTCCAAAAATCCTACGTACATCTCTTATCTTTTTACCTCGCCATTTTTTCTTTTTTCTTTTTCCTTTTTTTTTTCTTCTTTTCCTTTTTCTCATATCATTTCCGTTGAGTTGACAGATTAAAAAGGTCAATGTCCTATGGTTACACCCTCCTTCTTCAATATCAAATATTATAATAAATAAGAAATATAAAAATTAAATTTTAAAACTCTCCCTTCCCTCTCTAAACTCGACCATGTCTCTCACACC
>OZ010575.1:70397575-70402575 GCA_963932145.1 Acanthosepion lycidas | reverse complement strand
TGTATTATATATATATATATATATATATATATATATGTATATATATACTTATATATATATATATATATATATCAAACCGTATAATAATTATAAATGTATATATATATATATATATACATTTATATAAATAATAATTATAAATGTATATATATATATATATATATATATATATATACATATCAAACCGTATAATAATTATTAATGTGTATTTATGGAACACACCCCTCTCTCGGCTGCTTTTAAATTCGTGATTTCCTCACCTTAGACTGATTGCCACTTTCGGCTACAAAACCTAGGTCAGTCTGGGTTCATGCCTTTTGTTTTCAGGGGCATTTTAGCGAAAGATAACGCCACAAATTACCCTGGAATTTGCACTGGGGTTGACGGAATTTGACCCCTGCTCTCCTTATTATGTTGAGAACATGCAGCTTTTCATTGAAATGGGCCATTTCACAGTCTCTCTCCGATATATTTGCATCGCTAACATCATAACCTTGAATTCCATCCCGAATCTTGTCGTCTTTTAACAAACTATGGAAAATATGGCACAGAAATCCGAAGCCGTACTGGAATAGCGAAGGATCTCTAAAAGTTAGACAATGTGTTTAAGAAGCAAAGGAAAGCAGTTGAAAAGAAAACGAGCCTTGAACTGCCAATGCAATATCAATCCTCTTATATGACGGTGAATGCTGGGCACTTTCAACACAATTGTAAACGAGACTACAAGCGACAGAGATGTGGTTCTGCAGAAGCGTGGTGAAAACATAATGGGAGGAGGGCAGTAGCAAAAATGACGTTTTAAGTAAAATGGAAACAAAAAGGCCATTTGTAGTTAGAATCAGGACGAGTCAGTTGAAATTTCTGGGACATATATTAAGGAAAGAGGGCTTGGAGAATTTGACACTCACATGACATGTTGAAAGTCCCACAGGAGGTGGAAATGCCTTAACCTGGTAACGGGCGATAATGAGGATTATTCCACGTTTGCCACAATCGTAAATAAACATTGTGACGACTTTAAACTAGCGGAATTAACCCCGGGAAATTTCAAATGTCTCATCTTTGTTCAAGGGTTAATTTCAACAAAAGATAACGAAATGTGCAAAAGAATGCTTTCAAAATTACAAAATGAACCTGGACTAACACTACAACAATTATCGGAAGATTGCCAGAAATGTCTAAGTATAAAGAAAGACTCGAAGTATATTGAGGAGTCAGCTGTATCTCATATACGTAAGTTAAATAAAAGTCTCCGTTTTTCACCCTCCCCGGAAAGAAAACAAAAATTCTATAATAATGAAAAAAGACTCTCACCACTCCACAAAGGGATCTAAGGAGGGGGTGTTACGGGGCACACCCCTTTTTCATACAAGTGGACTCGACCAGTGTGTACTTGTACTGCTGCCGGTGAATACTCGGAAGTTAGAGAGAGGTACTCTGATAGAGAGAATCACTGATACAGTGAGAGTGTGAGGTAACCGCTTTGTAGGAGTCACAGTTGCGAGCACTTAGACTCAGAAGGAAGTCATACTTCGATACTGAATTTTCCAGACTGTATATATATATATATATATATTTGCTACTAACCGCATTTCTGGATCTACTAACCGTATTACCAATTGTATTATTACGTGAATACATTTATTTGCTATATTTCATTCCTGCGTTTGTCGTTCATTTGAGACTGGATTTCGTCCCAGATTCCACAACAGAAAGTAAGAGGCAAACATCAACTTACTTCCCAACTTGTGTAAATGGACCGGGAGTAGTAGCTAGGCGACAAACACTGCTTAGGGCTACAAAAGTAAGGATGCTGTGGAGAGCCATAAATACCAACATCTTAAAAGAAAATGCGCTTGAAAGAACAACAAGGATCCATTAAGGTCACAAGTACACAGCTGTAGTAGGAGTGTGTGTATCTAGGTGAAGATGAGCAGATGGGACACACCCCTCTCTCGGCTGCTTTTAAATTCGGTATCCCTCACCTTAGACTGATAGTCACGTTCGACTACAAAACCTAGTCTGTTTGGGTTCATGCCTTTTTTTTTCAAGGGCATTTTAGCGTAAGATAACGCCACAAATTACCCTGGAATTTGCACTAGGGTTGACAGAATTTGACCCCTGCTCTCCTTATTATGTTGAGAACATGCAGCTTTTCATTGAAATGAGGCATTTCACAGTCTCTCTTCGATGTATTTGTATTGCTAACATCAGGATATATATATATATATATATATATATGAAAAGACAATATTTATAAGGCATTTTTTAAAAGCAAAAGCTAAAATAAAAACAACCGGTTTCGTCCCAGGATTTATCAAGTTATTTATTGTGGGAATGTGGGAATACATAGGGAGGACGTACCAGCATTTGGATTCGAGAATAAAACAGCATTTACCCCCCCCCCAAGAATTTTAAATCCGTCCTCCAGGAATAGCCAACTGACCAACAGTTCTGGTTTTGCTATTGGTGAACATTTAATAAATAGTAGGAAATGTGTGGAAAATTTTAGTGGTGACCGATTTATAATTTTATCTCGGTCCCACTCCACATTTCACCTCAAGGTCCTAGAGTCCTTGTATATCAGATCTCGTGAGCCTTCCCTTTGTAAACAGAGGGAAGGCTTGCTGGGTCTGAATATTATTGGACTCTAGTTTCTTGAAATTCATAATTTTTTTTCTACCCATTTAATTATATTCGTTAATTAAAAATTAATTTACACGCTTTTTTAAATTCCCAGAATAAATAACTTGATAAGTCCTGGGACGAAACCGGTTGTTTTTATTTTGGCTTTTGCTTTTAAAAATGCCTTATAAATATTGTCTTTTCCTGTCTATTATTAAATTCTGTACCACGAAAAACTTATTTAAATATATATATATATATATATATATATATATAGAGAGAGAGAGAGAGAGAGTTTTTTGTCGAGAATATATATATATATATATATATATATATATAGAGAGAGAGAGAGAGAGAGAGAGATGGTTTATGTCGAGAATATATATATATATATATATGTGTGTGTGTGTGTGTGTGTCCTGTAGTGGGAAGGGGCGTAAATCAACTATAGGTTGATAATCCTTTATCCGAAATTCATGGGACCGGAAGTGCTTCAGTTTTCAGATTTTCGGATTTTAGAATAAAGGCTGTCTTTTTTTTTTTTTTTACAAATCCTTTCACGGTAACTGCTCCGAGTAGCTGCTTTCGCTGGTTCCTAGACTTCATGAATTTAAGCGTTCTACTAGGCTGGCATCTCGCTCACACACTTTCACTGTCAACACTTTTAAATGTAGCCGTCTCTTCTACTCCAATACCTTCATGTCTCACACCTCTCGCCTTTGGAACTCGCTCCTCTTTTCTTGTTTCCGTGATAGCTATAATCTCCAACTATTCAAATATAATGTTAATCAACGTCTCCAGATGCCCTGATCTATCCCCTATCCTTCTCTTCATCCTTTCCTCTATCACTCCTATTTGCTCTTGCTCCAACTCTTTTTAACCCCTTGCGTGCTAGTGGCTTCCTGTCTTGCTTGGGGGGGAAACGCTTAAAAAAAAAATATATATAATGGGACAGCTTGGGAATGGAACCCAAACATAAACACGATATCGCTTTAAATTTCATAACACAGTTTATACGTATACACTGAAGGTATTTTTTTTTATCGGCATATGCTCTATCACCACACAGCTTTAAATATTTAATGACAAACCTTTTCTTAAATTTCTGTAACCAGCCGGATGAACATTCACTCCGATGCTGACAAATCTACTCCATCAATAGACGATTAGGATCGTCATTTTTTTGTTCTATGCAGTTTTTTTATTTTTCATTAAATTTCTGTTCATTACGTTCAACATAAAACTTTAACAATTCTTCCTTCCGTTTCCTTAAGCCTTATATGGTGGTTGTTCCAATGCCAAACTCAGATGCTTCACACTTACAATTCTGTCTAGTTTTTCTAACAGTTTAACTTTCTCTGATATTGATAAACATAAATGCTTTCTTATTTTTTCTTTTCAATGCCCATATGGGTAGCTGCAAAACTTGTTGATATTTTCAATAATATCTTTATTGAGTAAGAAACACCTGGTAAATAATCTACGATTGAAAGTGTTGCTGTGACGATTGCTAACAAAAAAACTGGTGCCAACGTAGCTGGGCTGAAGAACATCCACCCAGGGTAGATGTAGTCACTTACAACAGCTGCATCTCACCTAAGAACAACCAAATGCTTTTTGAAATTTTCCATTTGTGACAAGTCATGGCAGCACCAGAAAAACTTTCGGATTTTGGAATTTCAGATAAAGTTTACTCAACTTGTATTAGACATTTCACTTTCAATATTCATCCCATTATATTCAATTTTTAATGCACAGTTAAAGTAAGCTAACAATTTCAAACATGAAACATACACACAGATGCCATGAGATGGCCATCTGATGTCCACACAAACAATGAAAGCAAAACAAAGAGTAATGTTGGAATAAAAATGTCTAAGATAATATATGATCCAGTACAGGTCAAGAATCCTTTATCCAAAATTCTTGGGATTGGAAGTGTTTGGAATACAGGCTATTTAATTTGTATATAGCATCTATAAAATGGGGCAGCTTCAGAATGGAACCCAAGAATAAATATATCTCTTTACATTTCATAACATAGCTTATACATATACTCTGAAGGTAGTTTTATATAAGCAGCATATGTTCATTCTGATGCTGACAAATCTACTCCATCAATAGATGATCAGGATCATCATTTTTTTGTTCTATCCAGTGTTTTTTTTTATTTTTCATTACGTTCAACATAAAAACTTTATCAATTCTTCCTTCTGTTTCCTTAAGCCTTATATGGTGGTTGTTTCAATGCCAAACTCAGATGCTTCACACTTACAACCCTGTTTTTCTAACAGTTTAAATTTCTGTGATATTGATAAACATAAATGCTTTCCTTTCTTTTCTTTTCTTTTCACTACCCGTATGGGTAGCTGCAA
>OZ010575.1:70375075-70382575 GCA_963932145.1 Acanthosepion lycidas | reverse complement strand
GCTACGCCGAAGGGCGGAGTCTCTTTCGGGGAGGTAAACCGACCCTGAACCCGTTTATACGTGTTCAAAGGGCATATTTTTGGCCGAGCCCACGGGCTCGGAGATCCCACGCGCTCGAAGATCTCACGTTAAACCGGCCTTGTGCCACATGATGCCCACGTGGGGGGTGGTGACTAAATATAGTTAGTAATTCGCCTTACTGATCGGTTGAACTCTCTCCCTTCGGGCGGGGAGCAACCCGAACGAGGCTACGCCGAAGGGCGGAGTCTCTTTCGGGGAGGTAAACCGACCCTGAACCCGTTTTATACTGGTTCAAAGGGCACATTTTTGGACGAGCCCACTGGCTCGAAGATCCCACGTTAAACCGGCCTTGTGCCACATGATGCCCTCCTGGTGGGGTAACTAAATACCTGTCAGTAATTCGTCTTCAGAGAGACTCCGCACAGATCCACGCGTGTCTACATTTTGACTTGAGAATTTTTCGCGTGTCAACTCCTGACTCAATTACCAACATCTTTCTATCTCTCTAAACCCCATTTACATCTTTCTTAAAAAAGTGTTAATTACACTACGAAACAGAAATTGTAACGTTAGCATAAGACAAAAGAAAATACAGTCCAGGGTGAACAACTCTGTCAGAACAAAGGTTAACAAATTCAACTTAAATCTCACGTACGTAATTTTCAAATTTACTTCTCGATAAATTTTCCCAACATTTTCTCAACAATTAAACCTTTGCTGAACTTTTATTCATTTAATATCCTTGATGCAAACTTCGTCACCTTGCATAACCTCAATGCAAAACCTTTTCTCTATTTGAAAAAAAATATATATATAAAATGTTCGATATTTCATTGTTAAAATGCACATCCGCCGTTGTTTCTTTGTCCATTTTGCATTGAGTTTTATTCGACTTATACGTCCTATGCTTTTATTTGTTGCGATTCAGTTGAAGGACATGCTTTCAAAATCATCAGGCTAGCAACTAAAACCTTCTGGTTTCACAATCAATTCACAGCGATCCCAACAAAGCAATTCTCACACTCACTCCTTCATTCCCTCACTCTATCACTCATTCACTCTCTAAATTACATTATTCTTCAAATCACTCACTTACTAACTCACCCACTCTCTCCAAAACTTCGTCGTTGCTCACATGTTCGGTCTATGGTATTCTCAGGATCATCAGCTTGTTCATCTACGAAATTACTTTATTTTTAAATCACCCAATTTCTCACTAAATCATCTCTGAAAATGGCCATAGATGAAGGAAGGATGAGTGAGTTAGTGAATGACTTGAAGAAAAAGGAACTTGAGTGAGGGAATGGTTTAAAAAAGAATGATTTAGTGAGTGAGTGAGTGGAAGAAAAAACTCATTCCGTCACTAAGTTCCTTATTCGTTAACACGCTGACATTCTCTCAAACACTGAGTCAATCACTTAGTCACTAAATTATTTTATTGACTCACTCACTCCTCGCTCAGTCATTCACTCAACCTCTCTTTCACTCCCTAAATTAATTTTTTCTTTAATTGACTCACTCACTCCTCGCTCAGTCATTCACTCTGTGACACTATTTACGTCGCTAGAAAGAAAGAAGAAAAAAGAAAGGCGAGAATTAAATTTAGGTGATAAGAAGCCACCACGAAAAGGACACTGAGCGGTGTTGTTTTTCTGGCGGGGAAAAGTGGTAAGATTTTTATTTCCATTGTCGAGAAGGTAAAACACAGAATTTAATCTGATTTATGTTACGGGGCGGCGAGTAAGATATATCCAATCTGCCCATGGCAATGATAAAAAAAAGATGTTTTCAAGTTGGACAAGAGACCTCCCGTAGAATTCTAAAGAAATAAAAATAAAAATGAATTAAGCACGCACTGTCCGAGAAAAACAAAAATGTCCGCTGACCACCATGAAGGAAAGATTAAGCCTTTGTCTATATGCAGAATATCATTGAGAGGAGCATCTGGTTATTATCAGGGCTGGCTATGATAGCGAAACTATTTTATCGGATCAGTAATTGGCACCAAGAATGCAAATACGTCCAATTGACCACCCACTTGTTTGGCGAAGGTCCCGGGTGATAGAGTCCAAGTGACATTTGGCTAAGATAAAAGTCCATGGGTTTGTGGTCGGGCAGAAGGAAAGAAAGAGAAAGAAAAGAAAAAGAAAAAAGAAAAAGGAAGATAATTTTTTTTTTCTTTGAGCAAGATTTTTTTAACCGAGGCTAGTCTGGCCACACCCACTGTGCTGAGCGCCCATTGGCTGAATGGTGGTATGAGCGTTAGGCGGAGGTAATCATATGAAGAAGGAGGGGAGGCCTGTTGCGCCCCCCTGAAGGGATAGGTGTGAGATGCCATTGTGAGCGAGAGGGGAAACCCGTTGACACCTTCTGAGGCCATGGTGAGATACCAATATGAGAACAGAAGAAGGTGGGAAGATGAAAGACTTCCAAAAATGGAAAATAATAAAATTTTTCTGACCGAAAACAAAGAAGTGGATTGGGGGTTTAGAATTATCAAGGAACCTCAAACCCCGACAAGCCCACCCCGGTTTTGATCGGCGTCTATATAAGCAGAGTCGCAGCGAGTTAAGGACCAGTTTGAGTTCGAGTTCGAGTTCCAGTTAAGTTCGCAGTGAAGTTCGCAGCTGAGTTGAATCGAGTTGGGCCCGCCTCGCAAAGAGTTGACCGAAAGATTCACGTAAATCACGACCTCAACTTCTAGCCAAGAACAATTTATTTTTGAAGAACGACTTAGACTCACACCACCAAAACAAGTTTTACGAATATCGCCTAAAGATACACTAAGAACCAGTTTCTTAAAGAACAAACAACTTAAGTTGTTAAGACTCGCCTAACAAACACAAAGTGTCACGAATCCATATAGCGGGTTGTGAAGTAGACGTAGTCCTGTATTCAGCAACCATATATAAAGTATTGTTATCCTTTTTTTAACACATTTGATCTTTTTGAGTTATTATTTTATTTCATTTTACATATACTTGTGCAGTGTTACCCTTGATCGAACTCACCCGGCGATTGATTGATTTCGTCTGCCTAAGATCAATTCACAACGTGGGTAGGTTGGACTGGAAATCAAAACAGTTACTTCGGTAACCAGACGTTGGAGTCTACCTGGGAACGACAAGGCTGATACCGAATCTAACCAGATTCCCATCCGAATCTCCAAAAGGTTAGAACGTCACATTTGGTGCCGCGACCAATACCAAGCCAGTTGGTCGTAACAAGACAGGATAGCACGACGGACGCTGCTAGGCAGACGTCACATTTGGCGTAGCGACTCCGGGGGGACGTCACAACTCAACCTCTCTTTCACTCCCTAAAATATTTTATTCTTCAATTGACTCACTCACTCCTCGCTCAGTCATTCACTCAACCTCTCTTTCACTCCCTAAATGAATTTTTTCTTCAACTCACTCACTCACTAAATCACTAAATCATTCTCTTTAAACCATTCCCTCACTAAGTATCTCTTACGTTAATTCACTCACTCACTCGCATAATCCCTCAATGATTCACTAAATTATTAGGTTGGTGCACCTATAATGACGTAATAATGGCGTTTTTTAACGTTAAAAAGTACGTCAAAAAACGACATTATTACGTCATTATTTTTGCACCAACCTAATATTTTGATCTTCGATTGACTCACTCACTCACCCCTCTCTCACTCATTCAATCAACCTCTCTTTCACTCAGTAAATTAATTTATTCTTCAAGTCACTCACTCACTCACTAAATCTTCCTCTTTAAACTCATTCCCTCTCTAATTTCCTTATTCGTTCACTCTCTCATTCTCTCACGCACTGACTCACTTAATCACTCAATTAATCACTCACTGATTCACTAAATTATTTTAATCGTCGATTGACTCACCCACTCACCTCTCACTCACTGATCCTCTCTTTCACCCGCTAAATTAATTTTTTCTTCAACCAACTCACTCACTCAATCATTCTCTTTAAACTCATTCCTTCACTCAAGTTCCTTCACTCAAGTTCCTTTTTCGTCAAGTGAGTGAGTTGAAGAACCAAATTAATTTAGTGAGCGAAAGAGAGGCTGAGTGAATGAATAAATTTCATCAATTCCTTCAATAAATTCCTTTTTCGTCAACTCACTCACTCGATTAATCACTGACTCATTCTCGAAATTACTTTATTCTTCAATTAACTCACTCACTCCTCGCTCAGCCATTCAATCACCCTCTCTTTCACTCCTAAATTAATTTATTCTTCAACTCGCTCACTAAATCATTCTCTTAAACCCATTCCCTCAGGAAATTCCTTTTTCAATCAACTCACTCACTCATTCTCTCACCCACTCACCCCTCACTCACTCATTCACTGACCCTCTCTTCCGCTCACTCCCTCACTAAAACATTCTTTTTTAAACCATTCCCTCACTCAAGTTCCTTTTTCTTCAAGTCATTCACTAACTCACTAACCCTCCCTTCATCTGCGGCCATTTTCAGAGATGCTGTTTTAATATTTATTTTGGGAATTTACCTGTTTTGACAAAACTATTTTTTTATATATATTTTTCTTAATAATTACATTAAAAAAAATCGTAGCTGCAATTTAAACTTTTAATATTCTCAGTGATCAAGAAGAGATTTCAAAATGAATGACAAGGCAATTGACCTGATTTTTCACTTCCCCCTCCTCAGTTATCTCCATTCGTTTTAACATTAACTCTATCTATAAAAGGCAGGATGTGTGTGTGTGCGTGTGTGTGTGTAACGAATGCACGGCCGCAATTTTCGACGGATCTGCACCAAAATTTACATGCACATGCTCCAAGTTAGCAGGAAGGCCAAGACTGACTTTGCATTTCCCAACTCTCATCGATAGTGTAAATAATTGATTTTTTATGCTTCTACGGCAGTTTTCATGTAGTTTGCGGCCATTTTCTACTGGCCAGAGTGAGAGCCTATAGCTGGCTGCCACGAATAGGCAGGAAGATTCTATTGGCCAGCGTGAGAGCCAACAGCTGACTGACACGAATGTTAACTAACATGCTAGGATGCAAAAAAAATCGATAGCTGCATTCGTCACAAGTGGGAAAAATTTAAATCTGCATGGCACTTTACTCCAATTGGCTCATTCGCTTGCTTAAACTCAACGTTGATTCTGATTCCGCAGAACTGGGTTTGGTGTGAAAAAGTATTTGTTGTTAACATTCTTTTTTCATTCGGTTTTTCCAGTTACGAGTCCTTTTTTTAAAGCTGATCGTTTTGTGTTCATTTTGTTTAGTTCTATTTTTTATAACAGATTTAATGTTTAGTATAGAGCTTAGAAAAATTCGCAGTCTGAGATAGACAAGAAGTAAGGCATGTAGCAACATTAGCACAGCAAAGAGCACTCCTTTAAAGGCAAGGAAGGGCAAAAATAATTTAAGTCAAGTGATAGCGATTACTGTATGAGTCGTACGATTTTTGAATCAAGCACGGGCAACGCCGGGCCATGATGCTAGTTTTTACTAAGTCACAGTATTAAGAGTGTGTGTGTGGCGGGAGAAAACTAACTTTTCCCGAATCTGCCCAGTGATTCAAATCGGAACATCACTGACGACGCCCTCTAGCGTCAAAGAACGTATATTCAAAGTAGTTCTGGCGCCTTTTTTGTATCCTTTTTTTGCAAAACATCGTCGTTGGTCACATGTACTGTACTTGCCATTTTCGGCATCTTTCTGTAGAACCACATTTCTCTTGTTTCTGTCAGACATTTTCATGTCGGTCGTCTTCGAGTATAGAATCCAGAGGTTGGCAGTGAATATTTCGGAGACAGTAGGAAAGCGTAGTTCAGGTTCGCAGTGGATATCGTAGCAAAGTAGCAGAGCGTAGTTCTTCCTTTTATCATCTTCGCCTGGTCAAGTTGGCACTGGTCCTTCGGTAGGGTAAACAATGATGGCCGCCCTTATACACGACGGATACAATGTTCTGCGGCTTCTGATTGGTTAAACTTCCATTGGTAGACTATAAAGGAAGTTGAGTCATTTGGATTCGCTCGCTCGTTATAGTATATAGACAAAAAACTGTAACAATAGATACTGAAAAGAATAAGATTGATAGATAGATAGATAGATAGATAGATAGATAGATAGATAGATAGATAGATAGATAGATTGATTAGACATTTTCATGACAGTCGTCTTCGAGTATAGAATCCAGAGGTTGGCAGTGAATATTTCGGAGACAGTAGGAAAGCGTAGTTCAGGTTCCCAGTGGATATTTCGTAGCAAAGTAGCAGAGAGTAGTTCTTCCTTTTATCATCTTCGCCTGGTCAAGTTGGCACTGGTCCTTCTGGAGGGTAAACAAAGATGGCCGCCTTTATACACGACATATACAATGTTCTGCGGCTTCTGATTGGTTAAACTTCTATTGGTAGACTATAAAGGAAGTTAAGTCATCTGGATTGTCTCACTAGTCCTATATATATATACCCAAAAAACCGTAACAGTTTCAAGTCTCTTTTTTCATATGTGGGGAGATTTTCCATCATTTACTGGCATAAAGGAGGAATTATATAGCATAAAAGTTCAGTATTCTTTTTTTATGTTGTTAATAATTGTTTTTTTCTGATTCGTAATACTTTACTTATCTTTTGGGAGGCATCATTTGCTATCCCAATTCGTCTTCGTATTTCGGTGCTATACATTCCGTATTTTGTTAAAAACACCTCCCAGATATTCAAATCGTCTGCCCTTGCTTGATTTTGAAACTTTCAATTTGTAATTTGTATGTTGGGCAACCATATTGTCTTCTTGCAACTGATGTATGGTCCTTTTTTCTAGCTTTCATCCAATGTCAACTGCGTATAAATGTCCTTTTTGCTTCCATTTTCTTTAAAACATTGTCGTTACTTACATAAACGGACCGTGGTATCCTCAGCCACCTTTTAGAGAGTTATCCTTTTCCGTCTATATTTCTGAGATGAGGTATTATGTACACTATTTACATTATTCAGACTATTCCCCTCATCTTTGTCGCCATATTTATTACAACGTTTCGGCATTTCAGTATCTGTCTATATTTCTGAGATGAGGTATCATGTACACTATTTACATTATTCGAACTATTGTCCTAATCTTTGTCGCCATATTTATTACAACGTTTCGGCCCTTCAGTATCTGTCTATATTTCTGAGATGAGGTATTATGTACATTATTTACATTATTCGGACAACTGTCCTCATCTTTGTCGCCATATTTATTACAACGTTTCGGCCCTTCAGTATCTGTCTATATTTCTGAGATGAGGTATTATGTACACTATTTACATTATTCGGACTATTGACCTCATCTTTGTCGCCATATTTATTACAACGTTTCGGCCCTTCAGTATCTGTCTATATTTCTGAGATGAGGTATTATGTACATTATTTACATTATTCGGACTATTTTTCTCATCTTTGTTACCATATTTATTACAACGTTTCGGCTGTTGTACGCTCCGGCCTTCTTCAGGTGGTTGGAATGTCG
>OZ010575.1:70327575-70370075 GCA_963932145.1 Acanthosepion lycidas | reverse complement strand
GTCGAATTTACTGTTTATAAACTTCAATCTTCCATGAATCTCGTACATTCATAACTGCTCATTGGTGTATAGAATGTAAACAAATGACGTCATACATTAAGAAATGGACAAAGTCCGACAATTTATTTATTAAAGACATTTTTGATGTTTAACGTTCTTTTTATAGATACAAGTATTTAAGTAAATGCTCTGTTTATAATAAACAGTATTAAATAACATTTACCGGCCTGAATGTCCGAGAAATTTTCACGGAGGACGCATATTTTCCATGACAATTTCTCGTATATATATATATATATATATATATATATATATATATCACTTGAAGATTTCGTTGTAAATGAAAATCCGAGTAGTGCTACCGGTGTGGGTTATATATATATATATATATATATATATATATATATATATATATGTGTGTGTGTGTGTGTGTGTGTGTGTGTGTGTGTTTGTGTGTGTGTGTGGGTGTTATTTTTCTATTTTGTTTAAACGTCATTTTCGATACTCATAATTGTGTAGAAGGTCTGACTTTTAATTCAACAGTATCTACGGTAGATGTCGCTGTGTTTTCATGTAGACTAGGTTACATTTGTCATTCGTGTACATCTGTGGCCAGTTCGTATTCAACGTATTCATCCTGACTGTCTTCTCATCTGAGCAATGGTGAGCGGAAAAAATATAATTCAGACCTGCAGTAATGGTACCAACATTCATATTCTGGCTTCCATCTTCAAAATCTATTCAAGAACCACCAAGAAAATGGTGAATAAGTTTTTTTTTTTAAAAAAAAAAAAAAGGAAAAAAGTAGAGAGGAAAACTGGATCAGAAGGTCACGACAAGGAGGGGGGGACCATCATTTCAATTTAGAGCTGAATACATTCTTATTGTTCAAAGTAGATAAAGTGTTATAAAAACGTCGGCGAATTCCAGTAAGATATCTTTAATCATTTCTAAGATACAACGGTTTAGAGGTTAACAATTGGACAATTTTGCTGTTACACGATTTGGGCAATTTTGCTGTTACACTCGGAATTATGAGAACATGTCTGGAGTTTGGTGTTACCTAACATTATCTCGGTAGTGGGGTACCTTGTTCTCTGCGTGCCTCAACCAACCACACACATGCACATACACACACACACACACACACACATTTCAAATATTCTATATTTATATTGATGGAAAGTGATAAAAATTATTTCATATTTACAGAAAAATTCCGAATGAAAAAAAAAAAAACCCTGAATTTCCTCCGATCTGATGGCGATTTGAGATCGATACATTGATCAAAATAAACATGGATCGGAAATATTTTTAATCATTTCAAAATCAAAGATGTCATTTTTTTTTTTTTTTTTTTTTTTCGTAAAAATAAATGCGCAGAGAAAACAAAAAGGAAACAAAACCAGGAAGATCGGGAATTTAGTGAAAAAATTATTCGTGATTCTGAAAATTATGGATTTTTATTTTGGCACCAAAATGATTTCTAATAATTATTGCTTATTTTCGCCTAATTTCCTTATTTTTGCCTCATTTTTTAATTCGGTATTTATTTATTTATTTATTATTATTATTATTATTATTATTATTATTATTATTATTATTATTTATTATTATTATTATTATTATTATTATTAATTTTTTTTTTTTTTTTTGCTTCACATCCGGTTCCTGGTTTTTGTCAACAGTTTTTGGCGTTCTTTCTTTTGTCGTCCATTCGAAACAGTCATTTTTTTCAACCATTCTTGTTTGTTTGTTTCTCCTTTCTTTCTTTCTTTCTTTCTTTCTTTCTTTTTCTTTCTTTCTTTCTTTTTTTCTTTCTGTCCCCTTCCTAATACAAACATCTTTCTTTTCTTTCTTTTCTTTCTTTCGTTCTTTTCTTTCTTTTCTTTCTTTCTTTCTTTCTTTCATGCTTTCTTTCTTTTCTTTCTTTCTTCGGTTTTTGTGAAGAATGTTTTGCTTTCTTTCTTTCTTTCTTTGCTCATGGGGAACAATTATTAGTCGACAATTTTTTGTTAATTTGTTTCTTTCTGTCACTGATCCGCTCTCTTCTTAACATTGTTTCTTTCTTTTTTCTTTCTTTTTCCTTCTTTCCTTCTTTCTTTCTTTCTTTCTTTCTTTCTTTCTTTCTTTGATTGATACTCTTTCTTTTACCACGAATTCTTTCTTTCTTTCTTTCTTTCTTTCGTTTTTCTTTCTTTCTTTTTCCTTTTTTCTTTCTTTCATTCATTCTTTCTTTCTTTCTTTTTTCCTTCTTTCTTTCTTTCTTTCTTTCTTTTTCCTTCTTTTTTATTTCATTCTTTCTTTCTTTCCTTTTTTATTTCTTTCATTCATTCTTTCTTTCATTGATACTCTTTGTTCTTACCATGAATTCTTTCTTTCTTTCATTCGATCTTAATTTCATTCTTTCTGTTTTCTTTCATTCTTTCTTTCTTTTTTCTTCTTTCTTTCTTTCTTTTTCCTTCTTTCTTTCCTTCATTCTTTCTTTCCTTCATTCTTTCTTTCATTCTTTCTTTCTTTCACTCATTCTTTCTTTCTCCTTTTTTCTTTCATTCTTTGTTTCTTTGTTTCTTTCTCTCATTCATTGATACTCTTTATTCTCACCATGAATTCTTTCTTTCATTCTGTCATTCATTCTTAATTTCATTCGTTCTTTCTTTTTTCTTTCTTTCTTTTTCTTTCTTTTTCCTTCTTTCATTCTTTGTTTCTTTTTCTTTTTTCTTTCTTTCTTTCTTTCTTTCATTCTTTCTTTCATTCTTTCTTTCTTTCATTGATAGTCTTTCTTACAATTAATTCTTTCTTTCTTTCTTTCTTTCCTTCTTTCTTACTTTCATTCATTCTTTCATTCATTCTTTCTTTCTTTCTGTCATTGATACTCTTTCTTCTTACCATGTTTTCTTTCTTTCTTTCATTCTCTCTTTCTCTCTTTTTTTCTCCCTTTCTCTCTTTCTTTTTGTCTGAATGACTGTCACTGCTCCTCTCTCTTCTTACCATGATTCCTTCCTTTTTTACTTTTTTTCTTTCTTTTTCTTTCTTTCTTTCTCTTTTTCTTTTTCTTTCTTTCTTTCTTTCTTTCTTTCTTTCTTTCTTTCACGGAGTCTTTGTCTTCTTCTCGTCTTCCCAATGATACGAGCGTTTTCCCATGCAATCATCAAAACGAAAGTCCGGAAGATATTAATATATTTTACACCGTCAAAACAATCAAATTGCTTTTCTTTTACTGCTTCATTAGAACAGACATCTTTTTACTTTTCTGTCTTGTTTATTAAATTTAATTAATTTAAAACGGAAAGATCATTCAATAGAAATTAAACAAGAAAACTTATAAAAATACCAAAACCTTTTTGAATTCGTTAAATGCCAAATAATGCAGGCAATAAACTGGATCGTATCGAATTCAACACCACCAACATTAGGAGTGTAGAGAAACAAAATTTACACGTGGCATTCAAAAATTGGAACTATCGAGTTATTTGTTTTTTTACGGATTATCAACCGTTTGCAGGTTATTTAAAGCCAGAAAATGTTTTTGAGCCAATAATCGTATAGAGAAACAGGTTTTATTATTTAACCCATAGGTGGGGGAGAAGAGGTGGATTCATATCTACATAAAGTTTATTTGCTCGTAACTGAATATAACTGGAATTGAAACCTGGGTTCTCCGATTTACTATTCCGTGCCATTATCCATTACACCTCCTGCACATCCAAGCTTACTACAGCTGGTGTTCCCGACCGGTATCTATCATATATATATATATGTTTGTTTCTCTGTTCTTTCTTTCTTCCTTTCTTTCTTTTCTTTTCTTTCTTTCTTTTCTTCCTTTCTTTCATTTCGTTTCGTTTCTTTCTTTCTTTCTTTCTTTCTTTCTTCGCTCTCCCTGGTATTGACCAGAGTCAGCTTTGCCTAAATTTGGTGATCGTACGAGAACAGGTGGTTCGTCGTGATGCGACCGTAAGGCTGAATTTGATCTCATGCGGTAGTTAATGTGACGAAAAAATAGGTAATGAGTTGCTTTCAGGTAGAAGGTGCTGTGAAGTATAATCTTTCCATCGTCCGACGGCGAAAGTTATCTTGGAAGTGTTCTAACAGAGGGCGGAAAGTGCGACAATGCGATCCGATGATGGATTTCGATGGCCAAAGGTGCCTTCCAAAAGCGAAGCAAAGTATCAAGTGACAGGAAAATTTCGTTAGAAGCAAAGAAAAGAGAATTGAACTGTTACGTGATATCCGTCCCCTTTTATGGCGCCGAATGCTAGACAGTCTCTTCAAAGATAAGGAAGAGACTTGAAGCAACAGAAATGTGGTTCTACAGAAAGATGCTGAGGATGCCATAGACGTCGAAGTTTTAGAGAAACTGGAAACAAAAAGGAAACTTATAGTTAATATCAGAAAGAGACAGATTAAGTTTCTAGGGCACGTAATGAGGAAGGACGGCTTAGAAAATTTAATACTGACGGGACAGATTGAGGGAAAGACGAGCTGAGGAAAGCAGCGCGTAACATTCTTAATGAGCTTTCGTAAATGGATGATAGAACAGGGTTTGAGATAAATAACAGAAAACAAAACTTATTAAAAGCCAAAAGGGAGAGGAGGATGTGGAGGGCCATGACCGCCTACATCCTGAAAGGGCATAAAATGGAGAAAGAAGAATGCCATCATTACGTCCCTTACCAGAACGAAAACCAAATTAGCTCGTGAGGAGCTGACCTTCATAAAGAAATGAAAACCCAGCTAATATAATGTTTACTAACATTAGGCTGTCTTTATAGGGAGTGAATAAAAAGCTTCCGAAATGTTAAAAAAACAAAAAAAAAAACAAAAACAACTAATTTATTTAGTGGAAATAGGCCCCGTTTTGATGAATGACTGTTCTCCGACGTACCCCTAAATTTTTGATCCCATATTTAAAAAACCCCCACATCCTTTTATGTGATAAACAGTTCAAATGCTTCGATTACTTCGAACCTGTATCCTATACGGAACGGTCATATAGCCTGACGTGCCTTTAACCGATTGTGCCACAGAGGAGCGTTTCGGCTAGCAAGGTCGATTCTACTGTTTCTAAACAACAATTTTCCATGATTTTCTCACGTACGTATAAAATATATATTCGATTCCTGTCGAGGGACGCATATTGTCTATGAGAATTTCTCGGACATTTAGGCCGGTAAATGTTGTTAATACTGTTTATTATAAACATAGAGTTTACTTAAATATTTGTATCTATAAAAAAGAATGTATAAACATAAAAAATGTCTTAAAATAATCGTCGGATTTTGTCCATTTTCATGATGTGTGACGTCATTTGTTTACATTTGGATACGCATCGAGCAGATATGAATGTACGTGAGAAAATCATGGAAAATTATAGTTTATAAACAGCAAAATCGACCTTGCTAACCGAAACGCTCCTCTGTGGCTTAATCGGTAAAAGCACGTCAGGCCATATGACGTATAGGATACAGGTTTGATTCCTGTCGAGGGACGCATATTTTCTATGAGAATTTCTCGGACATTCAGGCCGGTAAATGTTGTTTAATACTGTTTATTGTAAAACAGAGCATTTACTTAAATATTTTATCTATAAAAAAAGATTGTATAAACATAAAAATGTCTTAAAAACAGATGTGTAAACTTTGTTCATATCTTGCTGCTCACAAACAACAGAACTTTATCGTGTGTGGCTTTTGCATTAAGAAAGTTTCGCCACTCCTGTAATAGTCTTTCACAAGGTCACAAGTTATATGTTATTTTTTTTCAGTTACCCATCCAGCTAAGCGTTTTTTGCTTCTTTTTTTTCCACAACTGCTTTTTGCGTTTTTCAATCAGTAATTGTAATTAACACTCTCGAATTTTGATTCCTTGATAAAAGAATTTACAGCCATGTTCGTGGGTATGCATCAAATGGAGCAGAGTTAAACTCTAAATATGAAACCACAACCAGCAGATCTCGACCCAGGACAAGCGCAGTTGAATGCATTCACATATTAACTAGTTTCTGGTGTAGATGTGTACGACTCGACGATCTTTGGGAAAAAGAACGATTTAGGCCAGTGGTAGACTTGGTCAAATGTCATTGAAGAGAGGATTATGATTCTAGCTGATGAGAGATATTCATTTATTCTATTTGAAAAGAGTTGCCCACGTCTTTCGTATTTAATTCCAGTAGCCATATCGGCATCGAAGCGTTCGGCTCGCCTGAGCTTCGAAGCTTAGAGACATGCAACAACGAAGATGTGGTCTTCTTCTTTTTCTTCTTCTTCTTCTTCTTCTTCTTCTTCTTCTTCTTCTCCTCCTCCTTCTTCTTCTTCTTCTTTTCTTCGTCTTCACTGCGTTTTATTACTCTCCTTTTTCCAATCAGACATTTTCCATGTTACGGGATTCTTTCTTTTTGTCTTTCTCTTCTAACGCTATTTTCTTTTTCGTCTTCTTCTTCTCCTTCTTCTTCTTCTTCTTCTTCTTCTTCTTCTTCTTCTTCTTCTTCTTCTTCTTCTTCTCAGCCTTTTATTACTCTCCTTTTTCTTATCAGGCATTTCCCATGTTACGAGATTCTTTTTCTTTCCTCTTTCTCTTCTAACATTATTTTACGCCTCTTTTTCTTCTTCTTCTTCATCCCCTTCTTCTTCTTCTTCTTCTTCTTCTTCTTCTTCTTCTTCTTCACTGCCTTATATTACTCTCCTTTTTCCAATCAGACATTTTCCATGTTACGGGATTCTTTTTTTTTTGTCTTACTCTTCTAACGCTATTTTCTTTTTCGTCTTCTTCTTCTTCTCCTCCCTTCTTCTTCTTCTTCTTCTCCTCCCTTCTTCCAATCAGACATTTTCCATGTTACGGGATTCTTTCTTTTTGTCTTTCTCTTCTAACGCTATTTTCTTTTTCGTCGTCGTCTTTTTCTTCTTCTTCTTCTTCTTCTTCTTCTTCTTCTTCTTCTTCTTCTTCTTCATCTTTTTCTTCTTCTTCTTCTTCTTCTTCTTCTTCTTCTTCTCTGCCTTTTATTACTGTCCTTTTTCTTATCAGGCATTTTCCATGTTACCACATTCTTTTTATTTCCTCTTTCTCTTGTAACATTATTTTACGCCTCTTCTTCTTCTTCTTCTTCTTCTTCCCTTCTCTTTTCTTTTTATTACTCTCCTTTTGCCCTATGTCTCACGAGAGTCTAGCGCCACTTTAGGCCATTTCTTCTTCTTTCTATTTAGTCATTAATTCTTACCTTTTTTTCTTTCATTATTCTGCTTTTCTTTATCTGTAAATCACCTTCTTTATTCTTCACTTCTTCATTTTTCTAATTCATCCATGTTTTTTTTATTTATTATCTTTCGTTTCGCATTCTTTTTTTTTTTTTAATCTTACCTTACTTTGCTTTTTTGTCTTTCTTTTTACCTCTCGCTTTCCATTTCTTTCTGTCTTTTTTATTTATTTTTTTCTATTTTTTGGGCCCTTCATTTCCGCTTCTTCCATAAACATCTCACTATTTTTTTTTTTTCATTTCATTTTATCTTGATTACCTTTTCAGCCATTATAATTTCTTCTTGATTTCTTTTTTCCCTTCATTTCCCAGTCTTTTTCGTGGGACTTCTTTTTCGCCTCCATCCTTTCTTTTTCTTTTTCTTTTTCTATCTCCAACCCCCTCTCCACTTTCCCCCACCAAGCCTTCTCCACATTTCATTAGCTTTTCGCCCCTGCCTTGACATTTCAAATGCGGTCGACTGTAATCCGCCGATAACCCAACTTCCGCCGCGCTCAAGTCACGCTTGGGCGAGATTTTTTGACGAGAATTCACGTTGTCACATTCAAATGGTCTAATCTTCTCTTTGATTGGATCGAATGTCATCGAGTCAAGTTCCCTTTGCGAGGAAAATAGTGAGCGGGGGAACAGTAAAAACGATAAATGATTGGAAAGCAAACGAAGCACGATCTCTCTCCATATATACATATATATATATATATATATATATATATATATATATATATATATATACACACACACACACATATATATGTATTCAAACACATATATATATAAACACACGCACATATATATGTGTGTGTGTGTATATATATATATATATATATATATATGCACACACAGAGACAACCACGTATATATATATATATATATGAGTGTGTGTGTGTGTGTGTGTGTACATATATATATATATATATACACACACACACACACATATATACACACAGACATATATACACCCACATATATATATATATATACACACACGCACATATATATGAGTGTGTGTGTATATATATATATATACACACACACACATATATATGTGTATATATATATATATATATATATATATACATGCACACACAAACACAGACAACCACATATATATATACACACTCATATCTATGTGCGTGTGTGTATATATATGTGTGTGTGTATATATATGTGTGTATGTATATATATATATATATATATATATATATATGAGTGTGTGTGTGTGTATATATATATATATATATATATATATATATATATATATATATATATATATATATATATATACACATGGAGAGAGATATGCAGAATATTTTTATATGTTCCTGTATAAGGCTCTTATTTCATTTTACACTTATTTTTCTTATTTTATTTTAAATCACTTTCTTTCCGTTGATATGTATTATTATTATTATTATTATTATTATTATTATTATTATTATTTTTTTATTTTTTTTTTTTTAGGTAATGCAATAACCTGTCACCTGGTGAGTGACGAGACTACAGGTAGTATCTGTAAGTCAACGTACTACAGAGTCTAGTTGGGACCTGTTATTCAGCTCCTAGCTGTTGTCGAACTTTCTGCCTTCTGACAGAAAGGGACCCGGACGAGGCTATGCCGAAGGTCAAGGTCTCGTCCGGGGAGGTAGACAGACCCGAATCCGTTTATGACGGTTACGGGGAATTTTTGGCCGAGCCTACGGGCTCGAATTCTTTCACATTAAATTCGACCTTGTGCTCCGGTGGGGAGGCTGGTAAATATTACTAGCTGGGATCTGTTGGGTATGACTCAGACTTACACGACAACTATTAACCTTCCAATAGTAGCACTCACTACTGGATTGACTTGCAATGACCTTGTTACCTTTATTCTTATTGTACTGGGTTTTTAAAATAAACCTTTACTTATTTTATCCACCTCCTTTTTCAAGTATATATTCCTATTAGCACGGAATACATTATTATTATTATTATTATTATTATTATTATTATTATTATTATTATTATTATTATTTTCTTTGATTTCTGGCGTTTACACATTTCTTTCCGGGTCCCGCCCAAGGACCTAACTTTAGAAATGGCATCATGACACTTTCCACAGACAAAAAAAATATATATATATATATTACATAGACAAAGCCCTTCGTATAGAGTGGCCTGTACTTGTGAGAACAATTTGTTGTATTTCTTTGAGGCATGGACTTCCAGGAATCCCTTCACTTAGTCTACTGCAATGTTTTCCAACCATTCCTAGGGCTCCAACTACAACAAGGATTGTTGATGTTCCCATGTGCCAAATTTTTTAGATTTCTATTTCAAGGCCCTTGTATTTTGACAGCTTTCTGAATATCTTCAAAGATACATTGAAGTCAGCAGGGACTGCTATATCAATATGGAGGCATTTGTTTAGATAATAGAGTTTGTCTCCCTATGATTTCCCAATATAAAACATTTGGACAGTTCTTACACACCCTTTGTCCAGAAAAGAAAGCTCTTGTCAGAACACAAGAAAAATTAAATAAAAAGCTTAACCTTAGTAACCTGTCTGTCGTTTTTAATGAAACATGCATAAAAGAAGGATTGCTGCCGGAATATACAACTATATATATATATATATATATATATATATATATATATATATATATATATATATATATATTAAAGACATTGTTATCTTTAACGTTCTTTTTATAGATACAAGTATTTAAGTAAATGCTATGTTTATAATAAACAGTATTAAATAACATTTATCGGCCTGAATGTCCGAGAAGTTTTCATAGAAAATTTTCGTCCTTTGACAGGATTCGAACCTGCATCCTATACAGAACCGTCATTTACGCTGACGTAAAAAAATAAAAGGACGAATATTTTCTATGAAAATTTCTCGGACATTCAGGCCGATAAATGTTATTTAATACTGTTTATTATAAACAGAGCATTTACTTAAATACTTGTATCTATAAAAAGAACGTTAAACATAAAAATGTCTTTAATAAATAAATTGTCGGACTTTGTCCATTTCTTAATGTATGACGTCATTTCTTTACATTTGATACGCCATGAGCAGTTATGAATGTACGAGATTCATGGAAGATTGAAGTTTATAAGCAGTAAATTCGACCTTGTCTACCGAACGCTCCTTTGTGGCCGAATCGGTTAAGGCACGTCAGCGTAAATTACAGTTCCGTATAGATTGCAGGTTCGAATCCTGTCTAAGGACGAATATTTTCTATGAAAATTTCTCGGACATTCAGGCCGGTAAATGTTATTTAATACTGTTTATTATAAACAGAGCATTTACTTAAATACTTGTATCTATAAAAAGAACGTTAAACATGAAAAATGTCTTTAATAAATAAATTGTCGGACTTTGTCCATTTCTTAATGTGTATATATATATATATATATATTTCCGAATGCGGAAATATAGGTAGATAGACGAGCGATCGATCGTATACAAATGCATACAAAATACTTTATAGTGTAAGAAAAAACAGTGCTCAGTGTTAAGTAACGAAGCTATTTCATATTAACCCGTTCATTATATTGCCTGTGTCTTCCGAGAGGCGTGTACTGGCTGATATTGACTGTGATCTGGAGAGGTTAAACTCCGAGATAATAACACATGAGGACTGTCGTTCGGAGTTTCCGTGGCAAGTCTTTTCCACCGTTACTTTTTTATCGACAGATCCCAAAAGTGTGGATGGTCCGACACAAGCCTTCGCCACTTGAAACAAATCATTGTGTTGGTTTACTGACAACTACATATAATTAGATCCACGCATATCCGGCTACTGCGAAAAACTCTACGAAACAACGTCAACTTCATGTTAGCACTTGCAATGTACAAACTTTCCCGGACAACAAAACACCAGAAAGAAAAAAAAAAACAAAAAAAAAAAACAACTTGTCTCATTAAATAATTTAGACAAGTTTTCTCTACTTATTGTTAATAAGATCCTCTCATATTTACGGCCAAGTTTCTTAGTCACTTTATTAAAGAAAGAAAGAAATTTACCATTACGGTCCATAATCCTTTTACTATGAGGTACTTTCGACATTAGCCCAATGTCATCTTCAGGGTCTTGTTTTTTTCTAAGACAAAATTGTTGTGTTCATCTGAAAAGTAATTTTTTGTTCTTATGAAGTGAAAAACGCTAAACTTATGTTCTGTTCGATATTTAAATTTTATGATGTAAACAAACACGTGCAATAAAGTCAAGAGAGGTAACTAAGTTGTTGAGATGTCTACCCATTAAAAAAAAATCTATTTAAAGCTATAAGTTAAAATCTAGATATAGATGTCTTATTTTCCTTTATTTTCATGCCTGTAAATAAGAACGGACATTATCGGAAGAACAGTGTGTCTCCCCTCTGGAGCAGACCATAACAGGTTTCCTAGATCCTGGGACTGTTAATATAGATCAGCAAATACAATTTAATTATAAACAAAATTATCCTAAAAAAACAAAAAAAAAACAAACTATTTACATTATTCGGACTGTAATAACATTCATTACCATATTCACGATGTTTCGGCCGTTGTACGCTCCCGTCTTCTTCGGGTGATTGGAATTTCGAACCGAAATAAAAATCCACCGGGGGGGGGGGTAGATTGTTCTAGTTCCACGTGCCACACCTCAGTTATTTCCCCTTAACCCAACTCTCTTCTACAGGCATTGAACTTACAACGGATCTAACCAAACGCTTTTATCCACTGGGCCATAATATCCTTGAGAATGTCTTTGTATGAATTCCTAGGACTTATAAACCTAACGTCTCAGCATCTTTTTTTAAATTTTTTTACTAGAGCTCATATTGCAATATTTTATATTTATATTGCAATTTTGTATTTTTATTCATTGCTTTTCTCTCGCGCTCCTTATTACTGCTTCTCATATTGTATTTATATGAATACAATAGGCATGGCACGTGGAGCTAGAACAATCTACCGCGGTGTATATAAAAAAAAAACGGTTCGATTCGAAGAAGTGAACCCAAAAAACTTGTAGTTGAGACTTCAGGAAATAACTAAAACTTAGACATTCGGGAGAGGCGTGACACGTGGAACTAGAACAATCTACCCCGGAGAACGACATAAAGGGTTCGGTTTTGAAATTTTAATCACCTGAAGAAAAGAAAAAGTCTCCAAGGACAGAGGGCCCAATGGATAAAAGCTTTAGTTGAAATAATCCAGTGAATAGACCCAAGGAGTTGTGAGTTCAATACCTGGCTACAGCAGAGCTGAACAAAAACACTTGTAGAGATGAGAGTGAGTAAATAAGTGATTCTTAGACATCCGTAAGAGGCATGACACGTGGAACTAGAACAATCTACCCTGGAGGACGAAATAAAGGGTTCCATCGAAATTCCAATCTACTGAAGAAGGCCGTAGCGTACATAGTAATGAAGATGAGGATAACAGTACGAATAATGTAAATAATGTAAGTAATCATAATACCTCATCTCAGGGATATAGACAGATATTAAATACTAGTATATCCAATACAGATGTAAGTAAAATAGTAATAATAATAATAATAATAATGATAATAATAATAATAATAATAATAATAATAATAATAATAATAATAAAAGCTTGAAGATAACATTGCATTTAAATTTTCATTTTATTTCGTTTACTGAGATGTAAATAAAATGTTATCGACATGCACCAGAAGAGACGTTTCTTTTTTAAATGCCTCTTCAGTACGTAGGCCATCATGGTTCGCCACAAATCCCTTTTCATTACAATTCTTTGGAAATTACAATGGCATCTTGTGCGAAGCTAGCGGCGTGGATTCCTCGGTTTGGAATTCAGACATTTCCCTTTTCTTAACCTGGTTGTCACCCAAAGATCAAGATCTATTTTGCTATTTAAAGAGAGAAAATATATGCATTCTTGCCTTTCCCTAGCTCATTAGTGTGAATGTGAAACTCGGCTAGCTTATTCCAGTTTATACACCGATATCTGTGACTCTGCCTACACATCTTGGAGATGTAAATACAATTCAGCACCGATTCTGTACAAAAAAAAAAAAAAAAATATGATCATCCAATGAATCGCTCTCCCACAACGTTGCGTCGAAATTCTCGATCACCAGTAACTGGGAAAGGACCGCTGCACATTCACAAAGAAGCAATACGTCAAAACAAATACACGCTGAGGAAATGAGAACTCGGGCCCTATTTCAACGTGTTTTATTAAGGATTTCGCTTGCTCACTCAAGGTGGATGGGTAGCACTTGGGAGAACATCTGTCATATCAGTTTAACAGATCAGAGTTTTTGTTCCTACCAACTCTCCTATCATCTACGTGCCTGTAAGTATGATCGGGTATCATCGGGAGGACGCGAAGGACAGTGTCTCCCCTCTAGGGCAGACCAGAACGGGCTTCCTAGATCCTGTGACTGTTAATATAGATCAGCAACTGAAATTTATGTTAGGATTTGTTGTCACTTGACCCAACTGCTTTTTTTTTTAAATTATGAATTATTTGCTCATTTTTTAAGGTGCTATAAGCTTGGATGTGCAGACGGTGTAATGAATAATCGCTCGGAATTGTTGATAGGCGACCTGAGTTCAAATTCTAGTCGAGGTCGTTATATTTACTTACGCGCAAAAACACTTGGGAAAAGTATGAAGCCACGTCTTCTGTAACCCTAGGTATGGGTTAATTAGTAAATTATAACTGATTCATTATTATCTCCCCTCCCGCAATTAATCTACCTTTTGTCCCCCAGCTATGGGTTAATTAATAAAACTTGTATTCACTAAATCATTATTATCCCAAAAACAAAAGCAAAAATGTCTTCCACTCTAAAAAATATTTTCTGGCTTGAAATAACCTGCAAAAGCCGTAAAAAAAGGAATTATTCTTTCGACCAAGTGATCCCGCTTAGAAGATCCGTCTTCAAAGACCTCCGTCTGCTGACCATAAAAAAAAAAGAGACACTTGATATCTAAATAAAGTTATACTTCCCTCTTCTGTGTGGGTGTACCAATCATAGTGTCATATTTAGGTGACCATAGTTATTTGCAGATTCAATGTACGTTCGCCAAATTGATGATGGCGCGTTTCGGCTATAGAAGCGATCGGAAAAGGTTCGATTCCTGTCGGCGGGTTAAACGATTTCTCGATTATTTTTTTTTATAAGCATTTCACCCCAAGCAAGGGGTTACAGAAACGCAAGGGGTTACAGAAAATTTAGAGCAAGATCAGATAGGAGTGATAGAAGAAAAGATGAGGGTAGTGGATAGATCAAGGCAACTGGAGATGTCGATTGACATTACACTTGAATAGCTGGAGATTATAGCTCTCAAGAAAACTGGAAAAGGGAAGGGAGTTCCACATGCGAGAGGTGCGAGACATGAAGCTATTGGAGTAGAAGAGACGGCTACATTTAAGAGTTTTGACAGTGAAAGGGTGAGAGCGGGATGCCAGCCTCATAGGGCGCTTGAACTCATGAAGTCTGGGAGCCAGCGAATGCAGCTCCTCGGAGCAATTACCATGAAAGTATTTGTAGAACAGACAGAGGCGACGGCGCGTCTGTGAGAGAGCGACTGTAGACGAGATGCCAGAGCAGGGCCAATTATATTGCATATCCGCCTCTGGAGCCTATCAAGAACCCTGAGGCAAACAGAAGGGGCTCCAGACCATATATGGCAGCAATACTCCATGCAAGGGCGAATTGTCGATTTGTAGATCTGGAGGATGAATTACTGCGACTTCCAAGGAAAGAAGTGTTTCCGATATGGGATTCGGATTTGTCTGCTAGAGAATTCTAGCCTGCCCTGATATTTAACACCATAGCTTTGTTGCAGGTAGGGGAGAAATGGATTCATGCCTTCCCCAAGGGAAATCTGATGTTAGGACATATTTCAACGATTCCCCTTTTCGCGCCAATATCCATCGCACTACTCGCGTGTTCTAGAGTATAATGGTTTTGGAGAGAGAGAGATGGAGAAAGAGAAGGGAAAGAGAAAAGAGGGAGAGGGAGAGAGAGCGAGAGTATATATACAGAGAGAGGGTGAGAGAAAGGGATAGAGAGGTAGAGAGAGATGGTGTGAGTGAGAGGGAGAGAGAGGAAGAGAAGAAGAGAGAGATTGGGGAGAGAGAGTAAGAGTGGGGAGAAACAGTAAGAGAGAGAGGGTCGAAAGTGAAAGAGAGTGGGGAGAGAAAGGGAGAGGAGAGAGAGTATCATAGGGAGGAGAGAAAGGGACAGAAAGCTAGAGAGAGGAAGAGATGGTGTGACTGAGAGGAGAGAGAGGAAGAAAAGAAGAGAGAAGAGGAAGAGAGAGAGTGAGCGGGGAGACAGAATGAAAGTGGGGAGAAAGAGTAAGAGAGAGAGGGGGAGAGAGGGTCGAAAGACGAAAGAGTGGGGACAGAGAGAGACAGAGAAAAGAGAAAGCTGAAGGAGAGGAGAGAGAGAGGATCATGGAGAGGAGAGAGGTAGAGAGAGGTAGAGAGAGGAAGAGATGTTGTGAGTGAGAGGAGAGAGAGGGAGGGTGAAGAGAGAGGAGGAAGAGAGAGTGGGGAGAGTGAGTGAGAGTAGGGAGAAAGAGTAAAATAGAGAGAGGGGAGAGAGGGTTGAAAGACAGAGTAGAGAGAGAGACAGAGAAAAGGGAGTGAGGGAGAGGAGAGAGACGGAGTCATGGAGAGGAGAGAGGGGGAGAGAGGAAGAGATGGTGTGAGTGAGAGAAGAGAGGGGCAGGAGGAAGAGAGAGAGAGAGGCGAGAGAGGGTCGAAAGACAGAGTGGGGAGAGAGAGGGAGAGAGAAGGCGAGAGAGGGAGAGATAGAGAGAGGGAAAGAGAGATGAGAGAGGAGAGAGAGGGGAGCGTGAAAGAGAGAGAGAGGAGAGAGTGTCGAAAGACAGAGTGGTGAGAGAGAGAGAGGGAGAGAGAAGGCGAGGGAGGGAGAGATAGAGATGGAGAAAGGGAAAGAGAGAGATGAGAGAGAGAGAGAGGAGAGAGAGAGAGGGAGAGTGAAAGAGAGAGAGAAGGATAGTGAGGGAAAGAGAGAAGAGAGATAGAGGAGAGAGAGAGGGGTGGAGAGTGAAAGTGAGAGAGGAGAGAATGAAAGAGAGATACGTATTCTGAAAGGAACCCAAAGAAATGAAAAATGTCTACAAAATAAATAAGAGATTTTGGCAAGAACAAATCACTCCATTCCGTCATTCAAACTGAACTTACGATCAATCATTTTCGAGATAAGAGCGCATATTTTGTTTTTCGACAACAAAAAAGACAACCTTACAAGTATTGCTAATCTAGTAATCCATTATTATACGTTTCTAAATCAATTTCCTTTGTCTAATGACGAAGAATGCATTTATTTTACTCAACAAATATTATGTTCAACCTATCAGTGTCAATGGCGAATATCAATCATCGCGATAAAATTGTTGTGATGACAATTTAGAGATGAAAACGAGGCTGATAGCTAAGATTCTGCCACGTAAACAATAAAACATTCTCAACAACACAAACTATTAATTGAAATATAATATTATCTTTTTTTTTTCTTTCAATGTGGCATGTCCTTTCAGGACGTAGGCGATCATGGCTCTCCACCTCTTTCTATTCCTTGCAGCTCTCAGCAAATTCCTTCTCTCTGCTTCCTCCCCCAGACCACGTTCTATCATCCACTTGCTTAAACCCGCCAGATATGTCACGCGTTGTTTTCCCTCTGTCTTTCTTTCCCCTCTACTCGACCTGTGAGTATCAGATTCTCCAAACCTTCTTATGTGTCCGAGAAACTTCAGATGCCTCTTTCTGATCTTAAGTATAAGCCTCCTCCTTGTTTGCATCCTCTCTAAGGCTTTATCGTTGCTCACACGCTCGGCCCATGATATCCTCAGCATCCTTCTGTAGAACCACATCTAATATATTAATAAAGATAATACATAAATCTCCAACCAAACCTCATGTTCTTTCTTTCTATATATCGTGTCCTTCATGGCTCTCCACCTCTTTCTATTCCTTGCAGCACTAAACAAGTTCCTTCCCTCTCCTTCCTCCCACGTTCTATCCTCCACTTGCTTAGATCCGCCAGGTATGTCATGAGTTGTTTTCCCTCTGTCTCTCTTTCCCCTCTACTCGACCTGTGAGTATCAGATTCTCCAGACTGTCTTTCCTCATTATGTGTCCCAGAAACTTCAGCTGCCTCTTCCTGATATTAAGTATAAGCCTCCTCCTTGTTTGCAACCTCTCTGACGTCATCGTTGCTCACACGGTCGGTCCGTGATATCCTTAGCATCCTTCTGTAGAACCACATCTCCATCGCCTCGAGTCTCTTTGAGGAAGTCGTTCAACATTCGCTGCCGTAAAGACGGACAGATGTCACGTAACAGCTCAGTATTATCGATCATGTCTCTCCACTGCCGCCTATCCCTTGGAGCTCTCAATAAGTTCCGTGATTCTGCCAAACTCCTCCAGACAACGTTCTATCATCCACTTGCTTAAGCCCGCCAGGTATGTCATGGGTTCTTTTCCCTTGTCTCTCTTTCCCTCCATTCGACATGTGAGTATCAGATTCTTCAAGCCTTCCTTCCTCATTATGTGTCCCAGAAACTTCAGCTGCCTCTTCTTGATGTTAAGTATTAAGCCTCCTCTTTGTTGCAGCCTCTCTAAGATCTCATTGTTGCTCACACTTTCGGTCCATGATATCCTTAGCATCCTTCTGTAGAATCACATTTAATATATTAATAAAGTTAATACAGAAATCTCCAACCAAACCTCAAGTTCTTTCTTTCTATATACCGTGTCCTTTCCGATGATGGCTCTCCACCTCTTTCTATTCCTTGCAGCACTAAACAAGTTCCTTCCCTCTGCTTCCTCCCTCAGACCACGTTCTGTCACCCACTTGCTTAAGCCCGCCAGGTATGTCTCGCGTTGCTTTCCTTTGTCTATTTTTTCGTCTATTCGACCTGTGAGTATTAGATTCTCCAGGCCTTCCTTCCCCATTATGTGTGCCAGAAACGTCATCTGCCTCTTCCTGATGTTAAGTATAAGCCTCCTCCTTGTTTGCATCTTCTCTAAGACCTCATCGTTGCTCACAGGCTCGCTATCTGACATGTCATTGTCCCCTCTCCAACAATTGAGAATGACAACTTTGCGTTTCAATAAAACAAGACAAAGAAAGGGAAACAAATATAAAACAAAATATATCTCCTCACTTTTCCCGTCTTCCTCTATCTCGTATAAAATCCTGTGACTGTTGCCCCACCTCCAAAGGATTAAGCTTCGTTTAAACGTCCTATGAATGTTTCTGACGATTTATTTGTAATTTACAAATAACATAACTCGTCTTAAAATTAGTCTCAAAGTTAAAAATGAAGTTCGAAAATATATTAATACAAAAACAAAAGCCAACACAGCATTTTGGAATTAGCGCTTCTTTCGATTTACACATGGGACGTCGTGTTCAATTCTTGCTATACTCGAATCAAATGGTCATTTAGTGAAATGTTGCGGCTGTTAACAAATGTTAATAAGAAGTCTCTCCCTTTTCAAAGACCACCAAGCTGTGTGTAGTCAGATCTGACATGTCGTAATCCCCTTCTGATGTAATGAATATGCATACACCTGGGTCCTCCCTCACAGTAATATGATTGGCTGGTGTCAGTCATAAATACAGACTGATGTGGAGGTACAGGGACTACGCCTATTGTCTTCGCCTATTGCCTACCACCACGACGAGGACCAGTCGATTACGGTTACCTGCTAGATTGTTCTACTCCGTTCAAAACCACTTTGCTACTTCGAACAAATATATCCTTTTTCCGGGACATATCACCTCTCCAACAGCTGAGAATGGCGGCTTTGTGTTTCAATAAAACAAGACAAAGAAAGGGAAGTTGGTACCTCCAGATCCGCTTAAAATGAACATACGTGAAAAATAAAAACAAAAAAAAAACTGACTCAAACTTAATAAAAGGGTTTTATCGGGAAAATGTTTATGTTATTATTAATAGGAAAGACATAAGGATTCTTTTGGTTATCAAATTATGATTTTGAATCCTTTTTAGTGTCTTGTAAATTATGGTTAAAAAATTTTCTTGCGTCAAACGCATGACCATAAATGAATATGGAAAATTTGAGCGTTTTGGGCGGCAAAGCCTCATGGTTTTACGATTGAATTGGCTAGATTTCACCGTAAGCTTGCTTTCTTCTTCTTCTTGGTGATGGTGGGTCTCTCCAGGATGCGAGCAATCACGCTTAACCACCACTGGTTGTGTAGGTATCAGCTGGTAGAACTTAGGAATGTAACCAGCTCTGTTGTTCATGATGATGGTCGTCTTCGAGTATAGAATCCAGAGGTTAGCAGTGAATATCTTGAAGACAGTAGGAAAGCCTTGTTCAGGTTAGCAGTGGATATTTTGGTAAAAGGTAGCAGAGCAGTTCGTCCTTCTGTTTCTCTTCGCCTGACAAGCTGGCACTGGACATTCGGGTAGAGTAAACAAAATGGCCGCCTTTATACACGACGGATTGAATGTTCTACGTCTTCTGATTGGTTAAGCTTCTATTGGTAGACTATAAAGTGAGTCAAGTAATTTGGGATAACTCACTAGTATATATATATATATATATATATATATATATATATATATATATATATATATATATATATATTTACAAAAAAAAACTGCAACAAGCTCAACCATCTTCCATATATTTAGAGCAAATGGAAACAAAAAGGAAACTTATACTTAATATTAGGAAATGATAGTTGAAATTTCTAAGGCATCTAATGAGGAAAGACGGCTTGGAAAATTTGATGCTCACAAGACAGACTGAAGGTAAGAGGTAGAGATAGAAACACTGCATAATTTACCAAACTAGCAGATGCCAGAACAATTTGGTTAGTTGGTTGAATAACCAATATTTTTTTCTCTAATGAAGAATTGTATGTTTTTTATTTTGAAATGAATAAAGTAGAAATAAATTTCACGCAGTATAAGCCTCCTCCTTGTTTGCATCTTCTCTAAGACCTCATCGTTGCTCACAGGTTATGTGTTAATCACGTTGTCATGCGTGAATAGAATAACATTTTTTTTAATTATAGCAAAAGATTTGTTTTTCCATTTTTAAGAGAGCTGCAAGGAATAGAAAGAGGTGGAGAGCCATGCTTACTAGGGTTATGACTTATTTAAAAAAAAAAAAATAATAACTAATTTCTTGTATCATAATTCGATGAATTTTTGTTCAAACGGGTTTAATTCAGTTTATTTAAAAACAAAAAAAAATATCAACCCAACATGAAATTTCTAAAATCATACGATGAATTTCTGGAGCCTTCTAGAACTTGCTGGAACTTTCCAGAACCTGTTTCTGCGTATGTGTAAGTGTATATGTTATTCTATAGCTATAAACTGTTAAATGCGATTGAAAAAAAAATACATAAGTACAATCCAGTTGCATCATTGGCAAATTTTGAGATACCCAACCTCCTGATTTTGTTTTTTAGCACCTTTTAATCTCGACTGATTCAGTCTTTGATTTCTCCATGTCCACATTTATTTTATTCTTCTCATTCATCATCAAATATCGTCATCACATATCATCTTCAAATATATATATATATATATATATATATATATATATATATATATATATATAGGGTGTCCATAAAGTTCGTGTGCACTTTAAAACATTTCTAACTTTACTTGTAGTTGCGATAGAAATAATCTGTAAAAAATGTTATCAAGTTTAAGGAACTTCGTTTTAATTATAGCTAAAATAATTCATGTTATTTCAGGCATTACTGTATGTCATTTGGCAAATGTTTTCCGTGAATTGCAAAATCGTTTTACCCTTTGTATTGCTAATGATGGAGGACATGTGGAAAATTAAATGAAATTTCAATAAAACCTTAAAATGATATAGATTTACTTCTTTCTAATCCTTTTTTTACGAATTATTTCTATCGCAAATACAAATAAAGTTATAAATTTTTTAAAGTGCACACGAACTTTATGGACACCCTGTGTGTGTGTGTATATATATATGTGTGTGATATATATATATATATATATATATATATATGTGTGTGTGTATGTTTGTATATATGTATATATATATATATATATATATATATATATATATATATATATATATATATATATATATATTACGAACATTTGATAGTTAATGATGACCAGCCGCAACACAATCCCTACTTTTTCAGTCATGTGCCGCAGTTATTGTATTTGACAATGATGAATATTTACATCATTAGCAAATTGAAAAATAAAGCTTCTGCAAGTTTTCAGTTTTTGTTTATTCGTATGGTTGTATGTTATGTTATAGAGATGAACTGTTAGGTGTGTTAAAAGATACGTACGTACTATCCAATTACATCATTAGCAAATTAAAGAATAAAGCTTCTGAAATATTTCGATTTTCTTTACCCTTATTACATATATGATAAAATCGAATTTTCAGATTGAAGGTGTGTTATATAAGAATAAAATCTCGTTGCCGACTCCTGAGTTTGAACATAGATCGCCAGTGAGCAAACACAGGCGATCCCATTATTGAATTAAGTAGACCACGTGATCATGAATGGAACGCATATATGGGAGGTAGGGTGTGCGTAATTGATCGCTATTCCTATTTCGTCATTTCTAGTCTATCCTCTATCACTATTCGGATCTTCATTTCTAGTCTATCCTCTATTACTATTCAGATCTTCATTTTCGGATTGAAGGTGTGTTATATAAGAATAAAATCTCGTTGCCGACTCTTGAGTTTGAACATAGTTCGTCATTTCTAGTCTATCCTCTATCACTATTCGGATCCTCATTTCTGGTCTATCCTCCATTACTATTCAGATCTTCTTTTTTAGTGTATCCTCTATTACTATACGGACCGTTATTCTCTACTCTATTGACTATATTATTTCTCTATTGAGTACCCTACACCGGTTACTATTCGAGCGAGTATTTCCGAACAAGTACTATTAGTACGTGTGTTAGTCGAAGGCGTCTGACACCAGCATTGTTCAACGGCGTTACTATAGTTTTATCTGCGATAACAAAGTCTCTACTACAACGAGCATTACGAAAGTGACAACGAGTGTTCGTCGTCATTGCAAAAAGCACATGGTCATCCGTAGTGAAAACAGTTGAGACTCCTACTGCCAAAAATTACCTTGTTTTTTTCTTAGTAGTGCGACCCACCTTCCGATGGGCCATGGGTCATGCCTCTCCACTGCTCGAAAAACATTGCCCGTGCCTAGTGTATATCAATCGAATCGACTAATATTGAAAGGAAACTACTAAACTTCCCGTCCCGTAAAAAAAATGGCGGTGAAATTAAGCCTAATAAAAGGATACTTAAACATGTTAGATGCATTTAAATATTTAAATATATTGTCTCTCGTATATTAATAAACTAGCAGTAGAGCCCGGCGTTGCCCGGGGATGTAACAGTAAGAGATAGATCAAGTATCGACCATCATAAAGACTGAAAAATAAAATTGACAAAGATTATTGCTTAAGGTTGACGGACACGCATGTCTTAATTAGTTCTTTTTTTTGTTTGATTTTTTGTTTTGTTTTTTGTTTTTTTTTACGAATTTGTCAAACCCAAACTGAAACAAAAACATTGTTTTCAATCGTTATGAGTCTATCGATTGAATAGAAATATAATTATTATAAACAATTGTCTTGTAAATGGAATTTTTAAAGGATTCTGAGTGTAAAAATAAAGAAAAAAGTGTGCAAGACAATAAGAAACACTACCTGCCAAAAAAAAAGTGAAGTTTTATTGAAATCGGTTGAAAAATGTAGGAAATCCGATCCCATATATAAACGAACACACACACACACACACACACACACACACACACACACACACACACACACAACCTGGGTTTTATAATAAGTATAACTCGATATGAGTTGTCCCCCTTTCATTCTCGCGATAGCGAAGCATTTTAATCGTGTTTTCAAATTGATTTCGCGCAAAAACAATTGTGCTTTTCCAATTTTTGGCGCTGTCAGAACCACCGCAAGGTAATTTTACGTAGTCCTGTGAAGTTTTGTTGAAATCGGTTGAAAAATGTAGGAAATCCGATCCAATATATAAACATACAGACACACACACACACAATCTGCGTTTTATAATAAGTAAGATTGTGTAATTTGCATCATTTTTAATCGGTACGCCCGTTTGCTTTATGATCCTCAATCGAGCTTTGATAAGATAGGAGCGAAACCGGCTAACTCTAAATATATATATATATATATATATATATATATATATATATATATATATATATATATATATGTATGTATATTATGTGCTTACATTTTCTCTTGCTTTCTAACTTCCTATTTTAAATATGTCCGTTTTCCACGCCATAATTAAAATTCTTTGCCGCCATCTTTCTTTTATCTAATCTGCAATCGTAAACATTAAACGGCTTGTCGTGTCGTAACACAAATCGAGTCTTCTCAGGAACTCCAATCTTACAAATTTGGCAGGAAAACACGGGCCACTTCTTTAATCAAATGTTTATAATGCTTTTTTTTTTTTCTTTTGTATATATTTGATATTTTATTGATATTTTTAAAGATATATTTTCTGTTTGCGACTATTAACTTTTATAGAAACATTCGCCAAAATGCGATGATTCAAAATTTCATGTGTACCTTTCGTTCGTTTTATTAGAAATCGATTTTTATGACGCTGGAAGTTGCGGCTTCTTGTCATGTTAAAATAAAGAATTTTGAAGATTTAGTATTGAATATTCTTTTGCGTTGCTAGGATTTGAAGATTTTCAAAATGGTTTTCTAGAGTTCTGCATAGAGATTTCGATCTCAGAAATATCTTCATTCTGGGGAAGAAGGAATTAGGACATCATTAAAAATAAGAAATAAATTAGTTATAAAAAGTTTTTATCGCTGATTGAAAAGTAAAACTGGGATTCCAAAATTGGTTTATTGATATTTGATGATTTATGCAGATCAGGAAAGCCATAGATAGATAGATAGATAGATAGATAGATAGATAGATAGATAGATAGATAGATAGATAAAAGAATGAGATAGATAGATAGATAGATAGATAGATAGATAGATAGATAGATAAAAGAATGAGATACATAGATAGATAGATAGATAGATAGATAGATAGATAAAAGAATGAGATAGATGGATAGATAGATAGATAGATAGATAGATAGATATTGACGAGAATATGATATACAGAGAAAGAGAGAAATAAAAGCAGAACGTGATAGAAAGATAGATAAATAGATAGATAGATAGATAGATAAAAGAATGGGATACATAGATAGATAGATAGATAGATAGATAGATAGATAGATAAAAGAATGAGATACATAGATAGATAGATAGATAGATAGATAGATAGATAGATAAATAGATAGATAGATAGATAAAAGAATGAGATACATAGATAGATAGATAGATAGATAGATAGATAATCGAAGAGAATGAGATAGATAGATAGATAGATAGATAGATAGATAGATAGATAGATAGATAGATAAAAGAATGAGATAGATAGATAGATAGATAGTTAAAAAATTGTGATAGATAGATAGATAGATAGATAGTAGATAGATAGATAGATAGATGATTGAGATAGATAAAAGAATGAGATAGATAGATAGATAGATAAAAGATTGTGATAGATAGATAGATAGATAGATAGATAGATAGATAGATAGATAGATAAAAGATTATCATAGATAGATAGATACTGAAGTGAATGAGATAGATAGATAGATAGATAGATAGATATCTGACCTTTCGACGGCCCAATTTCGAACTCTTTTCATCGATTGCTGCCTTCGTAGGTCGAGTTGGTGACATTACTTGTCTGAATTGTAACGCTTTCTTGTGTTTTTTTTTAATTATTTACAAGCCACACAAAAATCATAGCGAAAGACACATTGAAATGTCGTAAATATTATATGTAAAACGAAATCATGCCTACAAACGTCACCGATTGTAAAACACGGCGTACTTTTTGATTCCAACTAATAAATTCTTTTATCCTCTTTTCTAGCCGGGTGCTCATTCCTTTCTAAGAGGCAGGCATCTAATTCGGCAAAGCCTGGGGGGTCGAACAAGAGTTCTCGCTCCACGCTGTAAGGTGTTTGCGTTTCCCGCAATAACACAAATTTTCAGGTGATTAGTTACAAAAGGGGGATTAATTCACCGTTGGATTTCAACCAGGTTTATCTCGCTACGTCTCATCTTTTCATTCGGTGTCCTTCGAGTCGGATAAACGTTGTCTTTACGTCAACTTTGACAAAACCGCGACTTTTGAGGAGATCGTCCTCTGGTCAAAACATGGGCGTCGATTCGATCGGGCTTCTAAAATGCGACAATATTTTCACCAGGCAGTGGCTGAAGATTGATTTGAGCTCTGTTACGATCCTACTCAAGTCATCATTATACAGAAAGGCAATAAATCATTAACATTCCTAATGCACTCACCTACCAATAATGAACTTGTCGACTTTTCCGAAATATTCTGATATTCGAAATCTTTCAATTTTGTTTTGTTTTGTTTCGTTTTGTTTTAAACGATAGGCAAATATCTGTTAAAATCGTTTAAATTGGAATCGGCAATCAGAATTCCAAATTCTGGTCGATTCTGTTTTGTTCTTTTCGCGAAAATGCCAAAAAGAAATATTAGCCATTTCTTTAAAAACAGAATTTCCGTATTTGTTAACTTGTGACACTATGAGTTGGATATATGCGCACCCGTGTGTGTGTGCGCCCGCACATCTGTGTGTGTGTGTATATATATACACCCACACATCTGTGTGTGCGTGCGCGCGCACACATATGTGCGAGAAGATTAGTTAGATTTGACCTGGGTATCAAACTTCAAGACCCAATGAGTAGATTAGGAATCTAGATAAAAACATGATTTGGACATATGGGCAAAAGGGTAGATAATTGTTAAGTAGTTGTCAAAATACGAAGATAGTTAAAAGACCGGCTCTGGTCAAAACTTAAAAGGGTCTGAATTTAATGTCCCTGAATCGGAGTCAGCTAGGCTAAGAAATATTTTTATGTCCACTTTCTTCAAAGGGAGAAATGGTCATGAAAAAGTTATAGGTTTATTCGTGGGTGTTCCTTTCCCGGAAATGATGAAAGAGGACTCTGCATATATACGGGAGCGCTTTGGGTTACGGACAGTGAGGCTTAGTTTAGGTTTGAGGAAGGTTGATTTAGGCCGGAGCAAGTAACAACGATTAGCGGCCGGACATTGTTAGTTAAGATATATATTTTTTTGACAGCCGAGAATCAGCCCAGAGTTAATCATCCACAAAAGGTCACACGCCTTCCCTCCTCTTTTCGTCCTACCCAAGTTTGTAGTTGTGTTTTTCTTTTGCCTGTGAGCCTGTCTCTCGCTCGATCCGCCGCACAGAAATTCTACGACGTGGGGTCTATATCTTTGTGCAACGAGTTGCAGAGGTGGGTAGTCTCACAAACCGAGCAGCCAGTGTAATTGTCGGTTGAAAGTTATCAGATCTTTCTCTGAAAACAAATTTTATTTTAAGGAATTTAGATTTTTTTTTTTTTAAAAATTCCACTAACCTTTCATCGCTCTTTCGATTGATAGGGGTTTTCTTACCTAACCATCTTTTTAAAATTTCACTATCTTTCTTATGTCACTAATTTTTCGGTTAATTTGCCCTGTAACATCCGCTCTCAATTCGCATTAAAAATTTCCAAAATATTTCCATTTACGTGTAATCCTACGTCCTCCATTTGAATCTGGCTTGATAAATAAGATAAAATAAACCGTTTTGGAGTTATCGACAGTGAAAGCTCGGATTCATTTGTGTCATTGGCGGCAGCCATTACTGGCGTTGTTTGCATACATTCGCCGCGGGCAGCTAAACGCGGAAGACTACGGAAAGCTAAGCACGGAACTAATCTTTCTTGTCTAGATTTGTCTCAATTACTGCGCACAAGAACTATTTACGTAGACACGCTCTGTTTACGCAATGATACCTACACTGACAGCTATTCTGCAGCGAATGTATGCAAACAACGCCTGTAATGGCTGCCCGCGACGCGAATGAATCCAAACTTTCACTGGTGATTAACTGCAAAACGGTAGATTTTATCGAAATTTATCAATCCAGATTCGCGGGTGTTGCACTGCAAATTAACCACATTTTCTTCTGGTTACATATGCCATCTATTTTAGTTGTTGGAGTCGTTGAAATATGCTTAAGTGAAGTGGTTTCTGTTAATTTTTCGATATCTCGCCGCTGCTTAACTTCGATGGTCAGACAACAATATGATGCGTGCTCTTATCTATTGTACATTAAACGATTGAAGAAAAAACAACGAAACTCAATATGTGGATCAACAAATATATATATATATATATTTGGTTGGATAGATGTGAGCTTGTCACCCTGGGTTTCGCGCTTTAGCGGTCGTCAGACAAACTGATTAATTTTTTAAAAATTTGGTTTTATGTAGATTGCGTGTATTGGTGTTATTGTGGAAGTGGTGGGGGAAACTTCGTCGTTTTTTCATCGTACTGACGCAAACATCGATGTATGCAGACACATATACATACTTGGTCGTCCGTCGGGACTCATACATATATAAACATATGTGGGATATATATATATATATATATATATATATATATATATATATATATATATATATATTGAAATATAACATACAAAACAATCACGCAATGAAATGTAATGATTAAGACAAAAAAGTTGCTCTCCTTCAACTGTATTCTGATTTACGATTGAATGTTCAAAAGAGTTTCTCTTGAATAAGAATGTTCAGAATTCTATGTTGAATAGATTTTGCTGTATGAATAGAATACAGTTAATTAAGAAATGTGTTGTCTAGAGAAATTAAGTTCTGGTTCATGAACTTGGATGAGTCACAGAGAGAGAGAGAGAGATATGTATAATGTGTTACAAAAATCAATGTGTGTGTGCGTTTGAAATGTTGTGAGTAAAGTCGTAGATTTGTGTGGACAGGCGAAAATAGCTGGACTCTACTGGCGACTTGCGAGAAAGTCGGTAGGAGTTGTTGGCAATATTCTTTAACGTCTGACCGCACGGCGAAGACGGGAGCTCTTGAAGATTACATCTTGGCAGCAACGAAAAAGTTGAATGAAGAGAACGAGAGAGAGGCTTATTCGTGTTTTGTTTATGTGAGGTTGTGTCTCACGTGACAGACTCCAATCTTTGCGCGCGGGAAAATTATTCCTCGGGTGTGCCTATATTGCAATTTTTGCGGTTATCATAGCATGTTTTTACCAGAGCTCATATTGAAGACATTAAGTTTATAATACCCAGAAATTCATACACATGTTCTGAAGCACAGGGGATAAAGGCGATTTGATTGGTCGGAATTGACCAATCAGGAACCTAGTTTTGAGGAGATTAGCCAATGAATGCTTGCCGTATGATCTGTATGTATATATGTGTGTGTGATGGCGATGATCGCTACAACAAGCGGTGTTTAAGCCTGATATGACTAAGTTTTAAACGAGACACAATGCGTCTTAGAGATGAAAACTTTCATAGTAGGAAAGTCTCGTTTGACCAATAATAGAAAAAAAGGTACAGACAAGTCTTTAATGTTTCTTGCCTCCGCCCTTGTCTTCTAGGCCCTCTTCTGGGTTATAAGCAGCAGATCAGCAGGGAATAGTAAAGAGGATAAAAATGTTAGTACAGGGGGTCCTCGCCTTACGAGAGACTTTCGTTTGTCGTAACGCGATTTTCCGTGTAAATAAGAACGTACATAATTACATTCCGACCTACACGAAAAAAAAAAAAAAACGCGTCGTGAGAAATATCTGTAGTCAAGTCATGGCCCGTCTCCAGTATCCCAGTAGCGTCCTAGGAGTACCACATGTGATGTTTTTCGAATAACACCGCCTGGCCAAAAGCAAATTGTAAAATTCCTTCACTACAAGAGAAAGAATTGAGAATCAAAACGAAAACTGTTTTTCGTTGTAAGGAAAAAAAAAAGGCGAACGTTGCTTTCAGAACTGGCTTTTATATAACAGAATTGCATTGTTAATTAATGGTCTAAAAATGGAAAGGCTTTGAAAATAATTTTACGGACAGAAATTCATGGTAAATGATTTTACAGTAGGAGTAAATGAAAATTAGAAAGAAAAATATCGCTAGTAAGGAATTAAGATAAGTGTTACTGATTGTTTGTTCATGAATTAACAATAGAAAAATTTGGAAATAATTTTACTATAGAAATCCATTGTAAGTTTCAAATGCTTTTATTATAGTAATCCATTGTAAGTTGCAAATGCTTTTACTATAGAAATTTATTGTAAGTTGCAAATCCTTTTATTATAGAAATTCATTGTAAGTTTCAAATGCTTTTATTATAGCAATCCATTTTAAGCTGCAAATGCTTTTACTATAGGAAATTATTGTAAGTTGCAAAACTTTTATTATAGAAATTCATTGTAAGTTGCAAATTCTTTTACTATAGAAATCCATTGTAAGTTGCAAATGCTTTTATTATAGAAATTCATTGTAAGTTGCAAATGCTTTTATTATAGAAATCCATTGTAAGTTGCAAATGCTTTTATTATAGAAATGCGTTGTAAATGATTTTACGATGGAAAAGTATTGAAAATTAATAAGAAAATGATTGTCCCTTTAGGGTTGGCTGTCGCTTAGCTCAACTGTAAATTGATGAGCATTATCCTATGCAAGTCAGAAAAGTTATTAAGACGGCCCTGCAACCTTTTGCTTATTATGTGCGGGCTTAGGTCGTTATGGAAAGAATAGGGCTTTCATATGTTCAATGGAAATGAATTGGTAACGATTTCATGATGAGGGAACATTCCAAATGTTTTTACAATAGGAATGCATTGTACATGGTTCTCTAGTAGAAATGGAACATTGGAGTAAAAACTGTTAATGAATAATCTCTATCTATAAAAGGGAGGATGTGTGTGTGTGTGTGTGTAACGAATCCACGGCCGCAATTTTCGACGGATTTCCACAAAAATTTACATGCACATGCTCCAAGTTAGCGGAAAAGGCCAACACCGACATTGCATTTCCCAACTCCCATCGATAGTGGAAATAATCGATTTTTTTTCATGCTTCTACGGCAGTTTTCATGTAGTTTGCGGCCATTTTCTACTGGCCAGAGTGAGAGCCAATAGCTGGCTGCCACGAATAGGCAGGAAGATTCGATTGGCCAGCGTGAGAGCCAACAGCTGACTGACACGAATGTTAACTAGCATGCTAGCATGCAAAAAAAATCGATAGCTGCATTCGTCACAAGTGGGAAAAATTTAAATCTGCATGGCACTTTACTCCAATTGGCTCATTCGCTTGCTTAAACTGAACGTTGATTCTGATTCCGCAGAACTGGGTTGGGTGGGAAAAAGTATTTGTTGTTAACATTCTTTTTTCATTCGGTTTTTCCAGTTACGAGTCCTTTTTTAAAGCTGATCGTTTTGTGTTCATTTTGTTTAGTTCTTTTTTCGTAACAGATTTAATGTTTAGTATAGAGCTTAGAAAAAATTCGCAGTGTGAGATAAGGCAAGAAATAAGGCATGTAGCAACATCAGCACAACAAAGGGCACTCCTTTAAAGGCCAGAAAGGGCAAAACTATTTTAAGTCATTTGATAGCGATTGCTGCATGAGTCGTACGGTTTTTGAATCAAGCACGGGCAATGCCGGGCCATGCTGCTAGTAATATTATAAGAATGCATCATATATAATTTTAGTATTGGGTTTCATCGTCCTGGGTAAGACGATTCACCCTTATCCGGGGTGGTAGCACCTGTTAGGGTCCCAGCTATGGGCAAATAGTTAACCCTCCAAACTTGTGTAAAAATAGGTTTTAATACCAGAAATACTTTGTAAAAAAAATTACTAACAATATTTTTTGAAGGAAATCAAATCAGCAATACTTAAAAAATACCAGCAATACAAACAGCTTTACATTTAGAAAAAAAAAGAAACGATTTTTGAAAAAAAAAATATATTACCAGCAATAAAATTTTTTCCCGTTGTTAAATAACCCATTGAGGTTGATATACCGTAAAGCAAACAAACAAACGCACTCATTTATACATAGACAAGAACAACAACCAAAATATACAACGTCCTGGGTAAGACGTTAAACTACGTCCAGCAGCAAGGCTTCTGATCTGGAGGTTTTGAGGAGCGTGGAACCACATCTTATTTACTGGTGTTCCCGGGTCCAGCCTGATGCAGGGTGGTAGCTCCTGTTAGGGTCCCAGCTATGGGCAAACAGTTAACCCCCCAAACTGGGGTGAAAGCATTATGAAAGTGTAAAAACAGTTTTTAATACCAGAAATCCTTTTTTGAAAAAAAAATTATTACCGCAATATATTATTACCAGAAAATAGATTTTTGAGAAAAAAAAAAAAAATATTACCAACAATAAAAAATTTTGTCGGCATTAAATAACCTCTTGAGGTTGATATACCGTAAAACAAAACAAAACAAATCAATGTGGTTTCAGTGAAAGACGATAGCTATGTATGAATCATATCTGAAGTAGGTTATCAATAAAATTATATTATTAAGTTAAAAAAAAAACATCTTTTTTTTTTTTTTTTTTTTTTTTTAAATTTAGAAAAGCCACTGAGGCACAAGGGGTTACAGGATGTGAAAGAACTAGGAACATAGTCATTAATAATGAGCGGGAAGAGAAAAGACTAACCGGAAGGCCAGTGGATAGCGATTGACATTGCATTTAAGTTTTTGCATATTAATGTTCACTGAAAAGCATGGAGCCAGAAGGGAGTCCCAAAAGTTAAAAGTGTGAAAAAAAAAAACCAAAAAAAAAAACCAAACTGTTAGAGTTGCATCTAGCTAGGTCAACTGTAACTTGATGCGTATCATCCCATCCAAGGCAATAAAGCCACTAAGACAGAGGTCGGAAACCTTTTGCTAACTATATGCCGATTTAGGGTTTTAAAATCATTCAGTGTGCCAACAGCATACGTATTTTTATACAAGTCAAGGTCAATATACCCGTTCTATAATATATTTTACAAATATATTGCGCAAACCTACTTACGCACGGACATATATATATATACAGACACAAATCCCATGTACAATGCCAAACGATTATTGGCTAATAAATCACGAATACATTTTCTACAGGCAATTTATAAATCGCAGTAATGCGACAAATTTGGAATCGCTCTTTTTTTTAAGTAGTCAAATTTGTGCAATTTTGGGAGAAGCGGTTAACAGAAGCTTCCTTAAGTCTCCCCAAAGCTCGCTCGCTGATTGGTCGATGCCAACCAATCAGATCGTTTGAACGTGAAGAATAATTTTTCCCGCGCGACGAATCGGAGCCTATAGTCACTTATTTAAGCCAAGATATTTCTCCTCTCAATTAGTGTGACCTCAACTGCCTAACGAATCTACAACGACAGTTGGAACTCCAGTTCTAACCACGCGCCAACCTTCTCTCTCGCTCCCACGCACACCTACATGCTGATGATAATTTGTACATCTTCACTAAAAAAAAAAACAACTTCTTTTGACACAATAATACTTTTCAAAAGTAATATCGCGAGAAAAATAATATAATGAAACACTCACGAATATTTCTCCAGTGAACTTCTAAACCAAATAATATCTCTCACTCAACTCTTAAATTTCAGACAAAGAGAGGCAACTCTTGATTAATTCAACCTTTCTTACTTGAATGCATGTTTTCTGTCCCATCGTTGTTTGATATTGTATATCTTGTTAATATATATATATATATATTATGTGCAACAATGTCTTGTGGTTATTATTCTTGTGTGAGTCCTGTTTTCTTATCAAAGTTAAATTAATATGTTGAAGTCCGCCACAATATTGTATATATACAGTGTAACCCGGATATAAGAGTGTTGTCGGGACCGGAGAAGTCTCTTATATCCGGGTTTGGTCTATTTTCTTTAGGTAAGTGTTGTGGTAGGATCCACCTAATTTGCATAGTGGAGTACCGACCATATAAATATGGTTGGTACCGGGAAGAGAGGGTAGGAATCAAGAGATTCTCTCTGCGACTGTCAAACTCTCTGCATTAGCAGAGGGGAACCCGGACGAGGCTTTACCGAAGGGCAGGGTTTCGTCCGGGGAGGTTGACAGGGCCTGAACCGGTCTAGGCGGGTTCAGAAAGGCCATATTTTTGGCCGAGCCTACGGGCTCGGGGATACCCACATTAAAACGGCCTTGTGCCACATTCGATCCTCGTGGGTGGATTGATAAATACAGGAATCAAGAGATTCAACCAGAGACTCTGCCCGACTGCGACTCAGTCAACACATTCTCCAGAAACGGTCTTCCCAGGAATATACAAAAGACTATATGTAAATATTGTGTACACTTTCTTGTTTCAATACATTTTGTTCTACTTGCATTATTATTCCATGCATTAGTCAAGTTTCAACAGTAAATATGGCTCTAATTTGGGAACGGAGAAAAACTCTCTTATATCCAGGTTTCTCTTATATCCGGGTTAGTATATATTAAAATTGAAATAACAAAATATATACTTTGCGTAGTAGTGGTTATTTGTTCGGAAATCATGATGTCATTTGCGGCTACGTGCCATTGAAAATTACTTGGCGTATCCCGTGTGGCACGCGTGCCGTAGGTTGGCGACAACCTTGCACTGAGACACAGTGGGGTTACAGGGTGTGGAAGAATTAGGAACAGAAACATTAATAATGAGCGGGAAGAGGAAAGAGTAATCAGGAGGATAGTAGATCACAATTGACATTGCGTTGAAATTTTTGCAGATTAAAGTTGGCTGGAGACATGGCGCCAGAAGGGAGTCCCACAAGTGAGAAGTGCGAGAAAAGAAACTGTTAGCATAGAATTTACGTTGACATCTAGCCAGCTCAACTGTTTAATTGATGAGATCTCGACGCCAGTCTAGGACTGCAGATGAATTCAAAAAGTCGAAGAGCGATTTTCCGCTTCAAATACAGAAAATGTGGTACAAGGCCAAAAAAAACGGGGAATTGGGAAAAGAACGGTCTTCTGTCTTAATTCTAAACTTAGCTAGCCACAAACACTGACCCAAACATACCACAATCAGAACACTTATCATGAAAGTATTTATAGAAAAGACGCAGATAGGCAAAAATACGGCGTGGGAAAGTAACTGAAGCTGAGATGCCAGATCAGGGCCAGTAATATTGCTGATTCTTCTTTGGAATTTATCAGGGATCATTATGTGGCAATATTCAAACACCGGACCTTATGTGGCGGCAATATTCAAAGAATAGACGAATGATAGACTTATCGATATGTAAAACTACTTTAGTCACACTCAGATCATTATTTTAATAATATTAGTCTTCGTACGAAATAGTGAACCCGGACTTAATTGAATGAGAACATTTATTTTAGTTTTAAAACTGAGTTGAGCGTCAATCGACGTTTCTGTATAAATACGCCTTGAGAGCGTATTTATAAAGCAACGAGAATTTGCGTCAGTTCGATTTTCGCCTCGCAGAGAGATAAAGATAAGGAGACAGACGCCGTTATTTTCTGTTTGCGCAAACATCCACGCATAAATGCTTTGCTTCTGCGCACAAGCGATGTTTACCTTCCTCGCGGCTATTCGCATTCGTCTAGAATTATTGCTTATCGCTTGTAAAACTTGAGGCAATTGTACGTCATTAACGGAAGTACGACAAGCGTTTCTCTAACGTTTTCCGTGTTTCTTTTTTTTTTTTTTTTTTTTCTACCGAAAGTTACTTCCCTTTACATCCCTCGCGCCGCCTCCCGATGCTTTCAATGCTGTACACGCGTTGCTTGGTCACCGTTCTTTTGATGAAAATTATCTTCATTTTCTCTTACTCTTTTTCTTTCTTACCCTTTTTTTTTGCTTCTTCTTTTTTTTCTGATTGTTAACTCTTGTTAATTTATCTGTATTTAATTCCGTTAACAGTTTATTGCTGTTTAAAGTTTCACTTTATTTTTTCTTTTGCATCAAGTTTTCTTGCATTTTATTCATCTGCTTTTATTTGAACTCATATCTTTGCAAAAGGAATTCTCTTCTGCCATTTTAACTTGTTCAATCTTTCTTTTCTTTTCTTTCAACACTTGCATCATTTTACTGTAAGAATTTCTGTTTATTTTTGTTTTATTCTTTTCTTTCTTTGATAAATCATTTCTCGCCATCTTCTTATTATAGAATATCTTTCTGTCTTTCATTCTTTTCTCTTATCATAATGTTTTATTCCTTTTTATATCTCATTCTCTCTTTCTTTCGTTCTTTCACCATAACTTTTTCTTCTTTTTTTTTCCCTTTCTATTCCATACTTAACTTTCCTTCTTTCTTTAATAGATTTCTTTCTTTTATCATAATGTTTTCTTCCTTTTCTGTTCCTTTCTTTCTTTCTTTCTTTCTTTCTTTCTTTCTACTCTTTCATCTTTCATGTCTATTTCTTTCTTTCTTTCTTTTTCCCTTCCTTCTTTCTTTCTTTCTTTCTTTCTTTCTTTCTGTCTTTCTTTCTTTCTTTCTTTCTTTCTTTCTTTCTACTCTTTCATCTTTCATGTCTATTTCTTTCTTTCTTTCTTTTTCCCTTCCTTCTTTCTTTCTTTCTTTCTTTCTTTCTTTCTTTCTTTCTACTCTTTCATCTTTTATGTCTATTTCTTTCTTTCTTTCTTTTTCCCTTCCTTCTTTCTTTCTTTCTTTCTTTCTTTCTTTCTTTCTTTCTTTCTACTCTTTCATCTTTCATGTCTATTTCTTTCTTTCTTTCTTTTTCCCTTCCTTCTTTCTTTCTTTCTTTCTTTCTTTCTACTCTTTCATCTTTTATGTCTATTTCTTTCTTTCTTTCTTTTTCCCTTCCTTCTTTCTTTCTTTCTTTCTTTCTTTCTTTCTACTCTTTCATCTTTCATGTCTATTTCTTTCTTTCTTTCTTTTTCCGTTCCTTCTTTCTTTCTTTCTTTCTTTCTTTCTTTCTTTCTACTCTTTCATCTTTCATGTCTATTTCTTTCTTTCTTTCTTTCCTTTTTTCTTTCTTTCTTTCTACTCTTTCATCTTTTATGTCTATTTCTTTCTTTCTTTCTTTTTTCCTTTCCTTCTTTCTTTCTTTCTTTCTTTCTTTCTTTCTACTCTTTCATCTTTCATGTCTATTTCTTTCTTTCTTTTTCCCTTCCTTCTTTCTTTCTTTCTTTCTTTCTTTCTTTCTACTCTTTCATCTTTCATGTCTATTTCTTTCTTTCTTTCTTTCCTTTTTTCTTTCTTTCTTTCTTTCTTTCTTTCTTTCTACTCTTTCATCTTTTATGTCTATTTCTTTCTTTCTTTCTTTTTTCCTTTCCTTCTTTCTTTCTTTCTTTCTTTCTTTCTTTCTTTCTACTCTTTCATCTTTCATGTCTATTTCTTTCTTTCTTTCTTTTTCCCTTCCTTCTTTCTTTCTTTCTTTCTTTCTTTCTTTCTTTCTTTCTTTCTTTCTACTCTTTCATCTTTCATGTCTATTTCTTTCTTTCTTTCTTTCCTTTTTTCTTTCTTTCTTTCTTTCTTTCTTTCTTTCTTTCTTTCTACTCTTTCATCTTTTATGTCTATTTCTTTCTTTCTTTCTTTTTTCCTTTCCTTCTTTCTTTCTTTCTTTCTTTCTTTCTACTCTTTCATCTTTCATGTCTATTTCTTTCTTTCTTTCTTTTTCCCTTCCTTCTTTCTTTCTTTCTTTCTTTCTTTCTTTCTACTCTTTCATCTTTCATATCTATTTCTTTCTTTCTTTTTTCCTTTCCTTTTTTCTTTCTTTCTTTCTTTCTTTCTTTCTTTCTTTCTACTCTTTCATCTTTTATGTCTATTTCTTTCTTTCTTTCTTTCTTTTTTCCTTCCTTCCTTCTTTCTTTCTTTCTTTCTTTCTTTCTTTCTTTCTACTCTTTCATCTTTTATGTCTATTTCTTTCTTTCTTTCTTTTTTCCTTCCTTCCTTCTTTCTTTCTTTCTTTCTTTCTTTCTTTCTTTCTTTCTACTCTTTCATCTTTCATGTCTATTTCTTTCTTTCTTTCTTTCCTTTTTTCTTTCTTTCTTTCTTTCTTTCTTTCTTTCTACTCTTTCATCTTTTATGTCTATTTCTTTCTTTCTTTCTTTTTTCCTTTCTTTCTTTCTTTCTTTCTTTCTACTCTTTCTACTCTTTCATCTTTCATGTCTATTTCTTTCTTTCTTTCTTTTTTCCTTTCCTTTTTTCCTTTTTTCTTTCTTTCTTTCTTTCTTTCTTTCTTTCTTTCTTTCTTTCTTTCTACACTTTCAACTTTAATGTCTATTTCTTTTTTCTTTTGTCATAATGTTTTCTTCCTTTTCTGTTCCTTTCTTTCTTTCTTTCTTTCTTTCTTTCTTTCTTTCTTTCTTTCTTTATTTATTTAATACATCTCCCTTCTCTATCTCCTCCTTCTATAATGTCTTTCTATCTTTCTTTCATTTTAACGTTTTCTTCCTCTTCTATTCCACTCTTTCTTTCTTTCTTTCTTTCTTTCTTTCTTTAATATATCACTTTTCTCTATCTCCTCCCTATATAATAGCTTTCTTACTTTCTTACTTTCTTTCTTTCTTTAATATATCACTTTTCTCTATCTATATACCCGTGGTATAGTTTTTCAGATACTTTCCAAAGCTGCCGCACGCTTGGATAGCCCACCCTGACCGATATCATCAAGAAGTCCCTTTCCTGACAAATCGACTATGGTGAGATTCGAACCCGAGTCACATTGTCGGAAAGCGAACGTTGAAACCACACAGATACGTACCCATAAAAAAATTAACATTTCTTTTTTAAATTCTAATTTAAGCTAAGCACGAAGTTATTGCAGAGGCAAATTGTGAGTCCTGTGCATAGTCTGACATAGTATTAAACAAGAAGTCCCGTTGTTTGACGAAATTAGTTTACTAACCCTTGATTAGCGCCCAAATGATTGCTAAGTTTAAATTAGTTTAGCACAAGACCATTGCAATGAACACTACTAAACGACAGAGTTTTGGAAGAAGCATTCATTTCTTCCAGTACCTCCTTCTTCCTAAGTAATGCGTCCCTTCAGAAGCAATTCTATCTCCTATCGTTTGTGCCTCTTAGAAGTTTTTTCTCCATCTGCTAAGGATCCAGACCCCGCCTTCCGCCATTCATTTACCCAAAGTCGCCCGTAGCTTTCGTCTGTCTTCTTTTTTTTTTTGATTTTTACAAATTTCTTCATGCTTTGACGAGCTTTTTTTTCCTAATGCTCTGACTACATCAATTTAAAGGTGCTACTCGATTGGCATTTCGGTCCCACCCGTTTACTGCTGAAATAGTTAAATGTGATCGCCACTTCTACTCCAACAGTTTTCTTTTCTCGCACTTCCTGCCTGTGGAACTCCCTTCCTCTTACTTGCTTCCCTGATAACTGCAATCTTCAAAAATCTAAATGCAACGTCAATGGCCAGCTTCTATCTTTTTGAATCCCGTTCATCTTTTGTCCTTTCTTCAAATACTTATTTTTTTCTCTTACATTCATTCCCTGTAATCCACTGCGTACTAGTGAGATTCCGGCCTTCCTTGGGGGGGGGGAATGATTTTAAAAAAATGAAGTTAATTAGCACGCTGTCTTCCCCTAATGCTCTTATCATCAATCTAAGTCTAAAGTTTTACAAGACCGTTTTTCTCATTATGTGTTCCAGGAATATGAGCTGCCGTTTGCTGATTTTGAGTAAAAGTGTTCTTTCTGTTGGTATTTTATTTAAGACTTCCTTGTTGCTTGCTCGTTCCGTCCATGGAATTCTCACTGTCCTTCTGTAGAACCACGTTTCTGCTGTCTCTGGTTTTCTCCTCGTCCGTGGGGAGAATGTCCAACATCCACTGGCATATAAGAAGATGGATAGTACATAGCAATCGAACACTCCTTGTTTCTAAGAAATATCTTCCATTTTCTCAGCACGTCGCCAAGCTTCTGGAATGCTTCTTTCGCTCGTCCAATACGTGTTCGAATCTCGGTGTCGTATTTTCCATCCACTGTTAAAACGCTCCCTAGATATTTAAACTTTTGCACCGGCTTGATATTGCTATCTCCAATTTGTACCTTGGCCTTTTTTTTCTCTCTCTATCTCTCTCGCCCTCAATATGCCCCGTGAGTGTTAAGTTTTTCAAACCCTCCTTTCTCGTTATAGCCAAGAAATATCAGCTGTTTTTTTTTTTCTAGATTCTGAGTTAACAAGTTGTGGAAAGCGGTAACTGCAAGCCAAGTTCAAATTTTAAACTTGTCTGCTACGTTCACTTCACACGAATGCTCCCCACCTATGGGTTAAATAACAGGGTAGACTGTGCTCTAGTTTACGTCTACACAAATATCTACAATGGATCCATCGGGAAATCACTTGTCTTTCGGAAAATTCATGGAAATTTGCAGATAATAGAAAGAAAAGGAACACGTGGAGAGCCATGATCGACTATTTCCAGAATGGACATAGTATTAAAGGAAAATATATTAATAATCATAGTATTTGAATATTAGATCTCTGAGCAATAATAGAAAATATTTAAGTTTATGATGTCTGTTTAGAAGCGAGACCAATTTTCAACAGTCACAGGAAGAAATTCCTTGGTAATGGCATCTGATATAAAAATATTAACACTTCAGATTTCTTCAATTTCTTCTCCAAACAATATTAATAAATCCGAAAGATTCATATTAATGGCTGCATTACGAAAGCCACCCACTCTAAACTTCTTCTTCTTCTTCTTCTTAACCTTCTCCTCCTCCTCTTCCTACTTCTACTACTAGTTTTTTCTTCTTCTTCTTCTTCTTCTTCTTCTTCTTCTTCTTCTTCTTCACCTTCTCCTCCTCCCCTTCCCACTTCTTCTACTAGTTTCTTCTTCTTTCAATTCATCATCATCTTCTTCTTCTATTTCTTCTTCTTCTTCTTCCTCTTCTTCTTCTTTCAATTCTTCTTCTTCTTCTTCTTCTTCTTCTTCTATGTCTTCTTTCAATTCTTCTTCTTCTTCTTCTATGTCTTCTTCTTTCAATTCTTCTTCTTCTTCTTCTTCTTCTTCTTCTTCTTCTTCCAATTCTTCTTCTTCTTTCAATTCTTCTTCTTCTTCTTCCAATTTTTTTTCTTCTTCTTCTTCTTCTTCTTCTTTCAATTCTTCTTCTTCTTCTTCTTCTTCTTCCAATTCTTCTTCTTCTTCTTCTTTCATTTCTTTTTCTTCTTCTTCTTCTTCTTCTTCTTCTTCTTCTTCTTCTTCTTCTACTGTTACTGATTCTTCTTCTTCTTTTTCTTCTTCTTCTTCTTCCTACTACTATTATTATTATGGGAATTTCCAGATAATAGAAAAAACAAAACAAAACCGAACACGTGGAGAGCCATGATCGAATACTTCCGGAATGGGCATAATATTAAAGGAAAATATATTAATAATCATAGTATTTTAAGGAATAAACGCTCGAGGTTATGATTTAGATGCGAGGCCAATATTTATCGATGTGTAGTTTCTCACGAAAATAGACCTGGCGGAGACCATCCATCCCAGCCTATTTTTCGCTCTTAACGCTCGTCCCATATGTGTTCGGATCTTGGTGTCGTATTTTCCATCCACTGTGAAAACATATCCCAGGCTTGATGGCGATATCAACAGTTTGTAACGCTTGGGATTTTTTTTCTCTTGCTGATGATTTTATTTTCTGTCTTTCTTGCAGTTGATAGATAGTCCTTTCTTCTCGCTTTCTTCTACTAGCTTTGTTTACGAGGTCTTGTATTAGGTTGGTGCAAAAATAATGACGCAATAATGTCGTTTTTTGACGTTAAAAACACCTCAAAAAACGACATTATTACGTCATTTTTTGCACCAACCTAATATTTTCTTCATTTTTTTTTGTTTTTTTCATGCTTATACTACTTCTATCTATCTATCTATCTATCTATCTATCTATCTATCTATCTATCTATCTATCTAAGCCTGTTCCTATCTATCTATCTCATTGTTTTATCTATCTATCTATCTATCTATCTATCTATCTATCTATCTATCTATCTAAGCCTGTTCCTATCTATCTATCTATCTATCTCATTGTTTTATCTATCTATCTATCTATCTATCTATCTATCTATCTATCTATCTATCAATCTATCTATCTATCTATCTATCTATCTATCTATCTATCTATCTATCTATCTCATTGTTTTATCTATCTATCTATCTATCTATCTATCTATCTATCTATCTATCTATCTAAGCCTGTTCCTATCTATCTATCTATCTATCTATCTATCTATCTCATTGTTTTATCTATCTATCTATCTATCTCATTTTTTTTATCTATCTATCTATCTATCTATCTATCTATCTATCTATCTATCTAAGCCTGTTCCTATCTATGTATCTATCTATCTATCTATCTATCTATCTATCTATCTATCTATCTAAGCCTGTTCCTATCTATCTATCTATCTATCTATCTATCTATCTCATTGTTTTATCTATCTATCTATCTATCTATCTATCTATCTATCTATCTATCTATCTATTTTTTCTTTAGTTTCTTTTACTTCCTCTTCGTCTCACTCCGGTTTCTCCTACTTTCTCAATTCCTCATTCTTTCTCTCTCCCCCTCTTCGCTCTCATCAAACAAAATGCTTCCCTCTACCACCTCATCGTTCTTTTTTTTTTTTTTTTTTTTGTTTAATTCAGCGGTTCATTCCTCTTTCCCCAGCTTTATTTATCCACTTACTGCGCATGCACCGTACAATATTTCTGTTGGCAATAAACCGCGTCTTATTTACCGAGACAACCGCCGGCTACCTTCCTGATATAATGCAATTTCGTGAAATTATAACACAATTTACCCCGATTAAAATATAATCAAATTTTGAACCCAGCATTGCTTTCTCGCAAGAGATGGCAGCAACAGAGCAGTGGATCATTGTGAGGGTTAGGCAAAGAGGAACGCTATTTCCATTGAAACCCTTGCATACACTTACGTTTATAGAGCTGAACTCTTTTGCATGTGGTTCCGATGTCCTAGGCTTCTCTGTAGAATGACACACATCTGTCCACGCATGCGTATACAGTAACACGCTAGATATACGCCATTACGCACGGATACAAGTTACTGGGGAAAATAAGATAGTGATTTTCCAAGCGTAGCTTAGATGTGGCACAAGGCCGAGAATATGGTGCACCCAGTGAGGATCGAACTCACTACTCAATCGTAATTGTTCTAGCAAGACAAGCTTTCTAACCATTACACCGCCTCGAGGTGCC